>JAWWEW010000169.1:23556971-23682502 GCA_035583185.1 Anabacerthia variegaticeps
GGGCTCGGGGGGGTTTGGAGGGGTTTGGGGGGGTGGCCCCGGCCCGGCTCCGCTCGGGCTCGGCCGTGAGGCGCCGCTGCTGCCTCGGGGCTCCCGCCGGGGCCGCAGCTGTGGGTACCGCGCCGGCTGGGCCGAGACACCGCCCGCCGCTGGTGCCCGAGCCCCGGGAGCGGCCCTGGGGCGCTGTGGCGGCCGGGCCGGGGACGCGGCCAGCGCTGCCCGCCGGCATGGCCGGGCCGGACCGGGCTGGGCTGAGCCGGGCCGGGCTGGGTCAGGTTGGTTGGGCTTGGCCCCGGCCTTCCACTGGGAACGGCGTGTCCGACCCGGGCTGCGCCTTGGTGTCAGCAGGACTGGCTGCAGGGATCCCCTGTATCCCAACCTATAAAACACGTGATAAACTTTAGTTTCGCGAAATGCATTTTTAGAAGCGCCGCAGACAAAAAATTGCATCAAATGCCAGCATTTGCCAGCAAAGTTCTGGTTCTGTTTGGCTGATCGTGTGCCGTGATAGAGGTACTATCTCCCTCTGGAGCAGGCAATGGCCAGGCAGTGCTGTGAGGGTGAAACACAGTCTCAGTCCTCTGACACCGTGAGAGGACTGATTGTCCCTCCAGAGCAGATCAGCTTTGGATCACGTACCATACTTAATCGTGCCTCGAATTCTACTGCTTTGGCAGTATCTTCTTTGCCTTCTGGTTCTTGTGGATTTGCTGTTTAGTTACCACTCTGCATTTAAAAAGACATGTATGCTTACTGTTACAGCTAGTAAATAAAAAAATAACCAGTTACATAGTCTTATTACTTTGTCGTGGAGCGGTGGTATGAGGTAATGGGGCCTGGTTTTACACTTTTTCAATTAGTGTTGTGATGACACCTGTGCTGGAGTCTCTCCAGAGACGGGCAGTGGAACTGGGGAAGGATCTAGAGAGTAATGAGGACAAGCTGAGGTAGCTGGGGGTGCTCATCCTGGAGAAGATGAGGCCCAGGGATGATCTTACCACTCTCTACAACTCCCTGAAAGGAGATTATAGAAAGGTGGTGGTTCAGGCTCTTCTCCCATGTGACACGTGACAGGATGAGAGGAAATGGTCTCAAGCTGCAGCATGGGAGGTTCAGCCTGGACATCAGGAGGAATTCCTTCACTGAAAGGATTGGCAGGCATTGGAATGGGCTCACCAGGGAGGTGGTGGAGTCACCATCCCCGGAGGTGTCCCGAGAAACAACTGAGTATGGCACTTCGTGCTATGGTCTAGTTGACAAGGTGGTACCTGCTCAAAGATTGGACTTGATCTTGGAGGTCTTTTCCAGCCTTAAATGATTATATGATGATAGCATCATGAAAATGTGAATAGGATGAAACTTCTGGCTGATATCAAGAGTTTGTTACCTGATAAAGCCTCCTGTGTTAAAATACACTGCTGGTAGATGGCTGCAGCTCATTCTGTTGGGATGGCAGTTGGGAAGCACCATGGACCACACCGTGATATTGCCAAATACAGTGAATTCTTGGCCACCCAATTGCTCCCATTCCAAACCCTAAGCCAAGCAGTCAGTTAAATTTTGGTGTCGAGTTGTAAAATAGAGGAGTAATCTGCTCCCGTTGTATAGCTGACCCAGACTGTAATGGGCCAGTATAATTTTTATTCTCCACTAGAATATTTTAGTGTGATGTTACTTTTAGAAACAAAGGCGGTTTACTAGGCAAAATTCAAGAAGGTCCATGGCAGTAATTTACTCTGTGGTATAATGCTGCATAGAGTTCTCAAAGATGTTTTGGTCTATGCATAAACTGCTCTGTTTTGTAGATGTAGTGAAGTCAGAGATCATTATATTATTGTGCTAATGCAAAGCTGGTGAAAACCTTAGTAGAGGAGCTGGTGTATACTGTCCTCATAAATGGACCATGACTTCTACACACAGTGCCTGACATTTAGTTGTTGCCAGGTGATGGAACTGGACTGCTTTGAGAGAAAATGGTGTGTCAGTACTTAGGTGTGAAATACAAAGTTTTCACTGAAATGCAGTAGGCAGAGGAGACCATAGCATAGCAGCTGGTGGCATCAGTCATTTATTTGTATCTTACAAAGAAGTTCCTACAATCTTAAGAATGTCTGCCTGAAAAGTATACTTGAATGAGAATGGTTTTTCAGACGTATGTAATTTGTCAACCTTCGAAACGGGATGCCGTGGTGGCTAAATTAAAATCTAATTTTTCTTTAGAATGGAATATAGTGAAAACAAATACTGATGATCTTGCATCCAAAAAGAATAGGCGTGAAATATCCATGTAACACTAGTCTGGTTATAGAGCGGCTCTGGTCTGCAGACTGCACAGATTGTCTGCTTTCTGTTCTGTTACGAAGGTAATTTAATGTTTGCATCTTTAATAAAAGTTTTAACAGATATGAATTTGACTTACAATTTAGTAATTAGCCTAACTTTCCTGTTCTTGTTTTTGATCTTGCTAGGTTGGCAGCCTCGGTGGTTTGTTTTAGACAATGGAATATTGTCCTACTATGATTCCCAGGATGATGTTTGCAAAGGCAGCAAAGGAAGTATAAAGATGGCTGTGTGTGAAATAAAAGGTAAGAATTAATAGATTTCTGCTTGAGGAAATTTTAGCGGGAAATAGAAAAGATCACCAAACATACATTTTTGCAAGTTTTTCCACCTCTATTTTCCTTTAGGTGTAGTGAAGTGTGACAGCTTCATAGTTCACAAATAATAACAAATGCGAATAGAGCTCTCTTTTGGGACTTTGGAACCCACCATATATTACTTTTTGTTTTAAATAATTGTGCGCATGTAGCTCATGCTTGAAGTTACCTCAGCTAGTTGTTTAGTTCTGCTGCTCTTCCCTCTTACAATCATGGATGCTAGTTTTCCAGAAGAGCAGCAGCAGTGGCCCAAAAGGGGAGATTCATAAACCAGAGAAGTTTGGTCTTTTGTTTTCCTGAGTTATTTTTACTTTTGTTACTGATAGTAGCTGCCCACGGCCACAGGTGATGGGTGTATTTGAGTCAGTATGTGAACTGTTTGTGCCAAACTATGAATTTAGCCTTTAGTGCAGTCTAACCTTCTTGCCTAATAATAGCAAGGCGTTGTCTATCTCTCCATTGCTGTTAACTCTTGACCTCTTTCTAGATCCCTGCAGATGACTGGGCTTGTGATGTGTGTACTTGTAATATTAAAAAGTGGATGGGCCACCAAGTATTTTTCATGTTCTTTTTTTGTTAGTGTTTCCTTGGTGTAGATGAAAACAGTGATGTATAGTGGGGGAGATCACTTTTTTGTTTTTTGTTTTTTTTTTTGGCCATTCCAGTTGTTCGTTTTGCTTGCTATCTTTTTCTTTTGGTGAAGAAAAGATAATAGTTGAAGTCTGGATCTGGAGCAGTCTCCCGCATCCATGGCTAGTGAGGATTAGATCTGGAGGAACTGTGGTTGATAACATGAAACTTGCCAGAGTATTCAGTTAGAAATGTAGTACTGAATATAATAGACTGTAAGCAAACTCCACATCAGTTCTTGGTTCTAGGACTCTGCAACCTGAGGCCAGATCTATCTAGAAGAGAGATTATTTCAGTTTTTATCTTGTCCCCTGTAAATACCTGTCCTTGCGACAAAGCTCTTCAGTTTGCCATGGTTAGAGCAGCTTTGCAATACAGCAATTACTACAGGCTCATACGCAGTATATTATTAATGTAGAAAGGGAACCCCCTGTACTTGTGTCTGGCCACTGCTCAGTGTCAAGTCTCTTGCCTTGCAGGTGTGCTGGGCAGAAAGGTTGAGTAGCTTTGGGCTTTTTCTTAGCAGTGGTGCATTGTGATTTACGGTATTACTGCAGGATTGTCATAAGCATTTTAAAATACTTTGATCAGTATTTGATAGATAATTGTTACTGAGTTGAGGTTACTATTTTTTTCAAAATTGGTTTTTTTTTTCCCTTCTATCACAAGTTCATGCAACAGACAACACAAGAATGGAGCTAATTATCCCAGGGGAGCAGCATTTCTATATGAAAGCAGTTAATGCAGCTGAAAGGCAAAGATGGCTGGTAGCACTGGGGAGCGCAAAAGCCTGTTTAGCAGATACCAGAACAAAAAAAGAAAAAGGTATGTATGTTACCTAGAGTATACCACTTTTTCACATGCATGTTTTCAGGTAATCATAGTGCAAATATTGTGGTACAAAGTCAGTATTACTGTCTTTCAATATGAATTGTGATTATTTCTAGTCATCTCTGTGGTGAATTCCCCCTTGATGTTTGAGTTACAAGAGGTCAGTGGAGGTTAATTCTATCTTAAGAAGCTGAAATACCAGCAACATATTGGTGCCACAAGAATAAATGCACTGTTTGTAGCTGTTGTGAAGCCATTTTGTTTCTGCCACTTTGACTCTTTATACTTACTGGTTTGTTTCCATAATTTTTCTTGGATGGCTTAATGCAACTGTTTCCAGCCACTCTGGTGAGCATAAATTATCCAGTAAACTTTTGGTACATTATATTGCAGACAAGAAAGATTTCAACTTCTATTTTTCCTGGTAATATGCCTTTTTCACAATAGTCATTAAATTAGTTTCAATTATCCAAAAGTAGAAACTGTTGTCTACTTCAAGTATAGTTCTTGACTCATTGCAGAATTCAGTTTTCCTCAAAATGAAGTGGACGTTTAAGTGGATTTTTAAATTGATATTTAAATGAAAAGTGCTTAAAAATTAAAATGTGTACCTACATTGTATGCAATACATTAATATTTCCTTTTTTTCAATAGAAATAAGTGAGACCAATGAATCTCTTAAAACCAAAATGTCCGAACTTCGTCTCTACTGTGATCTTTTAATGCAGCAAGTTCATACAATACAAGAATTTGTTCACCATGATGAGACTCACTCTCCTCCCAGCATTGAGGTACAGAATTTCTAGAATGTCACTGGAGAACCTAATTATATAACACAGCTCAGGTTACTGTTGATGGCTTATGTCTTTTTCATCTCCCTAATGTTGTGGCATTTAACCTAAGTGCAATTTTTGAGTGCTTGTGTGTATAGAATATATACTAATAAATACTAATAGTGATTTTATGTGTATAAAGTACCTGGATGGTCTAAATGTAGTTGTACCACGTTTTAGGAAGCAGTTGTGTTTCTGAGCCATTTGGTTGAAAGGCCAGAAGAGCTGTCTAATGAGCAATGCAATATTTTATCTTGTTTCCCATCTCCGTTAAGGCCAGTGTAGGTGAAACAAGCTTGTTTGTCCGTTCTTGGTTATTCGTGTAGGAAGGTATTCCTTTTTTTTTTGAGTGAAAGCTAGTGGTACAGGTATTGGAAACCTGCAATGCACAGGTACAGTACTAAAACACTAGTAGTGCACTAGTACAATACTAGATTGTATTTCTGCTTTTGAGTGAAAGTACTGGAAATTATGAATGGCTTCATTCTTTACACTCTTGAGCAGCATGGGGACAGTGTTATTGGTCACCTAGGGCAGAGCAAGGGGTTGGTGCTTAGTCACAACCGAGAAAATTGTCCGTTTATAGGAGGCGAAACTGACCTGCAGGCTCCTTGCTCTGGAGTGATAAGACTGTTCACGCATTCTGCTGCAATTCCTTTGTTTCATCTGGTACCAGCTAGTCCCTCTGCGTCATGCTTTGCAAAAGTAAGGCATTGTTGCCTGGTACCCTAAAGAAACTGAGATGTCGGAAAGAAATTACAATGCTGTCCCATTTGTTGGCTTAAATTGGCCTCGTTGTAGGGTGTACATTTGATTAAATAAAATGGGAAGTGGAAGTTCTTAGTGGTAATGAGGGAAATTCGTGTGTATGGGAATGGTGGTAGGGGGGAGCTGTAGTTACATATTTTCATTTCTTTTCTTGTTCATGCTTGTGCTTTCATTTGTTTTCAGAACATGAATGAAGCCTCTTCCTTGCTTAGTGCCACATGTAATACATTTATCACAACACTTGAAGAATGTGTGAAGATTGCTAATGCCAAGTTTAAGCCAGAAATGTTCCAGCTGCCTCACCCTGATCCCTTGGTTTCTCCTGTGTCACCATCACCTATTCAAATGGTCTAGTCATTTTGAAATACTATCTTTTCTAAGTGTCATATTGTTAGTTGGACTGGGGGGAGGGGTGGCAGAAGGCTATGCTATTGCTGTGTGCTCTGATGTCATGTCAACAGTTGAACTCTCGACTCTGTTATACGTGACTACTGATCCTAAATACAAATAGTTTTCCATTCCCAAACTTTGTTTGCTAGCCTTTACATCATCAGAGTAATTTATCGTACATGTCAAGCCCCTGTAATGAGGTGTATCATAAATGAATGAGGTTTAACTTTTCCTCAGTTCAACTGTTTGTTTTTTCAGAGGGTTAGCTGTACAGCAGTCCTAAAACTTTCATAACCTTGCCTCCTGTTTAAGTGTTTTGTGGCTTGAACCACTTCAGCAAGATAGCACATGTTTCAGTGTATATAATTCAAGATGTTTGTATTAATCTATTATGGCCTTATTTAACAAAAAGATAAATAATAGTAAAGATATTACTTACATAAATATTCACTATTGATTATTTCCCTTAGAAGGACAATGTATAGGGAATCATCTTAAATGTTTTCTTGTATGTATGAATTCCAAGATGAGCCATATTGTGGAATTTTGTAGTAGGAATCTCTTCTTTGCACTTGCATCTTTTGTCTCTTTATATTCAATCAGTTTGCTTACAAAGCTAGTCATTATGATTTAAATTAATAACTTTCTTTGATACGCATAGATGTTTGACAGTGATATCAGAGAAACCACAAGGAACAGAGAGGCAGGATTTGGCGTTACTGTGTAAAGAGAAATTTAAATTTATAATTGGTAAAGAAAAACATGTCTTCTGTATATTGTAACAATTAACAAATGGCTCTGTGAGTAACTTTGGTGCAAGAGGGAATGAATTCCATAGAAATGAGGTAGTATTTTTTTGTACTAAACTATTTCCTGTGTGAATGTTCTAAAACTTTTGATACTGATGGCAATCCATCTGTTTTCATATAGTTAAATCAGATTTTTAACTGAGAATGGTTGTTTTTAATAAAAAAAATTACCCTCTCTCTTTGTAGAGACTGTAAATAAAGTAAAAAATAATGTAGATATGCTTATTATTCTTATAAGTAGCGTGTAACATTTTGGTGTGGTTTGTTGTTTGGAATTTATTTTTTTCCCCCCCTAGATGAAGCGTTCCATAAGCCACCCTGGTCCTTGCTATTCAGAAAGGTAAATTTCTGTTTCATTAAGATTTTTTTCTTCTGTCTTAAAAGACCTCCCTGAACTTGTTAGCATTAAAATCAATATGTGAGAACAATCTTTCACTTGGTAAAAAAAAAAAAAATTCAAAAATCATAAATTGATGTAATTTTGAAAACAAAGGTTGCACATTATCAGCATTGGTGGTAAGTAATGCAGCTGCTATATCTAATATACTACAAAAATTTCTTCATACTAGAAAATTTTTGTAAATGACTTATTCTACAAGTTCATGAAATTAGACCTAGAGCTTGAAACACAAGCATTCGTTTTGAATCAGTATTTCACATTCTCAGATTATTTTCTTTTGCATGCAAAGATTATATAGCATTTTTATTTTCATTTACAGCCTTTACAGCTGTGAAATTAAGACTGTTGATGGCCATTTTTTAGTCTACTATAGTGAAAACGTTTGATACCTAATCTATTCAAAGCACCAAAGTTATTTCAAAGTTAAAGTATATTAAATTTTTGTGGGTTGTTACAGATTTTGCTTACTAATAGATCTCATTTTATTTTGTAGGACTAATCACTCTGCAAAAGAACCAGGTTCATCTCTTCACCGATTTTCTCAGCGACGCAGAAGAACGTACTCGGATACAGAATCTTATAGTGATACACCTTCTGAAGATTCTCAGAGTAAGTTGGAGAGGGGATTAGTTTCCTGTGTATCTTCCTGTACAATCTATTCCCCTGTTTACAGCAGCTGTCCTAGCACTGGTATCAGCACAGGGAGAAAAATTTATTAGTAGTTACATAAAGTTTTGGTTGTAAGATTCCTGTATTATAAATCAAAGCACTTTTATAGTTTTTTTAGCTGACTGACTTGTGCTGGCTTCCTTCCCTACTAAAAAGGATCTTCTAGCTGGGTTATTTGTATTGTAATCAGTGAAACTACTGGCAAGATAAAATAGACATAATCAGAAAAGGGATGTTTTTACTAATAAACTCTTACATGAATGATGTTCTGGTAAGTGGTGTGGAATACCGCTGTTTGCCACGTGCTTGTTGTCCCAAAAGAAATTTTCCGTTTTGTGACCCCTGTAAGTGTTGGGGGTTAGTTTCCACTCAGTGCATTGTGGAAAGGTGGTTCATTTCAGTGGCTCCTTGCCTTTTGTAGAGAACAGCACTGTTCTGAAGGTATACAGCCTTGCCAGTAGTAAAGGTCATGATCAGAGTATTAGTCATGCCTAATTAGATGTGCCGACTGAATTAGTAGCCAGTTCTGTGGATTTTGACTCCATTCTAACTCCTCTCAGGCAGACTTTAACTTGATTAGTTCTTCACCAGTTCTGGTTTAGTCTTGCCTCCTTTTAGAGTACCTAGTACCTCACTTGGATTTAAAAAGCCTGTGTGTTGCTGAAGGCCCGTGTGAGCAGACAGTGATAGTAATGCTTTCCAGTCCATCATGAAGCATGTATTCACACTTCAGTGCCATTTCCTTGGTTGTTTCTTGCTCACATGTTTCATGGTGACCACCTCTTTCACCTCACTCATCTTGCCCCAGCATAGGGTGTGCCAGTGTGTATCCCAAGCTAACGGACTTAGTTTAGATCTTGTTCTGTGTCCGATCGCTGATGTAGGTGTGCATCACTCAGGCCTCCTTTTACATAAGGCTTTTGCTGTTACCAGCTGGGCCTTCCGGTGCTGGTTAGCCATTCTGACTTACGGCTGCTGAAAAGAAGTGGTCCTAGAACTTTCTGCTAATAGAGGGCCTTTTTGGTTCCTTACCATGCAACTCCAGTCTCTAGCTCAGCTCACCCTTTTTTTCTTCTTTTACTGTTTTAGAAGCTCTCCCTGCTACCTGCCAGTTATCTTAGTTCTATTGCTCTCCTGTCACGTAACCTAGTAATACCCAACTTGCATTGTCGCCCATTTCACTTTAATAATAGAAAATATTTTAATTACATGCTTGTCAATGCATCAGTTCTTTCAAAAACAGAAGAGTATATCTGCACCTCACAGGTTACTGTCCTTCATAATGTAAAAATCACTTGATTTATACTGGCTGAACACTCTTAATTTCCGTTGTCCTTGGGCATGATATTGATGGAAATCTTTCAGGATGAGTCCAGAGTAATGATGCTTCTGATTTCTTATGTATAGGAAATACTTAGAAATTGAATAATTGACAGATTGAATGTTGTTTTTTGGGCTTGAAAATGAAATACTTATTGACCTCTTCATAGGATCTGCTCACTGTTCTAGAAGTGCTGTCAATGGAGATCTGGTATCATCCACCATTCCTGAAGAAAATAAATCAGTGTCAAAGGAAAGAACTGAACTGGAAGAGACTCTTTCATCCTTTTCCTCATGAAGCAACTGAAAGTATTCAATTTTCTATGAATAATGCTATGCAAAAGCTGCTGTAATTATACTGTTGTTATAGAAAGTAGTAATTTCCCTTTTTAGAAGGATTTCTCTGCACTTTATAGAATAACATAAATACTATCTTTGAAGTGTATTTTATCTTTATATAGTTTATTTGCAAGAGTATTTTCCTAATATTTCACAGTTCGAATGTGCATTTTTTGGAACAAATGATGGCTTTAACAGATAAGCATCCACATTTGTAAATGTAGCTCTTTTTAAAAAGTGTGAAGGTCAGACTGATACGTTAGTAAACGTGCATTGTAAACTTCAGCAAAAAGTTTTCATTTTTTTGGAGAAAATGCAACTTGTGCCATGGGCCTCTTGGTCATTTATACCAGGTCATCCACCCAGAGCTGTGATTAGCCCCACAGTGGCTCTTTTTGCCAGTGTAAGGGCTGTGGGAATGGGCACTATTGGGTCTCCTCCAGCAGCTTGATGCTAATTGACATTGCCGCCTTTAAAAACACAAGGATATACATAATCCAGTCCTTATTTTTAGCCAATGAAAGTAGAAATATTTAGTGTATTTTTCTAAACAAATGTATAAAAATAACTTAATATGAAGTATTTGTACCAAACATGGGATATTTAATAATTGTTATTTATTTATTCTTTTTTGCATCAAAAATTTCTACCTACTTTCACTACTAAAGATCTGAAGATCTACTAAAGGCTTCAAAATGTGCATAAATTGTTTCTGGGGTGTGTAGTATCACAAGTAGCTAATACAGCACTGTTAAGATTTACTCTGCCTACTTAAGATGTGTTTTTAGCAAAGTATTATAGAAGCAAGAGCTGAAATGTTAGACCGTTTTAAGCTGCTGTTGTAAGGAATATTTGTATCTATATGTGTTTTATTTATGACGTATTTATACAGAAGGGAGCTTCTGTTTTTAGGACTCCTTTATATCATTTGAGGATGGTATACACCAGAAGATGCATTCTGCTCTCAGTTACATCAGTGTAAATTTGCATTAACTGTAACTGAGGTCAGTCTGACTCTCTTAATAATTAGTGAGTAATATAGTATAAGAGTGCCTACTAGCACCTTGGTCCAGAAGGTTGTTAATGTTAGCATTGTAAGCTTTGGGGGGTTTTTTTGGTCTTTGTTTAGGGATAAACTTGGTCTATAAAGTCTTAGCTGTAGAGCACTTTAAGCAAGCCATTTTCTGTTTTTGATTTACACAATTGCTAAATAGATGTACAGGGTATTTTGCACTCAAGCACATACCAAAATCTGTTTTTATAGCCAGATCTTCTTTAATTTGGTTTAACTAGTCTTCCTTTTGTGTATATAAATAATTTGGTGGTTTTGAAGCAGGCTGGAAAGGAAAGATGAGAATGGAAGTTTCCTTATAAATTTTTTGAATGTTGATTTATCAATCAAAATAGGTTCAAATGTTGGGGAAGAACATATGAGCTGTTGCCCATATAAAGCTCCAGTTTATAAACCATTGTGTCAGGTTCAAGTGGAATGGAGTGGTTTGTACAAGGGATTTGTGGATACCAGCTCAGAGCTGTCATTTGTGCTCACTTCTGTCAGTTTTCTTACAGACTAGCATATGCATATCAGCCACACAACATGCTTGTACATTTTTTCTGAATGTTTGCTTTAATGTATTCTGTATGACATGACAATTGTAAAAAAAAGTATTAAAAAGATGTTCAGAGAAGTAAACTACATATTGCAATGAGAGTGTTGTCTTGAATCATATGCTTTAGAGCTTGAATCTTATGTTTTAGAGCTGCTTTTTGAAATTTCACCGAGGTGGCTTTCAGCTTGTACAGTGTTAAGTACATGTCACGTTGACAGATTTTTTTTTTTCTGGCTTTCAGCTTCTATGAAGAAGAGATTGGACTTCAAATTGTGCAAAAAAAAAAACAACACTGAGATCAGTGCATTTCATTTCCAAGTTTAGGGGAGAGCTTATCAGCAATGCCTAATTGTATCATTCTTTCTAGTGGAGAATGAGAGCTGAACCTCAACCTAAAATATTTACTTAGTAATCTAATTTTGATCTCATGTGGTTCTGAAGAGATCAATCTGAAACCAATTTTTTAAAAGGTGAATGTAAGTATTGAGGTGACAAGTGATAACTTCTAATTATAGATCAAGTTTCTTAACATCAGATAATTAGAAATGGAATGCTTAGAAATTACCAGCTTATACTATAAAGAATTAATGGTCAGGCATGCAATGATTTGGAGAGCTGTGAATACTGAGATTATAATGTTCAGGAGCTTTACTGTAAGTTAATGTTTGTATTTCTTTTAACTCAGTAATTCAGCTTCACTTTTTTAAACTTTCTGGTTTTTTTCCTCAGAGAAAGCATTCTTTGGGACAGGAATTCTTCAGAGATTGTTTCTGCATAAATTAGCTAACTAAGTTAACTAACTAAACTGGTAAAATAAATCAGTGTTATGGATATCCATCATCACAGTTATTTTTCTGAGGCTGCCACATGTAAAAGGTTTGTGGAAAATGTGTAGTTCTATAGTAGGATTTATACAGCAACTCACAGAGCTTTGTTAAAAACTAAAAAAAACCAGGAAACATGAACACCAAATGCCTTTGTACACGTATCAGTGGCAGGATACTTTTCTAATTTTCTAACTACTCTTATAGTGCAATAGATTTAATCTTTAAAGAGAGCAAATGTCAGCTTGTACAGTTAGAAATCCCTGTAGTTGACCTGAACATAAGAAGTAATTGAAAATGTTTTTCATCCAGAGACCTGCTTAATCTATTGTCTTGAAAAATGTTACTCTTTAGAGAAGTGTTCTGTGAAATGGAATATTAAAGCTCCAGGTTGTGACTTTAGCAATGTCACTCTGTATTAGCGTTTGCTTAGCAGCCTTGTGGAAAAACACTGGCTCAGCTGATTGGCCTGTAACATTATCTGTTAAAGCTGTGTTTCAGCAAAGCCTGTAAGTATTTTAAATCCTATTTTTAGGCATGTGAGTGACTCATGTGCCTGAAGTTAATTATGCTTGCTTAAATACTGTGCAGAGTTGGGCCAGAGGAATACTGACAGAATCAACTTGCTTACCCTGCCACACAAATGTGCTTCTCTCTATCGCATAAGTATATCTGAACTCAGTAGAGGCTTTGTAAGATTGAGTTTCCAGCAGCTTTTGTGGAGAAGAGTCCATGGTTTAATCTGCAGATACACTGTGCCTGTTTCTTTCTGCTGAGATGACCAACTAACTAGTGCATTTTTAGTGTTAATTGTATTAACGTGCCTGTGTACACAAGTTACTTGTTGGCCAAACTAGAACGTACCTGTGCATTTTTGTGTCTTGTATTGAGTTTGTTGGTTGGGGTTTTTTAAAATGTCTAATGCAGCGAGAATTACAAGCTTTCTTGATTTTTTTTTTTTCTTTGAATGGTTTAAAGATTAAAAGGAACAGTCTTTTTAACTTAATTTTTATTATTTCTTTATTTTCACTATTCTTTTTTTACTTTCTTCCCTAAGGACGAATTACCAGGCACTCTTAAACTTTCATCTTTATGATTGTTTCTAAATATTCCTGGTTGTATCACTTGAAAGTTTGAATGTTGTCCTGACCCACAGCTTAGTTCTTCTGAAATTCTTGAAATTTAGAAATTTTTTACTTTAATCCTTCTTTCATTCTTAGCTTTCCTGCATCGTTTGGACAGATACTGGTTGATAATGTATAAGCTTATAGGAAATTATAAAAAGGAAGTGTGCTTCTATAGTGAGTCTTTTTGGAATAGGTTTTTAAACATTCTACCTGCTTTACAACTTCTGATGAACTTGAGCCTTTTCTCTGTTTTAGTAGTAATGGAATGCTGGGAGTCATACTGATGCATAGTGTTTGCTAACTAATGCTCTTGCTACACTTCAGAGAATTTTCCAGAAGTGTTGCATTGCTGTAAGTGTGTTTTTTCTCACTCTTTTTCCGCAGATCAGAGTGAACTCTAGAAGCAGTTACACCTTGGACCTTGATACTCTTTCCCACAGATAACAAAATTTGGACCTGCCTACATGGTACTTGTGATTCACAACCCACACCCCCCATGTCAGCTGACCTGAGGGATGAAGAACTGATGGGACATGGGCCCTTAATCATCCATGGGAGGTGACAAGTTGTAGCTCCAGGCACTTAGGATCAGTGAGTGTTGCAGCCAAAAAAAACAGAGGGTGTAGAGGAAAGCCTGGAAACAACAGGGCTAAGAACAGCACAATGCTTAGGCAGGTGCTAGAATTTCTCCTTTGTCAATGAAGAACTTAAGATGAATCTTTTTTTTTTTAAAGTCTGACTTTTTTTAAGGCTGATTTTCTTGTGACCAGGATATTTTTGATAGATGGCTGGATTTTCAACAGTTAGCTACTTGATTTACATTGGAGAATTTTATTTCTACCTCATCTTTCAGCAACTCTATAGTGTAGCACAGGAACTGTAAAAACAGCATAATAAAGAAGGAGCCACAGATCTTATGGTGCAGAAAGCATGCTTTATTTCAAATGAATAATTCTATCTCAAGGAGGTTCAACAGCTAACAAGCTCTATTACTACATTAGGAGAACTAAAGCAAATTGCAGTGCAGGCCGGTATTTGGTGTTGTAGCAACAGTTTGTTTTCAAACTGTGGTTCATTGCTTAGTTGCCCGGAAGTGACTACAGGGTGTCTAATCCTACCACACAAACTCAATCACTGCACCCTATGAACCTCCGAGATGGGGTACTGCTGCTGCACTTGAATACCTAAATAGCTTTGTTCGTTAAAGGGATGGCCAGGTGATGTTACTTTTTTTAAAGCTATTCAGGCAGTCAATATGTCAGAAACAGTACACAGACAGTGGGTGAACGAAGTGCTGGCCGCTTGCACTTTGTCCAAAAATTGTCAGTCAGGTATGGAAATTATGGCATAATCAGATTCAATGTAAAACATTAAAGCAATGCTTACAGGAGGGTAATTGCAAACATCACCAATGCCTTACATTTCTGATTCAACATAAATATTTGTGCATGTATGAAATACGATGCACGGTGTCATCTCATAGGTGTAGGTAATCTTCAACAGGGAGCCTCTCTACCTGTTGAGGCATTCTTGAACATCAACAATGAGTTGAGGCACAAAAAATTAGTTAAATGTTGAGCAGGATAGTCGTTTTCCCAGGAAACTTTCTCCTGCCAACTGTTAGCTCCAAAAGTTACGTTTCAAAATGTCATAAAATAAATGGTACAAAACTTCATAACCGTTATCTTCGGCTATATACAGTATGTACATGTCAGTGAAAAAAGTGGTTTAAATTCTTAGGTCAATAATGACTATAAGTCATAATGTATAGCTCTGGACTTTGTCTCATTCAGGTAGGTAAAAAAATATTTTTCTTCTTATATTTACATATCAGTTCATATAAGAATCACTTGTAAAAAAACAAGTGTAAATAATACATATCAAGCTCTCTAATGTGATCGAATATTAATATTCACAGTGGCAGAATCGGTACCAAATTCATTCCCTAAATTCAGGGTGTAAAGTCCCCCGTCGTTCTTCTGGACATCCATGATGATCAGAGTGGTTAGATCTTCACTGGTTTCAATGTGGAATCTGCCTTGCTGGTCCTGACTGGTAATTTTTCTCCCCCTGCAGTACCATGTTATTTCAGGAGCAGGGTCACCCGAAAAGGCACAGGATAGCGTGAGAACTTTTCCTTCATCAATGCTGATATCAGACGGGAGAGCTTCAATTTTAGGTGGTTCTCCTTTATAAAACAGGAGAAGAAATACCAAGTTAGTCTGTTTCCACTAAGCCATGCAGCAGCTTTACTCTGAGGACTACTTCAGGATAGCTGAAGCACTAACTCTACCAATAATTGTAATGCTCACCTCTCAGACCTGATTTAAGCATTTTACTAGTTGAACTCTCCAGTTGAGCCATACTAGATTTCCCCATAATACTGCTGGAGCTCATCTCTACAAAGGATTCTTTCATGGAGGACATGCTTTTGGCAGACATGCTTTCAAATTTCATTTCAGTCATGCTGCTACTGCTGAAACTGCTGAATGAAGCCTCTTGTTTAGAAGAAGCCATTTGAAAGGACTGAGAAGAAAAACTTTCGTGCATGCTTGCGTCGCCACTGGTCTTCAATACTACCTCTTTTGGAGGTTCTTCAATTAGAGCTGAGGAGCATTGCAAACATAGAAGGAAAAAGCAACAACATCACATTAACGAACAAAGTCATGCAGTTCTGTGTGGTTAATTTTACAGAAATGAAGAGACAGCATACTTTGCTTTCAATGGGAAAACTGCAGTGGAGTATAAATTTGTTTACAATAATTCGATTCAAGATATCCAAATCACAAACAGTAATTTAGAAATGAAACAAATAGGCTATGGAACTTACTGGTATGTATGAACTTGAAGGAAAACATATGCACTTAAGGAAAAACAGGTTATTAGTGCTTATTAGAATCATCACTAGAATTAGATGCTGAGAAATTGTGAGTGGTCAGTTCATGTTTGTAGAAGTTGTGAAACATTTTCAAGTTCCTACAAACATGGAATAGTAAAGTCTATTTCACTGCATTGTTCTGTAGCTGTAAAAGGCAACAGAAAAACTCATTCACTGCAGCTTTACTTTAAACCCAAACACAGACATACAAGCAAATCAGTCACCCCTTGATGCTAGGAACTGGGAGATGGTACAGCCAATAAAATACTAAACCCAGTTCAGTTAAGTTGCCACAAAAAATTTTAACTGTGGAATTACTTTGTTTTACTGGAACAGATTCTGTTAGTAAAAAAGGAAAGAGTAATTACCAGCACCAAGGTTTTAACATACTCATTCTAGAATGAATGCTCACATGCTCATAGCTTTCTCTTAACATGCATCTGTTGATGTAACAGAGCACCTGTGTGCTCTTCTGTGGGTGTTAAAAAGATTTTCTGATGCTGTTTTAGTTCTGTATATATAATATACAAAAGCAAAATAAACTTGTGAAAATACCTAGGTCACCATGACCGGTACTATTTATCATAAGTCATTTTAGTAGACACAGCACAGGAAAAAGTTGTGATTATTCTGAACACAAGATCTGGAGAACAAACTTACGGAGTACTGTCAAAGATGCTGTAGCAGAGCACTGCCCGTGGTAATTTTTTGCCTTGACTGTGTATTTTCCAGTGTCACTCACTGCTGCATTTCGAATTTCAAGAGAATATATATTTTTAGAGCGAGTTACTCTGATCTGTGATGAAACTGCAATCTGAGGAGGGAAAAATAATGGCTTAATTAAGATCAATTTTATGAATAATTCTAACTTTCCAAGTAAATACATTAAATTATTACTTACAGGTTGATTATTCTTTAACCACTCAATTTCAGGAGAAGGATCCCCAGAAACTTCACAGGTGAACAGCACATCTTGTCCTTCATTGACATTTTGAGACTTAGGCTGCATGATGAATGCTGGTTCGTTGGAGCGCTCTTTAGTGAATGTCAGAACATACTGGCATTTAATAATGCCTTCATCAGTTTTACCCTCACAGGTGAGTATACCTTCTTCTTTACTACTAGCCTTTTTGATAGTTAGCGTGTGATCACTGCCAGAAACACCGTATCTATAATCATCTGAATTTCTCAGCTCCATTCCGTTCAGCACCCATTTTACTTCAGAGGCACCAGGAATGTTGGCCTTCAGGGTCACTTTCTGCCCTTCAGACACTGTCATTTTAGTTGAAGAAGCTTTAATTTCTGCTTTCACTTGTTTGACATCTTCAGTAACAACTGACTTTTTAATGACTTCTTGAACTGCAGATTTGTCTTCAGTTGCCACTACTGATTTCTTCTGGGTAGAAACCGTAAGCAACTCATCTTCTTTCTTAACTGATTTATGAGATTCAGATACACTTTTTAGCTGAGAATGGATATTTTTAAATACTTGGCCAGTAAAGTGGAAGTTAGTTTTTGAAACACCTCCTTCCCCAATAATTTCACAGGTGTATTCTCCTTTATCAGATTCCATGAGCTCATGGATTTTGAGCTCGTAAGTGCCGTCTGCTGAATAATGAAACTTGAAATGATGGTCTTCTTTCAGTTTTTTACCATCCTTATACCAAGCCACTTCTCTGACACTTAAAACATTGCTTTCAACTGCACAAGATAACTTTACCTTATCTCCAAAAGCTTCTGCTTTCAGGTGCTGTTTTATCTTTGGTGGAGCAGCCGTTGGTAACTGTACTTTCTCTGCTGGTACTGTTTTGTCTACAGGTGGTGACTTAGCTTTTGGGGGACTGCTGATGGGTTCAGGAGATTTCACCCGTTTAGGAGACTTTACTGGCTCTGGAGACTTTACACGAGGCTCAGGAGATCTGATCCTTGGAGGTGATGTAATGGTTTTTTCAGGAATTTTTGTTCTTTGAATGGTCAAAGTAAAATGCGCTTCCTGTTTTCCTTCAGAGTTTTCCACTACAACAGTGTAACTTCCTTCATCTGAAATCTGGACCGAAGAAATTTCAAAGGTAGACTTGTACTGTGTTCGTGTTACTTGGAAGCGCCTCGAAGAAACAATGGGTTGACTGGCACGGAACCATGTTATTGTTGGTGCTGGTTCGCCATCAACATCACAGGAAAATCTTGCAGTCTCCCCTTCAGAAACTGTGATTGACCGTGGCTTTGTAAGGATTGTTGCTGGTAGAGTGCTTTTAAATGCCTTGTGTGCAGTCCTTTCTTCCAATGATTTTCTTTCAGCTGCAGTGACTTTTTCTTCAGAAGCAGCATAGTGTTCATAGGATAAAAGTGATTCTCTTGTTGCTGACATTTCTGATTTGACCTCTCTTACTGAGGAGCTTGCTTCTGTTTCAGATGCTTTCTTAAATGAGGAGATTGCATATGCCTCTGTTTTTGTCAAGTCAGGTAAAATTGCCCTTGGTACTTCTTCATCTCTCCTCTGAGAAGAGTATGTAGTGTAATCTCCTCCAGTAACATCTAGTGTTGCATAATCAGAACATTCTCCTTTGTAGTTGGTGCACACAGCCCGGTATGTTCCACTGTCATCAATGTGGCAGTCGAGAATCTCCAAAGTTAATACACCACTCGTATTAGTAAAGTGTATCTTACTGCTCTCCTGAAGCTCAATACCATTATGATACCACTTCACTTCAGCAGTTGGTTTTGACTGGACATTTAGAATGAACCTGGTATTATGGCCACATGGTACCCGGTGTGAGCGCATTCTCAGGGTAATGCGAGGAGCGTGGTCAAGGGTGAAAGGCTGCTGAGTCAGAACTTCGTATTTCCTTTCCATAGTTTTTTGAGTTTTCAAAGCAGATTTCATGGACTCATATCTAGAAAATATATCAAATCTTGCCATCCTCTCAAACCGCGAGAGAGATCTTTCACTAGAAACTGGGCTAGGTGAGCGTGGTCGAGTTCTCTCTGGTGTTGGGGATCTTCTCTCACTTTCTTCAGGAGGCCGTGAGCGAGGTCGAATTAATTCAGATACGGGACGCATCAACTCAATGTAAGTTGGAGAAAGGGATCTTCTTCTCCTTAATAATCTAGAGGGAGGTGAAAATTCCCTGTGAACGTGTTGCACCATTTCTATTTCTTCTTCTTCTTCTGATGTGATCTCAGTTATCTCTCTTTCCCTCCTTCTCCTGAGTCTACTCTTTTCTTCCTCTGCCATATATTTGAGCTCACTCTTGTATTCTGAGAGTCGTTGAGCAGTGCCAACAGGACGGAGCAACTCTTCATCCTCCCTCTCATCCATTATTCTTTGCTTTTGTTTAGGTGGTCTGTAGGCAGCCCTGTCATGGCGTTGACGAAGTTCTGCATAGCTTGCGCTGGTCTCAGCTTTAGTTGGGATGTGATAGCTTGAATACCTCAGCTCTCTTTTTCTTTCTTCTTCTGAACTGACCTGTGCTCCTGCAGTAGAATACCGAAGGGCAGACAGTTCAAAACGGGGGGGGCTTCTGCTTGGTGGAGAAGCAGAAAAGCCTAATTCCAGCTCTTCTTCAAGGCGCAGTCTTTCCTCTTCAGTTCTCTTCATAGCTAAATAGTCATCTATAGGCATGAGCAATTCCTCATCAGACAAGTCACCAAGTGATCGCCTTCTTGGCCTGTAGTAATATTCGTACTCTGGAGATGGGGTACGCCGACGTGCTGGTCTCACAATTTCAAGATCATCTTGTGTTAGCTTTGGTATGCGCCACCTAGGCTTGTACTGGTCCGAAATGCGTGGCAGTGGCATCACATAGAACTGCTCCCACCTGGAAAGACGTATGCGTTTCTGGCGTTTCTGAACAGTCCTCTCAAGTTTTCCTGGCATTTCATACTGGTCTCGCAGCCTCTTGTACCACTTCATGTCTGACAGAGGCACAAAGTGTTTAATATTCTGATCTTCCTCAAGAGCAGTGTGTTTGCGAGGCTCTGGGACCTCATATGGCATACGAAGTTTTCTTTCCTCCTTCTTTTCTTCTTTCTTAATTTCATATTCACCTTTGACGGTCTTTGAGCTAACGGCTGGTTTGTATAAGATAGCAGCTTCTCTGAGAGCCTCTTGTGCGGTTTGTGTCAGGGGAACAGCTTCAACTCCAGAAAGGATTTCTGCCATTCGTAAGGTCTTGTCAATTTGCCTTTGTACGTGCTTCTCCCGCTCTTCTTCAGTCTTGTACTCACGCTTGACGTATTTCAAGCGTTCAACTTTTAGATAAGCCTGGCAGCTTGTAGAACCAGCACTGTTAGTAGCAGTAACTCTGTAATAGCCACTGTCTTCTGGTAAAGTATCTCTGATATGCAAAGCATAATAGTCTAAACCTTCATGAATAATATCAAAGTTGGGACCAAATGATAGGGGTTGACCATCTTTCTCCCATTCCAGCGTTGGTTTTGGCACACCAGATACTCTGATCTCAAAACTGACACTCTGGCCTTCTTGACACTCAGCATTTGCCAGTAGCCTTTTAAACATTGGCCTGAGTGTGGCATCTGCTGGAGGTGGATGTGGAATCACAGTCAGCTTCGCTTTGCAGCTGTCTTCACCATATTTATTGCGTGCCACAATACTGTATTCAGCATCATCCTCTTCAGTGACATTATTGATGACAAGTTGATAGAGACCCTTGTCTGATTCAAAAGTGTACTTCTTATCATCATCACCAGGTTTGATTTTCTGGCCTGATTTGAACCATGTTAAACGAGGTTCTGGGTGAACTGTTATAGTTACTCCAAACCTGACATTTTCTCCAACATATGCAGTGCGGTTATACAAAGGCAGAGTAAATTCTGGTGGATGCTCTAATAGTCTCATGGTATCAACCCGTCGTTTCACTTTTCTAACAGTTCTGCATCTGTAGTGCTCAGAGATTTCTCTCACACCTTTAACAAAAAGTTCTGCATAAGAGCTGTCTTCACCATAGTCATTTACTACCTTGCATCTGTAGGTACCATCATCTGATTTGGAGACATCTTTGACATACATGGTTGCCACACCTTCTTCATATTTGATTTCATATTTCTCATTGCTTTCTAATTGCCTCATACCAAAGTACCACGTGACTTGTGTGGACTCATCATAGTTTTCAATCGTACATACATATTTGGCATGTCCTCCTTCTTCTGCAACATTATGCTTTATCTGCCCGGCAATGGGCCCAATGTCTATTGGCGCAACTTTAACTTTAGCCACTGTGATGCCTTTCTGGGATCTAATTGCACCTCCACAGGAAATGCGGGCTACTGACACAACTGTGTTCCACTCCTTCTTTACTAGAGTTTGGTAGTAACGCCTGTGCCGCAAGGTCTTGATGGTTTTAGTGCTGGTCTTTTCTGTCTGCTGTTTTAGCCACACGTGATTAAGTGCTTCAGCAGCTGTCATCCGAGATTTTCTTTCTTTTACTAGTAGACGATCAATGAAATCCATGGCCTCAACGCTTATCTCTTTGAATGCTTCATCATCGAAGCTGTATTCAGCATTTAGAATATTTTCAATAACTTGTTGGTTTGTTTCAGCAATGAAAGGATTAAGGCCACTGAGAAGTATGTACGTTAGAGCACCAACTGACCACATGTCAGTAGCTGTGCTGACCAGATCATGGTGATGTACTTCAGGTGCATAATATTCAGGAGAAGTGAACTGGAGTCTAAAGCTGTCTCCAGGCTTCAATTGTCTGGCTTGACCAAATTCAACAATTTTAATTACAGAGCTTCTTCTTGTGAAGTAAATAATATTGTCTGGTTTAATATCAAAATGTCCAATGCTGTGGCGATGTAAAAATTCTAGTGCATCACAGACCTGGCGTACATAACTTACTATTTCTCTTTCGTTAAGTTCAAATGAAGGTGTGCTGATTCTTTCAAAGATGTCAACTCCAGAAATGAATTCAAAAATCATGACCAATTCTTCTAGGCTCTCAAATGATTCATGAAGGTAGAGAATATTTTGGTGCCTAGCAATGTTTAGAATGGAAATTTCTTTCTTTACCAAAACTTGGTCAGCACCCTTTACTTTGACAAACTTGGCCAGGTAAGTCTTTTTCGAAACTGCCTCAACACAGCGATGTGCAATGCCAAATTGCCCACGTCCAAGCTCTTCTGCAATCATATATTTGTCATAGAGTTCCTTTGTAGAACAGTGAGCTGCTTTAGCTGCTGTGACTTCTCTGGTCTCATCAACTTCTTCATCATAGTTCATTACTCTAGTCTTATCTTCCTTTGTTACAACTGGATCAGTGGGTTCAGAAGGCTGACTTTGGCCAAACTTGTTTTCTGCAATTACACGGAACTGGTAGGTGGTCTTGCCAAATAGGTTCACCACTGTGTATCGTGTATCACGAGCTTGTGCAACACGAATCCATCGCTCTGCTGTTGTAGCACGTTTCTCAACAATGTAGTTTATGATCCTGCTTCCACCATCTGTAGCTGGCTCATTCCAGGTTAAGTTGACTGAATCCCTTGAAACATCAGTTACCTTTAGACCTCTTGGTGGATCAGGCACATCAGCCACATCTAATTCAACTGTTTTTTGATCGATTCCAAATCTGTTTTTGGCACAAACGATGTAAAACCCTGCATCTTTTCTGTCAACACCATTTGGGAAAACAAGAGATGTGAATGATCGTGTAACAATGACTTGGTAGTGTCCATTAGTATCAATGAGATCTTGTCCCTTCTGCCATGTGATCACAGGGGTGGGCTTGCCACTGAATGGAATCTTGATGCTCACCACTTCCCCTCGAAGGGCATGTACAGCTCCCATACCTTCCAGGTTTTTGGGCAAGTGAATCTTTGCAGGAACTGGAATAGAAAGAGGAAGAAAAAACAACACATGACCAAAAGCACATGAGAAGAGCACCAATAGTCTAAATATTCAAAGCTTAAAATGGATTTGTCTTATCAAGACCCTTCATTCACCTTCAACATCCAAAGAAGCAGTGCCAGACACAGATCCTCCTTGGTTGGTAGCTCTGACTTGATACACTGTGGCATCATCATCTGTTACATTTGTGATGATCAGCTGGTAATATCCACCCTTGAATTCCTGTATCTTGATCTTTTCGCCATCTGGCATGATTTCTTTGCCCTGTCTGTACCACTTGACAATTGGCTTAGGATGACCAGTGACTTTGCAGACAAATGTGGCATTAGATTGAAATTTCACATTCAGATTCCTTAGTTCTTCCTTGAAATGTGGAGCTTTAATTGGTACATCAGATTTTGGAATGACTGGTTGGGATACCTCACTCCACTCACTTTCACCACCAAGATTTTCACATTTTACACGGAACTCATATTCAAGACCTTCAATAAGATCTTTCACAGAGTAGACTGTTTCACGAATTTCATCTGTTGTTACAGAAATCCACTTGTTTTGTTTTTTCTCACGCTTCTCAAGATAGTAAGTTCTAATCTTTGCACCACCATCACTTGCAGGTGGCTTCCATGAGACAACACAAGAATCCTTTGTGACAGCACTTGCTACTGGCTGTCCAGGTTGTCCTGGTTTATCTGTAAAGAATACAAAAGTTCAACAATTGAAGTGAGCTTGCCTTACTAATTCCTTACAGGTTGTGCTGGTTTTGGCTGGGGTAGAGTTAAGTTTCTTCACAGTGGCTATTATGGGGTTGTGTTTTGGATTTGTGCTGAACACAGGGTTGATAATATCGAGATTTTTTTTTTTTTTTTATTGCTGAGCAGGGCTTATACAGAGCCAAGGCCTTTTCTGCTTTCTGTACTGCCACACTGGCAAGGAAGCTGGGGGTCCATGGGAGTTTGGGAGGAGACACAGCCAGGACAGGTGACCTCAACTGACCAAGGAGATATTCCATACCGTATGACATCATGCTCAGTATATAAAGTAGGGGGAAGAAGGAGGAAGGGGGGGAGGTTTGGGGTGATGGCATTTGTCTGCCCAAGTAATGGTTTTGTGTGATGATGCCCTGCTCTCCTGGGGATGGCTGAACACCTGCCTGCTCATAATTTCTTGTTTTGCTTTGCTTTCCTTTTCCTTTCCCTATTAAGCTGTCTTTATCTCAACCAAAAGTTCTCTAGCTTTTTACCCTTCCAGTTCTCTCCCTGATCCTGCTGGTGGGGGAGTGAACAAGCAGCTGCATGGGGCTTGGCTGACTGCATACAGAAATTGATACTTTGACCTTCACTTACCAAATGGAGGCTTTATAAAAACGATTGATGAGACCTCCAGTGCTTCACTGATGCCATATGTATTCTGAGCAGAAACACGGAAGTAATACCCTGCATTTTCAGTTAGGTTAACAATTCTACAGGTTGTGCCTGAAATGCTTGAAGATACAAGTTGCCATTCTGTTCCTTCCTTGGCTTCACGTTTCTCTATGATGTAATTGGTTATCATAGCACCTCCATCGTCCTGTGGTGGTTTCCAGCTTATCACCACAGAATTCTTCAGTATAGACTCTATAACAATTGGCCCTAGTGGTTTATCTGGTTTATCTGTACAAGAAAAAGCACAACATTTTTAGTCTTTTTCCCGATCAATATTTGAGAAAATATTCCACAAAAATACTGACAATAAAATTAATTACCTTGTATTTCCACATTAAGTACAGTGTCAACTGTTCCAAATGTGTTACTGAGTTGTACTTTGTACTTCCCAGCATGAGTCTTGTGCTGGACATTCTTAATAGCAAGATGAGTATAATGTTCTGTGTTCTCAATAGTAATTGTTTCTGATCCTCTCAAAGGCTTGTTGCTGTGGAACCAGGTTATTGCTGGTACTGGTCGGCCAATATACACAACGTGAAGACGGAGAGTGCCACCTGCACCTGCATAGTATTTCTCCTTCAGTGGGAAGCCAGGGTGGAACTGAGGAGGAGCCTGCAATAATAGCTTGCCACTAGTTTCAATTTCTCCAACGTCATTGGTAGCCATACAAGTGTAGAGGCCTTCATCCTCCTGTTCATCTGTCATCACTGTCAGTGTATGATTGCGTCCATCAGATGACATTTTGTATTTTCGGCTTTGCACCAGTTCTTTGCCAAAGCGGTACCACTTAATATCAGGCAAAGGTCTCCCAACAATCTGGCATGTCAGCTGAGCCGCCTCACCCAGCTGAGTTGTAACATCTTGCATTTCTTTTTTTATGGCAGGTGCTTCTCCAGCTACGACAAAGCAAATTAAGAAAATAATGAATATTATTATGAATTTTTCCTCTATTTCTGTATTTCTATGCTAATGTATTAGTATAAATTAATTTTTATTTATACTTGTTCCTCTTAAAATGGAAAGACTGTCTTTTAGGACAGTCATGTTGACAAATAACATGAAAAACAAATAGGCAGCATGTTAAGTGCAGCACCGTGGTTTATGACACAGCAAGTCACAACAATATCACAGCAAATGTGACAATATATTTTGGCTTACATGTCAATTTAGTTTTCACTGCCATAGCAGTTCTTCGAGGTCTGCTGAGGCCAGTCTGATTTTCTGCAAAAACACGGAACTCATATTCTGTAGCCTCTAGTAAACCTCCTACTGTAAACTGCCTGTCCTTGATGCGTTCCTTATTGCACTTTTTCCAGGTGCTTTCTCCAGACTGGCGATACTCAACCCAGTAGCCAAGGATCTCTTTGCCACCATCACTTTCAGGTCGTTCCCATTCTAATGTAATGCTGTCCTTAAATATAGAAGTGATCTCAATTTCACCAGGTTGGCTTGGTTTGTCTGAAAATTAAAATAGATACAGAAAGTAAATTCCTCTCCAAATGACATGAAGTTGCCTTTCAGAAGATCTGTTAGTGCAGGCATTTTCTTACCAAATGGATCCTTGCATACAACTGGTTCAGAAGCAGGACTTGCTTCACTTTCACCAATGTCATTTTGAGCAATGATACGGAATTGATATTCAGCATCTGGAACAAGTCCCGTGACTGTGTACATTGTAGTGGTAATCTGTGTCTTATTATGCCGGACCCATTTTTCTGTAGATGTCTCTTTACGTTCAATGTAGTAGCCAGTTACACGAGAACCACCATCATCTTTAGGTCTGGACCAGGACAGGTTGACAGAACTCTTTGTAACATCAAGCACTTCAGGTGGGTTGTTTGGAGGCTCTGGAGGATCTGTTAATAATAATAACAAAAAGAAATAATAGTGACATAGTTTGCATGTATTATTGCATTTTTAGATGGTAACATAGTAACTGATTTATTTATTTCTCTAAGAGGGAACTTACTTAGAGGTGTCTTTGGTACTGCTGGTTCTTCAGATTTAAGAGATTTGCTAATACCAAAATGGTTTTCAGCAGAAACACGGAAGTGATATTCCACATTTTCTTTGAGCCCTTTCACCACCAGTGATGTCCCTTTCACTCTGGAGTCAACAGTGTACCAGGCAGTCTTTGGCACTTCTCTTCTCTCAACAATATAACCTAGGATATCTGCACCACCGTCGTCCGTAGGAGGTCTCCAGCTTACTCTGACAGAACGAGCTTGTATATCATCATACTCCAGTGGTCCTTCTGGTGGATTTGGAATGCCGATCACTCTGACTTTAATATACACAGCTTTTTTACCACACTTGTTTTCAAGTGCCAAATCATAAGTGCCTGAATCTTCTCTTTCTGCATCTTTGATCACAAGTTCTGTGTGAGTCTCAGAAGTCGCAATCATGGCCCTCTTGCTGATGTCCTGTCCTTCTTTTGTCCATTTGCATACTGGGATGGGCTTACCCTTAATGGGTATTGTAAGCCGGATTACTCCACCTTGTCTCACCATGAGACCTTCTTGGTATTTTTCATCAAGTTCATAATCAGGATATTCTGTAAACAAAATTAAGATGTCACACTATGTCTGTTTTACAGATGATACCATATCTGGTTTTTCAGTTATTTTTTTAGGACAATTTTCATCAGGAGTTAATACTTGAAGTGTCTTACCAAGCATTTCTGTTATTTTGACTGTTCCTGGAACTTCAGCAGGTTCTCCTGGCCCACCAGCATTACAGGCTAGCACTCGGAATCTGTATTCTGCACCCTGGGGCAGATGTGTCAAGGTGTAGTCACGAATCTTGGTTGGCGTAGTATTGCATTTGGTCCATTCAAATTGATCAACCTTCTGCATCTCAATTAAGTAGCCAGTAACTTTAGAACCACCTTCATCTTCTGGTGGACTCCAAGCCAGGGAAACAGATGTTCTTGTAGTATCAGTGACTCTTGGATTCTGAGGTTTACCTGGAGGAGCTGGAAGAAAAGATCAGATAGGGTGTTTTTTTAAAACGAATATTTAAAAGATTAAACAAATGCTAACTTGCAACATATGATCTGTAATAAGTCAGTAGTCTCTTTATATAAGAAAACTTTGAATGAGAGATTTTCACTTACATTTTCTTTGTTTTCTACAGTCAGAATCTCATTTATTAACACATCCACTTAAATTTCTGAATTAGCAAAAAGAGTAAATTTTACTAGTGTCACTCCTATCTGCCATAATGTGCTTAATCTGTGTAGGAAATAACTTACCAATTGGATCTCTGGCAACAGCAGACTTGGAAGGACGGCTGGGTTTCCCAGTGCCTCTGGCATTGATTGCTGTGACTCGGTGTTCATATTCCAATCCTTCGACCAACCCAGTGGAACGGTACCGAGTCATAGTAACTGGGACTTTATTTGCACGGATCCATCTATCTGCTCTAACTTCTTTGCGTTCCACAATATAACCAGTGATCTGTGAGTCACCATCATCTTCTGGAGGATACCAAGTTAATGTCATGCCATCTCGAGAGATATCAAACACTTCTGGTGTGCCAGGAGGACCAGGAATACCTGTAAAACATGACACAGAATTAGTGAAGAAGCATCAAATGATTCTACACATTCACAATATGCAACATATTGTGAATGACAATGTAATATCAATGCCTTATTGAACTCTTTTTATCAACAGATATCTAAGTACTTTAAAAATTAGGTCAGTGAAATAGTCCTGGTTTTCTAATGTGGTAAAGCAATTTTTCAAGCCTAATAGTAGACCTGAGCAGAAGATCCAGATTTACTATGCACATTCTGTGCAGTTCATCTATATTCCCTATATAGATTTATGGATGGCATTTTTCTCCAGAAATATAACATGATTACTGTGCATCATAATGTAAAAAGGAAGTAGGAACATCTAGAAAAATCTAACTACTCATGGGTATATGAGCCCATTTAAATATATATTTTTATTTTTAAAGGTAGAGAATAAACAGAACTTCTGACTTACGGATTCTACTCTTGCATTCTATAATTTCAGACTGCAGGTAAGATCCGATTCCAAAGCGGTTTGTAGCAGCTACCCGGAACACGTATTCTGCACCTTCAACCAGTCTGGTGAACTTAAATGTTGTCCTGGTTACTGACTCTGAAACTGGCAGCCATCCAGGACGGTGAGCATCACGCTGTTCTACCACATACCCACTAAGGGTGGCTCCACCATCCAGCTCAGGTGGCTCCCAGGAGATGGTTACATAATTTGAATCAACTTCATCAATACGGATAGGTCCAACAGGTGGTCCAGGTTTGTCTAGGAAATAAAAAAGAAAATTAAAAAACAAGTGGAAAAAAGGAATCATATTGCACATATTAAAGTTCAAAGGGAGAAAGGTTATGGACAGTTATTTTCACGAATTCTTACCAAGGATTATAACCTTCAGTGTATCACTAACTGTTCCAGTTGTGTTCTTCAGTTCCAGTGTATACTCTCCAGTGTCATGTATGGTGGTCTCACGCACAGTTAATTTAGCCATTTTGGCAACAGTCTCAATTTTTACGCGTTCTGATTCTTTTAGTTTAGAGCCAGCAAAGAACCAAGATGCAGTTGGAGGTGGTCGTCCTTCAATTGGAATGGCTAATTCAATGGGCTTGCCAGCAGGTATGTGAATTGTCTTCTGAGGTATTCCAGCAAAGTCAATTGTTGGTAGGACTAAGAAAAGCAAATAATTGATATTTCAAATACTTGTTTTACAAATATCACATTCATTTGGTCTAAGCTTCACCCAATTATTCTCAACAGTGGACACCTACCTTTTTGTTCTTGGACTGTTACTGCTGTGACAGTCTCTCGTGGTTCAGACACACCCTTCTGATTCTGTGCTCTGACTCTGAACAAGTACTGTTCACCTTCATTGAGAGAGATAATTGTATGCTCATAGACTGTAGGCTTCAGTGTCACTACCTTCAGCCATCTTTCTGTTCCAGCTTTGCTGGCCTCAATAACATAGCCTGTCAATCTGCTGCCACCATCATGCAGTGGTTTGTCCCATGCAAGAGTAACAGTTGATTTAGTGGTGTCAATCACTTCCAGTTTTTGTGGTACCATGGGGACATCAGATACTAGTACTGCATCAGATGTTTCACAAGCTTCACCAATGCCGTAAATATTTTCTGGTAGTACTCTGAAATAATACAAAGCTCCTTCTAAGAGTCCAGTAACCCTATAAAATGTCTTGCTGCATTTGGTAGTGACAGTCTTGTAAGCCCTCATGGAAGCTTCACGTTTCTCAATTATGTAATTGTTGACTGGGGCTCCACCATCAATAGCTGGAATATCCCAAGTAAGTGTCACAGAATCTTTTGATGCTTCCTTAACTTTCACTGCAGATGGTGGACCAGGTGTATCTAAAACAAAAAAGCAAAACAAACCAACAAAAAAATATTTTCATTTTGGATCCTTTAATTTCACAGTCAATTACTGCTGCTGGGATTTGATTTATAAACTAGAACAGCTTCAGAGACTATGCATCTCCTCTGGATTAGATTATTTCTCTGACTTCTCAAACATTCTCATGTTATTTAAGTGGCAAACTTCCTTTGGAAATGAATGACACTTATTCCTGAGCAGTAAGCACAAAGAATGGTGTAATGCCCATATACAATTGTAGCAGTACTTACCATACACTTTCACAGAAATAGTTGCAGATTTTTTTCCTGATTGATTTTCAGCCTCAATGATGTATTTTCCAGCGTCATACCGATTAACTTTATCCACAATAAGCAGAGTGTAGCTGTCTGTAGTATCAATAATAGCTCGACTTACAAGGTCAACACCCTGCTTGCTCCATGTGATTACAGGAGCAGGTCTGCCAGATACAGAGACCATGAGGCGCAGAGAACCACCAGCTCTGACTGTAACTGTCTTCTTCAGATCATCAGCAAGCTCAAGCTCAGGTATTTCTGAAGAAGGGCATAAGAAACATGGAATTAATCAATCTTTTAGTAGTTCTAAATGAAAATATAGTTATTCCTTAAAATATACAGTAAATTTTCAAATTACCTATTCTGTCCACAGGTTCGATCTCTGCTGATGATTCACTAAATTCACTCATACCATTCACATTTGTAGCAGCAACTCTGAATTGGTATTTCTGGCTTGTTTTAAGACCAGTCACAGTGAACTCAGCATTCCTCAGAGTGGCAGTTGTATGTGGTCGATACCACTGTTCACTCCCTTCTTCTTTCATTTCAAGAACATAGCCTAAGATGTCAGCACCACCATCGTATGTGGGCTTTGACCATGCTAAACTTATGCTGTGCTTAGTAGTATCCACAACTCTTGGAACTGAAGGTGATGCAGGAGTATCTTTGGAAAAGAAGAAAATGAATTTCACATTGGTGCAGGAAACATTTTACAGTCAAAAATGATTCCCAAACAGCTAATTCTGGGAAATGAATTTAAGATGAACTATACCTGCTTTTAAGTTTATTCTAATACCAGCTAGTTCAGTGAGCTCATACGTGGTTATGCGTTTCTTAGTTGAAGTGTCAATGTGAGTTTACACTCTATTATTATAAATAAATATTAAAATATGTATTAAATACAGTAACTTACATGTTGGTTCTTTACATAACATGTATTGTGAAGCTTCACTGGGTTCACTGTTTCCAGCAGCATTCACTGCAGTGACTCGGAATTGGTACTGGCACCCTTCCATGAGACCTGTGACTTTCAGTCTGGTATCATAAATAGTGTAATCTCTGTTCACTCGTGTCCATCGCAGACTTTTCTTTTCACGTTTGTCCACAAGATAGTCCTTAATCTCACTGCCACCATCTGATTCTGGTTTTGACCACTGAATAATGATATGTTCCTTGCCGACGCTCACTTCTTCAGGAGCACCAGGCTGTGTTGGAATAGCTATTTTTTTTTTACAGGTGAAAAAAAAGTATTATTTAGCACATTGTTTATCTATGAGAACTATTCTACAAATTCCGATGCAGAATGGAAGGTAGTAACACTCACTGAAAGCATTCCTGGCAATCACAGGTTCTGATTCAAGTGGAACACCTGGTCCATATTTGTTGACAGCTCTCACACGGAAGATGTATTCATTATTTTTAATAAGTTTTGTTACCACAGTGGATAAAGTCTGGCATTCAGGCTCAACAATAACCCAGTGAAGTCTGCTGGTTTCACGCCTTTCAATGATATAGTGACTGATTTCTGCACCTCCATCTTCCTCAGGAATGTTCCATGCCAGAGTACATTTCTCTTCTGTGACTCTGCTAATTGTGATTTGGCCTGCACATGGACCTGGTGAATCTGTGTAGGGTTCAAAATAAGTGCTGTGATTAGCGGCTAAGGAAAAGCATCTCATTCTTATTTAAAAGAATGTGTCTTTTTTAGTATACTAAGTATGAATGTTAGTCATGGGATACGTACCAAGCACTTTGACAAGAACAGAAATTTGTTTCATTCCACTGGCATTTTTAACTGTTAGAGTATATTTTCCACTATCACTTCTGTCACAGAACTTGATAATTGCAATAGCTCGTTTGCTGGTGTATTGCAGGGATATCTTTTCACATAGCTCCAGTTCCCTGTCTCCTTTGGACCAAAAGACTTTTGGTTCTGGTTTCCCACCAACAGCTGCATCAAGAACAAGATCTGATCCAGCCCTAATGCTCAAAACTTCTCCCTGAAGTCTGGCATCAAGTTCAGCCTTTGGTGGTGCTGGAAAGAGAGGTTTGGAAAAAAATTACATGACGGTACTAAAAATAGAACATTATGTTTTAATTGTTCCAAGTGAACATTCCTTACAGTATTCATCTTTGCAAATGACTGCACCAGTTGATTCAGATCCTTTGCTAATCACACCAGCAGCATTCTTTGCTAGTACACGGAATTCATAGGCTTCATCTTCACTAAGAGCTGTTACAGTAAAAAAGTTTTCTGAGACAATGGTGTAATTGCATTTCAGCCAGCGTCCATCACCAGATTCGTTATATGGTTTGCGCTCTATAATATATCCAATAATTTTGCTTCCACCGTCATAAAGTGGGGGTGACCAGCTCAGCGACACTGTAGATCTGGTGACATCTGTTACTTCTGGTCTTCCTGGTGGATCTGGAGGAATAATACAGAAAAAATGAGAAAAATGCAATTCTATTTTAGCTTAAATAACATTGTAACTCTAAAAGCAATACTTACCAACTGGATTTTGAGCCACTACCGGTCTGGAAGCTTCACTAGCTTTGCTAACACCTGCAGCATTTAGAGCATAGGTTCTGAATTGATATTCTAGGCCTTCCACCAACCCTGTGACTTTGTAGTTGCAATCACAGCATGGCACTTTGTTCTCCTTCACCCAAAGGATGGTGTTGCGCTCCTTCTTTTCCACCCAATATCCAATGACTTTGCTGCCACCATCATGATAGGGTTCCTCCCAGCGAATGGCCATGGCAGTGGCAGACACAGAATAGACTTCTGGCCGTGAAGGTGGGCTTGGTGGGACTAAACATGACAAAGATGGTGAGGAAAATGTTAGTAATTACAAATACCTTAGTCAGAGGAAAGAACAGATTTTGAGAATGTTTCACTTACCGAATGGATGCTCAGCAACTACTGTTTTTGATTCAAGTGGCTTGCTGACACCAAATCTATTTTCTGAGCTTACTCGGAAACTGTACTCTTGGTATTTTGTGAGATGAGTGACTTTAATCTGTGTACGTTTCACACTGGAATTTACCAGCTGCCATGCTGTTGTGCCAGATTCACGTTTCTCTACAATGTAGTTTGTAATGTCACTGCCACCATCATCTTCAGGTTCTTTCCAGGTCAACACACAGGACTCAGCAGAGACCGATGATATTTCAATTGGGCCAGTGACAGGACCTGGTCTTCCTATGACTACCACTGTGACAGCAAATGTTTTCGCACCAGCAGTGTTTTCAAGTGTAAGGTAATATTTACCAGAGTCACCTCTCATACTGTCCTTTACAGTCAGTGTGGTTCTGTCTTTTGTTGTCTTGATAGTCACTCTCTCAGTTTCCTTCAACCTCATCTCCTCAAGTTTCCATGTCACTTTTGGAGCTGGGCGCCCACTGATTGGTATATCAATAGTAAACGTGCTTCCAGCCTTGCATGTTATGAGCTGTCTGCTTATATCACTGAGATCTGCTGTTGGTTCAATCTGTGGCTCCTTAACAATAACAGAAGAGAAAGCTTCTCTTGGCTGACTGTAGCCAGCATCATTCTTCGCCTTCACGCGGAACTCATATTCAGTGTTCTCTACAAGGCCTTCAACAGTGAAAGTAAGTTGCTTGGTTTGTCCAGCTCCAATCCAGGAGTCAGATCCTTTTTGTTTCATTTCAAGAAGGTATCCGGTAATACGGCTACCACCATCATGATCAGGTTTAAGCCAAGCTAAAACCACCGAAGATTTGGTTGTATCAACAATATCTAGTCTCTTAGGTGGAGCAGGTTCTTCCGTCGCTACAACCGGTTCTGTTAATTCACAGGGTTCACCTACACCATATTCATTTTCTGCTGATACCCGGTAGTAATATGGCACACCTTCTGCCAGATCAGTGACCTTAAAGATCTGTCGAGTGCATTTTGAACTCACTACTTGCCAGCTACGACGACTTGCTTCACGTTTTTCCACAACATAGTGATGGATACGAGAACCTCCATCCAGAACAGGAGCATCCCACATTAAAGTAATAGATCCACGAGTCACATCTTTAAATGTAATAGGACCTGGTGGACCAGGCGTGTCCAAAACCTTGACAGTAAATGTAATAGACTTACTTCCACTGTTGTTTTCCACAGTAAAGACATACTTGCCAGCATCATTTCTATTGCATTCTTCCACAGTCAATGTGCTGAATGAATCAGTTGTTTGAATGTCAGCACGCAAGCTGAGATTAGCATCTGCTTTGGACCACACTGCAGTAGGAACAGGTCTTCCGGAGAAGGCAATAAATAGACGAATGCTTGCACCTGCTCTTACAATATGAGTCTGCTTGAAGTTTGCATCGATATCAATTTCAGGTGCAGAAAGCCTGTCCACGGTTTGGACTGAAGCAGGAACTTCACAACTTTCGCCTTTGCCAGCGCCATTGACAGCACTAACTCTGAATTTATAGTGTTCCCCTGCCTCCAAATCAACAACAGTATATTTAGTAGCAATAACAGTCTCTGCATTGACTTTCTGCCATGCTTCAAGGTCAGCTTTGCACATCTCAATGATGTACCCAATTATTTCCATGCCTCCATCAAAAACTGGCTTTGTCCACTCTAAGCTTACACTAGTCTTTGATGTATCTGTCACCTTTACAACATTAGGAGCACTTGGTGGGCTGACCGGTTCTCTACACTTAATCAGCTTTGAAACGTCACTTGGTGGTCCAACTCCTGCAGCGTTTTCAGCCATGACATGGAACTCATACTCATTGCCTTCAATAAGTCCAGTTACTCTGTATCTGTTCTCAGTAATGGGCCTCTTACTGGGTACTTTAACCCAGCGCATGCTCTTCTTTTCTCTCCTTTCAAGAATATATTCATTTATCTCACTTCCACCATCTGACTCTGGTCTTGCCCATGTAAGTGTGATACTGTCTCCTGTTACATTGGTAGGCTCTGGAGTTCCTGGTGCATCAGGGAGAGCTAAAAAAGGAAAAAAAATGTCATTAGAAAGACCAAATGGTAACTCCACAGATATTGTACAGAATGAGGTGGAAACTTACTGTAAGGTATTTGTGCGGTAACTGGATCAGACTCCAATGGTCTGCCAACTCCAAATTTGTTCACTGCAGAGACACGGAACTGGTACTCATTGCCCTTAATTAATTTAAGTGCCGTGTAGCTGCAAGCTTCACATTTATCTTCGACTAATGCCCAAGCAATCCTGCTGGTTTCACGTTTTTCAATTACGTAGTGAGAAATAGTAGCACAACCATCATTAGCTGGAGGCTCCCACCATAATGTGACTTTTTCTCCAGTGACATTTGTGAATCGTATTGGTCCACCAACTTTTCCTGGTGTGTCTGCAATTTTAAAGGTCCAGAGTTATAATTTGCTGACATCAGAATAAAATACTATTTTAAAAAAGCATGCTGAAAGTGTTCAGTGCAGTACCTTGTACTCTGATGGTAATATCTTCTCGTTTAGTGCCTGATGCATTTTTGGCTTCTACTGTGTACACTCCACGATGATCCCGGGTAGCATCTCTAACGAAGATTGTACTGTATCCAATAGCTGTAGTTATTTCTATATTCATTATTTTCTCTATCTCTTTACCGTCCTTAAACCATGTCACTTTAGGTACTGGACGTCCTTTGATTAGAGCTTTAACTCTGATGCTCTCTCCAGCTTTAACAGTAAGACCTTCAAAGTGCTCGGCGCCAAATTCAATTGTTGGGGCAACTAAGAAAGGAAAATTCCCATATTGCTAAGTATTTTCCCAGATACTCCTCTAAATGTACTAATTATAAAAGATTGTAATATATAGCATTCTTTCACTTAGAAAATGACATTCTCTAAATAGCAGTTATTATATAAACTATAAACTTATTTCTCCTGTAAGCAGTCATAAGTGCATCATAGTAATAATAGGTGAAAGATACTGTTAATATGTGCTGTTAATACCATGTCAAGCTACGTGAGGCACATTTTAATGTCTAAATTATTCAGTCCCTCAGAATATTACAGTCTATGCTTTCTTTCCAATTTTGCTGCTGCTACTTCTGCTTATCCAAGAGAAATACAGAGTGCCATGCCCTGCTGCAATTGATTATGTGTGTCTGCCAGATTTGAGTCTTTAATTCAGACCTTCCCATCTTGGAGTACAAACATAAGTATTCTGAATTGAGTGGAAAAACCTCAGTCACAAGTTCTTTGCCCCTTGGCTTCCCATTTCCCATCAGTATAGCCAGAAACTCTAGTTGTCTTCAGTACCCAAATAAAAGCATATTAAGAAATAATTCTTACCGTTTTCATCTCTGGTCATGATATAGCCTGAAGACTGTGAAGGTGGGCTGACTGTACCCACAGCATTTCTTGCAAGCACTCTGAATTCATACCGGTCACCCGAAGTGAGTCCTGTAACTGTATATTGGCATTCACTGACATCAGTAAAGTTACACCTGAGCCAACGGTCTGTACTTCCTTGCCGTTTCTCAATGCTGTAAGCCACAATCTTACTGCCTCCATCACGCAGTGGGGGGGTCCATTTCAGGGTGATTGTTTCCCTAGTGACATCAATGTAATCAGGAGTACCAGGTGGGTCTGAAAGGAAAATAATGATTTATTTGTATTACTGCTCACCATAATCTCCAAGAATAGAATTTTCTTGGATGACTGATCGATCGTCCACTTACCCACTGGAGAGACTGCCAAAGTAAATTTGCTTGGCTCACTAGCTCGGCTTAGACCTGCAGCATTTTCAGCATATACTTGGAACTGGTAGTCTAGGCCTTCAAGCAGTCCAGTAATCCTGTATTCTCTGCTAGATATTAATGCAACATTAACCTTCTGCCACAAAATACTATTTCTTTCCTTCTTTTCAACGTGGTATCCAATAATCTCTGAACCACCATCATAAACAGGAGCATCCCAAGATATGGTCATTCCATCAGCAGTTATATTGTATACAACAGGCTTGCCTGGGGCACCTGGTGGTCTAAACTGATGCTTTGCCACAACATCTGCTGAGACAAGAGGTGGGCTCACTCCATATCTGTTTTCTGCACGAACTCTAAACTGATATTCAGTGTCTTTAACAAGGTTTGGTACTTTGAAGGTTGTTCTTGCAGCACTTGAACACACCAACTTCCAGTTCATTTGTGAGGTTTCTCTCTTCTCAATACTGTAGCCAGTGATTTCTCCTCCCCCATCATCCTCAGGAGCTTCCCATGACAAAACTACACTATCTGCCTTGATTTCATCTAGTCTTAGAGGTGCTTTTGGCTTAGATGGAGGACCAAGAGTGATGACAGTGATTGTAAATGATTTTCTGCAGACTACATTATCAAGAATTAAAGTATATTTGCCACCATGCTCCTTTTTCGCATTCTTGATGATTAAGCTGATTTTGTTTTCCGTTTTCTTGAAACGAAGTTGTTCTGTTTCTTTAAGAGGGAGGTTGTCCTTGAGCCAGCTCATTGATGGCTTAGGTTTACCTTTATAGGGCAATTCAATGTGCAGGTTATGTCCAATTCTTACAGAAACCTGACCTCCAGGAATATCAGAAAGGTCAGCCTCAGGTGTTATTATAAGTTCTTTCACTGTAATGGGTCCAACAGTAACACCGTCACTCATGCCTTTTTCATTTTTAGCAAAAACTCTGAATTCCATGACAGAAAGTTCTCTAAGTTTTTCAACTACAAATTCACAGCTCTTGCTTGTGCCTGCATATGTCCATTCTTTCTCTTCCTGAAGTTTCTTTTCAATGATATAGTCTGATATAATGCTACCACCATCATAGTCAGGTTTGCTCCACTGCAATGTGACAGAACTCTTTGTAGAATCTTTCATGGCTAGGTCTTTTACAGGTCCAGGTACATCTGCAGCTTTCACTGGTTCAGATGTCTCACAAGGTTCACCCAGTCCAATTTCATTTTCAGCAAGAACACGGAAGAAGAATGAAGTTTTCTCTGACAGGTTAGTTAGCTTAAAGGTGGTATGAGAACACTTTGTTGTAACCGTTGACCAGGCTCTCTTTGTAGCATCTCTTTTTTCGACAACATAATTTGTTATTTCAGAACCACCATTAATGAGAGGTGGCTCCCATACCAGTGTAACTGTGCCACGAGAAACATGCTTAAGCTGCAGCTTCTGGCAAGCAGAAGGTGTGTCAAGTACTTTTACATTCACAAATGATGATTTTGCTTCTCCAACTCCATTTTCAATTGTAAGAATGTATTTTCCTGTATCATTTCGGGTAACTTGAGGAATAATAAGTAGTGTGGATGATTCTGTGTTCTGAATGATGTATCTTTCATCAGCCCCAAGATTCTTGTCACCCTTTCTCCATGTGACTGTTGGAGGAGGTCTTCCTTTAAATGGAATCATTATTTGCACATCTTCGCCTGCTTTAGCAACAATAGATGTCCGGAGAGCAACATCCAGATCAATCTCTGGTGCCACTGTGGAAATAAATAAAAATCAACAATTCATACTTGGAATGAATAAGACATGGTTTGAAAAAAAAAACCTCAAAAAAAAAAAAAAAACAAAAACAAAAAAACAAAAAACCACACAGAAAAATGATAAGTCACTAAAAAGTACAGTACCAAGAATATCTTTAGCTTGAACAGGTTCCATCATTTCAATAGGCTCTCCTTGTCCGGCACAATTCACAGCAGACACACGGAAATAGTAATTAATACTTGGCTGAAGGTGGGATACAACATACTCCGTTGTTCTCACTTCTCCCTTAGTACTGACGACAGTCCATTCTTGCTCTTCGCCTTCCCTTTTCTCCACCACGTAGTTGGTAACTGGACTTCCTCCATCATAAGCAGGTTTAATCCAGCCAAGTGTGACAGATGTCTTGGTTGTATCCACAACCTTCAGCTTTGTTGGTGAGCCTGGCTTATCTGTAAATGATAGTTTGCAGGGAAAAAAACACCAATCAGAATCCATAGAGGAATCCAAGAGGAAGAAAATATGCCCTCAGTCACACTGATGCAATCCCACACTAATTGCTCATTGTTCATTGATTTCTAACCAACTGAAAATCCTGCACGTTTTATCTTACCAATAGGATCTGCAGCTTTGTAGAAGTCAGAAGCTTCAGAGAATGGACCTTGTCCAGCTGCATTGACAGCACAAACTCGGAAATGATACTCGCTGTTTTCAGTCAGACCTGTTACTTTCTGCCTGGTGTCCCGAATGGTTTCTTTAGTAACCTTGAACCAACTCAGACTCTTCTTGTCACGCTTCTCAAGAAAATATCCTGATATTTCACTGCCTCCATCAACTGTGGGCCTATTCCAGACAACGGTCATAGAATTCTTGGTTATCTTTGTGACTTCTGGTACACTAGGTGGTCCAGGTGCAACTGTTAAAAAATTACATGTCAGTAGATCAGTACTAATTATCAATAATACACAAGACAATTCAGTTGTGTAAGCTATTTTCTATGTTTCTTACCAAATGAATTTTTGGCTATAACGGGTTCAGATTCCAGTGGATCACCAATTCCAAACTTGTTCACACCACGGACACGGAACAAATATTCATTTCCTTTGATGAGTTTTGTTGTAGTTATGATACATCCTTCCAGTTTTTCAGAAATTAAAGACCAAACAACTCGACTTGTCTCCCGCTTTTCAACAACGTAGTGTGTTATAGGTGCACCACCGTCATCTGCTGGTGGGTCCCACGTTAGTGTAATCTTTTCAGCAGTGACCGTCTTAAACTGTATAGGTCCAGTTGGAGGTCCTGGTTTGTCTGTGGAAGGCAGAAGAAAGAAGCTGTTAAGTATTTATTACTTAATTTATTTAAATTACTTAATTACTTAAGTTATTGTGTAATAGTAAAATACAGTTGCATCTCAACACTTACCAAGTATCTGTACTCTAATGTGGGCTGATGCCGAACCCATGGCATTCTTCAGTTTTAATTCATAGGTGCCACTGTTGAGTCGATTTGCATCCTTGATGAGTATAGAAGCAAAGTCTGTTGTGTTTTCAAAAGACACTAGTGCACTGGTTTGTACCTCATTGCCATTTTTGAACCATTCAATCGTGGGTATAGGCTTGCCTGAGATGCCTAGTTTTAGCTTAACTGAAGTTCCTGCTTTGTATTTCACCACTTCTGTATATTCTGGTGGCACATCAATCTCAGGTGCACCTTAAGAAGAAAACAAGGTAAAAAAATGCTTATTTTAGTCATATATTTAATAAACCCCTGGAATAATATTACTTTATTTAAGCTAATACTTACAGGCATTTGATAAATAAAGATCAAAGATAGCATATATAACTTCAATCATAAACCTAAAACAAGTTAGAACCAAGGCAAGACAATCACAGGCATAAACATAATCACTTTGGCCATGGGGCATGGGCAGACTTGTGTTTCTCAGAGAATAGATACCGTAAGACTTTAAAAATGCAGATACAGCCAAAGATATTCATTACAACCAGGCCCAAGTGCTCACAGTCATTCAAGCTTCTTGAATCAATCACTGTAAACTAGCCTTGCATATTTAAAAGACTGTGGATCTACAAAAAAGTATTGCCTTTATCCTTTCCAGTAGCACAAAATTAAACCATTATATCATTGCAAAACACTTACCATATGTATCAACGCATGTGATAGGACCCACAACATCTGAGGGATTACTGATGGAACCAACAGCATTCTTAGCAAAGACACGGAATTCATACCGAGAATTCTGTGTCAGGCCAGATACTGTGAACTGAGTCTCAATAACATTGGTGAAGCTAGCTTTCGTCCATCTGCCATCCGGAAGATCACGTTTTTCTACGATGTATCCAGTGATCTTGCTACCACCATCAAATGCTGGCTTCTGCCAGGAGAGAGTGATAGCAGTCTTGGAAATATCTGAGACACGAACATTTCTTGGTGGTTCTGCAGTAGGAAACAAAAGAATATTGTCACTGAACAACAGCTGTTTTGAATATTGGCTTACTGTACAGAACAGACTATCACAGGGGAAACAAAATGGTTGGGCTTCTTTATTTTCCAGGGAATACATACCACAAGCGTCAATTGCAAGGACTGGATCAGAAGGACGACTTGCTTTTCCAATGCCAGCTGCATTTTCTGCATAAACTCTAAACTCATAGATAAGGCCAGCGCTGATGGTGGTGACTTTGAAATGAGTGGTGCGAATAAGGGTCTTGTTAGCCTTCTGCCATAATATGCTATTCCTGTCTTTCATTTCCAGGTGGTATCCAATGATAGCATTGCCACCATTAGTGACTGGTTCATGCCATCCAACAGTAATACTCTCTCGAGTGACATTAGTGACCCATGGTGTAGAAGGAGGGCCAGGTGTAGCTGGTGATATAAAAGGAAGTGATTAATTGTTAACAAAAGTACATTTTCAACATCAGAACATTAAAACATCAACTTACACCACGAGAAGAATGTTACTCACTGTAAGGAAGCTTGACAACCACACACTGTGAGTCTACATGATCACTGATGCCAAAGCGGTTTTCAGCTTTGATGCGGAATTGGTATTCTTCTCCTGTTGTGAGCCTCATAACTTTGATAACAGTTCTAGCAACAGTGGCAGACACTTCAGACCAAGCTGCAGTACTTGTTTCTCTTTTCAGTACAATATAGTTGGTAACCTGACTTCCACCATCATAAGCTGGTGGTTGCCATCTGAGTGTTACACTCTCTTCAGTGACATCGCTAAGGACAACAGGACCAACAGGAGGACCAGGTCTATCCAGCACAACAATATTAACAAATGATTTTGTGGTGCCACTTGAATTGGCAGCAGTAATGTCGTATCTGCCAGCATCAGCAGCCACACTTTCTTTAAGGTTAATGATGAGACTTTCTGCAGTGGTTTCTGTGTGAAATCTCATGGTAGGTTTCAGTGAAACACCATCTCTAGACAGTGTCACCTTTGGCATTGGTTTTCCAGAAACTGGAATTTCAACTTTCAGGTTTGATCCTGATCGAACGTATACAGTGTTGTGAGGGAAGCCTTTCATGTCAATCTCAGGAGATTCTGAAAAAGAAAACAATTCCAAACCGTTAAAAAACTGTTTTGTCTTTTAAAATATTAAGGCAGTTGAATGTGTATCAACTTTTGTTTCATGTCAGGAGCATACCTAATTGTTCTTTAACTGTAACAGGGAGCAGTAGTTCCTTAGGATCACTTAAACCAGCTTGGTTTTCTGCAGACACCCTGAAGAAATAGTCAACATTTTCCTTAAGACCATGGACAACATGATGAGTTGTCTTTACAACTGCACACTTAACCCATTTTTGCTGTCCTTTCTCAAGAGCTTCAAGGAGGTAGCTCACAATTCTGCTTCCACCATCATGTTCTGGTTTTAGCCAAGAAAGAGAAACACTGTCCTTTGTAACATTTGTTACTCCTAGTTTTTCTGGTGGGCTGGGTTTTTCTGAGAAAAAAAAGTGCAACAGGTTAAACAATATAGAAAATATTTACTTTTTATATTAGTAATTACACAGGAATGCCATCTGGCTCTAATTTGTATATTTTACAAATTTGTATATTAGAAATACTTTGAGTAAAATGCAAGCAGAATTTAAAATTCAAGCTATTACTTGAGCTATTACCCTTTTTCATTTGTCAAACCACAGGCATACCTACGAAAAGAAATACCTATTTTACTGTAAGTAGATTTAAAACATTTTGACATTATTTTAAACAGTTTAAAACATATATTGTTTTAAGTATTAACCATTTTTTTCACAGTAAAACATACCTGTTATTTTTGTTCCTTCCTTTGTCTCAGAAGGCACTCCAACACCATACTCATTTTCTCCAGAGACCCGGAAGTAGTAAATGCCACCTTCTTGCAAACCAGTCACTTTGTAGGACAGGCGATGGCAGTTGTTTGTTACAGTGACCCATGCTTTTTTACTAGCTTCACGTTTTTCAATAACATAGTTCTTTACAGGTGCTCCGCCATCATTTTCAGGAACGTCCCAGGATAACACAGCAGATTCCTTAGTTACGTCTTTTGTTGCAATATTAGACGGTGGGCCAGGAGTATCAAGAACTTTGACAATTAAAGTCAAGGTAGCAGTGTTCAGGATGTTTTGTAGAGTTAACGTGTATTTTCCAGAATCATTCCTTGTTGCTTTTTCAATAGTGAGAGATGTACAATTATCTGAAGTGTCAATGCTTGCTCGTACACGGAGATCAGTGTCTGGTTTGTTCCATGTTACATTTGGGACTGGTTTGCCTCTGAAAGGAACAGTCATTGTGAATGATCCACCAGCCTTTACAATTAAAGTCTTCCGCATTTCACTGTCAATATCAAAAGCAGGTTCTTCCTCTCTTTCTTTCGCCAGCTGCGGTTCTGAGGCATCACTTGGTTCGCTGACACCCATTTTGTTAATGGATTTCACTCTAAAAACATACTCAGAGCCTGACACTAATCCACTTATAGTATATTCTGTGCCTCTTAAATTCTGAATAGCAGTTGTCCAATCAGTTTCATCAGTCTTCTTGTATTCAACCGTGTATCCTGTTATTGGGGCACCTCCGTCAAACAGTGGCTTTGTCCAACCAATTGTGATATTTGACCTTGTAGAATCCATAATTTTAGGTTTAGATGGGGCTGATGGCAAGAAGATTGGATCTTCTGCCTTAATCAATGGTGTAGTTTCGCTCGGGAGACTGAGGCCAGCAGCATTTTCTGCATAAACCCGGAATTCATATTCACATCCTTGACGGAGCCCAGATGATTTCACTCTTAAATCATAAACTGGCTTTTTGTTTACACGAATCCATCTTAGGCTGGTCTTCTCACGCCTTTCAATTACATAGCCAGAGATCTCATTACCTCCATCAGACTCGGGTCTTGCCCAGCACAGAGTTATCGAATCTTTGCTCACACTGGTAATCTCTAAAGATGTAGGTGGACTTGGAACTGTAAATGGGTCTAGGGCTTTGACAGCAACACTTTCCAGAGGTTCACCAACACCGTATTTGTTAACTCCCATCACTCTGAAAATATACTCATTACCCTTAAGTAATTTTGTCACTTTACAGGATGTTGTTCTAAGCTCTCCTTCACAAAGTGTCCATGCAATTCTGCTGGTCTCACGTTTTTCCACAATATAATAATCAATATCTGCACCACCATTTTCTTGAGGGGGTCCCCATGATAAATGACACTTTTCAGCAGTAAGGTCTTTTATTTCCAAGGGGCCTGCAGGTGGGCCAGGTCTATCAAGTACTTTGCAATTAATTGCCAAAGATTTGGTTCCTGCAACATTTTGTAATGTTAGTACATACTGTCCTGAATCACGTCGGATGCAATCCTTAATGGTTATTGCAGTAGTGTAATCTGTTGAAACTATTTCCACTCTAGCTTTTCCTTCAAGCTCCTTGCCATCCTTTGTCCAAGAAGCCACTGGTATTGGTCGTCCTGCAATATCAGCATTGACTTTAAACACTTCTCCAGCTTTCACAACTACAACATCCCTGAATTTGGCATCCATCATAATTCTTGGAGCCTCTATGTCATCTTTTACGGTCACAGGTCCAGTTGATTCAGATGGCTGACTGAAGAGTCCAGCAGCGTTCTTTGCAATCACATGGAATTCATATCGCTGGTCTTCTGTAAGTCCACCTACATCGAAGTATGTTTCTTGCACGTTAGTAAAATTACATTTTAGCCAACGGCCATCTGGCATCTCTCTGCGCTCAATAATATATCCTGTTACTTTAGCTCCACCATCATATTCTGGTTTAGTCCACTTCAATGAGACAGATGTTCTTGTAATATTAGTAACTTCTGGTTGACCGGGAGGATCACATGGATCTCTTGCAGCAACTGGTTCACATGATTTACTGCATTTGCCTATTCCAGCAATGTTTTCTGCATACACACGATATTCATAGAGCAGTCCTTCATCAAGACCTGTAACTTTCATTTGTGTATCAGTGATAAGGCTCTTGTTGACTTTTGTCCAAAGAATGCTGCTTCTTTCCTTACGCTCCAAGTGATATCCTAGTACTACGCTACCTCCATCATTAACTGGTACCTGCCAAGTTACAATCATGAAAGCTTTAGTTGCATGTGCCACACGAGGAGTACCAGGTGGACCTGGAGGTTTAAATGGATACTCTGCCACAACAGAAGAAGAATTAGTGTAAGTGCTTTTCCCATAGCGGTTTTCTGCACAAATACGGAACTGATATTCAGATCCAGTAATGAGTCGAGATACTTTAATTGATGTTCTTGCAACTGCTGCAGATACTATCTCCCATGTTGTTGTGGTAGTTTCTCGCTTCTCCACAATGTAGTTGCTAATATGACACCCACCATCATATTCTGGAGGTTTCCAAGACAGAGTTACACTATCAGCACTAACTTCATCAATATGAACATCGGTTGGTGGCCCTGGTCTGTCAAGAACAACTACAGTTAAAGAGGCTGTTGTTACTCCAGCAGAATTTGAAAGATGTAATTCATAATGTCCCAAATCTTCATTTGAAGCTTCCTTGATGGACAGTGAAGTTGAAGTCTTTGATGTCTGAACATTTACCCTGGTTGTCTCTTTTAAGGGATTCCCATCCTTCTTCCAGCTAACAGTTGGAAGAGGTCGCCCTCTGAATGGAATGTCAATCTTAAGATCATCTCCAGCTTTCACAGTGAATGTGTTGAAAAGGAGCTCAACAGATGGCTGGATTTCAATATCTTTTGCAATGACCGGGACACCAAGTTCTCTTGGATCACTTTTTCCTTTTTCATTAACTGCGATCACTCTGAAGCTGTACTCTTCTCCCATACTTAAGCCTGTTATTGTTGCTTCTAATGTTTTCACCTGTGTGCATGCACTCCACTTTATACTTCCTTTAGTTTGCATTTCTACTATATAACCGGTAACTTTACTGCCACCATCGCTCTCTGGTTTTTCCCACTTAATTGAAGCAGAGTTGCGAGTCACATCAACAAGAATGACCTTCGCTGGTGGAGAAGGTGGCTCAGACACCTTAATTGGGTCAGCTGTTTCTGCTGGTAAGCCAACCCCATATTCATTTACAGCTAGAACACGGAAGTAATAACTACATCCTTCTTGTAGTTGAGTAACCTTGAAGGAATTCTTAGTGCAGTTGTTTGTAACTGTGGCATATGCCTTTCTCGTGGATTCTCGCTTTTCAACTACATAGTTGGTAATTTTAGCTCCGCCATCAATAAGTGGTGGTTCCCAGGCTAAAGTTACAAAGTCTTTTTTCACTTCTCTGATTGTCAGGTTTATAGGTGCACTAGGTGTATCAAGCACTCTGACATTAACAAAAGCTGATTTTTTGCCACTGTTGTTCTCTAAAGTAAGATTGTATCTACCACTATCAAACCTATTGACATTGTCAATGACCAGCATTGTATAGGAACTGGTGACTTCAATCTGAGCTCGCTCACTAATTGTGCCTTCTGCTTTCTCCCATTTAACTTCAGGTTCTGGTCTCCCTTTGATGGTGACAAACAGGCGTAATGTACCACTAGCACGTACAGTGACTACTTTTCTGAGATCTGCATCAAGTTCAATTTCAGGAGGTTCAATCTTGTCCTCTGCTACGACTGAACCAGGTATGGTGGCAGGCTCTCCTACCCCTTCTGAGTTGATGGCACAGATGCGGAAGTTATACTCCTGGTTCTCTTTTAGTTTGGTCACGGTGAACTGTTTTGCTTGTAGGCCTGTTGGTGGGGTACAGGTAGTCCATTCATCAGCAGCAGCTTCTTTTACTTCTACTACATATCCCTTAACAGGAGCACCACCATCATAAATGGGCTTACTCCAGGCAAGGGAAACTGATGACCTGGAAGTATCTATAACCTTTGGATTGGTTGGTGGACCTGGTGGATACAGTACATCACAAGCACGATAGAAAATGGATGGCTCACTTGGTTCCCCTACCCCTGCAGCATTTTCAGCAGAAACTCTAAATTCATAGAAATGTCCATCAGTAAGACCTGTTACTCTGAATCGCAAGTCTGTCAGCCTTTTCTTATTACATTTGGTCCACCGGATACCATCTTTGTCTCGTTTTTCAAGTATGTAACCTTCAATTTCAGCTCCTCCATTGTCTTCTGGTCGACCCCATGTCACCACCATAGAATCCTTTGTGATTGCTGAAACTTCAGGTGTTGAAGGAGGACCAGGGGGTTTGTATGGATTACAAGCCACAATTGGTTCAGATTCTAAGGGCTCTCCAATTCCATATTTATTCACTGCCATTACACGGAAAATGTACTCATTGCCAGGAAGGAGTTTGGTTACCTTGAGATTAAGAGCCTGGACCTCTGTTGCTACTTGTGTCCATGAAAGTCTGCTTGTCTCTCTCTTCTCAACGATATAATGTGAAATACTAGAACCACCATCATGTAATGGTGGAGCCCATGACAAGTAGCATTTTTCTGCAGTGACACCGGTAACGTTCAAAGGTCCTTCTGGAGGTCCTGGTCTGTCAAGCACTTTTACAGTGATTGGTATAGATTTGGTGCCACCAACATTTTTGAGGTTAAGAGTATAGTGACCTCCATCTACTCTTATACAGTCTTTGACAGTGAGAGTTGTTTTCTGAATGGTAGATTTAATTTCCATTCTTGCAGTTGCTTCTTCAAGGTCTTTACCATCTTTTGACCATGTAATGTCAGGAATGGGTTTGCCATGGATATCAGCTTCAAGAACAAAGGTTTCTCCAGCACGAACAACAATGACGTCTTTGTATTTAGGATCCAGTGAAGCCCCTGGTGCTTCAATTTCATCTCTGGCAGTAATGGGCCCAGTACTTTCAGATGGTTCACTCAAGCAACCTGCTGCGTTTCTTGCAATTACTCTAAATTCGTATCGTTGGTTTTCAACAAGACCACTTACTGTAAATTCTGTTTCCAACACATTTGTAAAGCTGGCTTTCATCCAGCGACCATCTGGTAGTTCTTTCTTTTCTACAATATAACCAGTTATTTTGCTTCCACCATCATATTCTGGTTTTTTCCACTGCAGTGTGATACTACTTCTCGTAACAACAATGGCCTCTGGGCGGCCAGGTGGGTCACAAGGATCTCGGGCAACATACAGTTCTGATACTTTGCTGACTTTGCCAATGCCAACAATATTTTCAGCAGAAACTCTGAACTCATATTCAAGACCTTCTTCAAGGCCGTCTGTTTTATATTTGGTGTCTGTAATGAGTGACTTGTTCTGTTTTGTCCAAAGAATGCTGTTCTTATCTTTACGCTCAAGATGGTAGCCAAGAACTTTGCTTCCTCCATCATTAACTGGCTCATGCCACTGTACGATCATATGGTCTTTGGAAGCTGCTGTTACAAATGGGGTTCCAGGTGGTCCAGGTTCCTTGTAGGGGTATTGCACAACAATTGGTTTAGAAGCCAAAGGAGAGCTCTTTCCATATCTATTTTCAGCAGAAATCCTGAACTGGTATTCAGTACCTGTTTTAAGCTTTGTTGCTTTGATAGTTGTTCTTGCAACAGTTGCTGACACAATCGTCCATGTAGTAGTGCTTGTGTCACGCTTTTCTACTATATAGTTGCTTATCTGACAGCCACCAGTATAATCAGGTGGATCCCATGATAAAACAACAAAGTCTGCACTAACTTCGTCGAAGCGGATAGGTCCTCGTGGTGGGCCAGGCTTTTCCAGTACAATTATGCTCAGGTGCTCTGTTGCTGTACCTGCTGTGTTTGTTGCTGTTACTGTATATTTACCAAAGTCTTCCTTGTTGCTTTCTTTAATATGTAAGATAGTTGATGTTGCTGTATCCTGAATATTTAATCTGGTTGTCTGTTTCAGTGGCTGCTCATCTTTTGTCCAAGTAATAGTAGGTTTGGGTCTACCTATAAATGGTACTTCTACCTTTAGATCTTCTCCGGCTTGTACACTGTATGTATTAAACATCAGTTTGAAACTTGGCTCAATTGTCAAGTCTTTAGCTATCACAGGAATTCCAAGCGCTCTAGGATCACTTTTGCCTTTTTCATTGTAGGCAATCACACGGAATTGATATTCCTGTCCTGGACTCAAACCAGACACCACTGCATTGCACGTTTTGGTCTCACTAACAACACTCCATTTTTCTGTTCCTTTAGGCAGCATTTCAACAATGTATCCCAAAATTCTGCTACCTCCATCATGTTCAGGTTTTTCCCATGTAAGTGATGCACTTCTCTGAGTCACATCAGTGAGTAATACTTTCCCAGGAGGCAGAGGTGGCTCTGAGGCTTTGACAGCATCCTTGGTTTCAACTGGAACACCAATTCCAAATTCATTTTCAGCCATAACTCTGAAGTAATAAATTGCTCCTTCTGTAAGATTTTCAACTTTAAAACTTGTCTTGCCACACTTAGCACTTACATTTGCAAATGCCTTCCTGGTTGACTCACGCTTGTCTATCACATAGTTCTTTACCTTTGCACCACCATCAATAATGGGTGGTTCCCAAGATAATACAGCAGAATCCTTCTTTATATCTTTTACCACTAAGTTTTGCGGTGGTCCTGGTGTGTCCAAGACTTTTACTGTAACAAATGCAGATTTAGAACCGCTGCTGTTCTCCAGCTTAAGAATATACTTTCCAGCATCATTTCTATCACAGTTGTCAATTGAAAGTTGTGTGAAGTTTATGCCCTTATCAATCTGAACTTTTTCTGTGAATTCACCTTCTTCTCGGGACCATGTGATGTCAGGCGTTGGTCGTCCCCTAAATGGTATGTGTATCCTAGCAGACCCACCAGCTCTAACTACTATGCCTTTCCTTAGCTCTGAATCAATGTCAAGTTCTGGAGCTTCAAGTTTGTCTTCTGGTTTAATAGTGCCAGGAACTGATGCAGCCTCCCCTACACCAATCTTGTTGAGAGCACACACTCGTAGTTTGTATTCTTGATGTTCAGTGAGCTTTTTGATTTCAAATCGAGTGGCACGTATACCCGTTTGTGGTGTAACAAGTGCCCATTCATCTTCATCTGCCTTACAGATTTCTACAATGTATCCCTGGATTTCACAACCACCATCATAAATAGGTTTACTCCAACCAAGTGTAACTGAACTTTTGGTGGTATCCACAACATGGGTATTTGTAGGTGGGCCAGGCTTGAACATCGGGTCACAGGCTTTAAAGTAAGGAGAAACTTGGCTTGGTTCACCCACTCCAGCAGCGTTTTCAGCAGAAACTCTAAATTCATATTCATGATCCTCTGTTAATCCTGTAACTCTTAATCGCAAATCTGTAATTCGGCGTTTATTGCATTTTATCCATCTGATGCCTGCTCGATCTCTCTTTTCCACAATGTAACCTACAATTTCACTACCACCGTCACTGTCTGGACGGGTCCAGCAGACGGTCATAGAGTCCTTTGTGATATTGGTAATTTCCAAGGCCTTTGGTGGTCCAGGAACCACAAATGGATTTTTCATCATTACTGGCGCAGATTCTAATGGCTCACCAACCCCATATTTGTTAACTGCCATAATACGGAAGACATACTCATTTCCTTCCAAGAGTTTTGTTACTTTCAGCATTGTAGGTACAACCTCTGAAGCAACCACAGTCCATGCCAGGCGACTAGTTTCTCTCTTCTCTACAATATAATGAGAAATATCACTGCCACCATCATGAAGAGGTGGAGCCCATGCCAATGCACATTTTTCGGCGGTGACTCCTGTCACGTGGACTGGGCCTTCTGGAGGTCCTGGCCTGTCCAGGACTTTTACGTTTACTGTTACTGTCTTTGTTCCAGCAACGTTAGAGGCTTCTAAAATGTACTGTCCACCATCAACTCTAATAGCATCTTTTACAATTATTAATGCACTGAAATCTGTGTTCTTTATTTCACATCTAGAAGTTTCCTCAAGCTCTTTGTCTCCTTTGTACCACTTAATGGTTGGTAGTGGCTTTCCATGAACATCAGCCTCAAGTCTGAATGCTTCACCTGCATTTACAACAATTGTGTCTTTGTACTTTGGATCCATTGAAATTCGTGGAAGTTCAACTTCATCCCTTGCTGTTATTGGTCCTGTACTATCAGAAGGTTTGCTTATTGCACCTGCAGCATTCTTTGCAATTACTCTAAACTCATATCTTTGGTCTTCAGTAAGTCCTGTTACAGTGAACTGAGTTTCAATGATATTTGTGAAACTGGCTTTCATCCAGCGACCATCTGGTAAGTCACGTTTCTCTACAATATAACCAGTAATCTTACTTCCACCATCATATTCTGGTTTGGTCCATTGTAGAGTAATAGAGCTTCTTTTTATTATTATAGCTTCTGGGCGACCTGGAGGATCACATGGATCACGAGCTACATAGCACTCAGACACTTTACTTGTTCTGCCTACACCAACAATATTTTCTGCAGAAACTCGGAACTCATATTCAATTCCTTCTTCAAGGTTATTTGTCTTAAAACTTGTGTCCTGAATAATAGTCTTGTTCACTTTAGTCCATAAAATGCTGTTTTTCTCCTTTCTCTCAAGATGGTAGCCCAACACTCTACTGCCACCGTCATTTACTGGTTCATGCCACTGTACAACCATGGAGTCTTTTGTAACTGTTGTCACAAATGGTGTGCCGGGAGGTCCTGGTTCCTTGTAGGGGTACTGCGCTACAACTGGTGCAGAGTCCAATCCAAAACTCTGCCCATATCTGTTCTCAGCAAATATTCTGAACTGGTATTCTGAACCAGTTTTCAGTTTAGACACCTTCAGTGTAGTTCTTGCAACAGTAGCTGAAACTGTTTCCCATACAGTGGTTGTTGTATCTCTCTTGTGAACAACATAGTTGGTGATTTGGCAGCCGCCTGTGTATGCTGGGGGATTCCATGATATGGTAATACTTTCTGCACTTATTTCATCAAACTTCACAGGCCCTACCGGAGGGTCAGGTTTGTCTAGAGTTATAATTTCAACAGAGGCAGACTTTTGCCCAACAACATTAGCCACAGTGATTTCATATGTGCCACTGTCCTCTTTGCTGGTTTCCTTCAGATTCAATACAGTGAGATCAGCTGAATCACTAACATTGACTCTTGTTGTCTGCCTTAGTGGCTGGCCATCTTTTACCCAGGTAACAGTTGGTTTAGGTCGACCTGCAATTGGTATTTCTACTTTCAGGTCTTGTCCCACTTGAACACTGTAACTGTGAAAAGCAGGTCTTACATCAGGTTCAATCACTAGGTCTTTGGCAACTATTGGAACTGCAAGTGCTCTAGGATCACTCTTACCCTTTTCATTTACAGCCATTACTCTGAAAAGGTATTCTTCCCCTTGAGTTAGGTTAGTAATAACCGCTTCAAGTGTTTTTACACGAGCACACTCTGACCACTTCTCACTACCCTTTGCTTGCATTTCAACAATGTATTGTATGATTTTGCTACCACCATCATGTTCAGGTTTTGCCCAGCTTAGTGAGACACTGTTTCTTGTGACATCATCCACTGTTATTTTCCCAGGAGGCTGTGGAACTTCAGCAACTTTAATTGGGTCACTGGTTTCTGCAGGGAGGCCAATTCCATATTCATTCTCAGCAGAAACTCTGAAGAAGTAATAGCAGCCCTCCTGAAGTTGATCTACTTTCCATGAAGTCTTGTGGCAGTTTGTTACAACAGCTGCATATGCCTTTCTCGTTGCTTCACGCTTTTCAATAATGAAATTCTTTATTTTTGCTCCACCGTCCAAGAGAGGAGGCTCCCAGGAAAGTGAAACAGAGTCTTTAGTGATCTCTCTGATCTTTAAATTAACAGGTGCACTTGGGGTATCCAGTACTCGTACACTGACGAAGGCAGACTTTGTCCCACTGCTGTTTTCCAAGGTCAGAGTATACTTTCCAGTATCAAATCTGTTAACATTGTCTAGAACAAGGGAAGTAAAGCTGCTAGTGGTATCAATAATAGCCGCTTCTCTGATGTCACCATCCACTTTACCCCATTTTACTTCAGGTGTTGGACGACCTCTGATAGGAACAAACAGTCTTAAGGAACCTCCTGCCCTCACATTCACAATCTTCCTTAGTTCCATGTCAAGGTCAAGGTCTGGTGCCTCCATCTTTTCTTCTACAATAACAGAACCAGGAACATCTGCATGCTCTCCGACTCCTGCTTTATTAACTGCACATATGCGGAATTTGTATTCATGCTTTTCCACTAATTTTTCTACTTCCATATGGGTGTTCTTAATTCCAGTTGGAGGGGTACAAATTGCCCATTCACCATCACTTACATCACATTTTTCCACAATGTATCCCTGAATTTCAGAGCCACCATCATAGATAGGTTTACCCCATGAAAGGAAAACTGAAGATCTTGTAACATCCACAACTTTAGGATTATTGGGTGGACCTGGCTTGTAAATAGGATCACATGCTTTGTAGTAAGTGGAAGGTGGGCTTGGTTCACTAAGACCAGCAGCATTTTCAGCTGAAACTCTGTACTCGTAATCATGATTTTCTATAAGACCAGTCACTCTGTATCGTAGTTCACTTATCAGGCGTTTGTTACATCTTGTCCAGCGGATACCTTCCTTATCTCGTTTTTCAAGAACATAACCTAGGATTTCACTACCACCATCTGAGGCTGGCCTTTCCCATACAACTATCATAGAATCCTTGGTAACAGCTGTGACTTCTGGTGCCTTCGGTGGAAGTGGCACTGAAAATGGGTTCTTTGCGAGTACTGGTTCAGACTCAAGAGGTTCACCAACACCGTATTTATTTACTGCCATGATGCGGAAAACATACTCATTTCCTTCTAGAAGTTTTGTAACTTTGCAATTCAGGGTTTGCACATTTGAGTCGACGATGGTCCACACCAAGCGACTGGTTTCCCTTTTTTCTACAATGTAGTGTGAAATATCGCTACCACCATCTTGTAGTGGAGGTTTCCATGACAGTGTGCATTTTTCAGCAGTGACACCAGTAATCTCAACAGGTCCTTCTGGTGGTCCAGGTCTATCAAGAACTTTGATGTTAACAGGAACCTTCTTTTCACCTGCAACATTCTTTGCCAGTAGAATATACTGACCACTGTCAACTCTAGTGGCTTCCTTCACACTAAGGCTTGTTGCAAAATCGGTGCTTTTTATTTCCATACGAGCAGTGCTTGTCAGCTCACGATCACCTTTTAACCACTGAATGGAAGGTATTGGTTTGCCATGCACATCAGCATCAATCTTGAATGACTCACCAGCATGCAGTACAATAGTGTCTTTGTATTTTGGATCCATACTTATATGAGGTGGTTCTACTTCATCTCTTGCTGTAATTGCCCCTGAGCTCTCAGATGGCTCACTGAAAACACCTGCAGCATTTCGTGCTATGACACGGAACTCATATCTCTGGTTTTCGACAAGACCAGTTACTTCAAATTGAGTATCAATGACATTTGTAAAGCTTGCTTTCATCCAACGGCCATCTGGTAATTCCTTCTTTTCAACAACATAGCCTGTGATCTTACTTCCACCATCATATATAGGTTTCTTCCACTGAAGTGTTACTGAGCTTCTTGTGACAATTACAGGTTCTGGACGACCTGGAGGGTCACATGGATCGCGTGCAGTATAGCATTCAGATCCTCTACTTGCCTTTCCAATTCCCACTATATTTTCTGCATAGACTCTGAACTCATACTCAAGACCTTCCTCAAGGCCAGTTGTCTTAAATTTGGTATCTGGAATAGGTGTTTTATTTAGTTTAGCCCACAGAATGCTGTTTCTTTCTTTGCGCTCCAAATGATACCCAATGATCCTGCTACCACCATCATTGACTGGTTCATTCCATTGTACCACCATGCTGTCTTTTGAGACGTTTGTTACAAAAGGTGTTCCAGGTGGACCAGGAACTTTAAATGGGTACTGGGCTATGATTGACTCTGAAGTGAGATATGTACTCTTCCCATATCTGTTTTCAGCTGCGATTCTGAACTGATACTCACAACCAGTCTTTAAACGACATGCTTTTATAGTTGTTCTTGCAACAGTAGCTGACACAATGTGCCAAGTTGTGGTAGAAGTGTCTCTTCTCTCTACAATGTAATTATTGATAGAGCTACCACCATCATACTTGGGTGGTTCCCAGGAAATGGTAATGCTATCTGCTGTTACTTCATCTACTTTTACTGGTCCAGTTGGAGGTCCAGGTTTGTCAAGGACAACAATATTTAAGGTCTCAGTTGCTTCACCAGCAGAGTTTGTGAGTTTAACTAAATATGTTCCCACATCTTCTCTGCATGCTTCCTTTATTGTTAACACTGTGTTGTTTTCTGAACTTTCTGCATTTACTCTTGTTGTCTGCTTCAATGCCACATCGTCTTTATGCCAAAGCACTGCTGGTTTGGGTCGACCAACAAAAGGAACATCAACCTTTAAGTCCTCTCCTGCTAGAACACTGAAAGTGGTAAACAGCAGTTTGAAAGCTGGTGGAATCACAAGATCTTTTGCAACAACTGGTATACCCAGCTGGCGAGGATCACTGATACCTTTCTCATTCTGAGCAGAAACACGGAAGGTGTATTCTTCACCTTGGATCAGTCCTGTGATAGTGGCTTCAGTAACTTTTACTGTAGCACAGGTTGACCACTTTTCACTGCCTTTGCTTTGCATTTCTACAATGTAGCCCAGAATTCTGCTGCCACCATCATGTTCAGGTTTTTCCCAAGATAAGGACACACTATTTCTTGTCACATCCAACAAAGTTATTTTCCCTGGTGGAAGCGGCCTTTCTGACACTTTTACGGATTCTGAAGTTTCAACTGGAAGGCCTATTCCATACTCATTTTCAGCTAGGACTCTGAAGTAGTAGTTGCAGCCTTCTTGCAGTGAATCAACTTTCCAGCTGGTCTTATGGCAATTAGCATTAACAGTTGAATAAGCTTTTCTTGTCGATTCACGCTTTTCAACAATGTAATTTTTTATTTTAGAGCCACCGTCTATGAGAGGAGGTTCCCATGTGAGTGTAACCGAAGATTTTGTAACTTCTTTTATTTTCAAATCTTGAGGTGCCCCTGGGGTATCAAGAACTCTGACATTCACAAATGCTGACTTGCTACCTGAGCTGTTTTCAATTGTCAGTATGTATTTGCCACTATCAAATCTATTCACATTTTCAACAATAAGTAAAGTATAAGAGCTTGTTGATTCAATGCTTGCTCTATCCAAAGATTCCCCGTGTTCTCTGGTCCATTTTACTTCAGGTGCTGGTCTTCCTTTAATTGGGACAAAGAGCCTTAGAGTACAGCAGGCTCTAATAGTGACAACTTTACGTAGTTCTGCATCAAGTTCAATCTCTGGAGGTAGCATTCTTTCTTCAGCTTTTGGAGTTCCAGGAACAAGAGCAGGTTCTCCAAGACCTTCAGAGTTCATAGCATATATCCTTATTTTATACTCTTGATTCTCTTTCAGATCAGTGATGGTAAAAGAAGTAGCCTTTAGACCTATGGGTGGAGTTACAATCTTCCACTCATCTTCTTCAGGTAGTGCAATCTCAACCATGTAACCTGTGATCTCTGAACCACCATCATATATTGGTTTGTTCCATGCTATTGTAATTGAGGACTTGCTGCTGTCCAAAACACGAGGATTACCTGGGGGACCAGGCTTAAATACAGTATCACAAGCTTTATAGAATGGACTGGTTGGGCTTGGCTCACTGACTCCAGCAGCATTTTCAGCCATGACTCTATATTCATATTCATGGCCTTCTGTCAGTCCAGATACTTTAAAACGTAAGTCAGTAACAACCCTTTTGTTACATTTCACCCACCGTAGACCAGTCTTGTCTCGACGTTCCACAATATAGTTAGTTATTGGGCTCCCACCATCAGAATCAGGATGGCCCCAACAGACAACCATGGAATCTTTTGTAATTGCTGTAACTTCAGGTGTTTTTGGTGGATCAGGTGGCACATAAGGATTTACTGCAAGAACAGGCTCTGACTCCAGAGGCTCACCAACTCCATACTTGTTAACAGCCATAACTCGGAACACATACTCATTGCCCTTCAACAGCTTGGTAACCTTCAGTTTAGTCACTGGAACTTCTGTGGCTACAGCTGTCCATGCCAATCTACTGGTTTCTCGTTTTTCAACCACATAATGGTCAATCTTTGCTCCTCCATCATCCAGTGGGGGTAGCCATGACAGCACACACTTTTCTGCAGTGACTTCAGACACAGCCAAAGGCCCTTCTGGGGGACCAGGTCTATCAAGAACTTTAACATTGAAGATATGCTTGGCAAAGCCACCAGGATTTGTTGCAGTAAGTGTATAAGCACCACCGTCTCTTCTTGAGGAATCTTTGTTGGTAAGTACAGTAGAGAAATCTGCTATTTTTATTTCTAATTTTGCTGTGTCTTCAAGTTCTTTTTCTCCCTTTGTCCATGTCATAGTTGGTGGAGGGCGACCTGAAACATCAGCCTCAAGTCTGAAAAGTTCACCTGCTTTAAGCACTAAGGTGTCTTTGTATTTAGCATCCACTCTTATCCTCGGTGCTTCAATGTCATCTCTACATGTGATTGCATCTGATGGCTCAGAGGGCTGACTAACGGCTCCGCCAGCATTCCTGGCAATCACTCGGAATTCATAGGCAGCATCTTCTGTCAAACCACTTACAGTGAATTCAGTCTCTAGTATATTGCTGAAATTAGCCTTCAGCCAACGGCCATTGGGAAGGTCTCGTTTTTCAACAGTGTAGCCAGTTATCTTAAAACCTCCGTTATATTCTGGTTTAGTCCACTTCAGTGTAACTGCATGTCTTGTAATGTTCAGAGGTATCGGCTTACCAGGTGGATCTATCGGGTCCAAGGCAAACACAGGCTCAGACGGCTTGCTTGGCTTACTCTTCCCAGCCAGATTTTCTGCTATAACACGGAATTCATATGCAATGCCATCGGTAAGTCCAGATGATTTAAAGATATTGCCTGATACCAGCATTTTACTTACAGTCTGCCAAAGAATGCTGCTTCGCTCTTTTCTTTCAACATGATATCCCAGTATAGGGCTTCCACCATCAGTAACTGGCTCATTCCAGCTAATGGTCATGGTTTCTTTGGTGACTGCAATCACCTGAGGAGTGCCAGGAGGTCCAGGTACCTTAAATGGGTAATTGGCAACTACAGATGCTGAAGTAATGGCTGGACCAATTCCATATCTGTTTTGAGCTTTAACACGGAACTGATACTCAACTCCAGTAGTAAGACGAACAGCTTTAAATGTAGTACGTATTACTGTGGTTGCCAGTTCAGTCCATGTGGTACTGTCAGTTTGACGCATTTCTACAACATAGTTACTTATTGGTACACCACCGTCATCCAAAGGAGGCTCCCATGAGAACGTTAGGAAATCAGATGAAATTTCATCAAATTTGATTGGTCCAGTAGGAGGTCCAGGTATATCATGAACCTGAACTGTGATTACTTCACTAACTTCTCCAACAATATTTTTAGCTGACAGTGGGTATTGACCACTATCGCTTCGAATACATTCGTTGATGGTTAGTATGGTTGCAGTTGCAGTATTTTCACAATTTACCCTTTGTGTTTGCTTAAGGATCTGGTCGTCTTTCTTCCAAGTCACAGTAGGCCTTGGACGACCAAGTACAGGGATTTCAATCTTGATATTGTCACCAGCTTTGGCAATGACTGTTTTCTGGTAGAGAGCACGGAGGTCAAACTCTGGTAGCATAGTTTGCTCCTTGATAATAACTGGCCTACTTTCTCTTGGGGCACTTCTTCCAGCACTGTTAACTGCCATGACTTGGAAAGTATATTCTTCATTTTCAGTTAGGTTCTTTACTACACAGTCCAGTGTTTTTACAGTGGTGATGTGTGCCCACTGGTTGGTTCCTTTCCTCTGTGCTTCAATTACATAGCCAGTGATCTTGCTGCCACCATCATGTTCTGGTTTTGGCCAAGCTAGGCTAACTGAGTTTCGTGTTACGTCCATAATATTAAGGCTCTCCGGTGGGGATGGTGCCTCAGAAGCTCTTACTGGTTCTGTAGTTTCAGCTGGTTCTCCAATACCATACTCATTTTCAGCCAGTACTCTGAAATAGTATTCACACCCCTCAGACAAATTAGGAACTCTGAAGGAACACTTCTGGCAGTTGGTTGTGACTGTTGAGTATGCCTTCCGAGTTGATTCACGTTTCTCGACAATATAGTTTGTTATACGGGAACCTCCATCTACCAGAGGCATATCCCATTGGAGGGTGATGCTGTCTTTGGTTATTTCTCTAGGCTTAAGGTTTACTGGTGGACCTGGTGTATCCAAAACTTTCACATTGACAAAGCCAGTCTTCTTACCAGCAGCATTTTCAAGAGTCATTACGTATTTTCCTGCATCATATTTGGTGCACTCTGTGACAATCAACAATGTAAAGGAGTCGGTATTTTCAATACTGGCACGTCCTTTGAGTGAAGCATCATCTTTTGTCCACGTAACTTCTGGAGTTGGACGACCTTTAATTGGTACGAAAATCCGAATAGTTAATCCAGCTCTAACAACAAGAGTTCTTCTTAGCTCAGCATCTAATTCAAAGTCTGGAATCTCTTCTCGATCTTTGATTTCCACACTTGGAATTATTGCTGGTTCACCGACACCTGCAGCGTTCATGGCAGAGATTCTGAAATTGTATTTGGCTCCTGTCTGCAGATGAGCTACAACAAACTGAGTGATTCTTAAAGCAGTTCCTATTGTGTCTTTTACCCATTCTTCTTCTCCTTCCTTTTGATGCTCTACTATATAGCCAGTGATGTCAAGACCACCATCATAGTGAGGCTTGCCCCAGGCTAGAGATGCACTTGTCTTTGTAGTATCAGTCACTCTTGGATTTGCAGGTGGGCCTGGTGGGTCTGAAAAGCAAATAAAAGATGAAATATTACATCACAGAGGAGGCCATTTTTATGCTCTCCGAATGTGCTCCCCACTCACCCCTTCTACCCCCAAAAAAGAAAAGGCATGATACTAACATGCAACGTCTTTGCATAGGACTAAATTTGAAGTGTCACTGGGTGGTCCAACTCCTGCTCTGTTTTCTGCACTGACACGGAACTCATATTCATTTCCTTCCAGAAGACCAGTTACTTTGCATCTAAGATCTGAAACTGGTTTCTTTGTTGCTCTAACCCATCTTAAACCTTTCTTTTCTCGTCTCTCCACGTGGTAACCTGTGATTTCACTTCCACCGTCATCTACTGGCCTTTTCCAGGTAACTGTGACAGTATTTTTAGTCACATTTGTTGCTTCTGGTTTACCAGGAGGCCCTGGAGGACCTGTTAAAGAAGAAAAATTACAGTTAAAACAAAAATCAAGTTTTAGAGATTAATAAAAACACACTGGAACCTCTTAGCTTGTTCTGCTTACCGAATCTATCCACCATTTTCACTGGTTCTGATTGCACTGGTTCACCTTTGCCATACTTATTTACTGCAGAGACACGGAAAACATATTCATTTCCTTGAATGAGCTTGCTAACAACATGCCTACAGCTTTCAATATTTTCAGCAACCAATGTCCAGAGCAGTCGACTAGTTTCTCTCTTTTCAAGAACGTATGATTTGACTGGTGATCCACCATCTTCTGCAGGAGGTGACCATGCAAGGGTTGCTTTTTCTGCTGAAACATTGCTAATCTCAATGGGCCCTGGCGGTCCTGGAATATCTAAAACTTTCACATGTACACTCTCCTGTTTAGTGCCAAAAGGATTGGTTGCAGTGATTGTGTATTCTCCAGAATCTTTTCTGGCTGCATATTTGACAGTTAGAGTAGAAGAAGTTGGTTTGGTTTCAATGTGCACAAGCTCTGAAGGCCTAAAATCTTTTCCAGCTTTTGACCATGCTGAAGTTGGAGGTGGTTTGCCACGGATACTAATAGCAGACAGTGTAATGGTGTCTCCTGCTTTTACTGTTAAACCTTCTTTCAAAGGAGGATCCAGGACAATGCTTGGCGCCTCTGCCAAAAGAAAAAACAAACAAACAAATCCCGGTTGTTACAACAAGAACACAGAGGGGGCAAAAAAGGAGATTTGGTATTAACTGTTCAAATAAATTTCTGTCTTTTCAGTGCCATCTACATACCGTACTCATCCTTGCATATTATGGTTCCTGTGGATTCAGATGGAGGACTGATAGCTCCAGCTGTGTTCTTTGCTCTAATTCTGAATTCATATTTGGAGCCTTCAATAAGGTCAGTTACAGTAAATGCACAGTCTGGAACATTCACGTGATTAGCTTTTGTCCAAGCCTTTTTGGGTAAATCACGCTTTTCAACAATATAACCAGTTAATTTATGTCCACCATCATATTTTGGTTCTGTCCAAATGAGTGTTACTGAGTTCCTGGTTACATTGATAACTTCAGGCTTCCCAGGGGGATCTAGAAGGAAAAATAATAAATAGTGGTCAAACAAAAGTTATTTCAAATTCCAGAATTCCCTTTTTATTCTCCTGATGACTTACCAATAGGATCAAGTGCCACAACTGGTTCAGATGGAAGACTTGGTTTACCTACTCCAGCCATATTGATTGCCATTACTCTGAATTCGTATTCCAGACCTTCAGTTAACCCTGTCACTCTGAAATCTTTCATTCTTATTGGTGTTGTATTTGCTCTCTTCCACAGAAGACTATTTCTTTCTTTAACTTCAATGTGGTAACCTAGAAGATAAATGATGGTATGAAAATATGGGTTGGGTTTCTAGAAATCTTCTTTTCTCAAAGCATTGTGAAACGTTGTATTTCCTGTACTGCATATTACATGGGCATTGTGCAAGAGGAGCACGAAAAGCCAGATTAAGAAATGGATGTGAAAATACATGACAGATGTATGTAATTGCAATGCCAAGATGTTCTAAATTCAAATCACTAATTTTACAGACCCAAGTACTGCCACATATAGGTGAGTTTGGTTTTCTTTCTTTAGATGTTTTGGTTCTGAGCAAAAATATTGTTTCTCAGTTAGTATTTTCACAACATTTATTTTTTTAATCATAGGGAAAAAATAGGAAATAAAACAGTGAAAAAAATCAATTGATGAATCAATCAGTCAATCAATCACTCAATTTAAATCGTAAAGACCTGATAGTTCTATCTTACCCTTTGACAGAGGGAAAGAACTGTTAAGAACTGAAGTACTAGGGAGATTTTGGTGATCTACCTGTGATGGGTGATCCTCCAGTTCTTCTGGGATCAGTCCAAGTTAAAGCTACAGATTCATGCCGAACAGCCACAATGTTGGGGGGTGGAGGAGCATCTGGCACATCTAAAGAGTATTGAAAAAATGCAGTAACATTAAAAATTAATATCACCCCTTTAACATTTTTTTTTCAATTTCAAAAATTATAGTGGATACTTACCAAATGGATGTTTTGCAATGACAGGGTCAGATTTAAGACCTTCACCCACTCCGTATTTATTTTCAGCCCTGATCCTGAATGTATATTCATTCCCTTCATGAAGTCTTGTAACTCTAAAAGTGGTTTTCTGGACTGCAGATGCACAGGTCACCCATTTATTGTTTACATTATCTCTCTTCTCTAGAACATAGTTAGTGATTTCTGAACCACCATCATCTTTTGGAGGACCCCACTTTAAGGTTATGGCATCAGCTGTGACTTCTTCAAATTTCACTGGACCTGTTGGTATGCCAGGCTTGCCAACAACTTTCACAAAAATAGTGCCTTCCTTGCTGCCAACAACATTCTTCAGAGTTATTGTGTATTTTCCAGCATCAGCTTTCTGGCAGTCATGTACTACAAGAGTGGTGTTAACTGCTGTAGATTCAAATGCAACTCTTCCACTCTCAGTAAGTGCCTGGTCTTCATCCTTTTTCCAGGTTACAGTTGGGACAGGCTTGCCTTTCATAGGGATTTTAAGACGGAAATTGCTACCTTCTTTAGCTGTATAGCACAAATCAGGTAGATCTCTTAAATCAAGTTCAGGTGCCACTGTAAAACATAAAGAAAACTAGTTGTTCAGCTATGCATAAAACCTGTGGTAAAATTAAGATCTGTTTTAAAGGTGTCTGATTTGTAAGTATGGATAGCAATCATAGTATGGATAAAATCAACATAATTTGGGTAAGGGAAGCATTGAATTAATGATCTTGCTTCTCACCAACATCATCTCTTGCTACAATTGTGAGTTCTGATGGAGTTCCATATCCAGCATCATTCTGGGCTCTCACTCTGAAAGTGTATTCTTGCCCTTCTTTTAGGTCTCTCATTGAAAAATGGAGGTTCTTTCCCCGCATGACTTCTTGCCATTTATCTTCACCAATCAGGACCTCAACAATATATGCAAAAATACGACTTCCACCATCACTGATAGGTTTTTTCCATACCAAATTGCATGATGATTTTGTTACAACTGAAGCTTTCAGATCCACAACTGGCCCAGGTGTTTCTAGAAGGAAGAAAAGCATACTAAGTGTCAAGTCAAGCTAAAAATAAAAAATATTTCAATAGAAAAAGAATAAAAAAATAGGTAATATGAATCCATTTTTCCTACCAGAAGCTTTAACAGCATCACGAGTTTCACAGGGATCACCAATACCATATTCATTTTCAGCAAAGACTCTGAAGAAGTAAGATTTGCCTTCTTCTAAGTTAGTTATCCTGTAGCTTGTCTTTGGACATTCTGTTGTTACTGTGGACCATGATTTTCTTTCTGCATCACGTTTTTCAACAACATAATTTGTGATTGGACTGCCCCCATCTATTAGAGGAGGTTCCCATGTAATGTAGGCAGAATTCTTAGATGCTTCCTTTACAACCAGGTTAATGGGAGGGCCAGGAGTATCTGAATAAACAGAACACCACCACATTTGATTTAGCAACAAAATTAAAAAAATCAGTTAAAAAGTTCACAAATATATGATAATGGGGAGACACTGGGACTTACCAAGTACTTTTACAACAATGGTGTACTCCTTTTTGCCACAGCTGTTCTCTAGACTGAGGACATATTTTCCAGCATCATATTTATTTACATTTTCACAACGCAGGAAGGTATCAAAATCAGTTGACTTGATATCTAATCCTTGTCTATCTCTTAGGTTGGCACCCACTTTAGACCATGTAATCTTGGGAGGTGGACGTCCTCTTACTGGCACATAAAGTCTCATTGTGACTCCAGCACGCAAGACAAGGACTTTCCTTAGTTCTGCATCAAGTTCTCCTTCAGGTGGAACTGTGTGTTTAACAAAAAACCACATAAATAAAACATCATCTTTAAGACTATCATCAAAGTTACTGTTACAGAAAGTCTCTCTTTAGTGGCGTTTCACTAGATTAACCAGCTTCTCATGCCTATGGTGATCTTAGTAAATGTCCTGTCTCTTGTTTGAAGATCATTTGCAAATTTTGCATTTTTTTGCCCTAATTTCCCGCCCCCCCCCCGCAATTTCCACCATTTTTTGTTAGAAAATCTCCTAGTTTTTTTTCAGAATTCAAAGGAGTTTCAAAGCTTCCTGGACTCTACTGCTTTTCTTGAAGCAAGGTTTTGGTACATACAGCAAAATGCACACAAAAGCCAGCATGGCTCCTAAGGAATAAGCGTCATACAGTCAAATACTGTGTCACACAGCTGCTTAGAATAGTAATCTTGGTTTCAAATTATTTAGAAGACATGAAGATGACTGAAAGTTTTGAGAATAGAATAGGGATCTGAAAAGTCTAATTTTAGGATTAGAGAAAGAAAAATATCTTGATGATCCAAAATAGGAGGCAGAGGGCTACAAAGCATACAAAATAAAAAAGCAGACACCAGCCAAATTCTACTCTGTTCCTAACTGCCCTGTTCTCTTCCAAATGAGTCACTTTTAACCCACATTTTTTGAGTAACAACATGTTCCAAATTAATCTGTGCCTGTGTTCTGTGACAAACTGTCTTTGGAATTCATTCCATAAATTAAAGTAAAAGTCAACTAGGTAATTGATTTTCAGTGAACATACTTAGAATGTCTTTGGCAGTGTGTTTATCAGGGACATCACTTGGATCACTGTATCCAATCTTATTGACAGCATAAACACGGAACTGGTACTCTGTGTCTTCCATCAGTCCTGTTACCACAAATTGTGTAGCCTGTAAATTCTTCGGTAAATTGCATCTGACCCAGTTGTCTGTGTCAGCTCTTTTTGATTCCACTAGATAACCAATAATAGGGCTTCCTCCATCATATGCTGGTTTGCTCCATGACAGGCTTATCGAATTACGAGTAGTATCAACCACTTTCGGGAAAGCAGGCGGGCCAGGAGGATCTGAGAATTAAAACAACATAAAGTTATCATACCAAATGCTGTATGAGAGTATTTGGAAATAATAATGGAAAATATCTGAGACTTTTAGCTTACATTGAGGATCACGAGCATACACTGCTTTAGATGGTGCGCTAGGCTTGCCCGGTCCAGCTTTATTCAATGCTATCACCCGGAACTCATATTCTGTTCCTTCTTGGAGTCCAGTAGCTTTAACAGTTCTTTCAATGACAGGCTTTCTGTTTACCTTTGTCCAGTTAAGTGCTTTAGTTTCACGCTTCTCAAGGATATAACCAGTTATTGGGGATCCACCATCATCAGCTGGTGGCTTCCAGCTAACAGTCATAAAGTCTTTTGTTACATTGCTAATTACTGGTGGATCACAAGGTCCGGGTACATCTGTGGAGATTTATTTGAAAATTATATTCACATTCATAACTGTACACAAAAAAACAGTGACTAATGAAACTAACGCACAAAGCACTTACCATATGGATTCTTAGCAACTGCTGGTTCAGTAAAGATAGGGTCTCCAACACCGTATTTGTTTTCAGCACATATGCGGAACTGATACTCATGTCCTTCTATTAATTTCTCCACTGTGCAGCTTGTAATGGGTACATTGGCACTGACCTGGGCCCAGTTTGGTCTGCTTGTTTCACGCTTGTCGACAATGTAGTTAGTAATTTCTGAACCTCCATCTTCCAGAGGAGGCTCCCAAGAAAGCATGGCACGGTCTGCATACATATGTTTGATTTTGACAGAGGCTGGTGGACCAGGCTTATCTGGAACAATTAACATCATGTTGTTAGAGCTCTATTTCTTGCTATATAATCAATCATAAATGTATTTGTTAATAGACAGCCTAGCTTACCAAGTACTTTAAGCCTAATGGTTGCTGACTTTGATCCACTTGCATTTTCAGCAGTAATAGTGTAGTCTCCTGTTTGCTTCCTGTTAACACTGAACAACTCGACTGTAGCAAGATTTCTCTTAGTAGTGATCTTAACACCTTCAGATGGTTTTAAAACTTCTCCTTCTTTCTTCCAGGTGATTGTTGGCATTGGCTTGCCATATACATTTGCCTCCAGACGCACATTAGTTCCAGCTTTTACTGTAAGCTGTGATTGCATAGACAGATCCAACTCTATTCTGGGGGGAACTGAAAGGAAACAGTCCAAGGGTTAATCAGTCTAGTAAGAGATAAACATCTCATTTTTAGCATGAGATTTAGTTCAACATGCACAGACTCTTACCAGAGTTAACAAATGCTTTTATATTCCTTACCATTTTCTGGATGAATAGTCACTGGATCAGAAGGTTCTGAAGGTGGGCTGATGTTAACTGCTGTCTTGGCAATTGCTCTAAATTGGTATTGAGCATTTTCTTCCAAACCAGTAGCAGTGTATTCTTCTAAGGGTATTTGATGTGGAGTTGTATTGCACCGAACCCACTTATCACCAGGTAATTTGCAAGCTTCCACAAAGTAGCCAATAAGTTTGCTACCACCATCATGCTTTGGTCTTGTCCATACCAGTGATGCAGTACTCTTAGTGACATCAATAACTTCAGGTTTTCCAGGGGGATCTAAGGCAAATGAAAACATTTTGTAGTCTGTTTTTCCAAAAAAAAGAGCTAACACATTAAAAAATGGCTTTAATAATGCTGGATCCCATTTACTGCATACCCACACAGTACACTCATGGTCAAGTCATAGTAAGCATGAAAATATAAACAAAAGGACAAACCAAAGATCATAAAGAATTGCAGAGATATTGAAAATGACCCTGAAAACAGTAGTCTGTTGCAAAGTAGTGGTATGTTTGGCTTACCAACTGGTGCTCTTGCTGTGACAAACTCAGTGGGTTTACTAGGTTTACTTGCTCCGGCTCTATTCAATGCATAAATTCTGAAAGTATACTCCAGCCCTTCGATGAGCCCCACACAAGGGTATTCTGTGGAGCGCACGGCTGTGTCGTTAGCTTTCACCCACAGTAAACTGTTCCTTTCCTTGCGCTCAATGAGATAGCCAGTAATTGGACTGCCTCCATCACTATCTGGCTTATCCCAAGCAACAAAAATGCAGTCCTTATTGACCTTGGTAATACGTGCATTCTTTGGTTCACTAGGAACATCTAGAAAGAAATACAAAGATATATATCAATTCTATGTTTTCTTACTAGAAGGATTAAGTAGAGAAATGCTGCTGAGAAAATCTGGCATACCAAATGGGAACCTTGCGATCATCTTGCCGGAAACAAGTGGCTCAGAAATCCCAAAACGATTTTCAGCACGAACGCGGAACATATACTCTTCTCCAGGGATAAGTTTTCCAACTCTGCAGGTTGTCTTCGTGACAGAAGATAAAGCTGTTACCCAGTCTCCGCGGCTTACATCACATTTCTCAACTACATAGTTGGTAATGTTACTGCCACCATCTTCAAGAGGTATATGCCATGCAAGAGTGCAAGCATCAGCATCAATTTCAGAAATATCAAATGGAGGCTGTGGTGGACCTGGCTTATCTGCACAAAAAAAGCATAGCAAGAAAAAATGGATGAAAGAAAATGGCAACCACTGGAATATACTAAAACTAGCTTTGTATAAAGCTGGGTTGAAAAACAATCAAATGGAACATACCCATGACTATCACTCTGATTTTCTGACTATCAGTACCAGAGCTATTCTCTGCAGTAAGAGTGTAAAAATCAGAATCTTTTCTAGACACATCCTTAATGATAAGAACAGAAGACTTTTCTGCTTTATGGACAGCAAGGCGACTGGATGTAACTACATCTTGATCTCCTTTCAGCCATTTACAGACTGGCTGAGGTTTCCCATATACATGAGCTTCAATTCTCAGTTTCTTTCCAGCTTTAATGTGAACGTGGTCAGGCATCAAAATCTTGGGTGGGACTGTAAAAAAAAAAAATAAAAGCAGACATATAAATTCAATTTCTGTAATATATTAATTTACTTTTTCTTATTTTTTTTTTTTTTCATGTGAAACATCTCTGCTTCTCTCTCAAGAAATCACCAGTAGGAATGACTGGATAATTTTTAAATTAGGTTCCACTTATGGACAACTGCAGTTTCTGCAGGGGAAATATCTATTCCAGTCTTACTTTCACATTCCTGTATAGTTAACAAGACAACATTTATGAATTCGGATTGCATCCACACACATTTGTGTAGAGATTTGGGCCCTATTAATGCTTGAAATATAATTCCTCTTTATATCTGGAACTTACTGCTCACTTACTGCTGACTTTCTACAAGAAAAACATGAAGGAGAAGAAAAGAATCACTGAAGTTCTTGCTGAACTAAACCCACTTGCACAGTCAATCTTTTTGTATCTTTGAATTATTCTTCTACTTCTGCTTTTGCATAAAAACTTTCAAGCTTCTTCCAAAAGAAACAGGGCAGCTTGTCTGGTGTAGTTTTCTTTCTGCCATGGGCTAGTTTTCATTCTCCTTTTCCTGTATCTTGCGCCTTCTCTTCCCACATCACAGATTAAGAAGGTTCTTTTCATTTTGCCCTTACCCCTACATTTCCTGTGCCTCAGGGACCCTGCCACGTTAAATAGGCCAGCCTGTCCTCTCTGCCTTTTGCTTTATATTTTCAATCAACTTCACAATATAAGCAACTTGTTTTCTCTTATATAGCAGAAGGCATTTTTGGCCCCATTTATCTCTATAAACTACCAGTCTGACTCTTTTTCATTTTAAGTTCATCAAAGGTGTTTATTATTTCTCCTTAATTCCTACCTTCTGGTTCCAAGTGAAACCATACCTGCAAAATTATTTAATAACTGTCAATTAGTGGTCAAGTCTCATTCTTTCTGACCTGTCAAAATATTCAGTACAGTAAACCTTTATCCTCCAGATAACTTCATAAAGCATATGTATTCCTGTGAGTCAAAGAACTATAATTCTTGCTCATTTCATTATTAAAGCAGTATATTGCAACATAGGTAGTGTCTACATTGCTACTTACTGAGTTGTTCTTTAATTTCAAATGCTCCATCAGCTTGTATTGGCAAACTTACTCCCACAGCATTCCTAGCTGCCACTCTAAAGTTGTACTTCTTTCCCTCTTTCAGACCAGCTACAACAATGGAGAGATCTTTCACAACTGAATATTCTGTCCAGCGATCTGCTGGTTGGTCATCTTCTTTGTAGCTAACAATGTACCCATCAATTTTAGAGCCTCCATCACGCAGTGGTGGCAGCCAGCCTAAAGTAGCACTATTCTTTGTAATTTCAGTAACTTCGAGTTTTCTTGGTGGATCAGGTTCACCTTTTAGGGTTAAAAAAAAGAAACACGTTAAACACTGAGTTTCCAAGATCTTCTGACTCTTGAATATTTGTTGAATTATTGGATGCTAGCCATGCTAATTCAACAAGGACAATATGGAAAAGAGCAAAATTCTTGTAAATTGCAAAGGTGTTCTATTCATAGATCATATTATTTAAAAGAAACTGGCACAGAAATATTTATGTTTATCATTGAATAGTTTGCAACATTTTCCAGTTTAGAAATGCTAACTTTCACGAAATACAAAATCTTATTAAAAACACAGAAAAAAAACATAAAATGTACATAAAGGCATACTTACTTAGAGGATCTGTTGCTAGAACTGGTTTTGGTATGTCACTTGGAACACCTGACCCATATTCATTTACTGCTGTTACTCTAAAATAATATTCATTTCCAGGTACAAGGTTCGCTATTTGGAAACTAGTTTTCTTTAGTTCTCCGGTGACTGTTGCCCAGGTCTTCCTGTCAGCCTCACGTTTCTGCAGGATGTAATGAGTCACTGGGCTACCCCCATCATTCTCTGGAGGAGCCCATGAAAGATGGCATGACATCTTGGTGACATCTGAAACCTTGAAGTCTGACACAGGTCCAGGAGTATCTATAAAGAAATTTCAATTTATGTTAGTCTTTTCTTCTTGACTAAATTAAAATTAAAGAGGGTTAACAGCTTTCTATATGGGAGGAGTTAGTGTTAGGTGATACAGTTACGCTCAAAAACTGTAGGACCTGGGAGTTATAAATATTCCTGCAGTGAACATTCAATTTAGTTATAAAATAGTCTAGAGATAGTTCTCTCATTACTTACCCAAGACTCTAACATTCACAAATACAGCCTTTTCTCCAGCTGCATTAACAAGCGTCAATGAATATTTGCCTGAGTCGTCACGTGTTGAATCGGGAATGACACAGAAGGCCATAGTGTCAACCAGATCAACTTGCCCTTTTCTAATGACGTTATCAATACCCATTCTCCTCCATGTGACTTTTGGTGCTGGGCGACCCCTAATAATGGCAAAAAGTCGAATAGGGCATCCTGCCCTGACCGTGACCAACTTTCTCATGCTTGCATCCAACTCAATCTCAGGAGGTTCTGAAAGACAAAATTAAAGAAATAAAAGGCAAGGTTTAGCATGGGAAATAAAGTAATCCTAAAGCAAATAATGGTTGTATGTAAACACTGATAGAGTGGATGGGGAAAACTCACCAAGAATTTCTTTGGGAGACACAGCTTCTTTCAGTTCAGCTGGCCGACCAAGGCCAACTTGGTTTTGGGCAGAAACTCTGAACTCATATAACTGGTTCTCACTCAGGCTGGTGGCTGTAAATTCTGTATGAATAACTTGGGCAGCAACGTTACATCGTTTCCATCCTGCTTCAGGATCAGCACCCTCAACTTTTGGTCTCATTTCCACAACATATCCAATAATTGGAGCACCACCATCATACACTGGTTTTCCCCAGCCAAGGGTTAGGGAAGTCTTTGTGCTGTCGACCACTCTCAAATTTGTGGGAGGACCAGGGGGTTCTGAAAGTCAGTAAAAGTTACACATAAGAACACAGTTGTACAATTTAGAAATCTGTTGTGTTAATATTAAAAAAATACAGAAAAATTCAATTGTACTATACCTATTGGATCTTTGGCCACTACAGGTCTTGATGGCAAGCTTGGTTCTCCAAGTCCGACTTCATTTTCGGCACTGACGCGGAACTGATATTCATGACCAGGGAAGAGATTAGTAACTTTCTTGCGTCTCTCTGGGATTGGAGTTTTAGTAACAGGAACCCATCTTAGTGATCGTTTCTCTTTCTTCTCTAAAATGTATCCTGTAATTGATTTGCCGCCATCATATTCTGGTGGATTCCAAACTACAGTCATCTCTTCTTTGCTAACTCTTGTGACATCTGGAGGGTCAGGGCGTCCAGGTCGATCATATTTTGTTTTTGCAATAATTGGATGTGTTTCTGTTGGTGGACCAGTGCCCATTTTATTCTCTGCACGCACTCTAAATATATATTCATTTCCTTCAATGAGGCGTGTCACTTTTGCATAGTTTGTTAGGACAGATGAAGAGAATGTAGACCAAACCATACGCTTGCTCTCACATTTTTCCAGGATGTAGTTCTGTATTTCACAACCACCATCATCTTCTGGAGGGTCCCAAGTAACAGTACATCTATCACTTGAAATGTCAGTGACTTTCAGGTTTCTTACAGGACCTGGTTTATCCAAGACAATAACAGTAGCATATGCTACAAAGCTACCGGCTGTGTTAGTTGCAGTAATCACATACTTCCCACCATCACTACGCCTTGATTTTGTGAGAACAAACTTTGATGTGTCAGAAGTTGTTTCAATACTGATTCTTGGAGACCTGGTGAGATCTGTGGCATCTTTGTCTTTTGTCCATACAACTTCAGGCTGTGGTTTTCCTCTGACTCCAGCCTCAATTCTAATTGGGTCACCTGCTTTCACAGTTAGAACCCCACTTAACTTCAAGTCTAGCACTGGTTTCTGCAGATCTTCCTTCACAACAACTTCAGCTGTTTTTACCCAGTTACTTTCACCAGCCTCATTCTTCGTTTGAACTCGGAATTGGTAAATCTTATTTTCCACACATTTATCTACCATGTAGTGTGTTTCCTTAATGCTGCCTTTGTGAACCCTTTCCCATTCATCTGAATCTTTCAGTTTTCTCTCAACGTGGTAACTTAAATTAGGACTTCCACCATCATAATCTGGCCTTCTCCATTTCAGATATACAAATGTCTTTCCTTTCTCTGCAATGTGAAGATTTTCTGGCTCTCCAGGCTTGTCAATAGGATTGATGGCAAGGATGGGAGTCTTGGTCTCAATGCAAGGACCTGGACCTATTTTGTTTTCTGCACAGACTCTGAAGAAGTATTCACGGTTCTCTACAAGATTTGCCTTTACTAATCGTTTAGTGATATCAGAGGAGACAATTGACCATCCCCTTTGATTTGGTTGACGGTACTCTACTATGTAATTTGTAATTTCAGAGCCACCATTATCCACTGGACTCTCCCAAGCTATCATACAAGAGTCTTTTGTGACATAGCTTACTTTCAGATTCTGACATGGTCCGGGTCTGTCAAGTACATTAACAACAGCAAAAGCTTGAGCCTGTCCACAGCTGTTCTTAGCTGCTATTATATATTTGCCATGATCAGATCTTTTGGCTTCTTTCACTTGCAGTTCAACATTGGGTAGATCATGGACTATTTCAACACGCTTTTCTTGAACTAGTACTTTGCCATCTTTAGACCATGTTATTTCGGGATCTGGCCTGCCTTTTACCTTACCAGTAATACGTATTGTTTGACCTACTCGGACAGTGATTAAGTCTCGACAGGTCACATCTAGGCTTATTTCTGGAGGAGAAAGGATATCCTTTGCAAGGACAGTTTCTGCCAGTTCTCTTGGTTCTCCCTCTCCCACAATGTTGACAGCTTTTATTCGGAACTTATACTCATTTCCTTCTATTAATCCAGGTACTCTGAAAGCACACTGTCTAATGAGTTCATCCTTATTAATCCTATTCCACTGTGTAGTTCCAGTTTTCTGACATTCCACAATGTATCCCAAAATTGGGCTGCCACCATCTTTGAGGGGCTTTGTCCACACAAGATCAGCTGTTTCTTTAGTTTTGTCTTTTAATTTTGGATTTATAGGTGGTCCAGGAGGAGTGATAGGACGTGATGCTTTTATTGGATCAGAGCTTGGAGATGGTTTGCTTAAACCCACCATGTTTTCTGCAAAAACTCTGAATTCATATGTGTTGCCTTCAAAAAGACCAGTGACTCTGTACTTCATATCAAGTATAGGTGTCTTATTGACACGCACCCATTTACCAGATGCTTCCCGACGTTCAAGTATATAACCGGTTATTGGGGTTCCACCATCAGATTTTGGTAGGGTCCAAGACACTGTTGCAGCATTTTCTGTAATATCATAAACAGTTGGTTTACCAGGTGGGGATGGTGGATCAAACATATATTTAGCAACTGTTGGTTCTGAATCAAGAGGTGCACCAATGCCTATCTTATTTTCTGCACGAACACGGAAAATATATTCACATCCTTTCTGCAGTCGTGGAACCTTAATTTTTGTGTGACTTGTTCCAGAGCTAACCACTCCCCAGGTTTCTTTCTTTGATTGACGCTTCTCAACAATGTAATTTATTATAGGACTCCCACCATCATCTTTAGGAGGGCGCCAAGAAATAACCATGTATTCTGGTGTTACTTCAAGAATATTAATAGGACCAGTTGGTGGGCCAGGAACATCCAAAACTGTAAGGTGTAGAGCCACAGTTTTGCTGCCAGCTGCGTTAGATACTGTGAGTAGATATTCTCCTGTATCTTTTCTTACACAGTCTTTGATAGTAAGCACAGTTGAATAATTGTCGGTCTCAATCTTGTATTTGCCATCTGGTTTAATTTCAATGTCATCAGTAACCCATTTTGCAGTGGGAACTGGCACACCTCTCATAATTGCTGGTAGTCGCACTGTGGTGCCAGCTTTAACAACCAGACCTTCAATTAACTTCACATCTAGATCCACAGATGGAGGTACTGAAATTAGAGAAAATTAGAAATTACCTTTTCAAAGGAAATGCTTAAAGAAAGAAAGAATAAGTGAAACAACATGAAAAAATTACCTAGTTTTTCTTGACACTCGATTGGTATAGTTGTATCTGGAAGGCTAAGACCAACAATATTCTGAGCTCTCACCCGGAATTTGTATATTTTTCCTTTTTGTAGACCTGTAACAACACAGTCTAGCATAGGGACTGTCTGGAACTTTGTCCATTCATCTGCACCATCTTCTTGATACTCCACCAAATATCCAGTTATCTCGGCACCACCATCACGATCTGGTCTATTCCAAGCAAGGGAAACTTCAGTTTTGTCAACATCTACATGATGCAGATTCTTTGGTGGCCCTGGAGGATCTTTAAAAATAAAAACCCAGAATGGTTACTAGGATGACAAAATCTATGGTACCAGTGTAATGTGTTCCCATTCATACCAACAGGACAATCTCAAAATTACCAAAAACAATATTAAAAAGAAGAAACCCTGTAACTTAAAAACACTTACGCAGTGGATCTATAGCTTTAATAGGCTTGAGTGTTTCCACATATGGACCTCTACCAAACTGATTCTCAGCTGCAACCCGGAATTGATACTGAGTGCCTTCCATCAGATATTTAGCCATGTGACTGCGTTTCTTGGAGGATGATGAGATGGCTACCCACTGCGCAGAAGCTACATCTTTCCTTTCCACCACATAGTTGGTAATGACAGAGCCACCATCATCTTCTGGTTCCATCCAAGTGAGATAACAAGAGTCGCTTCTGACATCACTGACTTTCAGATTTCTGGGTGGACCAGGCTTATCTAAAATCGGTAAAAATGAAATCTGTTATCTATTCGATAACCAAAGCATTTCTTATAAAATCTAGGAAATTTCAAGATAAATTAATATATTTAATGTCATTTTTAGTCCTTTTTCTACGGTGTATTTTTTACAAAAGTTTCTTTATCGATATTTTCCAGAAATTCCTTTGTTCCTTAATCTCTAACTATAGAATAAAAAGATGTGGTATAAAAGGAAAATCAAAAATATTACCTAAGACCACGACTTTTACTGAAACAGTCTTTGAACCAGCTGGATTTTCAACTGTCAGCGAGTACATTCCACCATCTTCATGGACAGTGTTACGAATTTCAAGCTTACTGCCAACTCCTGTAACCTCAATATCAGCTTTGGGTGACACCTCATGATCTTCTTTCTTCCAAGTAACTTTTGGGAATGGAACACCTTTAATAACAGCACTAAGTCTCAGGGTATCTCCAGCTTTTACGTGCTGTTCTCTGGCCATATTAGCATCAAGTATCAACTCAGGAGGTTCTGGAATCAAAAAGGTAAGTTGTTACAAAATGAGGGAAAAAAAAAAGTGTTCTTAGGCAAACTTATCTGATTTTATTAAACTCACCAAGCCTGTCTTTTACTTCTACTGGATCAGGAACATGGGCTGGATCAGATTCACCAGCTGCATTGACTGCCTTGACCCTGAACTTATAGGTTAAACCCTCCGTAAGACCAGTGACTTTGTATTTTGTTTCAGGACAAGAATCTGGTGTCAGATTGGCCTTCTTCCATTCTTCATCTCCAACTTTCTGGTATTCTATAAGGTAGCCAATTATCTTGCCATTTCCATCATGGCGTGGTGGTTGCCAAGATAAATCAACTGAATTTTTAGTTTTATCTACCGCTTCTGGATTAACAGGTGGACTTGGCTTTGCTGTTAAGCAAAAAAAAAAAAAAAAAAGAAAGAAATGGGAGAAAAAAAGAAACCATTAAAATAATTTTCTAACTCAAATTAAGAATGTATAAAAATTTCAATGAGAAATGAAATTTGATACTTTACCAATTGGATCTCTAGCGAAGACTGGCTTTGATGGTGGACTAGGATCACCAACACCAATTTCGTTTTCTGCTGAAACACGGAATTCGTATTCACAACCTTCAAGGAGGTCGGGAACTTTGAACTTTGTACCGGGGAAAATTGGGTCTTTGGTAGCTCTGACCCATCTTGTAGCCATTGTTTCCTTCTTTTCTACAATATAGTTCGTTATTGGCTTGCCTCCATCATATGGTTTATTCCAAACCACTACTGCAGAGTCTTTGGTAACATCCTTAATGATTGGTTGCTCAGGTGCGTCAGGAACACCTGCGGTGGGGAAAAAAAAAGGGTGTATAAGCATTATAAACAGAATGAAGATTAGAGTATCAAAGTAAGATTGCAAATGAAAAACATACGGAAACGGTCCTTGGCTTTCATCTCATCAGAGATGAGAGGATCACTTATGCCATAGAGATTTTCAGCATAAATTCGAATTTGATATTCTCTTCCTTCAAGCAGCTTAGGAACTTTGCATGTTGTCTTCACTGTGGCAGATGTAACTGGCATCCACAGGTCTTTGTGTGTATCCTTCTTCTCAATTATGTAATTTGTGATTTCACTGCCTCCATCATCTAATGGAGGTTTCCAGGAAACTACCATATGATCTTTATAGACTTCATCAAATATAACTGGGCCTACTGGAGGTGATGGGCGATCTGTTTAACAGAAAATAAAACATACCCATGTTTTTATATGAACTTCACATAACAACATAGATTAAATAGTGTCAATACAGTAAATCTAGTGTAAAATCAGAAACTGACATCACAGTTTTAATAAGGTATCAAAACCTCAGGACTATTACTCCTTAGTACATGTTTGACTCACTAGATGTAATTCCTTTATCGGGTATTTGGTGGTTAACATTTTCTACAGTGTTAGCATTCTCTAAATGCATGTAGAAACATTAAATTATTCATGCTGGATAAAATAATCCAGAGTTAAGTGTGTACACAAAATTAATAAATAGCTTTTCAATATAATTGAGAATGCAGTAAATCAAATTATTGTAATAAAGAACACATTTCAATACTTATATTTTATATAATTCAATTAATGTAATCACTACTAAAAATCACAGCCAATACTGTTGTTCAGTAAAACCTACCAACAATATTCACTTGACAAAATCCTTTTCTTGATCCTGTGCTGTTCTCTACAGTCACACAATATTTGCCTGTGTCTTCACGGACAGATTTTAGTACTCCCAAGCAAAGAGTTGTAGGAGTTGTCTTGATCTTTACACGGTCATCTTCTTTCAAAACAGTATCATCCTTTAGCCAAGTAACCTTCGGTGCAGGCTTGCCTGAGTAACGTCCAGTCAGGCTGAAAGCTTCACCAACTCGAACAATAAGCTTGTCTCTAAAGTCGAGGTCAAGTGTGGGAGGAGCTGAAAGACAGTATTAAAAAACACAGTGCACAAAAATTTCAGCAATATTGATAAAAAAATCAATAAATGTAATCACCGTTTTCAAAAGAAATATGAAAAGATACATACCAATTTCATCCTTGCACGTGATTGGTTTAGTGCAAAATGATGGCTTGCCTTGCCCCACAATATTGCAAGCACTCACACGATACTCGTAGGTGTCACCCTCTTTCAAGCCTTCTATAGTGAATTTCCTATCAAGCATTTTCTCCTTTGTGACTTTGTGGAATTTGTCTTTTCCAATGAGACGGCTCTCTAGAACATACATGGTGATATCTGAGCCTCCATTGTATTTTGGAGGGTTCCAAGTTAGTGTAACAGAGTTCTTGGTAACTGCTTTTACTTCCAGGTCTTCTGGACGGTCAGGAACAGCTATGAATAAACAAAAAAATACAGTAAATGCATTTTTCTGCATATTCCTGCATATTTATCTCATATGACAGTTATTCATACTCCAGAATATTCTTACTTATTGGATCTCTAATGACAATCTCTTTGGTTGTCTCTGTGAATGGACCCATGCCAATTAGATTCTCAGCTGCAATTCGGAAAAAATAGGCTTTCCCTTCAATGAGTCCCTGAATAGTAGCGTTCTGCCTTGTAACTGTGTAGGTCACTGGAGTCCAAGCTCTACGGTCAGCTTCACGTTTTTCAATTATGTAATTGGTAATAGGAGAACCACCATCATCTTCTGGGGTAAACCATGACAATTTACAAGAGTCATTGGTTAGGTTCTCAGTAAGCAATGGCATTCCAACTGGGCCTGGCACATCTGAAAGCAAAGAAAAAAAATGGAGCATTTAAGTATACATTCTGAATCTTATGAAACTGTACTTGTTCACAAGTATTAAAGTTGCTATTTACCTAGTACATCAACAATTATTGTCTTCTTCCTCTCACCACCGTCATTTTTAGCAAGAAGTGTGTATAAACCCTGGTGACTCCTTTTGCAATTCTTGATGACCAGAGAAGAACTAATAGCTGTTTCTTCAATTTTGGCTTCTTCTGGCAAGGCGTGGTCATCTCTGCTCCAAGTCACCGTTGGAGGTGGTTTTCCTGAGACATATGCTATGATCCGAATTACTCCTCCAGCATGAACAACAATTCTGTCCCTGACACTTGCATCCAAATTAATATCAGGAGCCACTGAAGGAGATGAACAAAAAAATTCAATTAATTTTGATTCTCACTTTGAATTAGAGGTAGTAAAAATGTAAAGGAAAATTATAAATACCAATTCTGTCCTTCATTTCAATAATGTCTGTAACTTCTCCAGGTTCTCCGATGCCAGCAGCATTCACAGCTCTAACTCTAAATTTATAAAAACATCCTTCTTTTAATCCTGCCACGACGAACTTGGTTCCTCTAATTTCTTTGTCTTTTACCTGGAAAAAATATTGTAACGTCAGCTAGCATCAAGGTATCATCAGTTTCTTTGCAAAGTTTGAGACAAATCTTACGTCAGATACTAACTCAGGCACACAATGGTATTAAGCACACATGGATCTAGCTCACAGAGAATAATTTAGAATGTGTAAAAAAATACAGGACATGGACATACAAGCTATTCTGAAGATTCAACTTTTTGATAAATCTAAGAGAGAGTGTCTGGTCTCAGAAGAATTAAATTTATTTTTGGACATAAACTCAGCTAAGTGAGAGAAGCAAAAAAAAGGAATTCTTTTCAAACCCCCAGTATGAAGGCTCTTTACCTGGAAACAGTGTAGGAGATTTAAGTATTACTTAAAATGCACCCAGATGTTTATGGAGATATAAAAAATTGCCAAGGTGTGCCCCAGTTAAATTTTCAGTAATGTATTATTGAAAAAAGGAGAAAAATGTAGGGACACAGTAGTTGTAAATGCTTTCGAACTGTCTGATAGCAGTGAGACTCTCCTGCTGGTTCTAACTTGGTCTTCTGTTTTTTTAATAGCAAATGACCTACACATTTTTTTCACATCTTTAAACAGAAATTATGAAATTCTAAGTTCAGGGATTGCAAAGTTACCTTGATATTAAGGAGGCGCAAGTACTAACTTTTAAGTTTGTATTTAAAACATATGAAGATAATTATGGTGCAAAAATGCAAACTTCTAGAAAATAACTTGCATAGTAAAAATTCGTAAAGAAAATGTTGAGGGGGAGGTTTGTGGGTTTTTTTCTTTTTTTATTGGTTGATTGGTTTTGGTTTTTTCTTTTCCTTTTTTTTTTTTTTTTTTTTTTTACCTGCAGCAATTAGTTCTGATAGACACAGTGGGAAGAAATGCAGATTCTGTAATAGTTTTCCACCTACCCGTTCCCATTCTTCCTTTCCTTCCTCTTTATATTCAACAATGTAGCCAGTGACCCTAGAACCACCATCCTTTATTGGTGGAGTCCACTCCAAGTCTACAGAAGACTTTGTCCAATCAGTAACTTTTGGTATAGGAGGGCCAGGTGGGGCTGAAAAATATTACCATGGAGCACAAGAATATATTAAATGTTCTTACTTGAATATTTTCAAATTTTGAAAAAAAGAATCTAAAATACTTACCAATAGGATCTCTAGCAAGTGCTGGATCAGATGGCATGCTTGGTGGGCCAACACCAGCCGCATTGATAGCTGAAACACGGAACTGATATTCAGAGCCTTCAATAAGACCTGTGACTTTGTATGAAACCCCCAGTGTCATAGGCTTGATAGGATCTCGGTTAACCCTGGTCCACCTCTTTCCAGTGGTCTCTTTGCGCTCCAACCAGTAACCAGTAATAGGAGAGCCACCATCATGTTCTGGTTCTTCCCAGTTTACAGTCATTGAGTCACGTGTTATACTGCTAACTGTTGGCTTGTCACAAGGTCCAGGAACAGCTGGGGGAAAAAAATTCACACGTATCTTGTAAAAAATGTGCTAAAGAAACATGGAGATAGCTAGAGTGTGCACTCTCACAGTCACCATTGCACTAGGTAGTTACCTATCCACACAAGACTCCTTCCCTCATTCAGTTTCGTATCCCTATTCAGGTACAGATAATTCTGTGAAAAATCAAGTATCTTTCTTTCAAATAATAATTGTCACATTTTTTTCTTCTTGCCTTTCTAGATCACTACCTCATTTCAGTGCCCAGCCTAGCACTGGATGTTTTAAGAATGATTTTCTCCTGCCAGCTCAACATTCTTTCTGTGTCAGAGCTACTCTGTCTAATTTATCTTTAAAAAGTGAAGGCAGGAAATTGACCTTTCCAGAGGTTATGAGGTTAATAATGTCTCAACTACAACAGAATGACATGAATCTTATCAGATAAACACTTATTTACATATTTAAGCCTTAAAAATGTTGAGACTATATTTTAATATGTAACAAGGAGGGTGAAAAATATTTTTAAGTACTACATATAGTTTTAAGAACTAAGTACTAATAGCAAAACTCTTCAAGCCATTCTAGAAAATTTTCTTAGTGCAGAGAAAAAACTACTAGTGGTATTTAACAAATGCTGTACACACGCCAGCATATGGAAACAACTGACATAACTTGAAAATAAATCTCTACTTACTGAAAAGATTTCGTGCTGTTTCTGGCTCACTATCCAAAGGTTCTCCAATACCATATTTGTTTTGTGCCATAATGCGGAACACATACTCATGGCCTTCCATCAGCTTGGGAACAGTGAATATACATTCCTTAGGCTCATTAGTAACAGGTACCCATGTCTTCCTATTTGCTTCTTTTTTCTCTATAACATAGTTTGTAATCTTAGAACCACCATCATCTAGTGGAGGAAGCCATGATAGTGTCATTTTATCAGCCAAAATGGATTCAAATTTAATAGGTCCCACTGGAGGTCCAGGACGACCTAAAAGATACATTTAAATAAAGAATTAATTTAAATGTTGCTTAAGTACCAAATCAATCCTATCAATTTATGTAATGTATAAGAGTTCTTGATATTTACCCAGAACATTCAGCCTCATCTCCTTTGAAGCAGTTCCCAGATTATTTACAGCTGTTATAGTATATAAACCTGTATCATTTCTCCGAGACTGCTGAATCAATAAAGTGCAAGTATTTTCATCAACAATCTTGTTGACATGTTGATCATAGGCCACTGGTGATTTGTCATCTGGTTTCTTTGGAGAGGCTTTTAGCCATGTTAGTGTGGGGAAGGGTACACCCTTTATCTTGGCCACAATTTTAACATCTGTTCCTTCTTCAACCTCCATAAATTCCTTGAGTTCAATAGATGGTGGACCTACAATGAGATGTTGAAAAAATAACATACAAAAATAGTTCATAATTTTAAAATGGAATTTGTATTTACTGATGTCAGTTAGTACTTACATGTCTGGTCTTTGACAACAAGTGGGCCGACAGTAGCTGATGGTCTGCTAGGACCTGCTATATTTACAGCTTTGACTCTGAATTCGTATTCTCCACCTTCCACAAGATCCTCAACAGTAAATTTTGTTTCTTCCACATCACGTCTGTTGCACTGCTTCCAAGACTCTTTCACTTCTCCAGTACGATCCCAGCGGAGACATTCAACATTATAATGTGTAACAGGAGCTCCACCATCATTCTTTGGTGGTTTCCATGTCAAGCTCACTGTGTTCTTGGTTACAAGGCCAATCCTTAGTTTAATCGGTGGATCAGGAGGATCTTTACAATGAAAACAGAAATGTGAATAAATCCACTGTACGGTACCATCTGGTTTTAAAGGATTTGTTTGACATTAATTTTACTTACGGATTGGATCCCTAGCTGTGGTCCGTTGGATGGTTTCTGCAGGAGGGCCAACACCAAAACGGTTTTCTGCACGTACCCGGAAGAAATACTCTTGGCCAGATATGAGATCAGGTACAACAAAGGAGGTACTGCCACAGTTTGCATTGACTTTAGTCCAAGCCTTCCCATCAATAGTTCTTTTCTCTATAACATAGCCTCTAATTCTATCTCCACCATCATCATCTGGCATCTTCCATGAAAGTTTACAGCTGCCTCTTGTGATATCACTTACTTTTAGGTCTTTTGGTGGACCAGGGACATCTGTTAAGATAAAAGCACAACAGACACAATTTTACATAAACATGTAGAAAAATAGAACTAAAACCTAGTATTTGAATACTCAAATATATGCAAGTCATACCAAGCACATTGACTCTGACATGCACTGTTTTTTGTCCTGCTTTATTCTTTGCTGTAATGCTGTATCGTCCAGAATGACTTCTGTTGCAGTCAGGGATGATAATCTCTGAACGGGTATCAGTTGCTTCGACCTGTGTAATACAGGAAGAAAGAGAAATTACAGACCAACTCTAAATACTTAGGCTTGAAAAATGCAACAACACCAAGGTTAAAAGAATTGTTTGTTTTACCTGAGCTTCTTCAGGTACATTATGACCTCCCTCCTATAAACAAAGGGAAATAATGTAAATACAAAAGGGAATAGACTTAAATGTCTAGAAATGGGTGTAGAAAAAAAGCTATTTCTTTTACTAGCCTTTGCTGATGTTTTTGCTTTTCCTTCGTACTCCCAAAATGTTTTTGGAACTGGACGACCCTTGATAACAGCTGGGATTTTAATTGTTGTGCCAGCACGACAAGAGAGCAGATCCTGTGCTCCAACGTCAAGGAAGATTTCTGGTTCCTCTGCAAAAATATTTAAATATATACATTTTAAGAGCTACTCAAATGATATTCTGTCAACATGGAGCTGAAAGCCCCCAGAAACAGGCAGAATGCATGTTTATGTGACAAAGGTTGAGTATGGAGAATGGAAACTGGGGAATACACATGTAGAAAAAAAACGTTGCATAATTTCTTCATAAAATACACAGTATTTCCTTAGTATGACTGTAGGTATTCATCAGTTTTCTAAAGGATAATGCTCTGGTAATAGCCACCATGACACTTTCAAAAATGCCTGTCAAACTTCTATTATGTTTTAGCATAATTGTTTATTCTGTTTAGACTTGGCTTGCTTGGCATCCTGCTTGAGTGTTCATAGCAGTAAGTGGCATTTAGATATAAATACCTAAATCAATTCCCAGAACACGTACCTAGAATATCTTGGATAGGTATTTCTGATGTTGCAGGACTTGGTTCTGATTCACCAGCGGCATTTACAGCTTTCACCCTAAATCGGTATTTTCTGAGCTCTTTCAAGTTGGGAATAACACATTCACAAGTAGGAAAGAGTTTGTCTCCTTCATTCACTTTCTTCCAGTCAGTAGTACCTTCATCTTGCATTTCAACAATATATCCTTTTATAGGACTCCCACCATCCTTTTGAGGAGGCTTCCATGCAAGAGCTACAGATGATTTTGTTTTGTCTTTGACCTCTGGGCAAGATGGTGGACCGGGAACAACTTGCAAAACAAGGGCAAGTAAAAATTACCCGAGAGTTAGTATCTTCCTATATTTTTCTGAATAGTTTCCAGAAGAATGCAAGTATTTTCATTTTCTTCTCTCATACATAGGGTGTATAATCCCAGATCATGCATACTAATTACATACATTACCTATATTATTAAGGGATACCTAAGGTACAACGCATAAAGATCAAACTCTTTAACAATAAAATAAAAATATGATTCTGAACTGAAATTTATTTGGCAATGTCTGCACTGGTGTAATCACAGTATTAGACACATAAAAGAGATAACATATTTAAATTAAAGCTAATTATTTTTAAAATGGTGAAAAACATCAAATCAGGAAACTATTTCTTTCAATATGTTCTTTATGGTTTAATGAAAACCAAGCCTTCAACTAATTGCACTAGATGAAAAATAAAGAACAGTAGCACGTTTTTTGTTCTGGTGTGATACAGTCCTTTAACACAGTCATACAAATTATATACTTACATATGGGATCTGCTGCTAAGGCTGGATCTGATGGTTCACTGGGAGGGCCAATTCCAGCAAGATTTTCAGCCATAACTCTAAACTGGTACTCAACACCCTCAATCAAACGAAGCACGTTGTGCTGTAGTCCTTTTACTGATGGTTTTGTTACCGGAGCCCTGTTGACACGTGCCCAGTAGACACCACCCACTTCTCTCTTCTCCAACCAATAGCCAGTTATTGGGCTGCCACCATTGTCCAAAGGAGGCTCCCAAGTCACCAGCATAGATGATCTGGTGCGTTCTAAAACTTTTGGCTTCCCAGGAGGTCCAGGAAGGCCATAGGGATCCTTAATAACAACTTTTTCTGAGAGGCATTCATCACTTATTCCATATTTGTTTACAGCCCGGACTCTAAATTGATATTTTTCATTTGTTACAAGATTCCATACCTGAAAAATAAGATTTAAATCAATGCTTGGCTACTTTTTGAATAGACTTATTTGGAGATATGCAGTGGTTTTCACTTTGAATTCTATCCTGGAATCTCATTGACATACCTCTGTTTATGTACTACACAGTCATATACATTGTCCTAAGGATATTCTTATTTCATGTGCATAGGACCAAACATAAATAAAAACATCATCATATTTGGTTTTGCCATTGGTAAAAAAAATGAATAATGCTTGGAAATGGAAAGGAAGATGAGCTCAGCTCAGCTGAGGTTAAGTAGCAAAAGCAATCAATTTCTTTTATCACGTGAGGCATAACAGAGATACATGGATGGCAAATACCAATGCTGACCATTCATCCAGTAATTCTGAAGTCTAAATGGAGCATGAGCACAGGCATCTATGCAAGTAGCAGTTTTCATTAGATATGTAGTATTGTCATTTTTTATGCATACTAAACTATGTTATAAAGATATTTTTTAAATTACCCCAAATCTTCTCTCAACAGCGCCTGTGGAGACTTCTTCCCAGTCAGATTTCTTCTTACTAGCATCACGTTTCTCAATAATGTAATGGGTAATTTCACTACCACCATTATCAAGAGGTGCATCCCATGTCAAATAGCATGATTCTGCTTTAATATCAGAAACAGCAAGATTTCTTGGTGGAGAAGGACGATCTGTATGAAAGCAATAGCGCATAGAACTACATTAAGAAAAGGGAAAAAGTATTCTATTAGCAGTCATTTTATTAAAATGTTGCATCCTTACCATACACTTCGACATGCACATTGCGAAATGCAGTGCCAAGACGATTGGAAGCTCTCACAGTGTAAGTGCCTTTGTCACTTCTCACTGTTGCAGGCAGGATAAGTTCAGTTTTTGCCTCACTTCTAGATACTTCTTCCTTAGTTATCTTAAGTGCATCAGATGTTTGGTCAATTAAAACTTCATTCTTGTCCCATTCAATCTTTGGCATTGGCAGACCTGTCACGTCAGCAGGAATATTAACTGGTTCTCCTGCCTTGACTTTGATGGTATCTCCTCTCACAGCCAAGCGCAATGTAACAGTTGGAGGTACTGAAAACAAGACGAAAAGTGACAGAGTGAAGATGGAGATGAAACAGAAATTGCCTTGAACTGTTCGGAAGATATTTGTATGGATTTCTTTAAAGCAGATATACCTTCATCATCTTGTATGACTACATTGAGGGGCAGTGATGGTTCACTTTCTCCAATTTCATTGACAGCTTTGACACGGAATTCATACATATGAAGTTCATCAAGTTTTTCAACAAGAAGAGATGTTTTTGGACAGAGCCTGGCATTAACTCTTTCATAATCTTTTGAATCGTGTCTCCTCTTCTCAACAATATATCCTAAGATGGGACTGCCACCATCACTACGTGGAGGCTTCCAGTCAAGTGTAATGGTTGACTTTGTTCGCTCTGTGTACATGAACCTCTCAGGTGCTGTTGGAGGACCTATTAACACAGAAAAATTATAATGAAAAAGAATGAAAAAAATCGGAGAATTCTGTTACATAAAGAACCATAGTAGTTTCACAAAAGTGTTGTAGAAATCTGACTGAAGTAATTGATCTAAGGCAGATGCCTATCCATGTAATTGAAAAGTAAATACATTTTCTGCATAGAAAGCAATACACACAATATTGGCTTATTAATCTGACTTTTTAAAAAAAAAAAAAAAATCTATAAAATTACTTGTCTTACCTAATGGATCCACTGCAAGAATGGGTCCTATTTCAACAGGTGGACCAGTACCAAATTTGTTCTTGGCACTAACACGGAATTTATATTCCTGTCCTTCGATTAGACCTGTAATATCACATTTAGATCTCTCTGTGTCTACAGCTAGTCTCCATGTATGCATTTTGGCATCCTTCCGTTCAACAATGAAGCCTGTGATATCACTGCCACCATCATCTTCAGGATCAGACCAGTTAAGCAAACACATCTTTCTGTTTGTGACAACTGGTTTTAGGTCAAGTACTGGTCCGGGAACATCTGAAAAACAAAATCAAATAGGGTAAAGCCCATACTGACCAAAATAAATGCTTGGTTGATTTGAGTAAATACTTACCAAATACTTCTACTCTGGTTCCTGCAGATTTTGAACCACTGCTATTGGTAGCAGTAATTACATATCTTCCATGGTCTTTTCTTAATGCATTCTTAATGGTTAACTCAGATTTTGTGCCAACATTCTCAATAACAACTCGATCTTTGTCTAATTCACCATCCTCCACAGTCCAAGCAATGGTGGGAGTAGGACGTCCTGTCACAGTAGCAGGAATTTTAATAGTTTGCCCAGCCATAATCTGAATGCCTGCTTTGACAGAAACATCCAGCTCAACAGTGGGAGGCTCTGTGGAAGAGAGAGAAACACTTCATTAGCTGAAGGGAGGGATTCTAACCCACTTTTTAAGCAGATGGACATTTCTTGAAAATAACACAATTGCAATACCTTTGGGTTCTGCAACTGTTGTGGGTTCAGTTTCACCAGGTGGTCCTTCTCCAGCTGCATTGAGTGCAGTAACACGGAGCTTATAGTCTGCACCTTCTCTGACTTCTGTAACGGTGTACTGACGGACCTTAATGGGCTTCTCTGTACAACGTGACCACTCATTTACTCCCATCAGTTGTTTGTACACGTGGTAACCAGTGATATCTCCACCACCATTATACGCAGGAGGTTCCCATTCTAGCTCAATAGAAGTTGCACTTGTATCAGCAACCCTTGGAATCGGTGGACCAGGTGGCACTGTAAATAAATAAGTGTAAATCCAAGTTAAAGGCTATGCATCTTATTTTGTCACCTGTCCGCTATTAGCTTCTGCTAAGCTACTTACTTATTGGGTCCTGTGCAGTTTTTGGATCTGATGGTGGACTAAATTTACCAGGGCCAGCTGCATTTTCAGCACACACTCTAAAGATGTAAGTTAAACCTTCTAGGAGTCCTTCAACTTTTACTTCCAGAGCACTCACAAGGTTCCTGTTGACCCGAGCCCAATGGGTACTATTAATTTCACGTTTTTCAATCCAGTATCCTATGATAGGGCTGCCATTATCTTTTGGTTCATTCCACTTAACCAGCATGCTGTTGTTGGTAACATCTTCCACATCAGGCTTATTAGGTGCATCTGGTGGAGCTGAAAAAAGACAATTGTGGTTTTGTCATCATTGCTGTCTCTTCAGAGCTTACTCAGAGCTAAGAAAGAGCTACAACATAAGAAATAACTAATTTTAAGTAATTAATAGTTTTTTCTGCTCTCTTTCTTGGAAACTTTGATTTCTAACAGCAGTTCATAATCCAACTTGCAGTAGTTCTCTCTTTTGATAAGAACACTCATCTATTAAACACAGAGAATGTCACTATTCAGAAGTTAAGTGTTTTAGGTGTAAAGTTTTATGACAGTCATCATCATCATTCTTAAGTCTTTACTATTGCAATTAGAATATTTTCAATAGTTCTCTATTGCAATAATTAATTATCATATTGCTCAAATTTTTTTCTGGGAAACATTCACATAGATGAAACAGAGTAGTCTAAGAGTCTACAGTTTTACACGGGTTTTCTGAAAAGGCTGTATTTCAAAATCAAAACTTACAGAAAGGATCTTTAGCTGTCATTGGTTTTGAAACACACGGTGGCCCTGCTCCAACTCTATTTTCAGCAAATACTCGGAAGAGATATTCTTTTCCTTCAATAAGTTTTGTTACATGGAATTTGCAATGCCTGAGTGTTGCACTGACAGTGACCCAGCCCATTTCAGCTTTTGTATTGTCTTTCTTCTCCAGTACGTAGTTTAGGATTTCACTTCCACCATCATCAAGGGGAGGCTCCCACTTGCAAATGACAGAATTTTTCCTTATATCTTCAAATACAAAGTTGACTGGAGGCCCAGGTATATCTGCCAGTAAATCGAGAAAAATGATGAGTACTCATCTTGTGCACTTCTTACCCAATACTCCGAACAACTAGGTGTTTTGAGAACATTCTTTACATACCTAACACATTGACTTCACATGAGGCTTTTGCAACACCATGATCATTTTCTACTTTAATTGTAAATGTGCCATGGTCAGCTCTGATGGAGTCACGTATTGATAGTATAGATTCTCCTTCTTTATGGTTGTCAACACTCAAACGTTCTGGCAGTGAAAGCTGGAAAGGTTTCTCTTCTGCAGCGTCACCCTTCTTCTTTGGTGCTGTTACTCTCTTTTTGATATCCTCTGGTCTGACAACTTCATCATTCCTCAGCCAAGTGATAGATGGATAAGGTGACCCTGAAATGTGTGCCTCAAGTATGATCTCATCACCCCTTTTCACCTCAAGGCCAGACTGTAGGTTTGCAGCAAGGAAGACTTTCGGAGCCTCTGTAATAACAGAGAATGATAAATGGAGCGTTAGAATCTTCCAATATGTTTGAGGATATATGGCAATTAATATGAATGATCAAAGGAGCAATTCATACCAATAGGATCCACAGCTTTCACAAAAGGAGTAATCCGAGAAGGCTCACTGATGCCAGCAGCATTCTCAGCACGAACACGAAACTGATATTCCTTTCCTTCCTCCAGGCCTTTCACTGGGTAAGTTAGTAAGGGTACCAGATAGTCATTGCATCTCTCCCACCTTTCCTTGCCCTTAGCAAGCTTTTCTATTATATAGCCCATAATTTTGCTTCCACCGTCAAACAGGGGCGGTTTCCATGTAAGTGTTACTGATTTTGATGTTGGATTATGGACCTCAAGGTCAACAGGTGGATCTGGAGGCTCTGTGGAAGCGTAGATCAAAATATGGATCATATGAGAAAAGAAAGTATGAAGATTTTAGTTAAAATTGAATTTGCTAGATTATTTAGTAGTAAGACAAACTTACGTTTTGGGTCTTCTGCAATGATTGGGTTTCTTAGTTCAATATAATCACCTCCTCCAATCTTATTGACAGCTTTAACACGGAAGTAATATTCACAGTTTGGAATAAGATCTTTGACTTGCCATGAAAGTTTATTTTCACCAGACATGACTGGGATATATGTTCTACGACCTGCTTCTCTGCGTTCCAGAACATAATGCAAAATAGGAGTACCACCATCAAAGTCTGGAGGTTCCCAGGATACTTTGCAAGAATTCTTAGTTACTTCGCTTGCCTTGATGTCTTTACACTGTCCAGGTGGACCTGTTTTAAATAAGAATAAAAATAACTAGTTAACTAAATAGATGGGAGACTGTATTCATATAAATATGAAATCATGTCTTTGCTCTGCAGAAAGCAGACCAAGATCACAAATGTTGACTACACAGCATGTATATGAATTTATGTTCCCAAAGGTGAAAAGAAGTCAGAATTCTTAAAACATTTTTATATTTATATGATAATCGCTTTGAGCAGCCACTGAATAGCTAGAGAAACTTGAAGTAAAGTGTTTTTTTTATGGGGTTTTGTAACGTTAATGCCTGTATAGTGATCTACATGTGTCTTAATTGAAGTGATTTGTCCACCTGGCAGAAAAAATATCTTTCTTGTCCTTTCTTCTGCCAGCTGCAGGGCCCAAGTGAAGATAAGTATATTTTTCAGAAGGGAAGAATCTAGTTACCTATGACTTTGACATTGACTGAGCCAGTTGTTGATGCCAGCTTGTTCTCCAATGTGATAGTATAAACACCAGCATCAGCATGAACACTGTCTATGACTTCGAGCAATGCAGAGGTGTAGTCACTCTTCATTGTTGTTCTGTCACCAGCTTTCAATTCTTTGCCATCTTTGTGCCATGTTATAGTTGGGGATGGAACAGCTCTGAAGGGTATAGGGATACTTAATTTCTGTCCTTTAACAACAACAATGTCACGAGTTTTTAGATCAATGGTTGGATTGCCTGTAAAAGTAAGTATAATATTATTAGAAAGTTGCAAAACACCATTCTTTTTCAGTTATGCAGATCTGAAAAGAAAAAAAATAAAAGTAAAAGGTAATCTATTCTTACAGTCTGCGTCCTTGGCAACAACTTTTTCTGAGATGTCTGAAGGCTCACTAGCTCCAACAGCATTGACAGCTCTGACTCTTAGAACATATTCCTTGTCTGGAACAACACCTTCCTCCACTTTACATTTTAGATCTTTTATAGGACGAGAATTGATTCGCATCCATTTTTCCGTTCCTGCTTCACACATCTCAACATTATAGCCAATAATAGGACTTCCACCATTCTTCGCAGGAGGTTTCCATGCAATGCAAATGTGGTTTCGGCCTGCATCTGTGACATGTAAATCCTGAGGAGGTGAAGGAGGGCCTGCAGAAATGGAAAAGTTGTGTCATTTTACTCTGTTCCACACAGTACACTGCTTCTATAAACCATAGACTGTATATTGTATTACTACTTACTTGTTGGATCTTCAATATGAACGAGATCGGTGGGTTCACTGGGATGACCACAGCCAGCTTCATTTTCTGCACGAACCTGGAACTGTACATCTGTACCTTCAATGACATCTGTCACTCTGAAATTGCAATCTGGACCAGCTGTCTTGCCGGCTTTTACCCAGCGAGTGGCCAGCTTTTCTTTCTTTTCAATAACATATCTGAATAAATTGCGGAAAACACTATCAGGCACTTGAAATAAGGAACACTTCAGACTTATTGTTCAATAGAATAGATAAAAAGAGATTAGAAGGGTTGGGACAGTGGAACAGTAAAGAGAATAATGGGTAATAGATTCAGTGAACTTGTCTTTACACATTAGGCACTTAGTCCTAGTAGATCTCAGTCTAGGTCTGAAAGCTAATACCTGAACTGTGCTCTGTGTTTTAGAACTGAACTAAATGGTGCTCTCAGATTTTAGAGAGCTGCAGGGGCAAAAGAACCTCCAAGCTATACTTGTATCTTTGCTAGTTTGGATCTCAGTGGTTAGTCCATTGAGAATATTTGTAGATATTATTCCTCAGCTGTCAACATTCTGCTTAGGACAGGCTATGGCAAAGTAATGCATATTAAATGACTTATGTTGCTTCAGGCAGCTCTCTAGTTGTCTGTTTCTTTAAGACGAGCTTATTGTGATTGGGAAGGAGAGGGAAAATGAAAATATAAAAAGGAAAACTCTAACTGGCATTCAAGGTGAATTTCAGAGTACAGATACTTTAGAAACCAAATTAAAAGACAAGTTTAAAACAATCCAGAAAAGTTAAACAGTCTGTTTGAAAACAGTTATAAAGAAGAGAATGCACAGAAAAGAGGTGAGGCTTCATTTTAGCTTAGTGTATACAATTTGAATAAGAAACTAAAGCAGAAGGAAAATGCAACAATACTACTTGTTAGATAAGTCTAAGTGGCTCCAATTCTGGATGGACTGGAGACTATGACTGCATTAATTTTTTACATTTTATATACAATTCATTATTATTGTATGCTGTTTTGAGGATGTTGACACATATTCATTGTTCACACACATTAGGTATTTTATCTGCATAATTTCCGTATTTTAAAATCAAACCCTTAATTGCTTTGACCACATGGCTTCACTTAGATCCATCCACCTCTTTTTCATATCAAATGTATCCATTTAAAATTTAAACATTTTGAGAGAAATGTCTTAGTTCATTAAGATTTTCATCTACGGGAACCTAGACAAACTTAAAATTACCTTACCTTTGAATTGGTCTGCCACCATCATTCTTAGGTGGTTCCCATTTCAAATCAACATGACCTTTTCTCACTTCAACTATTGTAAGGGCATATGGAGGCCCAGGAGTGGCTAAAATAAAAAAAAAAAAAGACACACATTAGAAGACTAGGACCTGTGAGCTACTGACTACTCTGTAAGCAAATCAAAACTTACTGAAAGTATCTTTAGCCAGCACTGAGTCTTCAATTTCACAGTAGTCACTCTGTCCAATGGCATTTTCAGCAGCCACACGGAACACATACAATGAGCCTTCAGTCAGTGGGCTCACTGTGTACTTGGTATCTTTCACCGTTGTATCAACTGTCTGCCAACCTTTGCGCCTTACATCTCTTTTTTCAACAATGTAGTTGGTAATTGGGGAACCTCCATCTTTTTCTGGTACTGTCCATTTAAGATCTGCTGTGTTTTTAGTAATATTAATAACCTCAAGCCACCGAGGTGGTGAAGGAGGATCTGCGAAATAGAAAAAGAAGGTAAATCAGGCAATTGTAATTTCCATGAAAGATCTTGGAAGACAGGGAATACACCTAAACTATTAAAACTTGGCATTTTCTGAGCTGAAGCCGAGCAGATGTTAATATTTCATAATTGTTTGGTACCTATGGAAACAGGCAGACTTTTTTAATGACAGAGACAGGGTATCTGCGGCAGCAGCCCATTCTGAAACAGTACTCACAGAGCCTCTCCTTGCACAGCACGGGGTCACTGGGCTCACTGGGCTCACTCTCGCCAGCCTTGTTCACAGCTCTTACACGGAACGAATATTCTTGTTTCTCCATAAGATCTTTGAGGAAGTGTTCAGTTGTGGGAACTCCTTCAGCCACTCTCACCCACTCGTCTGTTCCAGTCTTTAACAGCTCAATGACGTAAGATTCAATCTTTGCCCCTCCATCATGTTCTGGCTTTGTCCAGTTCAGGGTCAATGATGTCTTGCCAATATCTTTCACAGTGGGCTTTCCAGGAGGCCACGGTGGATCTAGACAAGAATCCAATATTAATTATGTGATTGAAAAGAATTTTTTTTTGTTATTGCTAAATTAAATTGTTAAAAATGTGTTTATTATACCAATTGGATCTTTCACTAAGATTGGCTCTGTTTCCTTGCTTGGTTTTCCAGGTCCTGCAAGATTCTCTGCCAAGACACGGAACTTATATTTCTTCTTATTTGTAAGACCTTTAACTCTGAAAATAAAAATTAAGTTTGATTAAACCAAACCTAGACATTAATTAATATCTAAAACATCTATCTATCTATCTGTTTATCTATCTATCGATCATACCACAGATTACTTGGAAAATCTGAAAATACCTAAATTATTGCTAATGATGTTTTACAAAATGCTGAACATTTGAAATAGGCATATTGTCAACAGTAAAACAGAGCACCATATAAAGAAATGAGTGTTATAAGAACCATCTCACATTTTTGCATATTCCATGTTTTTTAGTTAATAAGAGTACCAGCAGAAAAAACCCAAGGCCTTTGGTAAATTGATACTTGAGATAGATACTATGTCTGCTATTTTAGAATATCTTATGAATAATCACATAACACAGAAATGATTAAGCATAACATTTAAGAAAAATCAAAACTTGATTCACTCTGCTGCAAAGACATTCCTCTTGAAAACTAATTATGAAAAAGTATGCCACCAGATGGTAGTTGGACCTAACCTTACGGAAGCTAGGAAAAAAAGAGTAAGAACAATGTAAAACTTGTTTAAAGCACTACTGTTACATTTTTATGTCTCTGTGACATATTTCAACCTAAATTGACTGTAGTCTTACTTGAATGTTGTATCTTTCACTGGCATTTTATTGCATTTTATCCATTTATCCTGCTCAGGATCATATCTTTCAACCCAGTAGCCAGTTATGGGGCTGCCACCGTCTTCATCTGGTTCATTCCATGTTAAAGTGACTGAATCTTTAGTGACCTCTGTAGGCTTGAGACCTGTTGGAGGGCCTGGTGGATCTGTATAAATTAATTGATTAAAAAAAAAACAAAACAAAAACCCAAAATCAGATGTGTTGGTTTTTTTCCTCCCTATTTATATATTGTAAAAATTTAACATTAATTAACTAACCAAATGAATATTTGGCAATGATGGGGTTACACTGTGCTGGCTCCCCAATACCATACATGTTCTCAGCACTGACTCGGAACACATATTCTTTATGAGGAGTTAAATTGGTAGCTCTGAATTTTGTATCCTTAATAGTTGATGACAACTTGTCCCATATTTCACTGTCTGTAGCTCTTTTCTCAAGGACGTAGTTGGTAATTTTAGAACCCCCATCATCTCGTGGAGGATTCCATGTTAGAAGGCAGGATTCATTTGTGATTTCTGATACATCAAATGCAGCCGGTGGACCAGGTTTATCTGTAGAGGATAAGATGTGAACGTTAATCTTCTACTTGCATACTTCAGTACATTACAAATGATTTGTATGAACAACATAAAATACATGCATACCAAGAACATTAACTTCAACAACAGCAGTAGCACGTCCACTGGAATTTACAGCTTCTATAATATAGGTTCCACTGTCACTCCTTTTGCTGTCTGTAATAGTGACTGTAGAATGATTAGGTTGGGTTTCAATGGTGATTCTGTTGTCAGGTCTCAGAATTTTGTCAGCCTTGGTCCAAGTAACCCGGGGCTCAGGCTTTCCAGTTACTTTAGCTGGCAGCTCAATTTTAGTTCCAGCTTTCACAGTAAGTCCAGCAAGAAGCTTCACATCTAAGAAAATTTCTGGAGCCTCTGATTTAGGAGAGAATAAAAACGTTGTTATAGAAACAGTATTTCAGAGACTGGTAAAAATAAAGCAGCTATTGTAATTCAGTAGGTGAAGTAATTACCTTTTGCATCAATGGCCTGAATATCATCAGTTGGCTTACTCGGCCTACTAGCTCCTATTCTGTTCAAAGCCTTAACCCGATATGCATACCACTCTCCTTCCTTGAGCTTTGTTACTTCCATTCTGTTTAATAAAAAGAAAAATCAGATATTTAAAGTGATGGCGATGGCATAGCTAGTTGAAAAGATTATCTACTGATGTCAGTTTACTTACTTTGTTTCAATAACAGGCTCCCCACATGTCTCCCACTTGTCTGTGCCACGTTGGGACTTTTCTACCAGATAACCCTTAATGCGGGCACCACCATCAGATTTGGGAGGCTCCCATGTCAGGAAAATTCCTTTTGATGTTGGATTTCTCCATTTAACATTTTCTGGTGGGTCAGGCACCGCTATTAAAAATTGAAACATAATTTGATTTTGCATCTTATTTTGAAGAAAATCAGCAAGATTTCAGAAACAGAAAATTAGCAATAATGTGCTCACTTGCTGGTGTTGACATATTTACAGGTTCGTCAATATATGCAGGTTCTCCAGGGCCACATTTATTGCATGCAAAAACTCTAAATAAGTATTCTTTTCCTTGGACGAGGTCAGGTACAGTGAACTCCTGGTCAACAATATGATCCATAACCTAAAGAGACAAAAGGTTCCAATACGTTTTTAAAATTTATTTCCAAAGAGTGATTACCAAAATAAGACACAATTTCCACAGCAGCACTTTTGCAAATAATATAGCAATATAAATTCAGATGAGAAAGAATGAACTTACTTTGCTCCATGTTTTCCGGCTTACTTCACGTTTTTCAATTAAATAGCCGGTAACTGGACTACCACCATCATCTTCTGGAGGCTCCCATGACAGCTGTACTGTACTCCTGAGTACTTCTAAAACTTGAAATTCTTTTGGTGCACTTGGAGGAGCTAGAAGGAGTAGAAATTTCAGTAATTATTTTGTAATTGGTGTTTGATAGATGATCTCTATGCAATATATCTGCCAGAAGACGTGGTCTTGTTAGTCATTCTTCCTTAAACAGCAAAGTTGGATATTGAAAACCAGAAAGGAGTTTTTTTGAAGATAGACTTCTAGCTTTTAGCTATATTTTAACTGGAAATTTTGAGGTTTCCCATTGTTAATCTAATTACATTTTAGCAAGAAAAATATAGAATGTTATTGCTAGATTATATGCAAGTCCACTTACCAATGACATTAACATTAATTTCTCCTGAAACAGATGACACAGGGTTTTCTAATGTTAGGTAATAAATTCCCTTGTCTGGACGTTCACTTGGAGTAATGACGAGTTCTGCAAAGGAGGCAGTCGTCTTCATAGTTACACGATTGCCTTCTTCTAAGACTTGGTCACCAAAAGACCATGTGGCAGTCGGAACAGGATAGCCAGTGATGGGAACACGGATCTTGATTGGCTCTGGAACAATAACTTCCAGCCCATCCTTAAATGCACTTAGGTCCATTGTAGGTCCAACTGGGAAAAGTGGAAAATGGATTCTATGAAATATTTTCAGATGTTATTAATATGGCTAATGATAGATGTGCGGAGAGGCTGATTCTGACTGTATCTCAGCCTGCAGGTTGGAGCTGCCTAGGCCTAGCTTTGGCTTATCACTCCCTACTTGTCCGGGCTAAACGCTTTTCTTTTTTTCAGAAATATGTGAGATGATAAGGGAGATTAGCATTGCCAAGTAGGATATATAATTTACCCTTTAATGTAAAAACTTTGTATTTTAAAATTTTTTTTAGGGGTCTTCTCTGTCTTTCTCTCCTTCTGTGATCTCCCACCCTTGACATAGCTAGGTCAGGAGACAAAAGGTCATGCCTTGTTCCTCAGGCAACGTAATAGGCCTCTGTACTTTATAGTACAGATAATTATCTGCAGAATTTATAATGGAGGAGAAATTCCTCATAAACTCAAATGTCTAAGGTTTGACAGTTATCTGGTGAAAAATCTGCATATTACCCGCAAGATGCCCTTTTATTAATGTGCCTTATCTGATTAATAGTCTTTAATAAAGAGCATATGGCTTACCAAAAGTATCATCTGCAGTTAATGGCCCAATAGCCTCTGCTGGGTCAGACACACCAGCTGCATTTTCTGCTGAGACTCTGTAGTAATAGCTGGATCCTTGTTTCAATCCAGTTACCTAAAAAGCATAAATAATAATTTACTAACTCATATTAAAAATTATCTCTACATTTGAAGTGTTGATGAAGGGAACATCATACCTTAAAAGTAAGAGCAGGTACTAGTTTTGGGTTACAGCGAACCCATTTGTCTGTCCCCTCTTCTTGCCTTTCAATAATATAGCCCAAGATTGGACTTCCTCCATCTTCGAGAGGGGGTTCCCATGTGAGCTGAACTGATGACTTAGTTTGATCTGAGTGATCAAGATTAACGGGAGGACTTGGTCTCTCTGAAAAAAAAATGCAACAAATACATTTTTGCAACTGATAAAAGAGCAGGGCTCTGCAAATTAGCTACTTATATTTTACAGTATTGTTTTTAAAGCCTTTGCACAGCTTTTTCTCAACGAGATTTTTAAATTGAGTTGGATCCTAACTTCAGAGCAAAAGTATTTGGAGTTCTTACTCAACCAAATTATAGCAAGGTACTCCTGATACATTTGGAGGACAAAAGTAGGAGAAACCTAACTGTACACAGCACACACATTTGTCAATCAAACTTCTGTGCACACACGACATAAACACCCAAAATGTCCCTGTCTCGTAACGCAATCACAATGACACATACTTACCGATTGGGTCCATAATTTTTACTGCACGTGTAGCAGGACTTGGTTTGCCAACTCCAACCATGTTTTGAGCTCTTACTCTGAAGAAGTATTCTTCATTTTCCACAACATCGGTCAGCATAGCTGAGAGTTCATCAGCTCCTGTGGTCATAGTCGGCTCCCATCTGATGGAACCTTTGTTACGCAGTTCAATAACGTAGCCAGTAACTGGAGATCCTCCATCATACTCAGGTGGTTCCCAGCTAAGTGTGGCTCCAAACCTGTTCACATCAGTAACTTCTACATTTTGAGGAGGACCAGGAACATCTGCATTTTATTGTAGGGAGAAAAAGGAAAAACAGTGTACGTGAGTTTTACCTATTGTTAGAGCCTTTTCTTACACTGCAGTCAAACACTGCTTTTTTTGATAACTTCTGCTCACCGAATTTGCTCTTAGCTTCCACAGGTGTGTCTGTTTCCACGGGCTCACCAGTACCCACTCTGTTGCGTGCACTAACACGGAAAAGGTACTCAACTCCTCCTTTTTGAAGTCCAGTAACAGTGTATTCACAATTTTCAGCATGATCTGTGACTGTAATCCAGGTTTTACGCTTAATATCACGTCTCTCAACAACATAGCCTATGATTTTACTTCCACCATCACTTTCTGGTTCTTGCCAGGCGAGACCAACTTCACCATCATAAGTTTCAGTGACTTCCAAATTTCTAACTGGACCTGGAACATCTAATAAAGATATGACAATATTTCAAGACATTGCATCTTTTTGTTTTCCCGGTGGCTACAGAAGAGGAAGCCAATCTACAGCTTCTCCCTAAGGGCAAGTGGAAGGTATGATTCTGTGAAAAAAATTTAAGCAAGGTTTTAACAATGGAAGTACTTACCAATGACCTCTACATTGATGAATGCTTCTGCCTGTCCATGTTTGTTCCGAAGCATAACCCTGTACTTTCCCTTATCTGATTTCTTTGCTTCAAAAATTTTGAAGGTAGTGCAGTCGGTTGTTGTATCAACAGTTGTTGTGGGCAGGATTTCCCCTGCTTTCCACCATTCAGCTTCTGCTTTTGGGTAGGCATCATATGGCACAGTCATAGTTAAAGGCTTCCCAACATCAACCACAAGATTTTGATCCCCAGTCTTGATTTTAGGTGCAGCTAAGAAAGATGAATGTGACAAATAAGTACTTGCATATATATAAATCAATTGATATATTTGTGTAGTCAGCAAAGAAGCTAACATAGAAAAGTAAAAGAAGCTGCTGGGTAAATTCTAAGGAAATTTTTCTTATACTCATTGGACAGCTTCAGAGAAAGAAATTCAGGCTGGTTGGTACATATTGTGTTCTCCTATAAAATCAGGAAATAGGGAGTTGCTTTTTGGGCATTAATTTAATTACTTCATTGGCCAATCTATTGTAAAATAGACAAATTAGGAATTAAATGTCTGATATCACTGAAATTAGTAGGCCAAATAATTTCCATGTTTCATAAGTGACTTAATGAAAGGGTTCTGTCTCCTTTAAGCTCAAATCATGCTCCTTGGTATAGATATTGAAAAGTGACCTATATTTTCCTCAACAGCTGGATCACCATAGTATAATGAAAAATATATATTTTGCCTGACTTATAATTCATGTAGCTCAACAGACTTGCACTGTTCAACAGACTCAGGTTGATTATGTATTCATTTTAGTTCAACTCCTTGAAAGGACAAAAATCAGTTTAGTAAAACAGGTAATTCACTAATCTAAGATTTTATAAAAGAAACACAAAGCAAGCAACTTACCAGCTAATTCAAGCTTAGCTCTAGCTTCCTTATCTTTGGCAATAAATCTGTATTCCCCTTGGTCACGGGGCTTTATGTCGCACACCTGCAGCCTGTGGACCTTCCCTTCACTCATCATCTGATGTTTGTCACCTTGAATGATAATCATGTTGTTTCTCAGCCACTTGACCTCCACACCATCTTTGTTCAATTCGGCCATAAAGATGACATCTGCACCAGGAGCTTCATAAATATCTTGGGGTGGTCGGATAATCTCAACAGGTATTTCTGAAATAAATGTTAATTAATTTGGTGTTATTTGCTTATTGTTTCTACTATTATTAAACAACGAAGAAATAAATCCCATTTGGTTTTACACATACCTTCAACAAAAAGTCTTGCCCTAGATCTCCTGTCATCCACTCCACAGGAATATTCACACTCATCATCTAGTCTACAGTCTTTTATGATTAATCTGTGCAGATTTCCATCCTTTTCAAACTGGTATCTTTATGGGAGAAAAACAAGCAGTACTTAAGTTTCCAGAAAAAGCAACAAAGTAAAGCAAGCGTGTTTAGCGCCTTAACAAGCATAATTAAGTGCACATACTTTTTGCCTTCTTTGATTTCTCTTCCGTTTCTGTACCATTTTACACTGACTTTTTCTTTGGAAAGCTGGCATGTAAAGACAGCATCATCAAATTCAGTGACAGTCTGGTCCTGAAGATGTTCAGTGAAGTCTGCTGGTGCTTCTGTAATGAGAAGCTCTGCAACAGATTTGTCTTGTCCAGCAGTAACAGTATATTCACCTTCATCTATAAACCCACAGTCTTTAATGATCAATGAGTGTTTGAATTTATCAATTTTGTACAAAATGCGCCTGTCAAATGTGATCTCTTCACCATTCTTTGTCCATTTGAGAGTTGCATTAAGGCGATTGACTTTGCACCAGAATGTGACAGTTTTCTTCTCCATGGTCTCAATGTCTTCAAGGGGCTCAACAATTCTGAGATCCTCCTCTGTTACAACAAAAAAGCAAACATTTTTATATCCTTATATGAAACTGAATGTAAATGATGAAACAATTTTAATTGTTAATAGTGCAAGATATTTACCTAATACTGTTAAGGCAGCAGAGCTTTTGACCTGTTCGCCTCTCTGGTTTGACAGTGCAATGGTGTAGGTAGCCTGGTCTTTCAGCTCTGCATCTCTGATTCTGAGAGTGTAAACTAAACCCTTCTGAACAATAATGTACTTTGCACTATCAAATATTGCCTCTTCATCTTTGTACCATTTCTCCTTGGCACCTTCTTTATTAACTTCACAGTTGAAGATAACTTCTTGACACTCAGTAACTTCTTGGTCCTTAAGAGGAGTTATAATCCTGAGTTTTTCTGAAATTGAGAAAACAGAAGGAATAGAACATAATACAGTATAAGGAGTGCAACAAAACATGCACCTACATATTGATAAAATAAAGCTTACCAATCACTGCTAAGTGTGCAGTAGCTTTAGCTTCACCAACCATGACACTATACATTCCTGTATCTCCTAGAATAGTGTCTTTAACCACAAGTGTTCTCTTCTTGCCATCTGAAATGATGTCGTACTTATCACCAGGCTCCAGGACTGTGTCACCCCTCAGCCACTGTACTGTAATGGCCTCTTTGGATACTGAACAGACAAATTCAGCTTTTTCTCCTTCAAGCACCTCAAGATTTTGTGGTCTGGTAAGAAATTCTGCTGCAAGTTCTGAAAGAAAGCATTTTTGTACATAAAAATGTTTTTATTTTATTTTTAGTTGTGAATGGAATTAACCAAGTTATTTATTCTAAGTTTTAAAATATTTTTCATTTTATTCTTTTATTGCCAGAAGGCAAGGTCACCAAAGTAAAACTCTTACCATGTACAGTAAGTTTTCCTGTTGTACTAGAGCTTGGGAGCTTGCAAGTATATTTGCCAGCATCTTCAGGATGAGCATTATGTATAAGAAGAATTCTCTTCCTACCATCAGAAATGTGTTCAAATCTACCACCGTCAGGCACCTCTTCATCTCCTTTAAACCAAGTAACCTCAGCATTAGGCTTTGAAACTTCACAGATCAATTTCACAGTGTCATTTTCATTTACTTCAAGATCAGGAAGATTTTTTGTGAAAACAGCCTCTTCCTCTGCAAAAAGAATTTTGAAAGATGATTAAAGCCTGTCACAAAAAACACCCCTCATTTTTTGTTGTTCACATATTAGATTCTAAACCACTGTGTTTACCTATCACGGTAAGTAGGCCTGAAGTTCGAGCTGTTTTTGCTTCACAGGAGTATTCCGCTTCATCATCAAAGACACATTTATTAACAACAAGAATCTGTTCTGCACCTTTGGAAATTATGTCATACTTTTTGCCTTTTCTAATTTCCATGCCGTCCTTGAACCACTTCACCTGTTTCAGAACAAATTAACACGGTTATTAACATGCTCGTCATAGATGTCAGTTATTTGTTCTTTTATAACAACCCAATAGAGTTACTGAAACCAAAAAGTAGTATTATTGACCTTGACACCTGGTCGAGAAATTTCACATTCAAACCGAGCAGACTGTTTTTCTTTGACCTCCAGGTCAGTTAATGGTTTCAGGAACTCGACACGAAGAGCTGTAAGAGAAAAGAAAATTTTTAGTAGAGGAAAGTCTATGGTCGAGAAGAAAAAAAATGCTGACATTGATTTAGTAGAAAACTGTAAATTACTCACGTTCTACATTGAGAAAACATGATGTCTTAAAATCTTTAGCATCACAGCTATATGTTTTTGCATCGTCCAGTGTGCACCCATGGATGATGAGCTTTCTGACCCTACCATCAGAAATGATATCATACTTCTTTGTTTTGTGAATTTCTTCTCCATTTTTGAACCATTTAACTTTTGCATTTTCCCGGGAAACTTCACATTCCAGTATTGCAGTGGCCTCCTCTTCAACAGTCTGGTCCTCAAGTGGTTTAGTAAATTCAACTGGGGGTTCTAAAAGAAACAAGATAGATTTTTGACAGAAAAGATCTAAATTGCAGCCAGCCTTCTGCTTGTACAGAACAGTCCCCTGCTACTTATTAATTTTCCTTGACTGAATGATCAGCAAGGTTCTCAGATGTCTCTGCTGAAGGTTTTTTAAAAGATTTTTTTATTTTTTTTTTTTTTTAATTTATTTTTAATGAACGGGCATGGTTCTGTGAACAGAATTCCTCATTTTCAGCCCACTGTAAGATTAGACTGAATGATAGCCTTATCCATGGGGTTTTTACTTACAAATCATCACAAAGCCTTACAGCCCAGTTTCTTTAGCTGAACCACACCCATGTGATTTCAGTGACTCTAAAATTATACTCTGAACTTAGAGAATTTTTTTTTTTAATTTTTTCCTTCAATTACTGAATTAGTATGTGCAGGTTCTTTGCTTCTTAATGGTACACAGCTTGCAAGTGTACGAGTGGATGTACAGACGATGTTATGTCCCTTGACTGATGGCGCAGTTATGCTCTCATAGGTTTCTGAATATTCAAAAGAACAGAAAAAGCCACCGGGAGCCTTAGAGGCCAGTGTTTGTGGGTCCTCTTGAGGCCAATTGACTGTTCAAGTCTGCAGTAAAGCCCTAGAAATCCGAATTAACTGGTTCATCTCCCACATCTGACACATTTCTAGTGGTTTTCCCTTTCTTCAGCTCTTCTGTGAAGCACACAGACTTTAACTAAGTGGCTTTTTTAGACAGGAAAGTTATCTCCCAGTCTAATATCATACGTATGATCCTACTCATTTGATACATGGTGTATATTAACATCCTATTCCAGGGTGAATCATGAATGGACCATTAATAGTGATTATGGTTTAACTAAAACGACTGACTTACCTTTCACAAAAAGATTTGCTTGAGTTCTGAAATCTTTTGCTGTCAGTGATACCTCTCCTGCATCTGTTAACTTGACGTCTCTCAGAACAAGTGTGTGAACTCTCCCTTCAGCACGTGTCACAACCTTAAAAAGCACATAAATACCCCTTTGTAATTATCTACAACAAATATTTAAGAAATATTTCATGAAATAGCATTGGTCTTTATTATCTGTGGAGTTTGGTTGTCCACTTTTATATGAAATTTTGATAATTTCCTTTTGTAGATACTTGACACAGCTCCATCCTCAGTGCTTTGAGGATTTTGGGGCTGACCTGAGATCATGTCTATTTTGAATAGGTACTAATAAATATAAAAAAAATGAGCAAATTTATGGGAAAAAGTTGGTATTACTGCTGGCTACATCTAAAGTAAAAACTTTTACAGATATAAAGAGGCTTGGCACCATACACACACACTCTTCCAGAAATGCCATTTTGACTTTATATTATTAAAATTTGGTAAAAATCTCTACCTAAAAGACTAATTTCTGTGTTGCTCTATTGCAGAAACGACTTTTTTTGAGTAGTTTGTTTGAGTTTGCAATGGGTTACTACTACAAAAACACCCCTTTCCTCTAGGAGTGGACCTGAGGGTCCTGGAGGATTGAAGGATACATCCTGTATTGCAGCCAGGAAGAGGACTGCTACTCATTCATGCTGTAAATTTTCACAGAGCTCTCAAAGAATTCTTTTTATCTATTTTCAGAGAAGTATGTGATCGAATAGTAGATGCTGGTTTAGAAAAATAAAGGCGAAAAGCAGGGTTCTGCTAAGGAACAAGGATAAAATATTGAGAAGGCAGTCCCTTTTGTTTCCAAGGGAAGGAAGGAACAGAGGCTGTCCTTCCTCCCAAATGTGCCCCTGAAAACTACCTTTAGTGAGTATTCATTTGAAAGAGATTGAGATGAAGCCAAATATATATTTGACCAAGATACACAGTAAAGATAAACAGAGGTCACTTCTGTCAATAAAGGTTGCGGCTGAAACGGTTTGAGTTAGTAACAGATAAAATGAAACACTTGTACAATTAGATTGATTCTTGAAAACAGTTGTAATTATGTATCTAGAGCCTATTTTAAATGCGTTGAAAGTGATGCATTAAGTAAATATAAAGTTTACTCTCAATTTCTTCGTGATAAAATTTCAACAGAAGTCAAACTGTTTTGACTGTATACGTAAACTGAATGAAAGCCTTGATTTTTTTTTTTTCTTCATGTAATTAAAATGATAGCTCAGACAGATAGGACCAAAATAATGTTCCTTCATACAGAATATGGTACATAAAATATTTTTCTTGCCAGGCAGAAATAACTATCCATCCTCTGCACTGATCAATAGCTTTTCATGTTTTTATTCTGAAATTCAGAAGTAATTACCTTGATTTATTTCATGCCTCATCTGCTGAGTTACAACTTTCTTTATCTGACCTTAAATACTGTAATAGGGTCCCCTATCACCATGATCTGTTCCTCCTTTGCTATTTCTATATTCCATTTTTTTATGGAATAGTTTTTTATTTATGCAAATTTGGTGAAGCTCAGAAAGATCTAGCAAAACATGAAAACAATATGTCAAAAATTGTATATAAAACAAAAAAATCTATACTAAAGTATTGTTAGTAGCATTATTACAGGTTCTGAAATATTGTTAAGTCATGCAATGTCTTGAAAGTTTGCTTTGTCTGAGGTTTCCAACTTCTGTTTTCATTTGCTGTATTTTCTTTAGGTCTAGGATGTAAAAAAGAAGCCTTAAAAGCAGTGATATTCCTTTACATTTCTTAATGTATTTAGTTATGTTTTTTTACTTATTTCCCCTATTAGTAACTTTAAATTTTAAACTGACTGCATTCCAGGCTACTCAGATCTCAGACTTAAGAGCCAGCACTTGATGAAGGGTTAAAAATAGCTAGTGAGAAGTGCTTGACCAGCAAATCTGCCCAGAGAGTTATCTGGAGAGCCAGAACAAATGCCTGAAATGGAATTTGAATCCTCTTAATCCCCTTATATGCAGAATTGGACTGCAACTCAGCATTCAGGAGAAAAAAAAGCTTTTCCTGATAGCACCTTTCAAAATCCTCTCACTGTAATCACAGGTAACCTGAGCCAAAATTATTCAGTATCCCTGTGGCTGAGTCTCCAGCAGAATCAGATACAAAATCACTGTTCGGTATTTTGGAACCTTAGTTTCCCTTTGTATAATAAGTACTTGCAGCATTACAGAATACTGGAATTTCTGGGGAAAAAAATTGCTATATCTGATTTAGTAAGGATTTACCATTTGGCACAGCAGCACTACCACAATGCTGTGCCTTAGTATTTCTACTGGAAGAGAACAAATAAGAAATAATGAAGGGGAAGAGAGCTGAAAGAGGAGAAGGAGGAGGATACATGAGGAAAATAAAGTTTAGTTTCTTTACCTTATCACTGGGCTCCAGTTTCTTTCCTTGCAGATACCACTCTACTGGGATCCCCTCATAAGAGAGTTCACAATCGAAGGTTGCTGATTCCCCAGCTGTCACTGTTACATCCTTGAGGGGTCTCAGCAAGCCAATTACTCGAGCTTGGTAAGGAGAAGACATAATTTTCAGATTAGTCACTTCTACCCAAGAGAGAGCTGTGGCTGCCCTTACGTACTAATCTCCATGGTGGCTTCCCTCAAGAGAGACAGACATCGCAATGCTGCTCTTTAAATTCCCGAAATAGAAGAGGCCACCCTGGGCTCTTGGGGGAGGGCTGGTCACCTACAATTTCCTATTTGCAGAGCGTGTTTCTTTAAATTGAACAAGGTCAGCAGGAAAGTTGCTGTGCATCTGTCTCCTTGCCAAGCCTTGCGTGCCTGTTGCTAGATAAGGCATGTGTTTTCCAAAATAGCGAGGGCTAGGATTGGAGTGGGAAACAAGTGGTCTTCAACTGTGTAGCCTGTCCCTGTCCATCAAGCTCTTAACCCTAAACCCCAGATATCACTGTTATCCTATCCTCTCCAGTTAACATGATACTTTAAGGCAGTAAAGCCTTTGCTTGCAATACTTTGATTTCATAACAGCATGTGATGCCAGACCATGAAGCAGGCCATCTCCTGATTTTTACTTCTCCTATAGGAATAAATGATATCCGGGGTTAAAAAACATATAGGACATTCCTTAACTAAAAAATTAAGATGACTTGAGTAACTAATCCCTGAGTTGCTGTTCTCAAAAGGATCACTGTGGGTTCAATACAGTATAGAGATTTTCCACCTGTTTCAAAGAGGCAATGAGTATGATGTTTTCACTTTATTAATTTCGGTTCAAAAGACACTTACGTTTCACTCGAAGGTGAGCACCAGACTTGGCATTTGCTGCTTGAAAGTCTACTCCACCAGCTTGATCTAAGCGTACATTGTACAGTGTAAGGAAGTGCTTTTTGCCTTCTTCCTTGATTTCACATTCCTGAAAAAATAGAATTGAAACAGTTTTTTCAGTATCTTTTTTGTACTCCTCACCCCAAGAGCCCCTGCTTCTCCACATAGCATGTATCTGTTTTCTCCTCCTCCACTCACAACACTTAGGCCTACTGCCACATGAAATATACCTTATAAACATTCTTTCATAGGCCTTTTCTTTCAAAGGCTCTTCCTAATACAGTCTGCTTCCTCTTAGAAAGAAAGAGCAAGAGGCAACACATTTGTGAGCTGATTACCTGGACAATATATCAAAATGAAGACCAGTCACAGTCCTAATTCCCCTAAGGGGACTAGAAAGTGTTAAGCTTGTGCTGTGACCTTTACTTGAGAAGACCTTTCCTTCTCTTATCCAGAGAATGGTTTTCATGGAACTTCCGATCTTTATGTATTATTTACATTTGTACCATTACTTCGAAGAATTGCCAAATCATTGCCAGCTCTGGTTGTATTTCTTTATTGTCCAGATCCTTCCAGGAAGGAATATTTGATTAAGCTCTATGGCATTTTGTACCAATTTTAACTGTCACAGAAATGAAAAGGAGTTTGAAAATGTGATCTACATTTATATAATCCAAACATAATTCAAAAACCAAAGGCAAATGCAGGCAACACAATGTTTGTATTCTTAAATGCCACTATGTTTAAGTGAATTCCACATGGTCTTTGCACTTTGGATACAGGACTGTCAGGGACTAGCAATAGAGAATATACTTATGTAAAATAATTTATGGTTTAGCTATATTATATAATATTTTGGATTAATTATGTACATTTTAAAAGTTATTAATTAAAATACCCAGTATTTTTATTATAGTCACCCTTATTGAAAGCATAAAGAGATTACATCTAGTTTCTGCAGCCACCCCCTCCTTTACACCCTTCATCCCTGCAGATTGTTGAGACAGACACAAAAAACATCCAGAAATATTCACTTACAGCTGATTCAGTCAGGGGTTCTCCTTTTAGTTTCCAATTGCCATGGACACCTTCCTCAGAGATTTCAATGTCAAAACGGGCAGTCTCTGTCTCAATCACCTCCACACTGTACAGTGGTCTTACAATCTCAATATCCCGGTCTGCAAAAAAAAAAAAAGGGTGATTGATTCCCTCAATTTCTAGCAGACCCCAAAAGGCCTCCACTGCAGAGCAGCCCATTAAAATAGCCATACCTTCAATATCAAGTTTAGCAGAGGTTTGATCAGTACCACAGTCACAAGTGTACTGTCCAATGTCTTTCTTCAGAGCCTTCTTGAGAATAAGGATTCTCTTTTTACCATCAGCCTTAATAACAACATTCTTTGATGCAGTAATGGGGTTGCCATCCTTCATCCATTTCACTGGGGCATCTGCTTTGCTGATTTCACATTGTAAGATTACTTCATCTTTCTCTACAGCAGTGTAATCCTGCAGCTTCCCAGTGAAGTAAGGGTCTCCCTCTGCAAGGAAAAGGTAAGATGCTTCAGTCTGAAGTTTTAGCCTGTCAGAAAGAACATTTAGTTCCTACCATAGAATACATTTCTTGTTTATCTCCTGCAGGAAGGATTAAATATAGTCCTTATAAATATTTCACAATTATGTTGCAAAAAAAACCCCAACCCAATAAACATCTAAGAAACAATTCAGCATATTACTAATATTACTGACAACATTCTTTTGATGCTCTAGATGTTTAAATATCTAATAACTAACTTTGCAACAGTTGCATGAAATTTTAAAGTTATTTTAGCAACCTTTGTGAATAGGAAAATAGAGACCCAAAGAAGAAGAACTAATTGTAAAATTTTCAAAATCACAATGTAGATTTAGGCCAAGCCAAAGACGTTCCGATCATCATTTTTTTATAAATAAGGCTCTTCTGACAATATACAATAGGAGAATTCCTTTGGGTATTCTTACCAAGAACAGTGAGTTTAGCTTCTGAGGACTGGCCCATAGCTTCTACTTTAATCTGAGAAGTGTCATCAATAGTAAGATCTTTGATTGTGAGTGTATGGAATTTGCCATCATCTGTCATTGAAACCACTTTGCTGGTATGTAATCGTTGGTCATTCTTGAACCAGACAACAGAGATATTTTCATGGGAGAGTTCCACAGTGAACTCTGCAGTTTCTCTCTCCTTTTTAGTTACATCCTTGAGAGGGGTAATGAATTTCAGACGGATGCCTATAACAACATAACAATTCATTAACAATAATGTTATCAATAAAAACTATTCAAGCAATATGATGCAATACTTTCCTAGGAAGGCAAAGTCTAACAAACCTTCAATAATTAGCTTGGCACTTGTTCTTTTATCCTCAGCTTCAAATGTGTATTTAACTTCATCCTCAAAGGCAACAGATTTAATAATCAGAGCATGCTTTGTTCCGTCTGAAACAATTTCAAATCTTTCATCAGGAGTGATCTCTTCTGTTCCTTTCAACCAGCGGAAAGTCTTGGGTTCTCTGGATACCTCGCATTCAAACTTAGCTTCATCCTTCTCAAAGACCTTCACATCACTCAGTGGAGTGATAAAGATGAGAGGTAACTCTGAAATCAAAGAAGAGCTCTTTCAGGTCAGTGATAGGTTCATATAGAGATTTCTGATGCTAGATTTGTTCTAATGCCCCGAAGTACACATTGAAATATTGGCCAAGTGCAGACTGTACCTTTCACTTTCAGATTAGCAGCACTTTTAGCATTAGCAGCTTGGAAAGACACTTCTCCAGTCATATCAAGGTTGCAGTTATGAAGGACAAGAATATGCTTCTTTCCATCTTCAATGATTTCACAGTCCTGGTGATAAAGAAACACCCCCCCCAACCAAAATATGAATATTCTAAGAAACCACTAAAAAAGCGTTATTTTTAAGTATGATTTTCTACTGTAAATTATGGTCTAAAAATCAAGAAGAAAGCTTACAGGTGAAGGTGTTAGGGTTTCTCCCTTTAGTTTCCATATAGGATGGACATCAGGCTCAGAAATTTCAACTTCAAAGCGTGCTGTTTCACCAACAAATACTTCCACTCCATACAGTGGGCGCTCCACTTTAATTATGCGAGCTAAAATAAAAGAAAAATCAAAAGTTTACATCTCTTTAATCACAAACTCCATACCACAAAAATATAATACTGGAAAGGATAACTATGCTATGACCAATGAATGTTCATCCAACCCCTTTTTAAAAAGCTGCAAGTTTGGGCAGTCTACAGCATCCTTCTATAATATGTCTGAAAATTTAGTTATTTACTTATTATTTTCCTCATAACTAGCTCAGATATCTGTTACAGTGAAATAAACTAACTGCTTTTTTTCCTGACTGTAAATGGAGGTAGAAACTGACATACCATAACTGTCTTTACAAAAGCCATTTATATACCCTCAGATATATTGTCTCTTGTAAACATATTTTAATAATTCTAAATCTATATATTTCAGCTATTCACTGTAATGGCAAGCTCCTACAGGCAAATTTTTGGTCTTATACTCTAGAGAGTGTCTGTCTGTCTTCACCATTTTGCAAAGATTTGAGTACTTTCCCTTAGCCAAGACATGGTTAACTTACACTCAACACCGATATTAGCAGTTGTCTTGTCAGTTCCACAGTCACACTCATAAACACCCTTATCAGTCTCTGCAGCTTTCTTGATCTTCAGGATACGGCGCAAGCCATCCGTTTTTATCGAAATTCTGTTGGAAGCTACTAGTTCTGCACCATCTTTATACCATTTTACCGGCACATCTTTGCTAAGTTCACACTCCAGAGTAATATCATCTTTTTCTACAGCACTGTAGTCTTGTAACTTCACAGTGAAATATGGATCGGCCTCTGCAAAAGACATAGTGGATATGTAAAGGCAAATCAGTAATATACATTTACTAAAACATCAATATTTTGCCCCTTTCTACTTATAAACATTGTTAAGACGTATCATATAGCATATTTTAAATTATTTATGTACTTACCTAAGACTTTGAGGTTGGCTTGCGTGTTCATATCCTTGACTACGGCCTTTATTTCAGAGATATCATCAAGTGTTACTTCTCTCATTTCTAGTTTATGAACTTTGCCTTCTGAAGTAATAAAAACTGTTCTGCTTGTGTGAAGTCTCTTGTCATTTTTGTACCATTTCACTGGCATGTCTTCATGAGAAAGCTCAAACTGAAAGTGAGCTGTTTCCCCTTCTTTCACTGTTTGATCCTGTAGAGGTGAGATGAACTTCAGCCTCACACCTGTAATGTAGACACAAAAATACCATCAGAAAAAAACTGATGTAGTTATAAAAGATACATTCGTTATCCATTTTTTTATTCTCTTGTTCGTAAGAAGATACTTGCCTTCCACAAAGAGTCTTGCTGTGCTCTTCTTGCCATCAACTTCAGCAGTGTACTCTCCCTCATCATCAAACTGCGAATCATTGATAACAAGAATATGCTTCTTTCCATCTGCGATGATGTCAAATTTTTCTCCGATCTTGATTATATCAGTGCCCTTAGACCATATAACATTGGCTTCTCTGGTAAGGACACACTCAAACCTTGCTTGGCGCTTCTCAGGAACAGTAACATCTTTTAGGGGCACAGCAAAGTCCAATTCAATTTCTAGAAGCAAAACATAATACATCATTGGTAATGTGCTCCATGTGAACTCTCTTTAAGCTGGTATTGGACTCCATGGTGCATCATACCTTTTACTGTCAGGATAGCTGTAGTAACGGCGTTAAGTGCCTGATAAAGGACTTCACCAGCTTGCTCTAACTTGACTTTGTGTAAGGTCAGGAAGCGTTTTCCTCCTTCAGCTTTGATTTCACATGTCTGGAGAGATGACAGACTTTGGTAAATACAAGGTCAATGCCTTACTGGTAGGTGTTTTAATAAAGGGATTTTATAAACATTTTATATGCAGTAGAGAGTCATGTAGACTGAAATTGTTCTTCAAGGAAAGTTAACTTTTACTCATTAATTTAAAAATGCGGTACATCTCTTCAGTGTCCTACACTTCTTTAGAATGCCAGAATCATTCCTACAATGTATGTAGGATATTTCTGTTTTTGTTTGAATTACGTGTTGCAATTCCTTAAGAAAATGAAGGCCCTCAAAACTTAGCTTTGATAGCCTATAGTTCTTAGATAACCAGTGTTATTTACTCAACATAAGGCTTAGCCTTTCTGCGTTCCGGACTGAGTAGCAATGACAGATCTTACGATAAAGACTCAAGGAACCTGTTCACAGTGTTTAATTTAAATATATTGTGTTGTAAAATTCAAGGATTCTTACAGGTGAAGGTCTCAGGGTTTCTCCTTTCAGCTTCCATTCACCAGGAATATCATCCTCAGATATTTCTGTATCAAAGTTTGCTGTTTCTTTCTCATAAACTGTAACATCCTCTAATGGCTTCAGAAGTTCAACATCACGTTCTAGAATGCACAGATGAATTCATATATAATTAGGTCAAGTTTTGATAGAGCTTTATAATAATTCAGGTTACTTTTTCTGTTTATTTAGACATTTTTCAACATTGGTTTATGAGCTGATTAAACATAATTCAAATAAAAGCTTCCTTACCACCAAGGGTCAGTTTAGCTGGGTATCTGCGACCTTCAACTTCCACTGAATATTCTCCAACATCAGCAGGGCCAGCATTCTTGATTTTCAGGAAAATTTTATTTCCTTCTTTCAAGATTTCTGTCTTGTCAGTGGGTTCAGCAGGAATTTCCTCATCTCCTCTAAACCATTTAATGTTTGGTGTATCCTTGACAATGTCACAGCTGAAAGTAGCTGTTCCTTTTGGTTTAACGTGCTGGTCTCTTATAGGTTTCACCAACCAGTCCCTTATAACCTCTGCATGACAAAAAGTTACATAAGAATACAGCTTAGCAGACTTTTCCTGCAAATAGATGTGCCATAAAGAGAAGAAATAGAACTAACAGATTTTGTATTACAACAAGCTTTTATAGCTATAAAAATCTTATCTGTCCATTTTACTGTAACGCTATGAGAAAAAGATTTCCTAATTTTAAGCCAGCCCAAACACCCTTGACAGAAAAGAGAACGTGAGTTTGATTGCTTACCTACTACCTTAACACAAGAGGAGCATGATAGCTCAGAGTCTTCCACAGTAACAGTGTAAGTGCCAGCATCAGAATCATCTGAATCAGTGACTGTGAGAGAATGTGACAAACCAATAACACCCAGAGCAAATTTCCCAGGCTTGGCTTTGATGATTTTACCATCCTTTCTCCAGACCACATTTCTTTCTTTGTTAAGCTCACACGTCAAGTACAATGGCTGTGTTTTAATGACAGTGACTTCTTCTTCAAGTGTTTTCACAAACCGCACCGGGAGTTCTGTGGGAAACACATTATTTTGATTTGTACATTTATATATGAAACATATGATACAGAAATACCTTACATAATAATATGTGTAGTGATTGAGGGAAACAAATGGATGTGTCTACTAAGTAATGTAAAATTCCAAAGCACCGGTTCTTCTAGCTTGAGTAGCAGCTAGCCTAAATTATTGATAAATTTGAAACAGGCAATACCTTCTACAATGAGTTTGGCTGTAGAGGTCTTCTCTTTGTTCCCCAGTCGTAATACACAAGTATATTCACCAGCATCAGACAGCTGGACATCGATAATATGCAGCTTCCTATCTTTGCCATCAGCAATGAACTTGTGTTTTGGGCTCTCTCGGATGTTACTTCCATCTTTCATCCAGCTAGTAATTGCAGTGGATGGTGAAATAAGGACTTCAAAGATTGCAGAAGACCCAACAGACTCAGCTTCTTTTAGCACTATATCTTTCATCTCCTTGACAAACTTCAGCGGTACAGCCTTGAGCTGGTAAGTGAATGGAGGCTCCTCAGGAGGTTTTTCACCACCACTGCCTGGCCTGAGTTTCCTTCTTTCTGCATCTGCTGGTGAAGGTGTCTTCTTGGCTGTAATTCAGATTCAGAAATTAATAAACTAATCCTAATTTATTGCTTTTGACTGTAGGTTGGGATGCTTCTTGTTGGGGCAGATTTAACAGCCTTCACAGTAGCTGGGGGCTATGCTTTGGATTTGTGCTGAAAGCAGTGTTGATAATTTAGAGATGTTTTTGTTATTGCTGAGCAGTGCTTACACAGAGCTGTAGCTCATGGGCTCTAATAATGGAGTCTGTAATTATTATAGTAGGAGTCCCTTGCTGTTAGCTGGACTAGGAACAATGGAAAGAGTTCATTGCAACGTTAAACCCTCTAACCTGGCCCAAAAGTACCCAGGGTGAAGATTTTAATGGATATATCTTTGAAATGTTGTAACTCCTTATTTAAGCTTATGTTACAGGAATTCCTATAACAGGAACCATGTAAACCAAAGGAGGAGAAGCCTTACAAGAAGTGAAGTGCAACAGTGACTCAACTTGAGCTGGATTTGGTGCCAAATAACTCCATGTAATACATGACCTCTTCTGTCCTGAGTGATGACCGGAACAGACGAAGCCCAACATCATGCACCAAATTACTTCAGTGGACATTTGTGGGCGTTTTATGAACATTTTACTGGAGTGGTCCATCAGTTAAGGGAATTATATCTGTGTATCATACCGAAGGACGGGAAGGAGGGTGATGGTTAATGAGGTTGTATCGAATAGTGTGGGACCTGGGCATGATGTAAATGGGATAGTCTAAGGGGTGAATAACATGCTGCTTTGGGCTGGGGCAGAGTTACTTTTACCCACAGGAGCTTGTATGGGGCTGTGTTTTGAACTTGTGCTGATAACAGCAGGAGCAAGTGGCTGTGTGGTGCTTGGTTGCCAGCTGGGCTAAAACCATTACAAGGTACCGATTGCAGCATCCTACCTTTGACTGGACTGATACCCTTTGCAGCTTCTTCTTTTGGTGCCTTGGCCTCTGCAGTAGAACAGCAATATTATTAGGAATGTAGTTAAATAAAGATACTTAATGAAACTAAGACAAGCATTTATTTTACAGATCAGACTTTTGTTTTCCTTTAGTTACCCACATGTACAAAGGGAGGAAGATATAAACATACGAATATACATTTATATATGAACTTAACTGTCTATATCTTAATGGTAAGTTCAATATCTTGAAGCATAGGGAAGACATTCAACAGGAGGGACTAACAGGCAGCTTAGAATCTCCTAGTTCCTCTCTGTATTGTCCTGCCCTTTGTGTTGTAAAATTTTGCCATTCCATGACACTGGGTTTAAAGTTAGGCCCCTGATCAATACCCACCTGTCAGTCAAACTATTTTATGTACTTATTAAAATTATATGGATTTTTCTTTTTAGAATAAGTACACACTTTTACTAATGAAGACAACAGAAATATAAGTTGTGTAAATTAAGTACATGTTTCAGGAAAATGTGGTATTTTCACAAGTGAGGAATGTTATATTAGTAACCTAATTTGTGATGAATCATCTCAGACTTTAGAAAATATTACTCATGCTATGCTGCTTCTCACTATCTTTCTGTGAAAGGAAATATAAAAGATACTTTTAATGGGAGAATGATATGAATGAAATGCGGGACAGATTTTATTGCAGTGGATGGAAAAATGAATACTAAAAAATGTGTGAGTTTTTCTGAGACGACAATGGCAGACAAAAAAAATGTATACAGTCTTATAGAAGTGGAAGACTTAGACAATGAACAACGATCACACAGATGTATGTACAGACAGATAAGACAAACACGTCAAGAGTGGCTGAATGCCGATACAGTCAGCTGACAGACAATGATGGAATTGTGAATGGCGTTACTAAAACATCACAATGGCAAGAGGTATTCTCCTGAAGCGAATGGTACAAGCACCTCGTGGAAGAATGTGGCATCAGTCTTCCTCACCTCTCTTTGCGTGAGACTTTGCAGGAACATCCAGAACTTCATGTGATTCTCCAGGTGCATCTGAATTCCTGTTTTCACTTGAAACTCGAGTGGCCTGCTCAATCAGGTGAGCAGGTTCTGATTTCTGGAATTCCTTCTCTCCTCCTGCTTTCTTGGGAGTTATTATCTTACCTATGCTCGAGGAGTAAGAAACTTCTCCATCTGCATGTATTCCTTTGCTTGATGGTAGTTTGTCTGAAAGCTTTCCCTTCTCTTTTTCCATGGTACCAGATGTTCTTTTCCCAATGCCATTTGTAGCTGATGTTTTCTCATCTGCTGTACCTTCTGTAGATTTCTTTTCTTCAGTTTTATCTTGTCTGCTTTTCTGAACTAGATCCTCTTTATGGTCATCCTGAATGGTATGAACTTCTTGAAATTGTTTTTTTTCTTGACTCCCTGGTGGCTGAATAGCAACTTTCTTTACTGACTCAGATCTGTCAGCTATTTCATCTTTGACTCCCTTTCCATGGTCTCCTATGGAAACTTCACTTTTGATTCTTTCTCCTGTAAAAACTGTATCACATTCTTTTTCCACAGGCAGCTTTTCAGGGACATGTGACTGTCTAATTTTGTCTTTTTTTAGGTGAGTGCTGAACGCAGCTTTCTCTTCCTTCTCTGGTATAATCCTTTTGCCTGTTTTTTTATCACTTAGGAGTGCTTTCTCAGGCAACAATTTTGCTGAATCCTCCTCATAATGAACTTCTTTCTCTGTAGAATACTTTTCTCTTGCTTTCCTTTCTACTCTCTCTGGCTTAAGAAGAGGTGGTCTAAGGGTTATGGAAGGTTTTTCTCTGGAAACCTCCTCATCTTCAATGGGGTGTTCTAGGTCAACATCTTTTCTCGACACTGGTTCAGCCTCCTCAGAAAGGTCTAAAGAATGTAGTTCTGCTGATGTAAAGTCCAGATTCTTAGCTTTCTCATCAACTTGAATATCTTCCATTTTCTTTGATTCTTTGCTAAGCATCTTATCTATAGGAATTTCAGCTACTGTGCTATTGGATTTCTTCATCCATTGAGTTTTACTTGGAATACCATGCTCCATGGATACTCCAAGAGGAACTTCAGATTTCTCTAGAGTAAAACCTCCTCTCTCATTTTCATTTCTAAGTGGAGGAGTTTCAGCTATTCCTGCTTCTGTCATATCCTGTACAAATAGAAGTTTATCCTTAATGCAAGATTCTTCAGGTTGCAAACTTATTTTTGATTTTCTGTCTTTTCCTAGAAGTCCTTTCTGGTCCCTGGGCTGATGTGGCTTTCTGGGTTTACACACATAAGTTGACTCAATTTCTTCTTTTTCATGCTCAGGAATCTTTCCTTCATGAAGAACACTAAAATTGTCAGAGACTTTCTCTATGGCACCTTCCCTATGAACAACCAATTTACTTTCATCCTCCTTTTCTTGTCCAGAATCTCTTTCCACAGGTTCAGATGATATAGAAGTCAATTGCAGTTCCTCATCAGGTAGTGGTAGTTCATCCTTTCCACAAGTAACATGATCTATTTCAACTTCTAATTTCTCACCTGTAAGAGTAGCCCTTCTTGAAACACCAGGTGCCATTTTGGTTTCCTCTTCTTCAGAAGCCAGGGTGAAATATTTAAGAGTCACTTTCTCCTGCTCGTCTCTCTCTGACTTCAGTATTCCATCAGCCGTTTCCAGTGAGATTTTATACTCAAGTGGTTCTATTGGCTGAACTGTCTCCATAGGACTTACTTTCTCTTTTACATGCAAGTGTTTTTCAACCAAAATCTTCTTTAATACAACTGACTCAGGCTTTTCTTCTTCCACTGGGGGCATTTTACCTCTATGCTTTAGTACAGATGGTGCCTCAGGCTTTTCTGCAGCTACAAAGGTTTCACAGGTAATTTAGAGAGTTAAAATCCATAAGAATAAGGATTAGGAACAATATTTTTTGAGATATTAAGACAAGATTTCCAGCTATACCTGAAATAAAAGTAACACAGAACACTTTTTCTCCACACAACAGAAAATTCACAACATAATCACAAAAGAAAAGAAAGAACGGCACACAGGAATACAAGACCAAAGTAAATCACTGTTAGTATTGTCTCATTAGATCACCAATTTAAATCCAATACAGGTTAAAAGTAGCAGAAAATGACAGCTCACCCCTCTGATATAAAATGGTTAATTATGCCACCGCAGGCCGGGCTACATCACCAGGTCAATGGCCAAGAGACACTCATGATCAGGCTTCCCAAGTGCCCAGGATCTGAGCTCTACTGTAACATGAAGCCCTTTGAATGGCGGGGGAGCAGAATGTACATCATCTCTGCTGCTGGGCCACAGGCTCAGAGCATTTCAGAGGAATTGGAATCTTCACAGTTTGTTTCACAGCAGGCTATGACCCGGGGTCCTAAGCATAGCAGGTGAAAGTAGCAATACTCTTGTTCTTCAACACCACTGCCACTTTTCCTCAGGACTTCAACGACAAGTTAAAAGCAGAAAACTAAACAACACATGGATTGTTTAGAAACGTGCAACTTCCCTTTTTTCTACACAGGAAATACAAGATACAATTCAAAGACAGACATCAGGACGTAAAAAACACCAAGAAAACAACAGAATACACAAACTTCATAGTAGGACAACAAATAGAGACAGACATATCACCATCCAGAAAAAAGAGCACAGATTCATCTCCACAGTGTATCAGAGACACTTTTCTTTTAAATTAGGTGACAGTAACTAGAATTACAAGACGCTTGAATAGACTTCAAATCTTCCTGTAATGCATGAGCTATTGGACAGCTCTTCTTTCTTTCTATCCTGAAGGGATGTAGGTATCTCAGAGAGAAAAATGTTATAAATATAGCATAGAGTAAACATAAATACCTGCTTTCTTTCCAACAACTGGGGTTGTCACTGGAGCAGTAACAGCAGGCGCTGGCTCCGCAGCTGGTTTTGGAGATTTTAGAGCTGCAGGAAAAAAAAAAAATACAGTTCTTATATATGGGGTTTAATACATTATTATGTTTTAAGTTTGATGTTCTTTAAATTTTTTTGCAGATTATATGAAAGGTCCAGTCTTATTAATACCAAAGACATTTGTTTATCCTGTGGACAGTCAAGATTCAGCTGCACTGGGTGCTGAGCCATCTTGTGTAGACAGTGCTTTTGCCAAGAAAGGTTTCACCCTTGAGGTTCCTTATATGATTCTGTGAATGTCCTTTTAGCCAGAAACCTCTGAATGGAAAATACTACACACAAAAGAAAGGCTTTACCAATACTCATGACTAAAGAATTCTTACCTACTGCAGGTTTAGGTTCAGGCTCAGGAGGTGGGACAGATGCTTGCTTAGTTTCTGTCATTTCAAACACAGAAATTACAGATAGGTTAATTTACAAGTTTTTTAACCACACAGAACATTGAAAGTTAGAAGCAACAACCGAGAGAGAGAAATGAAGACAGAATTTATTGGTTTATATTTCATTTGGCCGAAAAGCAAGAAATTAACTTGAGATGAACTCTTGTAAAGCAAGATACAATGGAAAAAAAGATGACTTTTTCAAGCACTGAAGAATTAAGGACAACAAGAAATCCAGAAGAATGCAAAATGGTTAATCCTGACGCAGTAGTTATGGACAGACTGGACGGCAGTAACGCATTATGTTAATAAAGCCTGATATTCAGCACTGAATATCATTTAGTTGCTGCAATAAGGAAAAAGAGCACCACATGGTTGTACCTTTTGGTGGTTCAGGCACATGTTTCTCCTCTCTTTTAATGGCAGGTATCTCAGTTTTCTTCCTAGGAACTTCTGGGACTTTAAAATAATATTGTAATTTTTTAAGATGTAGTGAAACACCTTGAATCCCCAATACATTAACCTCCCCTCCATTTAAAAGTTTTCATGGTTTTTACACATAAAAGTTTCAGACATTCATTTCTTAGAGTGAATTTGAATAAATTTGAAGCAATAAATGGGGAAAAGGGCAAGTACTTAAAAAATTTTACATAAAAGAATACTCAGATTAAGTGTTTTGCTGTAGTTATATTTTTATGAGTATAATAAAATATTTGAAATATTCGTTTCTATACATAATGAATCCAAAAATGTAGAATTCAGAACGCCAAATTTGGTTGTGCTTTCAGCTAAGCTTTAACTTACACAATTAGGTCAATGCAAAGCATTTTTAAAATCTCACATTCATTCCTAAATTTAAGAAAATATTACTTAATAGTGTTTTTTTGGTTTTGTTTTTTTTTGTTTTTTTTTTTTTTTTTAAATTATAATTTACCAGATAGGTTTGAATGCAATCTAGTACCTTCAGGTTTCTTAATTTTTTCTACTGGTGTAGGTACTGGTTTAACTTCTGGTTTAGGCTCTTTTTCTGGTTTAGGTTCTTCCTCTTCAGGTTTCTTTCTAACAACTTCAAAAGAAAAGAAATTTCAGTTTTTAAGGCAGAGGGAAACAAAGAATAAGACTGAACAAGATTAAAAATATATCATCAATCACAAAGAAACAAGAAAGTAAAATATATAGTTCAATGCAAATGGAAGATCTGTGCAATTATTCAAGACACTATTCCGAAAGTCTTTTAAAATTCAGATCATTTAGGGCAAAAAGAAGTTTTTATGCGTCCATCTGAGAGGAAAGATGTCAATGTTAACTGTCTATGACAGAATAAAATTTGTTATAATATCTTATCCCACATTTACTCTCATATTTAAATGATGACTTAATATATATAACTATGAATTAGTAACTGCAGTTAAAGAGGATTTCTCAGGAAAAAGTGTAGGATTAGAGATTAAACTGCTGTGGACTTCTGAGAGAGAAAAAGATTAAATCTTCAAGTAGTATATTTGGAGACCTGAAGTTTACATAATATCTATTTTTTTATTTTATTTATTTCACTTATTTTCATCTTCTCAAGCCTCCCTCTTGGATATATAACGAGACTGAAATGATTGCTGACTGAGTAATCTGAAAAATGGAACATCTCTATTTTATTGTGTTGTCTGAAATCTGAAGGCTGGCTGCAAGTACACAGGCACAAATCACCCGTCTGTGGTATTCCCAAGAGAATTGGAAGTAGTACTTCATGTTCTTAGCAACAGTTGACCACAAAGTGATTCAGAATGCCCCAGACTTTGCAGGAAAGTGGACTGATGTCCAGCAGTACCACGGGTTTCTAAGATCTGTTCTGCACTTTTAAGAAAACCATAAAAGAATACAGAGAGTACAGACATAACTTATTTTACACTGTCACTGGATAGTGGTCCAGAAGCTGAAGACAGTGGAAAACTCTCCACTGTAGTATAAACTTTACAGAGATTGAGAAAGCAAAAGAGAGTTATAGGGAACCAGATTTTCTCTTTTCTGCTCTGTTGTCATTACAGATCCTTTGGATCTGAGAGACTTTCTGGCTATCCTCACTTCAACCCTGCAACTACAAATGCTTTTCCAAAGAAACAGACGTCAGACAGTATTTGATGATGTAATTTTCCATACCACACACATAAAACAGTTTTACTTATGGGAATATGCTGAACAATGTTAATATGCTGGGTTTTTTAAAGCAGAGCCAAGTTACTATACCTCTTTTCAAAACAACTTCTTCTTTTGGTGGAGGAGTAACCTCAGGAATTACTCTGCGAGGTTTCTTTACAAGTCCAGGCACTTAAAAGAATATTATTCCAGATTTTATTATAGGTTTGTAACAGTAGTAAGAGCTAACCAGCAGCTAGCCTGTCCAAACACACAATCAAATGCTGGTTCACTACTACAAAGGTAAAACTGCTGATATTGAAGTCAATAGTTATAATATACTTTCTATATTATTTGCTTACAGCTGTCATCTAAGCTTATACATAAGAGAAAGTTTTCATACATATCAAGAGAAGAGAAGTATAGTTCAAGAAAACTATAAAGGTTATGCATTCAAAAAGTGTTATCATAGCAAAATTTTTATTTCCTTTTCCTCTTTTATTACAGGCCTGTGTTACATATCTGTTCATCTGAGCTGTCTGTCTGTGACGTTCACAAGGATCGAGTTTAATTTCTAACCTTGGAACAGCATTAAGAGGAGATGTTCACTGCTTAGCTGCTTAGCTCAATACATAATTCATTCCCATCTCTGGAAAGTGTCCTCTCACAAAAAATAATTTACTTTCCAGAAAAATACTAAACTAAATATGTTGGCACAATGCTATATATATTAAAACAATATTTTATGCTTTATTTCTCCCTAAGCAGAGAACCAAAGTGAGCATCTACACAAGTGATAAAACTCGTAAAAACTCTCTCACTCTCCTATGATTCTGTCTCTTGCATCTCACGGATTCCATGATGGGAGATTAAACTGGACGTAAATATAACACAAACACATACACCCAAGAGGGGGGTGCACGGTTGAGCATAATTTGACACAGATAGTGCTTTTATATATGTAGCACATTAAAGAAGATACTAAGAACTACAACTTTGGGCCTGTGAGAGGCTTATTTTAAGTCAGATCCTTATACTAGACAGGTACCTTTAGCAGGTGGGGGTTCCAGTTTCGGAGGCTCACCAGGTTTTTCAGCCACAGCTTTCTTCCTTGATTCAGGAGCTTTAAAGAAAATTATTTGAATTTTACAACATACACCATTAGATTCAAAAAAGAAAGGCGCTGTCTAAAAAATCAAAAAAACTGATTAATACTATTGATGTAATAGAAGGACAAAAGCTGCAAAGCAAAGATTCTTGCTGATTAACTGTTTAGAAAAAATCAAATGGTCTGTAGGAAGAACAGTGGATTTGAAACCCCTGTTCATATAGTAACACCAGCAAATTATTGCTGGGGATTCTTTTCATTTGTAAGAACATGTTAAAGAGAGAAGAATTATGTTAAGGATAGAAGGACACGTTAAATTGGTTAAGAAAGTTTTAATAAGTTGGGGTTTTTCTGTAATGATGGAAAAGAACCCTTTTAAACTGACTTGGCATAACACGGATAAAATGTGATGAGGGACTGAGCATTAGTAAGGCGCACCATTAAAGTGATAGTAAATTAGAAAAGAAACAAAAAAGACACAAAATGGTAACTTTAAACCCATGCTTTTCAAGATAGATCAGTGTAATTTTAAAAGATTACGTTTGAGTTTCCACTGTTATTTGTGGCTTCAGATGATTATACCTTTAAGTAGATCTTTTGCCAGTTTAATATCTTCTGTAGGTGGAGTAGGTGCTGGTGGTTTTCTCTTTTCAGGGATCTTCTTTTCAGGTTGCAGCACTTTAAATAACATTAGGTAGATTTAGAATAAACGTACTACCATGGTAGTTATGTGAAGAGTAATGTACAGACCTAAAGACCATTTTCCATTTCCAGTGAAATCAGTGAAAAAAATGTGATTGAATTAAATGGGAACATGAAAGAGCCTTAGGTTATTGCTTTGTACCATGCACACAATACACATATTTTTTAAGCTGACTTAAAAAAGCACGTCAATAACATGAGAACAAAGGTGAAAACTAAATGATGGGACGACTCTTATGGACAAGAAACGGAAGCATTTAAAGAAATCTTTGAATTGTACTTAGAATTAAATGATCAGAAATTGCAGAACACACCAACAAATGAAGAATTACACAAAGACCTACAACATACAGGCACATGTGAAGAAGGACAGAATGAAGAACACACAGTAATGAAAGAAAGGTGTCCAGAGGTCTCCAGAGAAGTACTTTGTATACCTTCAACTGGTAAAGCTTCTTCGACTTCTACAACTGGAATTTCTTCTGCTTCTTCAGGCTCAGTCTCTATGATTTCATATTCTTTAAAGAATATTGACAACCGGTGTAAGTTTTCAATTATAAGATTGTTTCACATGAACAATTATACTGATATAACTAAAAAGAAAGCTACTCAAGAAGACACAGACAAATACACATTAGGAAAAGTAATCACTCAGTATCTGTTATCTTTGCAGTAAACGCAAGATTTTGAAAAACTACTCTAAGAATGAATCAGGGTTATGTGAAGAATAGTACTTTTCATGTATACAAACACTAGATTCATGAATGAGACATTGTAATAGAAAAGAATAAAAACGTTCAATGCTCTCAATTAATTTAAGATTATAAATACTAGGTTTTGAGAGACTCCAGTTTAGTGGGAATTCATTATCATCTTTCAAAAAGAGTTTTTTAGGTATATCTTGTGCAGGAGCATATATTATACTTCCAAATATGAAAATATACTAGCAGATACAAGAAATACTGTCTGGTATTATCTAAAATAGTAACTGAACAATTTACAAATATCACAATGGGGGCAAAAAGGGAATTATCTATTTAAAAGCTTATACTTAGAAGAAGAGGACAAAGGATTGTCATTCAGTAATAGCTATGATGGCACAAACCTTCACTTGGTAGTGGTTCAGGTATTTTAGGAATAGCAACAGGTGCTTTCTCCTCTGAGACAGGTTTCTTGTGTACCTCAGGCACTTAAAAAAAAATCGTTTCTTTTATTTGTGAGCATATAAATGTATATACGAAACATAAAAAAGACAAAGACACTTAGCACACACAAAATCACAGTAACACTGGCCATAATCATGAAAGACTGTGCTCCAGTTTCTCTCCAGGTAGTTTACAAACAACTAACAAATTTTATAGACTCAGTTATGAACAAAGAAAAGAGAAAATAGAAAACATTTCTTCTCAGGAGTTGTCTCCTGGCAATATGTACCTTTGGTTGCAGGAGGCTCTGGTTTTTGTAATTGTGGCATTTTAGGTGTTGTAAGAGTCACTTTCTCTTCTGTGATAGTTCTCTCTGGCACTTCAGGTGCTTTAAAGATATTAGTAAAATGTCATTTTTGTGAATGTGAAGATATATACATACAATAATGAAAAGTGCAATGAGTAAAAAGGGTAGGGAATATAAAACATGAAGAATAATAAAATTTTAAGTGACACATTATTAATTTAGACCTGCATACATCAGTGAAACAAGGGAAAAATTATTCAGAGAATAGAGAAAAGGAGACTCTCAGTCACTGATGTATGTACCTTTAACTGAAGAAACTTTATGTTTTTTAAGGACAGGCACAGGCTCTGGTACTTTGGGCACAGTCACAGGCTCTGGTTTCTTGGGAGCAGCCACAGGTTTCTTGGGCACAGCTACAGGTTTCTTGGGAACAGCTACAGGCTTTGGGGGAACGGCCCCCGGCACCGCCTCTTCTGACTCTTTCTCCGCAGCCACTTCAGGCACTTAAAAGATATTAGCTATTTTTACTTGAATGCACTAGAGATCACGCACACATGAACACAAAATGACCAGATGCGGCCCTCACACATCCCCACAGAGTGCAGAGGGGCAAAGAACACTCAGTCTTCAGAGTG
>JAWWEW010000169.1:23689836-23956636 GCA_035583185.1 Anabacerthia variegaticeps
ATCACACCACGTTTTAGTTTTTGGGATTCTGCATCAGGCTTGGGTTCCTCAGGTACCACAACAAACTCTTGTTTCTCTACAACATATTCTTGTTTCACTACAGCTTGTTTCACCACAATCTGTTCTGGTTTTTCGTGTTCCAAAACAGGCCTCTGTTTTGGGGGCATCACACCACGTTTTAGTTTTTGGGATTCTGCATCAGGCTTGGGTTCCTCAGGTACCACAACAAACTCTTGTTTCTCAAGCACTACAACATTCTGTGTTTTTTGGGATGCCACAACAGATTCTGATTTTTGGGGTGTCAGAACAGTGTCAGGCTCCTCAGATGTCAGAACACGGTCTAGTTTTTGAGTTGCCACTACAGTCTTTTGCCTTTGGGGCACTTTAGCCACTTGCGGTTCTTGCAGTTCCACCTCTTGCAGCTTTGGTTTGGGGGGTCCTGCAATGGACTTTGGTTTTTGGGAAACAGGAACAGGTACTTCCTTTTCTGGGAAAGTTGCCTTGGCCACTTTATATACATAAAAGATATTAGTTTAACAACAGCACTGACAATCATACCAAAATTAAGTCAACCATAAAAAATAAAAACACAATTGTAAAGAAAATATTAAAAACATACCAGGTATTTATCATTTATGTTGGTGTTGTTAATGATGAATATAAGACATTTTGGCTTTTCTCTCTTTTCTCTCTTTTCTCTCAAATGTAAACACACCCACTCTCCCCTCACAAAACTCATGCCCCCACACGGAAGCGCACACATGCTCTGCTAGTGTAACTTCAGCTATAAGTAACATCCATGATAATTGTAAGCAGAAGGGACAGGACAAGAGACATTAATAGCATTGCAGGCAATAAGTTGAAGACTCTTTCAAGAAATAGCAGTGATGGCATCTATTTTTTCTTGGTGGAGCTTCTGGTATTTCAATTATATCTGTATCTTCTGCTCTTAACTACTAGAATGGGTACTTTCTTTCCTTCTATTATAACTTTGAAGACATTTGCTGTGGTTGTTTTCACGAACTCAAGCAGGTAGAATAATTGAAAATAGTAAGAAGAATTGAAGTATAATGTACAGGCAATTCAGACACCCAAGATTTTCCTCTGTTTTTCAAAACCAACCATGTATCTCTGTTTCACACACACATGCAGATGACAGAACAAGTATAATTTAGAATCTCAGAAAACAAAAGGCCTGAATAATCACAATGTTAAGGAAAAGAGGAATAACATGGCTTTTGTTATTTTATTAGTGTTGAGATTTACCTTCCTTTGGTAGAGGTTCTGGTTCTTCAGGTGCAGGCTCTGGTTCTGGAACAACCACAGGTTCTGGTATTTTAGGCACAGGTATTTTCTTCTCTGGAACAACTTTCTTCGGCACCTCAGGTTCTTTAAAGATATTTTTTTGTTTTAATTTTAGGAATTTGAAGAATAGGAATTAAAAAGGTAACAATAGGTCCAAGATGAAAAATATCACACCGCATCAGAAAAAGTCCCACCCCTATAAGTGGTTTGGTTGTTTTTTTTTTTTGTGTGTGTGTGTTTTTTGTTTGTTTGTTTTTTGTTTTTTTTTTTTTTACTATTGCTTTATGCCCTCCATTAATAGCCATTGTGGCTTACTGGAAGCTATTGACAAGTGTAGAAGACAACACAATCTGTAACACTGATAAATATTAGAGCATAAAAAAGCAGATAACACAAACTTAAGAAAGATAATATTTCAAGAAACAGATTAAAATTTGTGTGCAATTTTATCACAACTGAACATGTACCTTTAGCTGGTGGAGGTTCTGGTTTCTTAGGAACTTCGATGTGTATTTTTTCTTCTGTAACCACTTTCTTGGGCACCTCAGGCACTTTAAAGAAAGTAATTAATTTTATTTTTATACATTTCCAAGATACGTCTGCAGTGTTCAGACACTAAGAAAAAGTAAATCTCCGGGACATGAAAAGCATTAGTGGCCTTGTATGTGAATATGTAATTTTCTCTTTGCCTGCAGAAAATTCTCTCTGCTGTCTCACTCAGGTACGGATTCAAAAACTACAATTGAAAAAGCAAAAATATTTCACAGCACATTTATAGTTAAAGTAAATTAGCACTATGTTGAAATGGTACCCTAGACAATAAGGGGGTTTCTTTCCTTGCAGTTCCTTTTAGTCAGTGGAGGCTCTGGTTTCTGTGATACTCCAACTGAAACCTTTTCTGGGACCACTGTCTTTGGTACTTCAGGCACATGAAAAATATCAATAGCTTTATACCGTCAGAATTTCTTAAACAACATTAAAGCACAGCAGCAGATCACTATTAGTGAAAACATCAACTACAAAGAACAATCTTTTTCACACATCTGTTCACTTGAAAAACCTTCGACAACAGAATAAAATGCTAACAAAGGTCTCGATTACTCTCTATTGTTAAAACACTAAATGAGTGACTTTTTGATGCTGTTACTTTTGTCGTAATGTCAAGTATCTTTAGCTGGTGTAACTTCTTAGGCACAGCAACCCTGACTTTTTGCTCTACAACAACTACCTTAGGTCCTTTAGGGAAGAGATTAGTTTCAGTTATTACATGAAATGTAACAGTTATGTTCAAAACTTTTCAGTAGAAATTGCAAAGTTTCTGAATAAAGCCTTTGATTTGACATATTCCTTGCCTTAAGGTTATTTTGTGTCCCTGTAAAGTCTGAGGAAACACCTCAAAATCTTCTGGTGCCTCTTCTTCTCCATTAAATTATTTTTCTGTTTTACTCAACCATCTCCCGGATCTCTATTTGACTTAGACTGACACTATCCATTTTGTATCCTTGTCACCTTCTATATGTGATGACTTTGTGGTATCACTTTTTCATCTATACATGGAGGGTTTTCTCCTGTATTAGACATCTGTATCACTATTCTATATTCTCTTTTGGGGCTAATATTTCATTGTCAGTCAGGAGTATTTCACATCACAGAAGCCCTCTTTTCTTCTCTTCTCTTAAGATTCCTGCTGCTCTCAAGTGTCAGTCTCATGTCTGCCCAGCCACATCAATATTTCTAACACACTGGCACACTGATTACAGCTATGATTCAAAAAAGAAGAATTTTTGAAACATTAATATATATAAGAACCGTGGGCACAGAAAATAACAGGAAAACACAAACAATCAAATAACTAATCTGCACAATCAAGGCAGAGGTTTTTTTCCTCTTCCAAATTTTAGTTTTCTGTAATGCAACATACCTTTGGCTGGTGATGGCTCTGGTTTTCTAGGGACAGCAGTGGGTACTTTCTCTTCTGGAATCTTCTTGGGCACCTCTGGCACTTTAAAGAAAACAGCATTCATTTTTTTAATACTTAAAGCATTTAAAACATGTAAATTATTGAGAAGAAAGAGTATCACAAGAACTACATCAGAAAGAAATGAAAGACATGAAGAGATATGACATGCAAAAAAATGTTTTATACCAGTAGGATTTTTATAAATTAGTTTCACTATAAATACCAATGCCCAAGGGAAAGCAAAATCTCCTCCTCCGAAAGTCACCATCATTGACATATAAGCTTTAGGTGGTGTTAGTCTTGGCTTTTTAGGCACAGGAACATTTACTGATTTCTTAGGTACTTTGGACACTTTAAAGAAATTAGTGTAGTTTTAAAAATTACAAAAATAAAACCTCTAGTACAGACAAATAAGATGAAACAAAGAGATGTATAAGGATGCTTTGACAGCAGTCACAAGTTCTGAAAAGTCTTCGTGGTTCTATCTCTTTGGCAAAGAACAACTTTGAAGTGACTTTTGTCATGCAGTGGTGACATGCCACACAACCTGCTAGTTCAGACAGACTTTTAAAATACCTGAATGAATTGTAACAACTGGTTTCTGAGCCAATTCTATTTCAAAATTAAATCCATTGACCCTGAAGTTTAACATGAGCAATGTGAAACAGGAAGTGTATAAACTTCTAGCTGGAGTATTGATAGAATTTCTGAGGCTCTTCACGATACCGATGAAGTGAAAATGTTTGTTCTATAAATCTCACTGCGTGTTAACCCAGCCAGAGCTTCCCTTATTTCTGGTCCCTTTGACTAGCTTGATACAATTTCTAGATTACTCTTGGGTAGAAGAAATAGATAAACTCAATTTTTCATGTTTTGACAACAACAATACAAGAGACAGATGAAACTTGTAGGAAAAGGAGAAAGGATACGTTGACCTACATCTTTGGCAGATGGACCTTCTGGCTTTTTAGGCAGGACAGGTTTTTCTTCAAGAATAGTTTTGTTACGTGATCCACACATTTGAAAAGTATTTACTGATTTTAATTTTATGACTTGAACAACACAAATTGAGAGACAGAAAAAGGGACATACATACAACATAAATGCCACAAATGTGACACAAGTGGGCCATGAACTATTAAATCAGAAACTATGTCAGCAACAGTAAAGAGGTTTCTCAGCAAAAGACCTCAGTTCTACTAGGCTCTCAAAGTACCTTTCGATGGTGGAGATTCTGGTCTTTTAGGCACAGGAGTAGGTTCTGGTTTTTTAGGCTCAGGAGTAGGCTCTGGTTTTTTAGACACAGGAGTAGGTTCTGGTTTTTTAGGCTCAGGAGCAGGCTCTGGTTTTTTAGGCACAGGAGCAGGCTCTGGTTTTTTAGGCACAGGAGTAGGCACTTTTTCTTCTGGAACAGCTTTCTTAATGACCGTGGGCACTTTAAAGATAGTAGTTCATTTTAAGAATAGAAATATAAACCATAAAAAATCTCAAGTTTTTCATAAAAGTAAGGTACTAAAATAATGAATAGAAATATTAACTACTTTGAACAAGAACTAAACCACGAACAAGAATAATTTAACTTTCTTGGAGTTCATGACTTTGTACACTGCAGGAAGAGATGACGAAGAAGATATATACCTCTAGCTGCTGGAGCCTCCTCTTTTCTATGAATAGTAGAAATTTCTTCTTCTATGTGCACCTCCTCATACACTTCACGTACTTGAAAGATATTAGTTTAAACACTTAACTTAGAATATCATCAGAAAAAAAGACAACGTATAAGATAAAGAACAAATAGAAACAAATATTCAAACTCCTCTTAAGACACACATCTATTTTGTATCCACCAACAAAATGTAGATGTTTTCAAATAAGGAATGAAAAAAATCTCATATTCTACCCTGATCTGACCTCTGCAGCTTGTCAAGAGAAAGATGTGTGATATGTTCTAAACTGAGCTACTACCGTTAGTGCAAAGACATAGGCCTTGTCTATCTAAGCACCACCACTTTTCATTTTGTTTTTATTTTTGTTTACCTTTGGGCTGACCTCAAGTAGCTCATTTTCCCCTTAAGAACAATTCATTTTCTAGTGTTGCAACTAACCAAAGCTGTTAAGTTCATGATAAACAGAAAGCTGTCAAAATAATAAAAAAATTATGAATTAAAACATGTTTTAGCCTTCAAATGCCACTCAAAATTTCTTGTACCTGTAAAGTGTGAAGGTTCTTCTTTAGGTAGAGCAGGAGGTATTTTTTCTTTGTGGACAGCTTTCTTTGGTACTCCAGGAACTTAAAAATATGGGTTTATTTTAGAAATTTGCACTATCAAATAACACAGTTTTGTAAAACAATAAAAAATTCTACTAGAACAAAATGAAAAATATGCTCTAAGCTGCAGTTCATTGTTTTTCTAACTCCTAACACAGGTCTGAATATGCTCTTCTCTGAAAAGATGGTAAGGTTTAATATTTGTATGTTTGTTTTTCTTGTGTGTGTTATTTCTTTGGAGGGGAGGTGTTTGTTTTTGTTGGTGGGTTTTGGTGGGATTCTTTGTTTGCTTGAATGGGGGGGGCATTGGGTCTTTTGTTTGATTTGATTTGAGTTTCTTTGTTTTTTAGGAATTTTGGCAATTTGAAGGGGTTTATTTTTTGAAATTTCAAAATTACCCATAAAAGCAAGGCAAAACTCCAGTGCAAGTAACTAATGCTTATGCTTCCAAAATCTATAGAGTTCTTTAGTGCTGGAATTTTATTGCAAAATTATGTTTCTGTGAAAAAACTTTTGTGGCTCTGTATTTTGTCCTGGTTTAAAGGATTACCTTAATCTTGACTTTATCTTAAAGGCCCTGATAAGACTGCAAAGAGTCCTTCTGCAAACAAGCTTCTGTCACAGCCTTTTAGATTTTTTTCTAGTATATTGTCAGAGAAAGTATTTTAGGAAATAGAACCTGAGACATGAAGTCAAAAAATATAAGGCTAATCCCTGGCTCTACTAAATTACTTTGTCTAATTTAGCCTTGCTAAAATTTAAATTCTTCTTTGAATCTATGAATCTGTTTGATCAGCTGCTAACAAAAACAAAAAGAAGAACTCTGAGGTGTTTGTGGCACCTAGTCGTGTTGGGTTTCTCACTTGGTAGCTCACTTTTGAAAGAGGTTAGAGAAAATCCATTTGGAGGACTTGTACCTTTAGCTGGAGGAGTTTCTTCTGCAGGTACAGCAGCAGGGATTTTCTTAACTGGGACAGTTTTCTTTGCCACTGCAGGTGCTTCAAAGAGATTATATTTTTTAAAGAACATGTTAACACACAAAGGATAAGTAACAAAGAAGCAATGACAGACACACAGCGTTAAGGAAACATGAGACGAACACATCCAATAACAGATTAGCACACAGATGGGATGGTGAAGATGAATAAGTCATTTGTAGGCAATGTGCTGCTTTACAGATTGCTTGAAGAGCTGGTGTACCTTTAGCTGCTGGAGCTTCTGGTTCTCTAGGAATAATAAAAGGGACCTCCTCTTCTGATGGAACTTCTTCATAAACTTCAGGTTCTTTAAAGATATTAGTTTATTTTACAGATTTTAATATTAATTACAAGACAAGAGTAGAGAGACAACTTATAATGTGAAAATGCAGACATGGAGATGGACCAAAAGCTATTTGAACATAAGTTATTCGAATATCTCATTTCAGCCCAATCATTTACCTCAGCCTGCTAGATGTGATCAATCCCAATCAGTAAAATACAAGTTTATAGAAATATTTAAATTTATTTTCTAGTTACTTAGTTCAGTGTATTAGATAGAATTTGTAACTGAATCTCTTATATCCTCATTTGGAGTTAACTATCTTTATCCCAGCTCAAAAATTAGTGTTGCTCAGGATGGCTCTTAAACCATGGTCTACTTAAGTTCATTTCTTTGCTCCACTGTGACTAAAGTGTTTCCCCGATTAGAAACTTAGTTTCTCTCTAATTTACATTTATTTCTTACATTTATTTATTACATTATCAGAGGAGAAAAGTTTAGCATTTTTAGAATGCTAAACTCCATTTTTAAAGTTAGTTTAATATTTTAAATCTATAAAATGCTGAACTACATCTAAATTTGGGGAAAGAAATGGTTTAAAAGAGATGGATGTAAGTTACTTTTAAATAATTTTAAAAATTAATTGAAAATGTCTCATATTTTACAGAACACTCTAGGGCATGAATTGATATGTTCACCGCAATTTACTGTTTGGTAGATGTGCCACTGATGTACCTTCATAGAAAGGAGACTCCTCTTCTCTAGGAATAATGGTGGGTACTTTCTCTTCAAGGACAGCTCTCTTATGAAACTCAGGAACTTCAAAGATAATAGCTTTCTTTTAGTAACCCAAAATAATTTTCCATTTTTAATATTCCGAATTGAAATAAACCCAAAAAACCAAGTCACTTTGAGGTCGTGGGTAGCATGCCTTTTTGATAATGAAATACGATACAGTTCTAGAACTGTCTCGCTGAAACAATGAATTATGGGGAAAAAAATAGAATTTCTGCTCTCAAAGAGTATTTGCTTTCCTCACTGCAGTGCCATGATTTTCCTTCTGATAGGTGTAACAGCTTTAATGTCTTTACTGGCTCTTGCCCTATTACTTCTTCACCAATTTCATGATCCATGTATCAGTTTCAAAACCCCAGTTTAAACTACATTCCCACCTATATATTACAAATATAAAAGCACTGAAGGTTTACATAATGGTAATGTAACTGGAAATAGCTCCTCAGCATGTTTTTATTCATAACTCAATGATCTGCTGTCTAGCACATGTCTGAAATATTTGCCTCAGAGTTTCTGGTTTATCACCAAGGGCTGAATCTCCACTTAGAGACTGGGTACCCTTGCAGTGGTGTAAAGGACATGACAATCATTGTAAAAGATGTCAGCTGGGACAAATGGCACAAATATTTCCTTTCCATAAAATCTCATATCAAAGGCTCCTTTACCTTTCTTTGGTGGAACTTCTATTTCAGGTGTACGTGTAGGTTTCTTTTCTTGAGGGACAGCTCTTTTGAGAACATCTGGCCCTTTAAGATATAATTTACTTTTAGGGCTTTCAAAGCCATTTGGAAGACGTTAGAAAGAAGAAAAGCAAATCTAACAAGGAAGATTCTTGAAACAAGAAAGAATTAAATAATTCCCGAAAGAACATTGATGTTAATTCTGAAGATTAGACAGAAAAATAACACATTAAAAATACATATTCTTGAAAGATTTCTTTTCAGAAGAATTAAAAATATTATTTCCTTCTGAACTACTTTCATGTGGAGCTTAATGACAAAACACACATTTTTTTAAAGTGACTCTCACACGTTTTCAACAAATGACTTGAAAACAACAGGCAAAAATCTCAGTCACAAACAGATGAAAAACTCACTCTAGGGACAACACAGATGGACATTTCTCAACAAATAATGAGGACAAAAGACTGGAATTAGAGTTCATATACCATGAGGCCAATGCAGAAGAAATATACCTTTAGCTGGTGGAGTTGTCTCCTTTTTAGGAAGAGCAGATGGCACTTTTTCTTTTGGAACAGGTTTCTTTGGCACTCCTGGCACTTTAAAGACATTGGTGGTTTTTTAAAGAATGTTTGCAGTATGAATATTACATAAGAATAGAAGTTAAACAAAAAGCAAGCAATGCAAAGAGTTGGAAAGCTTAGCAAAACACACACACGCACATACATATATAATACATATATACATGTATACAATACAAAATAGGCCACCTGTCTGGACTATTTTGCTTGGATTCGCATAGCTAGAGATTTGGCATTCAGTGAAAGAAGAACACTGCTGTTGTTGGGTTAATTTTGGCTAGAATAATCCTTAACAATTAGGTTTCAGGAATTACCAGCTGTAATTAATGGCAACTAGGAATACAGTAAGGTTTTCATTTCCTATCAACTAAGTCCAAGCCTTTCTGTAAAAACAAACAAACAAGCAAACAAATCCACTTTTCCCCACTGACTTAATTCTGACAATTCACATGAGAAACAACTATAAAAGTTAACACAAAATGAGTATCTCCCCAACTGAGTACTATGAACAGAAAATTACAAAACTCTGCACTAGTACAGTAGCTCTACCAGCATCCACTGCCAACTGCTATTCATGGCACTTTATGTTTTGTAGAGCCTGAGACAGAGAACACCTGTTAAGATTGCACACACTCCAACGCATCATTAGGTTCAAGAAAGTACTAGTTTTTCAGAATTCTGAAGAAAACCAGAGTTTCAATGATTAGCTATAAAATGTCACTTATATTGTGATGGCAAAAATTACATTAAGGTCCTATCCTCACTCCTTTTGCCTCCAGAAAGCAATTTGTTAAAGAATTTTTTTATTTTTTATTTTTTAGTAACTTAACTTTGCTTGACTGTGCTGTGAAAGGAAGTTAAGTGTCTAGCAGCCAAATTAGAACAGGTAAATGACTGGATTTGGCAGAGACTCAAGCAGGAGGCTGTGTTTTCAGCTTTATCAAATAGTTGATGTACCTTTAGCTGGTGGAGCTTCTCTTTTAGGAACAGGTACTTTTTCTTCTGGCAGAGGTCTTTTGGGCAACTCAGGCACTTTAAAAAATATTTCATTATGGACTGTAAGTTATTTATGAGGAATTAAAACAGATATAAAGACAACAAACAGAGCAGTTGCTCATTTGCAGAGGAAGCATCTCCTAGTTTTCTCAAAAAAATAGAAAAAAATTGAGCTGTAACCTCAGAATTCTCGAGCAATGAAACTAAGAAATATCAGCGTACATCTTTTTGGTACGTTGCAGATGCACTTTCTCTTTGGCATGAGGGATCATAAATTTAAGTGGTGGGAAGGAAGGTTCTACATGAGTTCCAACGTCTCTGTAACTCAGAGGAGCTCAATTGGGCAAAAGAATCAAATAGTAACGCCAAAAAAAAATATTAATTCAGGTTGAAGCTGAACTACATCAGAAAACTATCAATTTCTCTGCCTATGTTATATCTACATGAACTCAGTCTTGGGCAGTCAGATGGGGAACCCTCCCATTTCACTCTGAAGGGAAGAATCCCTTAAGAAGGAGTAGGATAGAAACAATCTTTGAACTGATTTATCATTACCAGCAACAGACAGACATAGGACTACCAACAAGGCAAAATATAAATAAACACCCACAGGAGGCTTAAGCAGTAACTGGAAACTCAACACACTATAAGAACAAAGAAATCATGACTTGATTTACCTACAGCTGGTTGGACTTCATAAGCCTCCTCATATACCTCCTCATATTTCTCATAGATCTCTTCCTTCGCCTTAAACTCATACTCTTCATAGACATCTTTCTCCTCAGCCTGCTCTTCATATTCCTGCTCCTGAATCTCCTTATATCCCTCAGGTTCTTCAGGTTCCTCATATGCCTCAATTTCTTCAGCTTCCTGAACCTGCTCAAACTCCTCAATGCTTTCATATGTCTCATACTTCTCATACTCTTCGTATGCGTATTCATACTTCTCCACCGCAGGTGCAGGAGCAGAGACTTTTTCTTTCCGGACAAGTTTCTTGGATACTTCAGGCACTTTAGAAACAGTATTATTGTTACTACCTGACAAATGTTTTAATTTTTTTTTCTTTTTTTTTACAGTTAGTCAAGACAATTCACAAAGAAAAGAAAATTACACGATAACTACAAGCACAAGTTACATTAAATTATGAAACCATTCCTCTGAAACAATACATATATTAAAAAAGATTTTAGAATGAGGAAGAAAAACAAATCTTGGGGAGAAATGAGAAGAAATATATCTGTACCTTTAGTTGGTGTTGGCTCTTTGGGTTTGGGCACAACAGCTGGCACTTTCTCTTCTGCAACAGCTCTTTTACGCACCTCCGTGACTTTAAAGATACAGATTTCATTTAGGAATTTAAAAAAACCAAACACCCTTAGAGCAGTACACATAAAAAAAGCACAAGAAACAGAGCTTTATGTTTCTACAATGCAAACACTGAAAATGAAGAGTTTTAACATAAATTCACACAGAAATCTCTTACGACAGAGACAAAAGTTAAAAAGAAGAGGATCAAGAGTATTTTTAGCATAAATATTAATTATAAAGAGTACATATACCTTTAGCAGCTGGAACCTCCACTTTTTCAGGGGGAGCAACAAGCACCTTCTCCTCAGCAGTGATCTTCTTAGTCACCTTGGTTACTTTAAAGATAGGACCTAACTTCAGCATAATTTATAAATAGACACAAAACCAGAAGCTTACAAACAACAGAACAGAGCCTTGCAAACAAACAAACAGTGTAGTGACAAACGTACTACAAGACAGGGATACGAAAATGTCCCTTGCTAAACTCAACTTGTATGAAGAATATTATCAGGTAATGACAACAGCATTGACAAACTGCAATACCTTTGGCTGATGGAGCTGGCACCTTTTTAGGAACAGGTTGTTTTACTTCAGGAATGGGTTTCTTAGGCATCTCAGGCACTTTAAAGACATTTTATTTTAAGAACGTCATCCACCAGTAGTACGAGAAAGAGAACAGAAAACGTACACAAAACAGACATAATGACATAAGAACTGATCTGCAGAATACATTTTTTAAAGATGATACAGAAATGAAAACAAAAGACACTTTACATCCCCAAGTATACTTCTAGAAGAAGTAAAACCATTCCAGAGCTCATTTTTTTGCTAGGAATTTGACAGGCACTCTGAGACATCAATACAAAAAGGCAGCAGGGACACAAAACTAACATAAATAAGAAACAAAATAAACTAGATGGAGACACTGAACGAGAATAACAGCACATTGTTTTCCTACGGATTAATTTATGTACCTTTTGCTGGAGGAAGCTCCAGTTTCTCGGGAGTGGGTACAGGTATTTTTTCTTTTGGAACAGGTTTCTTAGGAATCTCTGGCTCTTTAAAGATATTATTTTGCAAACACATTTTAAAATTGCTTTCAGAGCAGTAAAAGCATGAAAAACATAAAACAAGACAAAGACAGGAAACAGCCCACAAACTCCCCCCAAAAGATTAAGATTTACATAAAACTTAGAACAAGAAATAAAGAGGACTTTTAATGAACACAAAAGATGTTATGAGTAACTTGCAAGAAATGATCATGTACCTTTTCTTGGTACAGTTTCCTCTGGAATAATTTCCTCTCCTTCTTCCTCAGGAACAAAAATAGGAACCTTTTCTTCAGACACAACTTTCTTTGCCACCTCAGGCACTTTAAAGATATTATTTTAGGAACTTTACTTTCACAATATCACACAAAAAAATTTGTAACATAAAACACAGAGACAGCAATTCTAAAGTAACAACAGTAATTAAATATTAATAAAAATAGGGGAAACTCTATTGGGTATTTTTCACTCCTTGGGAACAGCAATGTTCAATTGGGTTACAGGGATTATGTGAGGATGAGCTCTTTTTGCCAAATTTTTAATTTCAGTGTTGTTGCAAACAGAAAATATTAGCAAGATATGCTACAGAACAGAGGTTTTTTTTTACATAAAAGCCTTCCAGCTGCTGAGGTAGAATTTGCTTGGCACCAGATGGTGGCCTTTGCAGTGGTCTTTGAATTTCACATTTGCTTTTTTGCATGGTTAGTTGTGAGTTGGTTTTCCTTTTGCATAAGTTTGGCTAAAAACCTTGAGAATTTAGCATACTCTCAAGGTACGTGTAAGAGTGATCTCCCTGAACTGAAGAATTTCCAGGCAAAAATAACCTTTTATTTCAGCTATTTTGTTTTTGCTTAAACCAAATTTAAATTAATTTTAAAATTAGTTAAAATAATTAATTTTAACTAAAATTAATTTTAAAATTAGTTCTGAATTATAATATCACCGTGAATTATTTAATTGACAGTGATCACTTAGAAGGGGAAAAAAGCAGATCATCCAAGGCCTGATGCTCAGCCTGCTAAAGCCAATAACAAAACAGGCAATCAAGTCCTGTCTGAGCCCAAGCATTGCTCCCTAGAGGCAAGCAGCAGGGTGCTAGGACCAAGGATCTGACTTTACAGGAGTAAAAACTGAATTTTAAGTACCACTGAAATATGAAAATAAGAGGGAGAGTAATTGTCTGCATACACCGCAACGTGATATACCTTTAGATGGTGGAATTTTCTTTACTTTGGGAACTGCAACAGGTACTTTTTCTTCTGGGACAGCTCTCTTGGGCACCTCTGGCACTTTAAAGATATTGTTGTGATAAGAAATTTTTAATTGCTTTTAGAACTACTGGAAGTGTGAACTACTACACAAAAGTACTGAAACCCCAGGACAAAAGCACACAGACCAAGAAGAACAGGAAAACTCCACTCAGAAGGTTAATTAAAGTTTACACCAAGCTTAAAACAATGAATGGAGATGAAGATCTTAATGAATTGAACACAGCTCTCATAGTTTTCAAGAAAGAATGATGTACCTCTTGCTGGTAGCTCTGGAATACTTTCCTCTTCCTCTTCTTCTTCAGGAACAAAACTAGGTACCTCTTCCCTGGGAGGTGTTGGTATTTCTGGCACTTTAAAGATAGTGTTTAATTGTGGAAAACTGAGACACACCATCAGAAAGTGAGAGACAACTTACACAGAAGCTAAAGAGCACGACTTAGCAAGTACATTTGTCACAAACTGCTACTATACTTCAATTAAATTCTAAAAACAAACATAAAGAAACAATAAGAAGCATCATCTGCATGTTCAGTTATAAGAATCAATACCTTTGGCTGGTGGAGGTTCTGGCTTTTTACGTACAGGGGCAGGAACTGTCTTTTCTGGAACTTTCTTGGGAACTTCAGGCACTTAAAAGACATTTTTATTTAAGGAATTAATTTTCACTATAACATAAGACATGGTAAAACAATAAGATAACCACGCAAATATGGTAAAACCTAACTGTGTATGAAAGTTAACATTCTTTTACCCACAGATATATGCACAGATGTAAACTCACAAACATACGCAGACTTCAGCATCACAAATTATGGTAGTAAGCCTAAAGGATAGGTCTGGCTGTTTAGGCACATTGTTTCTCTTTTGAAGCATTTGTTTTTGAAACAGCAAGTCCTTTAAAATTACACAGAAACGTAAGATTCAAAAGACAGAGACAATGCAATACACAAACACAGACATTTTCAAAGCAGAGACCAAGTGCGGCACCCACGACTAAGCCACAGCCACAAGAGTGTCCTGATCAAACACAGGTCAGTGCGTGGCTCAAACTCGCTGGGCCAAGGAATGGGGTTGTTACTGGCAGACCCCTAAAGCTGAAGAGACAAAACCAGAATCACACAGTTTGATCAGAAACTGGTGTACCTTTGGCTGGCGGAGGCTCCTCCACTTTTTTAGGCACTGGGACAAGTACCTTCTCTTCTGGCACAGGTTTCTTTGGTACTTCAGGCACTTGAAAAAATATTATTGTAGCTTAAGAATTTCATTTTTGAACCATAAGGTAAAGAACATTGATATGAATCAGTAAAGTGGAACGACAAAGAACTGTCAAGATTAGAAAACTTTCTTCACTCTACATTATAAGAGGCAAGATGAACAAAGACTGACCTTTAAAATATTTTTTTAACACATTCAATCAAGAGCTGATATACCTTTGGCTGGTGGGACTTCCTTCTTTTTTGGTACAGGAACAGGAACCTTCTCTTCTGGCACAGGTTTCTTTGGCACTTCTGGAACTTAGTAAGATATTATTGAAAATTGAGCTTAGCGTGAGAATCTTAAACAATGTGACATACAAGCCAGTCACACTAAACAATTAAACGCAGACAAAAAAACCCACAATTCTTAAGAGGAAAAAATCTTTTACTATCCTAGTTTTTTTTAAAAAGTGAGAAGACAAAAGAACTCTTAGAAAATTTTTCTGATCATAAATAATTACAAGTGCATATACCTTTAGCTGGGGGAGCTTCCTTCTTCGGCACTGGGACTTTCTTTTCAGGTACAGGTTTCTTTGGCACCTCGGGCACTTTTAAAAAACATCATTTCGGTTAAAAAATAAACCACAAGCTACTCAAAACAGAAGAGAAACAAAAAGGACAGCAACACAAACATTTCATATGAAGAGCCCCCCCCAAAAAGAGCAGAAAAAGGTAATAATCAATTAAGATGCCTGAAAAATAATGTGAATTACATATTCAGAGAATGTCTGCTAACATGAAGAGATGATATATACCTTTTGCTGGAGGAGCTTCTTTTTTCTTCATAATAGGTACTTTTTCCTCTGGAACAGGCCTCTTGGGAACCTCAGGCACTTGAAAGACACCATTAATGTTTTAGGTATTTACTTCTATAACAGTGGGAACATAAAGTGCAAGCAAACATACAAATACATACTCCAAACACACAGCTATGATTTAACAGGATTTCATTGTTAAGACAAAATAAAGTAGGAAACTGATGCCATCGATAAAAGTGTTTTTAACTTCAAGGGCTTTTTTGCTGATCAGAAGACTAAGAGTTTGACTTTGTAGAACCAGCTATTAAAGAAGATTATAAAGTGCCAAGGTGGGAAAGTTGCAAAAATACATTTTTTTTCCTCCAATTCCTTGACATTTATTACAAACATTGTAATAAACAATTACTGAATGTTTGTATTAGTTATTTAGTGGGTTTACTATTTTTCCATATTTTTCCCTAGAACTATGATCCCAGTGCCACTCAGGCATTTAATAGGTTGCATCTCACATTAATGTTGTATATGTCTTAAATATAACTTGCTGATTACATTTTCTTCCTCAAAAATTTCCAAGAGCTTTCTACATGCAAAAAACCGAGCACATCTAGTTTATCAACTGACTCACTTCAAGCACAGAACTATGGACACGTTTTAAGTGTCCAGCAGTTTATATCAAATTTGTTGGGTTAGCGAAGTGTTTCAAAAAACCAACTTTAACTCTTCTGAAATCAATAGGCTTTCCCTTTAGCTGTAGTGAGGGAAAGGTTTCAACTAAAACACATGTGAACTTCTTTCTGTAGTTCAAACCCAGAAATATCCATAAAAGTTTTACAGTGACAGGCCTTGTTTTACACTGGCCCTGAGCACACTGAAGAAAGTTTGGAGTGAATTAAACGTACCCTACTCTGACTAGTCAAAGGAAATTTTAGCCAACAATAATCTTCCTGTTCAGGATTAACCTGGCTTTTGCAGTGTGCAGCCTCACCTCTTCTCAACTATGAAAAATATGCTAATCAACATGTCAAAATTCTACCGCAGACAGGGTTAAATATAGTTTTGGCAGCCAATAGTTAGTCAAAAGAATTTCTGAACTTCTTTGGGGGGAAAAGACACTATGGAATGATTTGGATCAGGACTGGAAAGGATACATTTTTAAGTACCCTTGGATGATTATGTAATTTTGGAAAATCAGATATAGATGATTTATATCCTTATAGTAGGATGTATCAAGGTCTTGGAATGACCTAATTCTCCTAAGCAGGGAATATTATGTTCATCCTCTATAAACCATGCAGAAAATTTATGCCAGCACCATAAAAATCAGTCCTAAGAAAAATCCTAAAACTAAGAGTACTTCAATATGGATATTTAATAAAACTTTTGTATCTTTCTTTTTTGTGAAAATATATTATTCCCTTTAGGACAGAAATAAACACCAATCAGAGGGTTGTCCAAGATTTCTGAGACGAATTTAATGTGACTTGTGTTCCTAAATCACTTATTGTCAAGTACTCTATCTATTTTCTAGATAAATATATTTTTTGTCTGTGATTGCAGACCTCATGTAAGCATTTCTAAGTACTTCAAGCACAGTCTGATAGATAAATTGGATTCCATATGAGGATGAAATTTAGCTCAGCTAAATTTTCTTACTGAAATGTTGTTCATATGAAAGAGGAATGAACATGTATGACATGGAACATTTGATTTTTTAGAGGTAGTAGTAAAGAGTAGATGTACAGCCATCACAGTTTTTCTACACTATATACTGATCAATAAACATCTTGAAGAAAGGCACACTGCAAAGCACACCAGAACATTTTAAAAGAAAGCTTTGGCATTTTAACAGAATGAAGAGACACAACTTTTTCTCACACAAACCCTAAAGTATACCTTTAACTGGTAGGGGAGCCTCCTCTTCATACCGAGGAGCTTCCAATTCTTCCTCCTCATATTCAGCAACTTCCTCTCCATAATAAGCAGCTTCTTCTTCATAATGTGCGACTTCTTCCTCTTCATACTGAGGAGCTTCTTCCTCATAGTGACTAACTTCTTCATAACGGTGAACTTCCTCCTTGTAATGGATCACTTCCTTCTCATACCTGGTGGTTTCTTCCTCTTCATATTTTGGAATCTCTTCTTCCTCTTCATACTGAGGAACTTCAACATATGCTTTTTCTTTTCGGACAACTGTCTTGCGTACTTCGGGCACTTAAAAAGATATCAATTAAAAGAATCTTAAAATTTAGCACATAGATCCTACTTATAATAAGGATCACAAGGCATTGTCAATTAAGAATCAACCAAAGGAAGAACATTCATAGAACACAAATCAGTACACACTTTACATGGAACATACAAGACACAAAAAACATTTATACCATATTTCAATACTATATCCAGTATACCTTTGGCTGGTGGTCTTGCCATTTTTTTAGGAGGATAAATTGGTACTCTTTCTTCAATGACAGCCCTCTCTGGTGCATCAGGCACTTAAAAGACACATTACAATTACATTTAAGAATTTTTGGATGTAATGTTTAAAAGCAAAAATATTCTTGGCAAGAAAGAGAAAAAGATATCTTACAAATACATGTCTGACATGTTAAAGACAAGTGTGCTTATTGACACTGAACATGTAGTTAGGGGAGTCATTAGGCTACTTATCAATAAAGAAAGAACAACATTTTCAAGATACCAATACAAGCAGTTGATATGATTCCTGCTTCATCCACTGCTGCCAACAGTGGAGCTAAACTTGCTGCTGGGCAGAATGCAAAATCCAAATTCATCCAATTTTAAAATTACTAAATCTTGCTGTCTACTGTAGTAGCCCCTCTTCACAGCAGAGACACTTTGCACTACCTCAGGAATGCATTAAGAGTCCTCAGTCACTGGCAAAGATTTGCATGGGAAACTCTACATGAAGGTGAGGGAGCATGTGGAGGAAAACTTCCAGAGTGACTAACAATAGATAAGAGCTCTGGTCTTAAAGGCAAAAGAATGAATTGCTCAGTGAATTAGGTATTTTCCCTCTGCTGTCAATTACTTTATGAAGTGACTTGTTTGTTCAGGCATGGCAAGGAGCCATTCCCTACAAAAGCAAGAAAAATTCCAGAAGATTAAGGTGTGGGTATGTTTAGTATTTAAGATTTATTTAGGAAAGAATGTATGCTCTGTTTAAGCAGCATACTCTCTTTTACAGAAGTGCATGGGTCTTGTCTTCTGAGGCAGATGTCAATACAGCTGGAAACTGCACAAAAATTACCCTGGCCTTTTAACAGCGGGGAGATTTATCTATTTAGAGGATAACTTTGGCATTTGCCCAACAAATTGGAGATTTTTTTTCTGGCCATCTTAAGATTTCTAGCCAGATTTGGGAATTTACAGATACTTTCTCCATGACAAGCTACAATGACCAGAGATGAGTGGCTGCCACAAGTCTTGACGCTGGCTAAGTGGCTGATATTTTTGGGCAATGTGAAGACTGACTAGCTCTTAAAGGATTTTCTGGCAAAGTCCTGCTTGATATTTGATTAAAAGTGCCAGGTACGATTACATTTGAAATCTTAAACCAGAACAGATTGGATCCGGTAACTTTGGTGGATTTGGTAACAAAAACTGCATTGTGCATGAGTGCACTTTTCAGAAAGCTCAGGTTCCTCTGGGTTCTTTTGTTTCAGCTAAAACATATCTGTTTGGTATCTCATGGGAGATACCAGCGGGCATATTACACCTGTCTTACAGAGAACCAGTCAAAGATTCTCTTATTATCCATGAAATGCTTGTCTACCACTGAGAGACTACACAGATTATTTAACTTCACACTGATTTGATTGTATCAATCTTTCATGATATGGATATGATAATGCCGTTTATCAACAGTACCAGGTCTAAAAGCAGTAAGTGTGAAGCATCTTGTGGGTCATTTTTCACAAATCAATAGATTGTCTCCAAAAGTGAAAAAGCAATGAATTTCCTTTAAAGGCTGTGGACTTTGTTCAAAGCCTTTGAGCAGGCAGATCCATTACATAGGATTGTGCTAAGTGTTTCAGCCATGTAGGCAAGAGTAGAGCTAAAGATTTTTTTATTTGACCTTCAGATTTAGGTGAGGAATTGCTTTTACAGAACAGGGAAGGACAGGCTTCGTTTTCAGAAAAAAAGGCTGTCCTGTTTCCACTCAAAGGTCAGACAGGCGGCAAGATTTGTAAAGGAGGACCTAGCGAAATTGATGGGCTTCTACTGTGATGGTAGCAATAAGACAAGAGGAAAGAATTAAGCCTTTTATGAGAATGGAATCCTGTCTTGTGCTATTCTACAAGTTTCACTTTCATGATAAACTGGCAATAAGCAAAGGACATGAAATTCATGAAATTTTGTTTTGTTCTTTTTTTTTTTTTTTTTTAAGTAGGTGACAAGATGAGAATTTGGACAAAGAATTTTTTCAGTCTTCATACCTGTGTATGAAATCTCCTTTTCTGTATGGAGAGAAATGGATACTTCCTCTGACATAGCCCAGTGTTCTTCTTCTGTTGGTACTTCAAAGACAGAGTCTAGCATTAATATTTTTAGCTCTGGTGCAATATCAGGTACAATAATAAATATCCCATTTGGAGTTTCCTAGACAAATAATTATTATTTCCTGACACCTCCCATACCCAGAGTAATTGGTCAAAACGTCTGTAACATTTCTCAAAGGCTTGTACACATTCCCCTGGGATTGTGGTAGACCATACTGATGGACTTGGTAGTGTTAGGTTAACAATAGGACTCAGTGATCTTAAGTGTCTTTTCCAACTTAAATGATTCTGTGATTCTAAATGTGAACCTCAAGAAAGGTACCAGACCAGTAGACTTGAAACTCTGGTGGTGTTGCATGAGGACAATATGCTCATAGATTAATCCACGGACAGGAGTACCTTCTGGTGGTGGAGACACTTTTCTTTTTGGAACAGCAGTGGATACTCTTTCTTCTCTGGTAATTTTCTTCTGCACTTCTGGCACTTTAAAGATAGTAATTTTAAGAATACTAAATTCTAAAAGAAATCACACACTTTCTGAAGTTTATACAAAAGAGAAATGGTACACTATTACATAGAAAATAAAATAAACACAACAATCACACAAGACATACAAACATAAAGACATGTAAATTCACTGAGAAAATGGCCAGCTGAAGCTTTAATGCACAGTAGCTAGATACGCATTAAGTATTTTGAATACCACTTGTTTGGTGGGTTGCAGAAGTAAATTCCTCTGATAAATTAGACACTTTGAAACACTGTTTTAGCAACAGCAGAAATACAGTTAAATATTAAAGTAATACACACTACTATAATACATATAATATTAGGGTAACAGATATATAGACCAAAACAAATCAAGACCAAACAGAGTATTCACATACTGTGAAGGAAGATGGAATGACTGAGATGGAAGTAAGATGTAAATACTTTGCCTTTAGACTCTTCAGAAATGCAAGTAAACCACAGAACACCACACATACGGGGCACATAACAAAATCACTTTTCAATGCAAGGAAAGCACAGAAAGAGAGGACACATTTGCAATTTTGAGAACCTTCACTGAATATTGACAATGCTATAAAACACTGATAATTTTTTGTAAATATGTTAAAATTTATTTAACTTCTTCACTGAGTATTAAAGTACCCAGTCATCAATGAAGTTAAACAGTAGCTAGAAAATGCAAGGAATGCAGACGCATGAGTATTCTCTGCCACCCCCTGCATTCTTTTCAGGGGAGAAGACAAAGGTCCTTTTCATTTAGAATCAAATCAGGACAGACAAATTTGATTAGCCAGGCACACTGTGAGTATGATGCACATGAACACCTAACATTTAGAAGACATCTCTACTTTCATAAGAACTTGTATACCTTTAGCTGGTGGAGCTGTCACTTTTCTTGAAACTGGAACAGGTACTGGTTCTTCTGGCACAGGTTTCTTGGGCACTGCTGGTATTTTTTTTAAAAGGTTTATTTTAAAAGATGCTGAATTAATCACTGTGTATGAACATAATCAGATGACAAAACAAAAATGCAGAGACTGGACAATTCTTCAAGTAAAAAAAAAAAAGAAAAGAAGACAGCAAACACTGAACAAAACAGTTTCTGTTAGATAACTAGACACAAATATAAACCACTACTCTGAAACAAGATTTATGCGTAACTCTGAAAAATTATATACCTTTTTTGGGTGGAGCCTCCTCTTTTCTAGCAACTGCAACTTTTTCTTCTGTGATAATTTTCCTGTGCACTTCAGTCACTTAAAAATAATGTGTAAGAGTATTTAATTGCAATATTTGTAATACAGGTATATGTAAGTTTCTTCTATTTATTCTGATTGTTTAAAAAGAAAGTCTAAGTGAATTTCTACAGCAACAAAAATGAGACCCTGCAGGAAAGAGTCCTTTACAGCCATAGCACAAAAATGAGTAAATGGTCAAAAGACAAAGAAGATCCAGACAAAGGTTACAGATACTAACAAAGAAAACTGTATTGGAGTAAAATGCCTAAACAGAAATCCTGCTAGGCCAAACTCAAAAATCTCTGTGATAATAATATTCTGTTTACCTTTGGTTGCTGCAGGTTCTTCAATTTCTATCTCAAAAGTGGGCACATGTTCTTCTGCAGGTTCTTAAAAAAGATGGTGCAACTTTAGAAAATTTGATTGATTTCATCAACAGGCATAAGATAGAAGATGAAATAACATAAATCTCATCAAGACAGCACAGGTCACAGGTGTCATGGTAGACAAACAAACGTAGGTACACATTTACGGTTGAAGACATTTGAAATGGGAGATACATTTTGTATCAACATGCAAATATGGTAAAGATGGACTACAGCAAAAAAGCATTTTTTTTTTTTCTTTTTTTTGCAACAGGAACAAACCACGGATATACCTCTTGCTGGTGGAGCCACAATTTTTTTAGACACAGGGACAGGTACTTTCTCTTTGGGGACTGCTTTCTTACGAACTTCAGGAACTTTAGAAAAAGAAGTAAGATGAGAAGAAATATGAGAAAGAATATTAAAGTGTAATATATGCAACTGCCTACTACTTTGCAACGTGTTCTACCAAGTTACCACAAACAGTCATTTTCATAGTACAAGAAACAATAATTTTCAAAGTACAAACTGGAATTTGAGACAAGCACTCACCACTGTAAGCAGACACTACTCATGTCAACATGTACAAATAAGGCAGTAAGACAAACATAATTCCCTTGAAGATACATCAGCCAGCTGAGAAACTTGTTTATACCTTTAACTCCTGGAGCTTCCTTAGGAGCAGCTGGCACTTTTGGTTCAGGGACAACTTTCCTGTACTTCTCAGGCACTTAAAAAAATTACAATACATAGTTTTACACAGAGGTGTAGCATCACTACAAGATGAACACATTTCTTTAATACAAAAAACCCACAAATGGACATAAACATACAGTGGCAATATAATGTTAAGAGTAATGAAACAACCAATAGGTTGCAGTGCGAAGAATGTGTACCTTTTGTGGGTGGGGCTTCCTCTCTTTTAGGAACTGTTACCGTCTCCTCTATGTAGTAAGACTCTTCTTCAGTCACTTTAAAAGAGCAAAATATAAAAATACTTAAGTGTTTGATATATATTACTGACTTTATGGTTGCCCTGGTAAGCAACAAAATATTTGTAAGACAAGAATAAGCAGTGTGTGTTACCAATAGACACCTCTGGGATTACAAAATCTACTTTCAAGCCATCCTGCTCCCTCTGAGCCCAATGGAAACCTTTCAAGCAACTTAAAGGAAACAGAGGGACTGATCTCTCATCTTGTATTTGTGTGGAATTTGAAAATTCTCAGTCCATTCCACTGTCCACTGGTTCACTACCGATGGAATTTGTCCATTTTGAGAAAGCTTCTGTCCTGAACACTGAGAAAATTCCTTGACTAAAGCTGGCCCTGGAAAAACCTTTCTATGGTGTCACTTTTAACAGAAATGGAGTCAATCAGTGTTAGTTACTGTCCTTCACAGCATTATGTTACTGCCAATAAACTTACAGGTGGAAACAATATAGCCATTTTATGATGAAATTGTCTGAGGAACCAGAGTGCACCATGGTATTGTGAAGGACTTCTATTTCATTCAAGCAACCTGGTGGAAGAGAAACTTCCAACAGAGGATCTTTGTAACAAAAAAAGAAGGGCTCATAGATCTCAATATCCAGCGGATACCTCATTATTTTCACTGTATCACAACAGGATTAACTACTACATTTTTCAAAAGCAAGTAATAGAAATTATAAACATTCTTTGTATTAAAATTTATAAGTTATGAAATGTATTTACATAGCGGTGAATCTTTCCTTAAAGTAGATATTAATCTGCACTACTTTTGGTCCAAAACAAAAATTACTTTTTTTTGCTTTTGCCTAGTATTCCTGAATTGCTGTCATACCTTCAGAAATCTCTTCCCTGTGAACGGAAACAGACACTTCCTCTGTTTCTTCTTCAGACCATTCTTCAACTGTTGGCTCTTTAAGGAAAATTATTAGTTTTAGTATTTTTGGTGGATGGAGAGAGGGAGGGATTGATGGGTGAAGAAGATAAAGACCAATCCTTACAGGCTCCATATGACAATGACAGATATGCATACAATACAGAAAGTGCTGTCCACATACATATATATTATTTGCTCTAAATTCCGTTTTGCCCATGTACCCTATTGTGTAGTTTTGTATCTCTCTAATACCATTCAGTGGTCAAATGTCAGTTCATCAGAATGGCTCAGTTTCCCCACCACAACAGCTGAGGTGGAGGAAACAAGAGTCAAAGAATCAGAGGTTGCTCCTTGATCCAAGTATATGAAAATGAGAAGGAAAGGAACAAGACAAGAAGGATAGGTCAAGAACTCACAGGAAAGCCTGGCATTGTCACATCAACAAATGTGACTGTGTCAGAGGAAACATCAACTTGTTTTGGGGAAAAGGTTAATTTGCAGGGGACAAACAGAAATAAACACTGCACATACCTCTAGGAATATAATTTGAAAGTTTGTATTTTAGATAGAAAATTTCTATATTTGCTTCTGAAAACTCATTTATGCTTTTTAATGGAAAATATAAATTGTCTTGACTGGATATTTATTAATGGGATACAGAACCAGAGAAAATGCTGATTTCAGTTACCTTATGCAGAGTTATAATAACTTAAAACAACTGATCTGAATCTTCCCTGAGCATGAGAATGTGAACTGAAAGCTGGTGAGAAGTTGACAGTGCAGAGTGAAACAGTATTATTACCTGCAGGGCTACACTATGGAGTATGACTGATGAATGGTTACAGCCCTAATTAGAAGATTCTAAACAAAACAACACATTCATATTTGCTACTCTGATTTTATGAGGGCCTGATCTGAAGATCATTGTATTCAGTGGTAGAGTTTTCATTCCTGTCAATGTGACGTGATCCTGGCATTCAAGACTGAAATTGTAAATGGCACTCAGGAGGCTCTTAACTGCCTGCTAGTTTGTAAAATGCTTAACTCAAAACTCATATACGATTACTAACACAATTTTTTTGTGTATTTTGATCTTGGTATTAGAACAACAGACTTGTAGACAAAGCATACGTTTCTCACTCTTGTCTGTTTATAGTGTACCTTCAGGTAGTGGGACTTCCTCTGGAATGGCAACAGATATTCTTTCTTCTGTAATAAGCACCCTTTCTTCAAAAGTGGCTTTCTTTTGCACTTCAGACACTTAGAAAGATAATAATATTAAAGGTATGTATTTCCAATTTCATTGTGAAAGCAATGTTGCAAAACGCTAAATCTGGGTTTCCAAAGATTTGCTTAAGGGCTCTGAGCACATAAGATATAAGAGATTCAATATTTACAAAGAATAATGTTATGAGTATCGCACAACATATACAACATATTGTAATGATTCATTGTCACTAAATCAAAACAGCAGAATTCACAGGGGAAGCACAAATCAACCACTGATAACAATACAGAACATCTAAACAGAAGCTGAGAGATAGCGTGTTCTTGCGTTCTAGTGGAAAGCGTACCTTTAGCTGGAGGAGCCTCAATTTTTTTAGGAACAGCAGGAGATACTTTCTCTTTAGGGACAGGTTTCTTAGGAACTGCAGGCACTTTAAAAAAGTATTTGTTTTAGAACCTCTGAAGTTAAAACTGGCAAATGCATCATGTAAGAGAAAAGCGTTGTCCAAAAAGACTACATATGGATATGTTTTGTTTACAAAACATGACAGTTGAGGAAGCTGAGATAAATGCAATGTTCCAAAGACTACAGTAAATGGTACTATGGGGAACTATATTGTACCTTTTGCAGGGGGTGCTTTTACTTTAGCAACATATGATATTTTTTCTTCTGGAGCCAGTTTCTTAGGTACTTCTGACACTTCAAAGATTTTAAAAATAATATTCTTAGCTACAATTAACTGGTGCTTTGAAACTGCACCTATAGTACATTTATCCACAAAACTGACACAAAAGATACATATCTAACATTACTGAAATACAAATAAAACCAGATCCACTTAACAATAAAAACTAAAATTGCACATAAACAAGATGTTTAAGAAAATAAGAAAAGAATGTTATTTATTTAAGTGTACCTTTAGGTGCTGGAGCTTCCTCTCTTTTTGGAACAGCAATTTTTTTCTCTGGGGGAGCTTTCTTAGGCACCTCTGGCACTTAAAAAGATAAAATATAAGGTAACTGAATTCTGTATTTCAAAGATTTATTGGAGCATTATAGATTTCATGAATCCACTTATAAGAATATCAAGACACACCACATAACACATTCATACACTTAACACAGAAAGATACAATACAAGAGCAATATACATTTGGGGAAAAAAAGTCCAACCAGTTGCGTGAAGACCGTCAGACTATTTAAGACTGATTTTTTAACTGAGGAAAGAGCAGCTCAAATATGTTACCTGGCCTTAAAAACTCTCATAATATGCACATGGAATTATACATAAACACGAACATGGTCACATACAGACTAACAGGAAAATAAAATACAACAGGTAATGTACACTCCATCAGTAGGTATATCTTTGGCATGCAGATGTTCCTTGGGAACAAGAACAGGTGCTTTTGCTTCAGGCACAGGTTTTTTAGCACTTCAGAAACTCTAAAGGTATTAAAATTCTTTTAAGTAATCTTTCTAAGGCTTTTGAATGTCTTAGATGAGGACAGACATCCAAGAAAATACACAAAGCCTATATTTATCATATGCTTATGCTGAGAAATGAATAGAAGTTAGGAAAATAGGACATTCAAAAGATACTGTACCTTTTGCTGGGGGAGCCACCTCCTTTTTAGCAACAGCAACTTTCTTTTCTGGAACAGGTTTCTTAGGGACTTCAGGCACTTTGAAAAACATTGTCAAAGTAAGAGATCTTTAGCTTTTGGAACACTTACACAAATTTCAGTAATTCAAGATTGTTTTATAGAACACACACAGTGCCCAGACAAGGAGCTCAGCACTGCAAACCAACACAATACAAAGAACAGCCTTTGGGACGTGTACAGACTACACAAGAAAGACGCTATGATATAGGAAAACTCCAGCGCTACCACCACTGCACTGTCACCTTCCATCGGACTTTACTGAAGTAAAAACACAACACCCTTGCCTCCAAAAGCCACACAACCCAAATAACAAAGAGTAAGCACAAGACTATTAGAAAAGAGAAGGGCTCAAGCTGAGACAAATTCAAGCTGTAAGCTGTTATTTGAAAAAGTGAAAGTGTGCAAGGGAGACAATGCAAAATCAAATAATGCATATGGAAATAATGCAATAAGACACACAGACAGTAAATTCATAAATATTCAAGAAAACAGGAAAAATAACACCATGAAAGACAATTTGTTTGGGTTTTGCTTTTTTCTTTTTTTACTAGGGCAGTAGAAATACCTTTAGGAGATGGAGCTTCTGTTTTAGGGACTGGAATAGGCTTTCTTTCTTCTGGAACACGCCTCTTTGGTACCTCAGGCACTTTAAAAAGATAGGTGGTGATCATTTAGAAGACAGTTAAAATACTTGGTAAATCACAGTAGCTGCTTTTAACATGGTGTATAAGCAAACACTACATATCAAAACCTGCTGTTTTATGAAACAGGTACAATACGTACACCTCAAAAAAGCTATTAAAAGAGTTATTTAGTGATGAAGAATAGGAAGATTCAGAATTGCAGTAGGGTTTGAACCTTTGAGAGTGGAGCCATAGAGAAATGGAAAGATCTCCGGTCTTTTATGTTATTCTTTGGTAAACAGTATTACAGACAGGTAATGGGAAAGTCCAGAAAAATGGGGCATGTGATGATGCAAAGACTTATTCACCTTCAACATGAGGGATCTCCATTTCTGTAGAAACAACTTCCTCCTCCTCTTCCTCCACTTCTCTTTGTGCTACAATAAGAATTTTAAAGATATTAAAATTTGAGACAGGAAATTTCAATGTCCATAGTAAATCTGGAAAACTTTAGGAAGATATTATGTGTGTCCAGTACACAATGGTCACTGAAACACTTACGTTAATACATAAAATAATTTAATCCAGAAAACTAACAGCATGTGAAGAACTCACAATGAATTTTGATTCAAATTAAAACAAACAAACAAACACACAAACTTAAATATTTACTAGCTTCTCATTCTTAATCAATCTACCTTCAATTGGGTAAACAGCTTCATAGAATCTTTCTTCAACTGTTTTCTCATGTTCTGTTGGCTCTTCAAAGAAAAGCATTTAAACATTAAGATAAAATAGGTGAAATATTGGCATCTATTAAGCTAAAGAAAACTCAGGTTACATCACACAATGAACAAAAAGATGCAAGGCATACTGAAAGACAAATATAAGATGTGTCTAAATATGTAATTTGCCATACATAAAAATTGTGCAAAAGAAAGACTAGAAGGATTGAGAGATTGTTTTGATTTGGGTGCACAAATTTTTGGTTTTGTACATACCTGTAACATATGAATACGCTTCTTCTTTGTGGACAGAAACTGACATCTTTTCTTCTGAAACAGTCCATGTTTCTACTGTAGGTACTTTAAAGATAGGATTTTACTTTAGTATTTTATATTCTAGATCCAGATTAGTGGCAGTCAGCATGTGAGTTTTTATCAAATCTTTATTTGTATTGCACATTAAAGTACTAGACATATTTAGACAGTCAGTATTCATATTCTAAAATATTGAACATAAAACAAGCACACAAGTAGAATAGTTAGTATTTGTTAAAGACTAAAGACACAAACACCTTTAACCCAAACACTTGCAAACATGCCCATGCTTTTGGAAACAGTACATCAGAAGAATTCCAAAGGCAGTTCTTCAAAAGTATTTTTGGGTATTGGGACACAATTATGCTTGCTGTGTAAGGATAAGCCAGCTGGCAGAATAGATGGGGAAAAGGCTAAATCACACTGCAGTATTCTGTAGGCTGTTTAAATACGAAGCAAAAGGCTAGCCACAAACATGTTACAAACAGACTTCATGAAAGACTAAAGCATGATACACGTACCATTCAAACACTGAGGTAGTCACAAAATGACTAGTACAATAGGTCCACATACATATATACAGGCCCACATATTTACAAGATGCACAGAAATGTACAGGGTGCTGAAAAAAATTTAAAATATAATGGAAAGATGCTGATCTGTACCTTCCTTTTTCATAACTTTTTCCTCAATGACCATAGGCGTAGGCTTTGGTGGTACAACTTTCTTGGTAACTGTTGGCATTAGAATTTTGTTATTCAGTCAGATGTTTAGCAAAGAGATCAAAATAAGTCTACAGCTACCTAGCAATGATGCTGAAAACACAATGAGCAAGACAAACATAAGCTAATTCAGTAGCTAAGTCAGGCGCCTTGGAATCACGCACAGCAGCATATGGAATACTGTCTTTTCTTATTAGTTACCTTCCAAAGGGGCTGGGTAAGTCAGAGCATTTAGCACACAGGTAATTTCCTGACATATATGGAATTGCAGCTGACAGAATCCTGCTGTGGGATGGGAAATGCTATATAGAAGGAAGCAGTTACCAAGAGAACAAGGGTACATCTTTATTTCATTACCAAGCAATTAACCAAGATACCCTGGTAGATGGTCAAGACGGAAATCTGAGCAAGATGGGAAGTTCCCATCTTCAGCTTAGTGTGAAATACACTGTTTCACCCAGTGCAATTTTATACTCCCTTCCTTTCTTAAAGCATTGGTAGTTAGCATCTGCATTTGGTAGTTTCCCCTAAAAAGCTTTTAATCTTATTTTAAAAGAATTCAGCAGAAGCTTTTATTAGAGGTTTCAACGACTGAAAAATTGATCAGACTCTTGTTAAATAAAGATAAAGCATACGCAGATCAGCTGAGTAACAATAGCCACTACTTTCATGGAGAGATGACATTGAGGTAATTAAACAGTAGTTACCCTCAGCTCGTTTGACTTTTTCTTCTGCAATCCTCTGAGTGGTTACCTCCACTTTTTCATCGACAGGTTTCTTGACAACTGCAAGTAATTCAGATAGATTTATTGTCTAAATAATCTTGAAAATTATTTTCCTGACACAAACCAGGTAGAACTGGCTCTTTTCATGTTTGGGATGTTACAAGCTTTGTGCATCCTCTGCACTGTACAGTGCCCACCCACCCCTGAGGGATAAGCAGTGATCTAAATTGAGGACAGTTCTCAGAAGTGCAGCATTTATGGCCTCAGTAGTTACACCCACAGCCAAGGCAGGGAGGAGGAAGGATAATTGAATCAAATCAGTTTGATTTTGCCATCAGTTCTTAGTTTGCTTCTACCACCATGGAGCAGAGAGTGTAGAAATATAAGGTGTGAGAAGAGGAAGGATTGCCATGACCCTTGCTCATGTCACTGTCCAACATTAAGAGAATTTTCTCCTTTCCAAGGAAATGTGAATGAGCAGCACCACTCAGCTTGAAGGAGATGAATGAGAGACGTTTATATTCGTGTTTTTGTTATTTTTGCAGTAAAGTCATACCTTTTTGAACTGTTACTTCCTTCTTTTCCTTCTTTTCAGCTGTAATTGCTGGTGGTTTTCGCTCAGGCACAGGTTTCTTAGGAACTGCAACCACTAGAAAAAAAATAACATCACATAGCGATAAAAAATATGTTGACTAAAGGCTCTGCAGACAGGAAGGTATTAGTTATGCCATTATAATTTTATGAATTGGAAAAACACACAGAGTTTTGGAGATCCTATCATTGCTGTAAAATGTTTTGCTTGATGGTTTCTCATCAGAGCTAAATTGTATTTTTAGAGGCATACATGTTACTAATACCCAAGACACACATAGCATGCAAGAAATTTAAAAACGTAGCCACGACCATCAAGAATTGTGTGAAACTTTTAACATATACCAAGTTTATCTAGACCCCATAAAAGTGATAGAAGAAATATCTAAACAACTAAAAATTACACGTATCATTTATAAACTATGATCTCATATTAGGTTTTAAGTCCATTTATAATCAAATTATAATACATTATAATGCATTCATTCCTATCTGCATCTATACCTCGCCATACCAGTCCTTAGCTTATCATCAAGTGTCAGTTAAAATTTGTCAGCATATTATGGTTCCAGTTATTGTAACAATAAAAAAAACCAAAACCAAAACAACCAGCCAACCAACCAAACCAAACCAAAGTTGCTTCATTCAAAATATTGATGCCTGAAGAATAAATACGAGAAAAGAGAAAAAAATAAAATGGTATGATAATTAAAATACCTTCTTCATGAATGACTCTTTTTTCTTCATAAGTCACTTCTCTTTTCTCATAAGCTTCTTCCCATTCCTCTTCCTCTTCATCATAGCCTTCTTCCTTGACATAATAATCATGGTCTTCACCATAATCTTCTTCCCATTCTTCATAAGTTTCTTTGGGCATTTCATATATTTCCTTCTTTTCTTCATGGATCTCTTGTCTCCTTGCCATAGATGTTACTTTGATCTCTTTGGGCTTCTCTGGCAGCACTTCAGGAATTTAAAAGAAAAAATAAATTTCATATCATAGCCTGCAATTTGCAAGGCATGGATGTTCACACTTAATGAAGTTATTTCACCCTCACAGACAGTTTAAAGAAGTGACTATTTTTCAAGCAGTCCTAATCAGCTTGGATTTTAAATATGTGTTTTTAACAGAAAGACAAAAATCAAACAACTGTGGTTGATTCGAGGTACTTCAAAACAACACACCTTGTTTCCCCACAATAGTTTTACTATTTTTTAAAAAAGTTTTTTTAAAAAAGTTTTTTTAAAAAAGGAGAAAAGTTACCTTTAGGTGGTGGCACTTCTTCAGGACCTTTTTTAACCACCTTTTGGGGGACTTTCTTTAGTGGAACCTTTCTTTCTGCTTAAGAATAAAATATTTAAAATTTTAATTAAAAAAATCAAACAAACCCCCTACACAAACAATAAACCAAAGCCCAATAGCCATGAAACATGTACACACTGTTCAAATACTGTAAGTATTCTTACCCGGCTTTTTCTCCTCTGGAGGTGTAACAAGAGGTAGAAGAATAGGAATGGGGGCAGCTTGTAGGAAAAATGAAATATTTAGAACATAATTTGAGTATGATATGAAAAAGGTTGAGTATGAAGAAAAATCCTGGTTTGATAAAATAGATTATATGATTTTATTGCAGCTACAGAGTAAGAGCAAACATGGTGCTCATTCTGACAGTTTACAGTAGCTGAATAAATATATTTTGAGAAGGAATCTCCATTCGACCCTTATTTGAACCATGAACCTTCTCAGCTTTATTTTCTTTGCTGCCATCACTCTCCTGTCTTTGCTGATAGTAATTCATCTAAATATCAAATCTTTCCCCTCCTGCTGCCACTGCAAACATTTACCAAGTTATCCTGAAACTAAACCCAAGAAGATTGAGCTTCTAAGGTTCATAGTAAGCTAGTAATGTAACAGATGTGCAAATAATGTTTGTAGTCTGTAGTCTAATACAAAAGCCTAGGGAGAGACCATTTGCAATAAATATGCAGTACAAGTTAGGGCTTTAAAAGATTCTTTTTCTAAGAGCAGTAATTTAGAGAGTTTGTTTAAAAGATATTTCTGTGGCAAAAAGAAGAAGAGATGAAAACAAAAAAATTATCAGAGAGGAAGATAGAAGGAAGATCAAATGAAGAAGAGACTGATAGGAAAACATGATGGAAGGACTGACTCTTTCTAAAAGGCTTCATTCCCACCACTACCTGTGTAGAGTCTTCACCTTCCACACAGCAAAGAAGCCTATCCAAGCCAAGTTTTGCCCATATTGTACTTGCACAAGGACAATTAACTAGGTCTTATCACTGTCTAATATTTTTCTCTGAGGTTCCCACTGGCCTTCTGCTTCAGAGAAAACATGGAACAAGCATAGTTTATTGCCCTACCTTCAGCTGGCTTTTGAGTTGGAACTGCAACCTTAGCATCAGGAACATCTAGAAAATCAAAACGTTTAGTTGACTTAATAAATACTACTAATAAAAAAATTCAATATACTCCCCTCTCAAGAATAGTAATTCAAGGTACTTTAATTTTTTTTGGTAACATACAAGGATTGTAGCTGCCTCCTCAAGAATAAGACAGTCAACCAATAGATAACTAGTTGGATTAACCTTTCTCTGGCCAGACTATAAAATGTTCCATTTTATTTCTAAATAATTCTCGCAACATTTGGAGTAGGTTCTTAGGAACATTCAGAATAGAAGACCATTACACGTCACAAAACGATTGCTACCCATTTTATGTCCTCGGTTATTTTTTTTTCAGTTGTGCAGAGGACATAATATCTATTAATTGGTACCCCTTCATTGTTGTATTTCATAGTAATTCAAACAAAAATAAACTTTTGTGTTTTAGAGAATGTAGCAAATGTACAAAATAGGGTCCCTATTAACGCCACTGACAATGGAGTTATTGCAGTACTCACTGCTACTATTCATGAGAATAAATAGTTCCACATATTTATAGGTGAGGAATATTTTTTTTGGATATAGGTTTTACTTACTATAACCAGGAAAAAAAGATTTGAAAATAAAATAATAAAGCAGATCAATGCACTAAATCTACGACAGAGTATAGACATGACCTTGTGCCAGTCTTGCTCATGAACTTTACCTGGTGGCTTCAACTCCAGTTTGATTTCTGCAAAAGAGTATTAGATTTCTTTTAGTACTACTGATTTTTCCAGAACTGTGTTTCAAACAAACAAATTTGCACAGGGCTATGATCACAAATCCGTTTAGAAAAGTTGCTAACCTTTGGTTACCAGATAGAGCTCTGCAGTGCTTCTTGCTTCTCCTCTTGGTTCAAGACGAGCAATTACAGAATACACACCTGCAGCAGCCAAGAATGTTGGTATTTATATGCTTTTGTCATTCAAAACCACACAACAAAATCAGATAAAACAATGGCACAAATGTTCCATGCATTTTTACCTTCATCTTCTGCATTAACATTGTGAATAGTCATGTAATGACAACGGCCTTCACTTCTGAAGCTGTACTTGGGACTCTCCCTCAGTTCAGTGGGGCCTTTATACCATGTCACAACTGCATCATCAAAGGACACCTCACATTCAAAGGTTGCAGACTGGTGTTCACTCACAACAATGTTCTGTATGCTCTTTGTGAACTGAATTGGTTCCGCTGTTTTCAGAAACAAAAAAATATATCAATTGTTATTTCCCACCACATCATTTACCTTTGCTAATTCCTTCTCATTATTTTTATTATAATAGCTACATTATAATGAGATAATAACAACAGATCTTGAACAAGTACAGTAAGAAAAAGCGATTCCATCTTCTATGAAGTTTTATAGATAAGAATGAAGATTAGAAGAGAGAAGAGTATAACTATAACAAGATTGTTGTTCAGATGCATTATATAAGAGTAGCCATAATGGAAATTAAAGAATAATTAAGAAAGAGTAAAAGTTGAAAGAAAATATAAGAGTATCAAAGAAAATATAGGCTAGTAAGACTCAGATGGTTTGAGGGCAAGAGGACATTATTAATGATGATTTAGTCAAAAATACTAATTTACCCAAGTGTATAACATACTGTTCAAAGAGAAAGGACAGCAAAATTTCTGATTTAGTACATTTCCAAGTTTGGGAGCATGTCCTTCAGTCATTCTTTTTATTTTCATTTGTTCTGCTAATGGAACCCCCAGAAACTATCTGTAATAAAGAGTTTCTATATGTTTACAAACCTTCAATGGCCAGATCTGCCGTTGTTTCTAGACTGTCAAGCTTGCAGGTATACTGTCCCTCGTCTTCTGTTCTAACATCCTTGATGATGAGTTTGTGGACTTTGTCAGAGACTTGTGTTGAATATCTCCCTCCTATCTTAATGGGTCTCCCATTTCTATACCACTGAGACTTGGCATTTGGGATAGAGAACTGACAAGTCAGTGTGCATGTTTTTCCTTCCTTGAAAGTAGTGTCATGAAGATGCCGTTCAACTGCAGGTTCTATTAGCATGTTAAAACACACATTTTAAGCAGAGATCAGAGAGTGGAATAAATAAAGTGTAAATTAATTCAAATACATACTTCAAATGTACACTTACCAATCACAGTTAGCCTGGCACTGGCAATATGTGGCCCACACACTATTCTGAAACTTCCCTGATCCTCAGGCTGGCAGTTCCTAATTCTCAGTATGTGGCGATCACCATCAATTCTAATTTCATATTTGTCATTGGAGTCCAGTTTCTGGGTTCCCTTGTACCATGAAAGTTTAATTTCTGGATAGTTAATTTTAATCTCACATTCAAAGATAGCATCCTCATCTGCTAAAACCGTCTGATTTTCAATGTCTCTGATCAGAGTAATAGGCTGAAAAATATTAGTTTAAATTAGTATCAAGTTCCCCGCTATGGGTTTGAAGATTTCACAAATTAGCCGAAAAACATATTACCTCAGTTTGTGAGAGTCGTTGCTGAATAAAAGCTACAAGTTCATCAAACTCCTGATCTTCCCTTTGAGCTTTTTCTGTGAGCTCAATTTCCTATAAAAATGCAGAATACACTCAAAAATTAAAGGATACTAAATGTCAAGCCGTCATGTTTATCCAACATAGAATTAATTCCAACACCAAATTTTCTCTAACTGTACTGTAACTAGCATATCTACCCATCTTAACAGTTGCAGTCAAGTTGTGGAGACAGAACACACTTAGCCAGAAGGCCCATTTATTCTTCTTGGATTTGAGCATGCAAGAAATTGAGATCTGTCAGTAAAAGATCTAAAGAGGAACCAGAAATTCCTGCAGACATCCTAACGTGAGACTGTGGACACCAGGTCTGTTCAAAGGAACCGTGTTCCTCCTTAGAAAGCCAATGCTGCAGTCACACTGTATCTTACCAATCTGTGGCTTTCTTCTGCTTGGGTTTGCTTTAGTAACTCAAAGGCTTGAAGGAGGCCACGGAAATCTGTAATTCCATACATGCGAGCATATTTTTCATATTCCTTGGGATCTACATTTTTGAGAAGTTCCAAGATATCAATAGGTTGCTCTTCCTCTTCTTTCTTTTTTGTTGGAGTGCTATTCAAATCAATAACATAAGGTAAATATACAGCATTTATTTCCCAGAAAGCTCTTTGATGAAAAATCAGCTTAGAGCTGTCCTGTGCAGTGGAATCCTTTAGTCTAGTCTAGTCAGGTACTTCTGTTTTCAGTACAGTTATTCATATTTAATGAATATTTTAAAATTATATCTTGTTCTGAGATGTATAATAAAACAAGTTTCTTTTGTGTTCATAGCAAATTAATCTACAAAAACTTTCAATATACCTTTTTAGTTTTGCCCTGAGATCCCCTTCAACAACTTCTTTCTTTCTTTCTTCAACTTGCAGGTTTACACTCCTCTCAATTTCACCGTGTTTGTTAAAAGCTACACATTTGTACATGCCAGAATCAGTTTTTACTGTGTCCTTTATTTCTAGTCTGGCTTCATCTCCTCTCTGCTGGATTATGATGCGGCCTCCCTGGTTGAGTTGCCTCCACTTTCCCTTCATCCATTTAACATTTGGAATTGGATCTCCTCCAACTTTTGCAATAAATGTTGCAACAGTCTCTGCAGAAAGATGCAAATGAGGCAGCTAAGTCTTTCCACCTCTTTAGGACAGTGGGACATAAGCTCAAACAAAAGGTGTAGGCAAATAGAAGACAATGTACTGTTTTAAAAAGAGTTCTTACTTTCCATGACTTTGATACTCTGAGGCTCTGACACAAAATAAAGTTTGCCTTCCACTTCTGCTTTCTTAGCTGTTGGTGCAGCTGCAGGTTTTTCTACAGAAAGAGAGTCAAATAGTTATAACAGATGATTTCATATAATAGTTTATGATCATGCATGACGATGCTTCAGAAGAAATCATAAAAAAAAGGAATCAAATTCTGAGATGGAAAAAAGTACTATGCAAGTGACAAAAATGTAAAATACTTTAATGTTTTAATCGATTTGTATTTTACTTTCCAGATGAAACTGAGCACTGTGGATTATATTGTGCTGTTCATTAAATTCAGTCAGGTAATTTATACTCTACATGGATGCAAATTCATAGATGGATATGTGAATAAGAAGCCTCATTTTCTAAAATGGGCTAGTTTTTAGTGAGATACTTCTTTTTCGGTCTATTTCTGGATATTACATCATAAGAGTTACTTGCATAGTTTCATCAGTGATCTGTTATTTTTTTTTGTTTAGTTCCTAGCCTGTGTAGTGAAAAAGATACTGTTTGTACACACTGCTGAACTCCTGTGTCTTTTATGCAACAGTAAAACAAGATCTACAAGGAAGGACAGTATTTGCTTTCAGCTAAAAGATTAAAATGTCTTAGAGTTGTAACAGTCTCGAAACAACTAGCCTCTAAGGCCATAAGCTCAATCAAGTTCCTTCTGTACCTTCCTTTAATAAACACTATTGTTGACATCCTTTCCGTAAAATATGCATGTCCAAATAATTTCACTCATTTAGTTTTCATTTTTCTTAAATTTGGTGTTTAGATTTAGAAACTAAATTCTTAATCTTTTTTGGTAAGAATACACCATTGATTTGACCCTGATCTCCAACTGTTTATGTCGCTATTTAGATAAAAATTATTGTTAAATATACTATTTTACCAGATGGTACAGTTTTACAAAGAACTAAAGAACTTGTTTTGAGATTATAAACTCTTTTGTTTTTTTTGGAAAACAAAGTGGGATAGGATTTTGATGTTTCCATCATATGCCCTGGTTTTCTCCATGTTACTGTACCTTTAACTGTCACTTTAGATTTGCAAGTGTCAGTGCCAGCTGCATTCGAAGCTTTGCATACATATTCTCCTGAATCGGATTTGGTAACTGCAGCAAGTTCTAGAAGAGCTACTCCGTTAACAAAGCTGAAGTGGCATTTGTCTGAAGCTCTTATTTCTCTCCCTGCCTTTAGCCACTGAATCCGGATTGGCTCTGATCCTTGGACATGACAGCTAAGCTGCAGTGTATCACCTTCCTCTGCTGCTGCTGACTGAAGAGGCTGGTCAAAAACTGGAGGCTTTTCAGGTTCTGGAATACGAGAACACCTGAGTGAATACTTGGGAAAGTATGATCCAGAATATAAGAGAAAGAGAAATGTGTTTCTTAAGAACGCAATGGCAAGGAATGGAGGAGGATAAATAGAAGTCTGAGAATATCAGTCAAAACGTTAGAAAATGTAATAAATATCAAGAGAGCATGAGAGCGTGTTTCCTATGCAAATAAACAAGAACTATCTTTATCCATTCAGCAAGAATATTTGCATGCTAAAAAAAGGATAAGAACTAAAGCACTATTAGGCTGCAAACTACAGAAGAATCTAAAGAAAAAAAACATATGATGAAGTGTCATGCTGCCACAACACACTGTCAACACTGCCTAAACTTTGATGTAATTGCACAAAGCCCCTGTTATTCTATGGGAAGTGAATGATTGAAAATTCAACAGAAATGTCACAAAGATTTCAATATCCACGTTAAATCAGCAATAGCAAATATTGAAAAAGAAGCTTCTCACTGAAAGCTAATGGGTTTTTTAATCACAAAACTAAAAGATTTTGTGGTTTAACTAAGTTTTATCATGTCTGCCTCAGAACAAATTACTGGTGCTAAGGTGAGCATAACCAGCTCATAAGAGAGAAGTTATATATTTGCATCTAAGTAAAACAAAGAAAAGCAAGAAGCAAAGAAAAATAAGACTTCAACCAACCTCTGATAACAACAGAAGATGTACTCAACACACTTCCTGCTTCATTGGACACCTTACAGGTATATAACCCAGCATCTGATTGCTCTACGACCTTTATATGCAAAAGCAATACATTGTTTTTGAAAGATATTTCACAGTGAGCACTTGAATGGACTTCCTGATTGTTTTTATACCAAGCAACAGTCAAAGGCTGAGAGCCAGAAACACGACCCTCAAGTTTAAGTTCATTCCCTTCTGTTTCTTCTACTGCTTCAGACAGTTTCTTAGTAAAAGTAGGTGGAGTTTTTCGTTCTGTAAAAAAAGAAGATAAATTCCATGAATCTAACTTGAGATGAAAAGTTCTAAAGAAAATGTTTCAAGAAAAAAATTAAACACTGGGAAAATTTTTGGTCTCATTTAAAGAAGATATATTTTTAAAGTGAAATTATGCTAAGTTAAACAGCAGGTGTCTTGCACTTACAGTCACTGTCATAATTAATTTTCCTATTTGAAAAAAAAAAAACAAAACCAAAAACAAAACAACCTCTTGCATTGATTTAAACCGAGAACCATTTAAAAAACACCAAGAGTTTTGTCAAGTTCTTAAGAAGTAGGCTAAAGTCTATAAAAAAGAAATAAGCCAGAGCCTATAAAGAAAGTAGGCCAAAGAAAATATGCAATTTCTCTTCCCACTCTTGTTAATCACCCTTCCTAATTTCCTTAAAAGACCCGTAAGTATCTCCATATAGGTACTTCAGGCTACATCTCGAAAGTTTTCTTGAAGTTATTGGGCAGTAATAAGGCTAACTGCCTTTATAATTGAAGCAAGAAAAATGTACACACAGCATGTTATCTATTCAGTACCTTTAACAGTCAGTTGAGCTGTGCAAGAGTCCTTTCCAACTTCATTGCTAGCATAGCATGTATATACTCCAGAATCTCCCCTGTCAACTTTCAGGATGGTCAAATGGGCTGTGTTGTCTACATAGCTGATCTGATAGTTTCTTCCTGTTCTAATCTCTTGGTTGTCTTTTGCCCAAGTGACTCTAATAGGCTGTGTTCCAGAAACGTGACACTCAAAGTCAGCACTTTCTCCAATAATACCATCCACAGGTGTGACTGGGATGTCAAAGAATGGAGGAGTCTTCCCTTCTGAAGAGTGAAAGAAATAAAAAAGCATCACTTTAAAATCTCAATTTACTTTAAAACTCTGTGAAAAAAAGCATCTTTTATACAATACTAAATTCATTTATAAAGCAAAACTTATTTTAAGATACTTCCATTAAATATTACACAGCCCACCAACCTGTAAGGACAAGCCTGCCACTAGAAGAAGCAGTCCCAATAGCATTGGTAGCTGTGCAGGTATATTGCCCAATAAGGTTCCTATCTGTCTTCAGAATCTGGAGAGTTGCTACATTATCTACGAAGGACGTGTGAACATTGTAGTCCTCTTTTACACGTACACCATCTTTAAACCAAGACACCTCAATGGGTTCTGAACCAGCAATGCCGCAATCAAATGTAACTGGTAAGCCAACAGTTTCATGAACATCCCTTAATTTTCGCGTAAAAGAAGGAGGAAGTTTACGCTCTGTAAGAAAACAGGTATTGTACAGTGAGGTCTTTCAGAAGATATGCACCTATTGCTATTTTGAACGCGATGTGAAAAGAGCCCTGTGCATAAGGTTGCAGGAAAACACATCACCATTCTGCCCTCAGATACACCTAGTGAGACTAGGTAACCCTCAGGACTGCTAAAAGTGGAAACCACCAAAGAAATATCCTCAGTAGGGAAAGAAGACGCAGAAGCTTGTAACACTACAGAAGAACCGTGGTGACATTTCTATTAGATTTACTGGGAGGCCTTTGTTAGTGGAACACAGTGCCGCAGGGTATCTTACACATCAAGAAACAGTAAAGTGTTTTACAAGGAAGAGGCAATCTTTGTTTTTCAAAACAGCAAAGCATACTTAAGAAAAGTAGGACATATTCCTATTTTTAAAATTGAAATATTCACCTTGAACTGTAAGCAAAGATGACGAAGTAGCTTCCCCAACAGTATTTTCTACTTTGCAGATGTACTCCCCACTGTCATTACTGTCTACCTGGCTGAAAACCAGAGTAGCAATTTGGTTCTTAAAGTGCATTTTCATGGTAGCAGTTCCTCTCAGCTTTGTATCACCTTTGTACCACGATACAATCATTTCAGGTGTTCCAGCAACCTGGCACTGTAAGGATGCAGAATCCCCAACAGTCACCTGCACTGGCTCCAAGGGTGTAATGAAGTAAGGTGGTTCTGAAGGACAAAGAAACACCATTAGCACAAAGAGATATTGCAAGAGGAGCTTTAGGAGTTCAAATAAGACAGTGATGGTGTCTTAACGCACCTAGTATTGTGATTGCACCATGACAATTATCTTTCCCACAATCATTTTCAATATGACAAGAATATTGCCCCTGATCTTCTAGTTTGCTGCTAGGGATTTCCAGTATGGCAGATGTTTCTGTAGTGGTGATGCTACTCTTTTCAGAGTGTGTTATTTTTACTCCATTCTTCTTCCATGTCACTGAAATCGGAGGAGTACCCGTATATGTGCATTCCAAGATTAAATTTTTCCCTTTCTCTACACTTAAATCGTTCACCTTCTTCACAAATTTAGCTGGTTCTATAATGAGCAATGAGAAGAAAACAAATTAAATGAAGCCAAAAGATCATCTTTAGAAGCATAAGAAGCAGTAGTCTGGACAAACCTTTGACAAAAAGATGTGTAGTGCAAGAAATTTTCCCTGCCTCATTAGAGACCTGGCAGGTGTAATCTCCACTCTCAAGTGGATGTACATCAAAGAGCTCCAGTTCTGCAACTGAATCTTGCAAGGTGATATTGCATCTGTGTCCTGGTACTAGCTCAACACTGCCTCTGAACCATTTAACTTCCAACGGAGAGGAACCTTTTATGATACTAGTAAAGGTTACGTTCTCCCCAGATAAAACATCCAGTGGTTCAGGTTTCTTCACAAAAGATGGTGGTTCTAAGCACACAGATAAAACAAACAGAGAAGAAGTATATTTGAACTTCTTTTGAAGAGCATAGTAACTAGAAATACGCAACAAAGCAAAAAATCAAGTGTCTCTGAAAATAAATTTGTGCCCTCTGACTGGTTTCTTACTGATACTGACCTCTAACACTCAAAAAGGCGCTGCATTCATCAGATCCAGCTACATTAGTAGCTGTGCACAAATAAGTTCCCATATCAGACTCCTGAAGTCCATTCACTTTCAGAGAACAGGTATTGTCTGTAAGAGTAGCCTGATACTTGTCTCCACTGGTAATCTCTTGTCCATCATGAAACCAGGAAACCAGAATAGGTGGTGACCCATAAACTTTGCACTCGAGTACAGCAGAAGAACCCAGCTGACCATACGTTTCTTTCAGTTTTCTTGTGAAAGAAGGGGGTATAATACGATCTGAATTTGTTTAAAAAAAAAAAGAAAATATTACCATAGAAGGTCTTAAAATGCAGGAAGTTTTCCATGCATAATAAAATGAGCAACCTTTCTTTTGCCATATCTGCTTTAGCAATCTGCTTCTACACACCCAAGTATTTGAAAAACAGACAGTTGATGATTGAGGATATGCTGGAGCTTTCATTCACAATTTTTGAGGGACACCTTTTACTTTTGCCATTCTTTTTCTTTAGCAACAATAATGTACCAGCCGTCCAAGGAAACATGTAGATTACAGCCAAAGAAATCAAGTCCGTTCAATAACTCCTGCCCCTCAAAGTTTAGGTAGACATCTATTACTGATGCCTGTCAATGTAGAATACCAAGTACTCCTAAGATTATACAAGCAGTGAGTCTCTTAGGCTCCCAATCACAATAATCACTTTGCTATCTAAAGGCTTTTTAAAGGAACTAAAGGATCAGATGTGATTCAAAAAGAGTAGCCAACTAACCTGAAACATGCACTGAAGCTGTGCAGCTGCTTTTACCAACACTGTTTTTCACCTCAAAAGTATATTCTCCACTGTCTTCTAGCGTTGCATTGAGGATCTTAAGCCCAGATACTTTGTTGAAGAAACTGATTTTATATTTGTGGTCAGTGGACAGCTCATTACCGTCCTTAAACCACCTAGCAGTAAGCTCTGGTGTGCCATCTACTGTGCATTCCAGAGTACAAGAGTCTCCAGCTGTCACTTTGACTGGACCTGGCTTCTCTACAATGACTGCAGGTTCTGCAATGAAATGCAAGTCAGAAAATTTTTTAAATCAACAATGCAATACTCGTTATCATTATAATTAAATTTTAAATTTTAAATCATCTTAAAACGTGTTTTTTATCTCATGCTACCAACCTAGCACTTTCACCGTGCCAAAGCATTCCTGAACTCCAGCATCGTTTTTTATCTGACAAATATATTTCCCAGCATTGGTAGGCTCTGCATTTCCAATCCGCATAGTTGCAATGTTTTCGGAATAGGAGATCCAAAGATTATCACTTTCTCTAATGATTTCCCCTTTGTCTTTTAACCACAGAACAGAAATGGGCTGTGATCCTTTCACTTCAGTCTGCAGTTCAATTGACTCCCCAACTACGACAGTGAGATCACTCAGCTTCTTCACAAAGGTTGGTGGTGCTATTTAAGAGAAGATATTTAACAGTAAAAAAACATGCCAGGAGCGGAAAAGTAGGAGGAGAATGACAGGAACTAAGAAATGCCAAGAAGGTGTCAATCTTTGTACAAACCTCTTAGTGTCACAGAGCCAATACAGGAGTCACTTCCCACATCATTTACAGCTTTACAGTGATATTCACCAACATCTGCAGTATCCACACTAAGAATGTGAATACTAGCTGTGTAGTTCTCAGCCATGACCTTATACTTCTTGCTGCTACGAATTTCTCGTTTGTCTTTATACCATGAAATCTGGAAGGGAGGAGTGCCCTGAAGCTCACATTCCAGGTGAATATCAGACCCTTTCAAAGTCTGAACTGGGTGAGGCTTCTTGGTAAAAACGGGAGGCGCTGGGAAAAAAAAGAGTTACAGTTTGTGTTATGTGACTAAAGTAGATTAAAGAGGACAGACGATTCAAGTAGCCGTTCTGATGCTGCGTTGCAAAGATAAACAACAGATAAGAAAGATCTGCCACAAAGAACAAAAACAAGCAAGAGATTGGCCATCCAGTCAGACAGCTTTTGGCCTCTCTAACTAAAGAAAGTGGCATTTAAGAGCTTTTGCACAAATGACTCTTACAGTTAGAAAGGGAAGGAAAGAAGTGAGATTCTGACCTTTTACTCTCAGTGAAGTACTGGTGCTTGCACTACCCGCCGGATTCTGAGCTTCACAAGTGTAGTCACCGCTGTCTTCAACGCTGAGGTTGTGTATTTCAATGATTGCCACTGAATCCACAAAGGACATTCTGTATTTTTCACTGGGATGGATCTCAGTTTCACCTTTGTACCAGGTGACTTTGATTTCTGGAGATCCACCTACTTTGCATTCATACTGAACAGAATCGTGCTGTTTCACAAGTTTTGAGGAGTCTAGTTTCTTAATAAACCTTGGTGGTTCTGAAAAGCCAAAAAGGGGAGATGATGCTTTAAACTGAACTGATTCTTTGAATAATCAGGGAGATAAGTAACAGAAACTGTAAACTTTAAGGACTGCAAAAATTCTGATTTTGCAATTGTTATGAATTCTTTTTAGATGATTTAAAGTTAGTTCAAAATCTAGATTAGGAAGCAAACAAGTTTTCTTTATGCGTTTCACTTACTCTCTCCTTACTTTACTGACCCACTGTACTCTCCTTGTATATAGTCACTACTTATTCTTTAAGAAATATCCTCTTGTAATACATGAGCAATCAAAATGCCTTGTGGAAATGCAGGAATCCAACTGTTCATCCAAGAACCATTAAAAGCATTTATGTTGGGCATTATAGCAACTGCTTTATATCTTCATATGTGATTAATAATTGATATAGTCAATAAATGTATCTGCATTATAACCCCTCACACATTTAATGCAAAGCCAAGCATTAAGCTGCACATAAGGAGTGAAAGTTAAGGAGTTTAGGTAGCAAACAAAAGAGCTTTAAAATAATCATGCTGAGAAGAATTATGAGATGGCTGGTGTTACAGAAGTTGGTGTTAAATGTCCTGTGACTGAAAAGCAAACCAGATGGTTACATTTTGTTCTGTAAGTAGAGGAAAGGAGTGGAGGTTTGACACTTCTCATCAAAAGTATCATATGGGTGATTAGAATCGCAAGACTTAATGTTCATGTATCAAAGACATGACCAGTAAAACCAAGAGGTGGTAACGTGGGCACAACAAACAAATATCTCTGCAAAACAGGATGAAGTGCCTCTGCATATCTGTCGGTAAAGTGTAGGAAGAATATCTGTTTTATTGTGGGTTACTTCAACCTGTCGGACAGTTGCAGAACATCCTGTGTTGTTAAAAACAAAACTTCCTTAGAGTTTCTAAAAATATATATAATGGCTTGTTAACATCAGGACTCTTGGAACCTTAGAAATTTACTATCAGATTTCAGTTTGAGAAAGAGTTGATTATCTATCTGCATATTAACAGGTGTCGAGTACTGACACTCTAATTCCACTCCTTTCAAAAAATGAGGATGTACACATTAGCATGGTATATATTTAGAATTTTATAAGTTATATATTTATAAGCTATATATTTATATTTGTGTTTCTAAAAAAGCAATTGTTAAAACTACAGATTAGGAACATTAGATGTTAATGTGAGAAAGTTAATAAAAAGCTGGGCGGTTTTCAAGGACAATTGAACTAAAGATCTTAATTCTACAAACAAAGGGCTGCATGTCACAGAAGTGAGACAGCATATGCCCAAATTAAACACATGCAAATCAATGCACACAAAGAGATTGCCCTTCCAAGTTCTAAATTCTATAGAAATTGGCTGAATACAATGAACATCTCTAATTTAACAGCCCTGGGGAAACTGTACAAATGCTAAAGGATTGAAGTGAGAGTCAGTGCAAATTCAGGATCAAAAAATTAATTATCCTGAAAAAGCCCCCAAAACAAAACAGGCTTTTATGATTAAAGGTTTGAAGAGTAAGAAAATAAATAAGGTCAGTTGGCGTCATTTTATGAATGGTAACTCTGGTCAAATAAACCTGCTAGCAATGTTATAATTAATAATAAACAGAATTGTGATTGTGGTGGAAAGAAGCTTCATATCTTTTAAAGGTATTAGATTTCTTGCTACAATTTTTCAATGCTTTCTGTAAGATAAGCTACATAATGCAGCACCTTTACTTATTAGTGAATCCAGGTAATTCAGTCTTATGCACTCTTCCCACTCCCACCAGAAAAAGTCCCTATGGCTAGAATATACTCAAATAAAACATTGGTCAACCAATTAATACAAAATCTTGCTACTGGTAGTTCAGCTTCCTGTGTTATTTGCCTTAGGGAGTAGAAGGATTTACTCCTGAAATATTTTTTCCCCAAAATTCAATCAAAAGAAAAAGGGGGAAAAAAACCCCCAGTGCTAAACCAACAGGGACATTTGAACTCAAGTATAATCTAAGTAGTGTATTTTACATTTCATCATTTGTAAAATCAGCTAGAATGAGATATCCAGAACAGCTATAAATATGTTCCCACCTACACTGAGGAAATTGCACCAATACATGTCACCCATACCAAGACACTTTGATCCAGGAATAAATTTAGATTTCACTTTTAGGTCCACACACTATGTGGAGAAATCAAGTGTTGCACGGAACAGATGTCTGTCACTAAGTCTGCTCTCAGATCCTTCAAGTTTGGGACAGCAATTTTCAATATTTTCAGTCTGTGAAAGAGCAAAACTATTTGCAGGAGCTGCATGCTCAGTAAAAATAACTTCAAGCCTCAGGAGCTGAGTTTTTCTGTCACCTTTCTCTGACCTGGGCAACCTAGTGACTGTCACTGCTGGAAAAAGACTTTAGAAAACCATATTTTGCTGACCAACAGGTCCACTCATTCATTCAAAGGTGCAACAGGGTACTAAGTCAGAGTTAATGTTTCAATGGAAGAAATCCTTTGACAAGAAAAATCACGCATTATACCAGATCAGAAGAAAGATGAGTAAGTATTTAAGTTTCACAATAATATTTAAGTGAAATAAGACATCTGAGTGTAGTCTCTTGTAAAGGTTGTTAAATGCATACATCTGCATTTGGAACCGTGTTTTCCAGGTGTCTGTCTTCCAAATAAAAGCCTTAGGAACAGTAGAGCCCACAGCAATACCTTGTACAGCCAGCTGAGCTGCGCACGCATCCTTTCCAACACTATTGCTGGCAGTACATGCGTAGAGTCCAGCATCCCCTTTACCAACTTTCAGGACTGTCAAGCTGGCCGTATTTTCCACCAGTGTCATTTTGTAGTTGCCACCAGGACGAATCTCTCTGTTGTCTCTGGTCCAAGTAATCCTCATGGGAGAAGAACCAGTCATGTGGCACTTAAAGGTTGCACTTTCACCTAGTGCCACATCGATAGACACTGGCTTGATGTCAAAGAAGGGAGGTTGTAGTTGTTCTGCAAAGAGGAAAGCATGGCAGAGCTCACCACCAAGCCCTCCTCACCACACCATGCCCATCGTCCCTCAGCACCATACACTAGGTAGGGTGGGGAAATAAAAGAGCAAAGACATACAAAAATTCTTCATTAAAGTGTGAGCTACAAACCTGTGAGGAGAAGTTTGGCACTGGAAGATGCAGTCCCCAGAGCATTTTGGGCTGAGCAAGTATATTGGCCACAGTAAGCCATACTAGTTTCCAAGATTTGAAGAGTTGCAACATTATTTAAGAAGGCTGATTGCATGTTATCATTGTCGCTTAAGAGAACCCCATCCTTGTACCAAGACACCTGGATAGGCTCTGAGCCATTTATACGGCAGTCAAATGTCACTGGGGCACCAACCACCTCCTGAATATCTTTTAGTTTTCTGGTGAATGTAGGGGGAAGTTGACGTTCTGTAAAACAATAATAATCACCACTATCAGTAGGAAGCCACCCTGTCAACCTAGAATTAATTAACTTTGAAATTAATAAGAACCTCTTTGTGTAGACAACAAAGAGTTCCTACAAAATACCCCAGAAAAGAGTGGCCCTTGGCCCATCACCTTTAACAACCAGCAAAGCTGTGGAGGTGGCGAAGCCGACATTGTTTTCTGCTTTGCATATATATTCTCCAATGTTGCTCTCCTCCACAGTGGAGAATGCCAGTGTTGCCACATTGTTCTTGAAGTGCATTTTGTAAGCCTGTGTTGATCTGAGCTTGGTGTCATCTTTGTACCAGGACACCTTGATTTCTGGCGAACCACCAATCTGGCATTTTAAGGTCAAGGGCTCGCCAACCTTCACCTCCACACGGTCCAGGTGTGTGACAAAATAGGGTGGTTCTGCAGAAGGAGAGAGTGTGGTGAGTAGAGACAGAGCATCACCAGGGTGCCTTAGGGCTATCAGGGGTGATGCATACCTAAGATGGATACAAGGCTGTGGCAAACATCCCCACCCGCCACATTTGCCACCTCACAGGTATATTCGCCTTCGTCATTCTTTGTGCTGTTGAGGATTTCAAGAATGCCAGATTTTTCAGTAGTAGTAACACTGCAACGCTGAGACTGAGAAATAGGCATGCCATTTCTTTTCCAGGTGACAGAGATGGGAGGGGTGCCTATGTAGCTGCTTTCTAGCACAATGGACTTCCCCTGTTCCACACTGAAATCACTTAATTTCTTCACAAAGACAGCAGGCTCTGTGAGGAGGTATAAATCAATAGTGAGAGGGACAGACACGGAAGAGCTGCAGGCAGAGTGGGAATGAAGATAATTGTGCGTTCATGTACACACACAAACACACCTTTAACAAAGAGCTGGGTTGTACATGAGGCACTGCCAGCATCATTTGTGACCACACAGGCATACTCCCCACTGTGGCCTGGCTCCACGCTGTACAGCTGCAGCTGTGCCATAGACTCAGTGAGAGAGATGGAGCAGTTGCTGTCTGGCACCAGCTCCCTGATGCCTCGAAACCAGGTCACCTTGAAGGGAGCACTACCCTTGATGTAGCTGGTGAATGTCACGTTTGCTCCAGGCAAAACCTCCTGGGGATCAGGTGTCTTCACAAAAGAAGGTGGTTCTAAGGATCACGCAAAGAAGTGAAAGAGGGGAAAAAGATGTTAATAGAGGAGTCTTGGGGGTGCGGGAACTGGGGCAGGTTTGAGTAAAAAAAAGAAACCACAGGAAAAAAAACCCAAGAAAACCCCAAACATGAAAAAGAAACCATGGGAAAGCAAAGGCAAGAAAGAGAAGAGGGTGTCGCAGCATCCTTCCACTGACCTTGTACAGTCAAGAAGGCACTGCATTCATCAGACCCAGCCACATTGCCTGCCACACAGGTATATGTCCCTGTATCTGTGACATCCAAGGCATTCAGCTTCAAAGCACAAACATTATCCAAGAATGAGATTTCATATTTTTCTCCACTGACAATCTCATTCCCATCTTGAAACCAGGACACAGATATGGGGGATGTGCCAGATACTTTGCACTCCAGCAGCACCGAGGATCCCAGCACCCCCTTTGTTTCCTTTAATTTTCTTGAGAATGAAGGAGAAACAAGACGGTCTAAGTAGGACAGGACAGAAGAACAGGAAGAGAAGTGTTGGTTTTTGGTTATTTTTTCACTGAAAGAAAAGGGGGGGAAAAAATGAAAGCCTCCTTTAAAGACAAATGTGAACAACAAACACACAAAGCTGACCTGAAACATCAACAGAAGAAGTGCAGCTGCTGTCCCCCACTTCATTGTGCACCTCAAAAGTATACAAGCCCTTGTCTCCCCTGTCTGCAGAGAAGACTTTCAAAGTGGATATATTGTTGGAAAATGTAATTTGGTATTTGCGGTCACTCCTTAGCTCTCTGCCATCTTTGTACCACTTTGTGATAAGTTCAGGAGTTCCTCCTACTTTGCACTCCAGCGTAAAAGGATTGCCAGCCATTACTGTGATTGGCTCAGTCTTCTCTAAGATGACTGCCGGTTCTGAAATAGGAAGATCTGTGTGTCACCAGGAAATCTACCCCCAAACTTGTGAGCAACAGGATATAAACAGAGAACAAAGGCCAGTAGAGGCAACAGTGCAGGCTGTAAGATATAGTACCTGTGAAGTAGGCTATACCCACCTAGGACTTGTAAAAAGGCAGAGCACTCTCGCATGCCAGCATCATTTTTGATCTGACAGATGTACTTCCCAACATCAGCTCCCTCTGCACTGGCAATCTCAAGAGTTGCTATGTTGTCCATAAACCACATTTGAACATTTTCACTCTCCCTAATAACTTCACCCTTATCCTTGAGCCAGACAACAGAAATTGGTGGGGATCCTTCCACCACTGCCTGCAGGGCTGTTGGCTCCCCAATGAAGATTGCAGTGTCACTCAGCTTCTTGGCAAACCGTGGGGGTTCTGATGGCAAAAACAAGGAGGCAGAGGACAGTTAATCATACACGCTTGCTTGAAAGAGGGACAGCCAGGAAATCAAGAAAAGAGGACAGTGATGTTGATCCTCTAGCATACAAACCTTTAAATTTCACTGGGCAGGTGCAAGTGTCGCTTCCCACCTCATTCATAGCTTTGCATTGATATTCTCCAGTATCTTGAGATTCCAGATTGAGAATATGAAGACTGGCAACAGAGTGCTTTGCTGTCACCTTGAATTTCTTGCTGCTCCTGACCTGCCTTCGGTCCTTGAACCAAGCTACCTCAAAGGGTGGGGTCCCTGCTATCTCGCACTGCAGGATAACATCTGCGCCTTTAAGCGTGTCCACAGGGCTTGGCACCTTGCTAAAAACAGGTGGTTCTATAAAAAAAGAATCACATCATAATGTGTGAGCCTGCTTCTCTGGATGGGTTTCTGGATAGTATCAGAAGGTAACATATTCAGGAAGGAGGCTTACATTTATTCTTGCAAACACATATTTAACTTTTAAATATGTGGCCTGACCTCTAAAAAATCCCAGCACTCAGTGTGACTTCTGCACCTGTCTGAAGTCAGTGTTAAGTGTCCCTCCCCAAAAGCCACTCTCCCTGTTCTCCAGGACCACATTCCAGCTTCCTCCCCCCTCTTTCTAATCATGAAAGTTACAGTGAGGATCAGCTACACAGCCTCCTCTTCCGTCTTAAACTTTATTCCTGTCAGGATCACTATATATAAAAAGGAGACAGAGGGATGGCTGAAAAGTATTTCCAGCTCCCTCACCATGGCTGCTGTTCCATCTAGTCCATGCTTTCCTTGTGATTTGAAAAGCTTGCCTTGTTCAGGTTGCAACTGGGGGACAAGGGGAATGGCTGCACAATGCTCAACACCCACCACTGCTTCCTGCCTGATCTCTGCTGCTTAAACACAACAGCATTTGAATGTGACAGCAGCTGAGAGACGCTGTCCCAGCAGACACCAAGTGCTGCAGCAGCAGCTCCCTGTCCAGGGGGATGTGCAGCTGGGAGCAGGGACTGGCAGCCAGGGATTCTGGTGGTGTGTGAAGCCACGCTGCTAACCTTTCACTGCGACTGAAGTGCTGCAGCTGGCTGTGCCAGCAGAGTTATGGGCTTCACATATGTAATCCCCAGCATCTTCAGTGTTGGCACCCAAGATGGTTAGCGTCGCCACGGAGTCTACAAAGGACATGTGGAGCCTGTCGCTGGCCTGGAGTGCCTGCTCATTTTTATACCACAGGATTCTGATCTCCGGTGTGCCACTGATTTTACATTCAAGTTGAATTGTGTCCCCCTGCTTCACAAACCGCAAAGCTTCAGGCTTCTTGATGAACTTGGGAGGTTCTGCAGAACAGAATGAATATGTAGAGAATGACAGTATACCTGTTTGCCTTGTGAAATCTAGAGTGCTGAGCAAGAGTTCTGGAAGGCACAAGAGTATTGAGGCACAACAAAGTAAGATTGCTACAACAGCTGGCTGCAACCCCACCCAGAATTTCCTCTCAAGGAAAGACAGAAGATGGAGAAAAGAAGGCAAAGACAACAACTAAAACTATAGTCTGCCAGCTTTGGACCCTGCTGCATCAGACAGCTGATGCTATAAAAGACATACAAAGGATGGTTGCTCCATCAAGGGGAAATTTTGCTGTTACATTAACAAGGTTCCCAGGCCAGCACGAAAGATTTGACAAGCCCTTCATCTCCAGGAGCAACAGAAACACGGTAGGGATAGTTTCACCCGCTTACACATATTTCAAGTTATTTCTGCATGAAGAAATTAAATGATGCATAGTCTAGATTAAATCAACATTGAAATCTATAGCAAATTAGAAAGAGTTTGCTGTCCAACAAATGCAAGGTAGCTGTATTTACTTATCACTGTTTTCCACATAGTAATTGCTGTGAATGATACCACAGTGAAAAGTAAAAAGCAGTGTGAGTGCAACTCTCTCTACCAACAGGTTCACAAAGTGACCTTTCTCCTTGGAGATTTTGCAGGCACAAATGGCTTTTACTGTTACATAGTATGATGGGAGAAAGTCACTTCATGGTTTATGTCTGCTGTCTGGAAAGCTACTTTTTATATATTTCCAAACTAGAAATGGTGGAAGATGAGGCAAAGAGGTCTCTCTACCCAAGAAAAATAAAACACACAAACAAAGGTTACTTAATACCTTTAACACTGAGATGGGCTGAGCAAAAGTCTTTCCCAGCTTCATTACTAGCCTGGCAGGTATATTGGCCAGAGTCTCCTTTACCCACTCTGAGCACTCGAAGGTGAGCTGTGTTGCCTACAAATGTAATATTGAAGTTTCCTCCAGTTCGGATCTCCCGACCATCCTTGGACCAGGTTATGTGTATTGGCTGGGCTCCCGTAACATGGCATTCAAAGTCAGCACTTTCTCCAAAAGGCACATCAATAGATTCTGGTTTGATGTCAAAGACAGGGGCTTGTTTGGGTTCTAGAAGCATAGGAAAACCATGTAATGCACCTTACAGAAAAGTTTATACCACACACAGATACCATCACATGCATGAGATCAGAAAGAGGACCCTGTGACCCAGGCAAAATTTTGTAAGCCAACACACCTGCCACTGTGAGCCTAGCACTTGAGGTGGCAGTACCCACAGCATTGGTGGCTGTGCAGGAGTACTGCCCAGTATGATTCATCTCGGTTCGCACCAGCTGCAGCACTGCAACATTATCTACAAAGGATGTGTGCACATTGTGGTCATCACTTAGCGGTACCCCATCTTTGTGCCAAGTGACAGTAATGGGTTCTGAGCCATTGAGCCGACACATAAATTTAAGGGGTAAACCAGCAGGGTGCTCGATGTCCTTTAATTGTCTTGCAAAGGAAGGTGGTCGTTTACGCTCTGGAAGAAAGCAAGTAAAGGATAAATACACGCCGGGAAGACATTTTTTTATAGTCTTGTGAGAGAGAAAGAATTTTAGCAAGCTAATATAAAATCATCACCTTGAACTGTTAAGAGAGCCTTTGTAGATGCAGTTCCTACATTGTTTTCTGCCTTGCAGATATACTCTCCACTGTCGTTGCTGACCACTTTGTTGAAAATAAGTGTAGCAACATTGTCTTTAAAGAACACTTTGTACTCAGGAGTAGACCTGAGTTTTGTATCACCTTTGTACCAAGACACAGTAATTTCTGGTGTTCCAGCAACGCGACATTGCAATGTTGTATAATCCCCAACTGACACCTCAAGAGGTTCCAAGTGAGTAACAAAATAGGGAGGTTCTAAAAAAGAGAAGCAATTAGAGAGGTTCATTGTAGTGCCAGGCTTTGGAAAGCATACACTTGAAAAAAAGGCAAGAAAAGTGAGCACAGACCTAGGGTAGAGACTACAGCTTCACAAACATCTCTTCCTGCCTCATTTTCAACATGACAAGTATATTCTCCTGCATCTTCTTTGGTGCTGTCAAGTATTTCCAGGATGCAGGATTTCTCTGTGGTGGTGATGCTACACTTCTGAGACTGTGTGATGGTGTGGCCATTCTTCTTCCACGTCACAGAGATGGGAAGGCTGCCTGAGTAAGTACCCTCCAGGATGATGGGCTTGCCAGGCTCCACGTACTGGTCACTCAGTTTCTTCACAAAGACAGCTGGCTCTAATGAAAGGTAAGAAGTCACAAATGTTGAACATAACATGCCAAATGCAGAAAAGGAAACAGTATTTTAAGGTAAATGGAGAGATGCCATCTTTACAAACCTTTTACTGTAAGGTGTGTTGTACAGTTTGCCCTGCCAGCATCATTAGTCACTAGACAAGTATACTCTCCACTCTGAGGAGGAGTTACATCAAATAACTCAAGCTCCACAATGGACTCCTCCAAGTAGATATTGCATTTGTCCCCTGGCACAAGTTCATTGGCCCCTCTAAACCAGTTGACCTTAAAAGGAGGGGTTCCTCTGACAACACATGTGAAAGTGATGCTTGTGCCTGGCAATACATCCTGAGGCTCTGGTGTCCTCTCAAAAGAAGGTGGCTCTAAACACACAAGAAAAAGAGAGGTAAGACAGGTTGCTGCAGCATAACTCTCGTATTTCCACACACCTATTGAAGATAAAGAGCAAAATCTTTATTTGTCAGTCAATAATTTTCCCCAAGAATATTTACAAGATACCACAGGCAATTTTAAGAGAGAAAGAGAGAAAAACAGTTCAGAAAGTTTCTGACCACCATATACTGACCTTGTACGGTCAATACAGCACTGCATTCATCTGAACCAGCCATGTTTGTTGCTTTGCAGGTGTAGGTTCCAGTATCTGAATTGTTCAGTGAATTAACTTCTAAAATACATAGGTTATCTGAAAAGGAGATTTGATGTTTTTCTCCACTGACCAACTTAACTCCATTATGGAACCAGGCAACAGAAATAGGAGGTGAACCTGACACTTTACATTCCAGTAGTGCTGAGGAACCCAGAACACAAGGGGTTTCCTTTAGTTTTCTTGTGAAAGAAGGAGGAATTATTCGATCTGTGTAAGAAAACATAATAAATCCATGGTTAGAGAGAAAATGAGGAAAGGAATGGAGGAAAGGACAGAGAACGTGACCAAAGAAAAGTGTTTGTAAAAGACAGAAGACAAGATACCCAACCAACCTAAAACATCAACTGATGCTGTGCAACTGCTTTTCCCCACGTCGTTTTGCACTGCAAAAGTGTACAGTCCAGCATCTTCCTTTTCCGCATCCATAATTTTAAGTGTAGATACATTATTGAGGAAAGTAATTTTGTACTTTTGGCTGCTGGTCAGCTCTTTGCCATCCTTGAACCACCCAGTGGAAAGCTGTGGTGTGCCTGCCACTTTGCACTCCAAAGTACAGGCATCTCCTATAGTAACTCTCATTGGCTCTGCTTTCTCTACAATGACTGCAGGCTCTGGAAAGAGAGATGGATAACATGTATGGTGAAAAGAGGATTTGATTAGTACTAGCTCTAAGTATTATAGCACTATGACACGGAGTTTACCCATTTGATACTAAGGAAATTTTCAGTTTGTTGGAGTGTGGAATTTTTTTTCAGGTTTGGTTTTGTTTTTTTCTTTTCATCCTTTATCTACCCTAAACTGGAAATTTCAGATGCTCCACATAATGAACTGAAAATATTTTAATCTCCTAGGAGAAGAATGCAACTGCCTGTCCCTCTCCAAGCAGGCATGAGCAGAAGACATGACTTTAAAATTCAGTTACAGGGTGGTTCCTTTTACCCCTATCTCTGAACAACTGGCAATATGGAACCTGATTGCTGCTTGTTGGGGAGAGTAGGATTCTCTGTTTTGATTGCTTGAACTCAGGGACATAAGCAGAGCATACAGCTGACACTAAATACCCAAGTTTCTAACTTTTAAAAGAGACTTTCATGAACTTGTGCTTTTTACCAACCTAGAATAGTTAAGGTAGCCATACACTCCCGACTTCCAGCATCATTTCTGATCTGACAGGTGTATTTTCCAGCATTGTTTGTCTCTGTGCGCACAAATTGTAAAGTTGCAATATTTTCCATAAATGTGATCTTCGTGTTTTCACTTTCTCTAATAACTTCCTCTTTGTCCTTAAGCCACTGCACAGAAATTGGCTGGGAGCCCTCCACTCGTGCTTGCAACTCTACTGGTTCACCAACCACAACAGTCATGCTGTTTATTTTAGTCAAGAATTTCGGTGGTTCTGAGGAAGAAATATGCAGTTATAGTAAGTACTCACAGTGTTCATGTAAAGAAGAGCAATGCAGCGCCACTGGGAGCACTGCAGAAGGCATGTGTACCAGTACTTTACCTTTCAGCTTCAAAGTGCAAAAACAAGTGTCACTTCCTACGTCGTTCTGTGCTTTGCACTGATATTCACCAACATCTGCAGCTTCAACACTAAGAATGCGAACGCTTGTGTGGTAGTTTTTGGCTGTAACCTTGTATTTCTTACTACTGCGGATTTGTCTCTTGTCTTTGTACCAGGCAACGTCAAATGGAGGTGTTCCTGAAATCTCACATTCCAGGCTAACCTCAGATCCTTTGACAATGTCTACTGGCGAGGGCTTCCTGCTAAAGACAGGAGGTTCTAACAAGGGAAGAAAGGAACATCTTTAGAAAGGAGTCTGGAGCTACTTGACTATCAAACAGTTTACTGATACCAGCTTCTAAACAATGAGACTTCTGAGAATATCTACAGAATAGGCAAGGACTTCTCTCATTTTCTGGTCACATTACAAAATGAACTTGCACACAGGTGAGCAATCAGAGCCCTTAGCTCCTCTGTATAAAAGGCAAACAGAGGGGTGACCCTTGGCAGAGAGGTTACAGGTCTCATTTAGCTGGTAGTAATCTCCCAGACACAGTGTAAAAACTAGCACTAGTCAGTTTATGTCTGTTCTTTTTTCTTGATATTTCAGCTCCTTTATATAACAATCCCCACTATGATCTGTCTTGAATATTTAAAAACGTACAAGTGGGAAACAATTAGCTTAGAACTCTTCTGCATTAAGAACATCATCTCTCTTGTTCAGGATGTGGGGGCATCAAGAAACAAACATGACATGAAAAAAAGGGCAGTTCTGAAATAGGAAATTAAACTCATGTTCCTACGGATTTCCAAGGGATACAGCCACCAAGGAAAAATAGGATGCAGTCAGAGAACAAAAGAACAGCTAACCTTTCACTGTGACTTTGGTGCTACAGCTGGCCTTGCCGGCAGGGTTGTAAGCTTCACAGATATAGTCACCGCTCTCTTCAGTACTGAGATGATTCATTTCAAGCACAGCCACAGAGTCAATGAATGATGTCCGGAATTTTTCACTGGCAACAATTTCATGGTCATTTCTGAACCACACTACTTTCATCTCTGGAGATCCACTCACTTTGCACTCAAGCCGGGCTGAGTCACCCTGCTTGACCACTTTTGCTGCCTCTAGCTTCTTAGAAAACTTGGGTGGTTCTAAAAAACCAAAAAAGTGGGGTCAGAAAGGTCTGAATTAATGCTGGAAAGAAAATATGGGGGCAAAGAGCAAACTGTGGGTTGCAAGCATAAGATAGGGAATTCACTTGGCGGTGTATCAAAGATCACCAGGGTGGGCTTGGAAAAGGAAAAGAGAAGAAAGAGACAAAAAGACTGCAACACATCAAAAAAGAGTGCACACCTGTTACCATCAATGTTGTAGTGCAAGAGTCACTGCCAACGTCATTTGAAACGTGGCAAGTGTAGTGCCCACTCCGAGATGTATCCACTGAATAAAGGGTTAAGAACGCAGTTGAACCTTCGATCCCAATGAAACAAGTTGGACCAGATACAAGTTCTAAATCTTCTTTGAACCACTTTACTGTAAAGGGTGGCGTTCCTTTTAGCGTGGCCTTAAACTCCACTGTGGAATCTGGGATGGCTTGCTGGCTTTCAGGTTTTACTAAGAAGCTTGGTGGTTCTGGAGTTTTTAAGAAAAAGAAATATTCAGTTACATCAGAAAAGTCTAAGAATGAAGAAGATTAGTCAGGCAAACATGGAGACCAAGTTTTTAGCATTAAGATGTATAAGAGTGTTACATTAAGATAAGACTTAAGGTATTTTCCCAGCATGTATCACACATAAGAAGTAGTAAAAGAGTTTCAAACCTTTCACAGTCAGGACAGCACTGCAAGAATCATTTCCAGCAACATTAGAGACACTGCACGTGTAATTTGCACTGTCTGCCAGCTCTAGATTAGCAATCTCAAGTGACATAGTGTTCTCATGGCACAGACTTCTATATTTTGCACTGTCAGTTATCTCTTTTCCATCCTTAAACCATTTTGCAATAATGGGGAGTGACCCAGAGACTTTGCACTCCATTTGGATAGAAGATCCCAGAACGGTATCCTTTTTGGTTAGCTTTTTGATAAATACAGGAGGAATTGATTGATCTGCCCAACACAAAAAAACGGAAAAAGCATACTGGTTAACTTTCTGCTTATCTTTCACAGAATTTTCTTTTATTTTCATCCCCTCACTGCTGCATTGGCAAATCTGCCATAAGTCAATACAAACCTAGCACAGTCAGAACAGCTTCACAGGTGCTACTTCCAAAGTCGTTTTCAACCTTAAAACTGTATGTACCACTATCCTCCTTTGATACAGGTTCAATCCTGAAACTGGCCACATTGTTTTCAAAGGTCATTGTGTAGTATCTACTGGGCAGGAGCTGTTTGCCATCTTTGTACCATCTTATTCGGAGCTCTGGTGTCCCAGCCACGGTACACTCCAAAGTCACGGGGTCTCTTTCAGTGACTTTAAGTGACTTAGCCTTTTCTATGATCTGTGCAGGCTCTGAGGTATAAAGAGTATAAAAATGGTAGTTAGCTAGACAGATAGGGGAGTGACTTTCCAAATATTCATCAAGGTCACACCTTGTACACACCTTGTACAAAAAGCAAAGCAAAACACTTCTCCAAGCCAGATTCATTCTTTGCCTGACAGGTGTATCTCCCTCTGTGGCTGAGGTCAACATTAGCAAGCTTCAGTGTGGCCACATTGTTCTCAAAGGTAATATGGTGGTGTTCATCATCTTCTAGTATTTTCTCTTCTTTTATCCATGACATGGATAAGGGTTGAGCACCTGCTACGACGCACTGAAAGCATGCATCACCTTTCAAAATGCTAGTGACATTCTCCAGCTTCTTGACGAAGGATGGTGGTTCTGTTGTGTGAGTTTTGTTTGGAAGAGAAGTCATGGAAAGGGAAGAGGGGAGAGAGAGATCATATAAAGTAATCCTACTCACTACAGTTTACATAGGGGATACAGTGTTTGAGGTATGCCTCCTAGAAGACTGACCTTTCAAGCTGAGTCTTGTGCTGCAAGAACAGCTCCCACCTTCATTTGATATAATACACTGATATTCACCAACATCTGAGACATCACAGTTAGTCACATTAAGCGTAAATACTGATTCTTTGGTGGAGATGGCGTATTTCTTGCTGCTGAACATCTCTTTATTGTTCTTCAGCCACTTCACCTCAAACGGAGGAGTACCAGTCACTTCACACTCTAGTGTGGCCTCTGAACCCTTCACTACCTTAGTGGGACTCAACTCCCGAACAAAGGTTGGAGGCTCTATAAAGAAGAGTGAGAGTAACCTTTAGTAGATAGTAAATGTAAACAGTTTTGAGGGGAGAAGTATCTCCTACTTCCTCACCCCAGATATATGACATAGCTGACAAGATGTTCAAAACCAACCTTTTACTTTCAGCTCGACACTGCAGCTCTCACTACCTGCGTCATTGTGGGCTTCACAAACATAAATCCCACTATCCGCTACTCTGGCTTGAGTGACTTTCAAAGTGGCTAATCCATCTATGAAGGAGGTGCCGTACTTAGCTTGGTCAGTCACTTCATTCCCATCCAGGTACCATGTAATGTGGATCTCTGGTGTGCCTACTACTTGGCACTCGAAAGTGGTGGACTGTCCTTCACGCAAAGCTACTACAGAAGTTGGCATCTGAATAAATCTGGGGGGCTCTAGAAGATGGACAGAGAAATTGAGGTTTTATAATATTTAAGGTGGGAATAAAATAAAGAATTTAAAAAAAGAGAAAGGTTTCCTCCCCCTCCCACCAATATTGCACAGAAAAATCAGAACCAAAAAATGAGGAGATTGGGTTGCACACCTTTTACAAAGAGAGTTGCTTTGCAAGTTGCAGTCCCCACATCATTGCTTATCTGACAAGTGTAGTTCCCAGAATCAGATGTCCTAGCTGAGAAGAGCTCCAGTACACTAGATGTGTCGTCCTTCCAGACAGATCGATTGGCTCCAGACAGGAGCTCCTGGCTGTCTTTAAACCACTTTATCTGTAGAGGAGTAGACCCTTTCACCAGTGCTTTGAACTGAACCCTAGCATTGGGCACAACCTCTTGAGACTGGGGTTTTTCCACAAAATATGGCGGTTCTATAACATGCAAAAAGGAAGAAAGGGGATTATTCTGAGACAGAGGAATCCAAAATTATGAATGAGAGACCTAACACAAGACAAAGAAGGAACTCAAACCTTTGACGGTTAAGAACCCGCTGCACTGGTTGCTTCCTGCTTTATTCGTTGCTTCACAGGTGTAAGAGCCACTGTCTGTGCCTTCAAGATTGTTTATTTCCAGAAATGCAGTATTATCATGGAAAGAATATTTGTGCTTTTCACTCGCTGTTATTTCTTGGCCATCCTTGTACCACTGGATACTTATAGGATGTGAACCAGACACTATGCACTCGAGGTGGACAAAAGACCCCTTAATGCTGTCCATTTTCTTGAGTTTTTTGGTGAATTTAGGTGGTATAATGAGATCTATCCAAGACAGAGCAAAAAAGCAAAGTATGAAATTCAGCCTTGATTGTGGCAGACGTCAGCTCACGAAAAAAGATTTTGCATCTAAAAACAGTATTAAGAGAAAGCCCATACACACCTAGGACGTTAATGTTGGCAGAACAGCTAGTGCTCCCAACGTCATTCTGAACCTCAAAAACGTATTCTCCGCTATCTCTCTTTTCTGCATGAAGCACCTTTAGGACTGAGACAGTATCTGTAACACTGATCTTATATTTTGGGCCTAATGTCAGTTCCTTGCCATCTTTGAACCATTTAGCTGTAATAGGTTTTGTTCCAGAAAATTTACACTGCAGGGTTGCTGGGTCTCCCTCAGTCACATCGATTGACACAGCCTTGTCCACAATTGTAGCAGGTTCTGTTGTAAACAAGGAGATAGTGTGTTAAGAACATCTGTAAAAATGACAAAGGAACCATCTGAGATCACTGCAAGCCCTCAGCGTAAGACCAACCTTTGACAGTCAGCAGAGCAGAACACCTCTGGATTCCTGCCTCATTTTTAGCCTGACAGAAATACTTTCCGTCATGTTTCAGCTCAATAGATCTCACCAGAAGAGTGGCAACATTGTTCACAAAGGTCATTTTGATATTGTTGTCTTCAATCACTTCATCATTGTCTTTCAACCAGGACACAGTGATGGGTAAGGAGCCTTTAATAGCAGCCTGAAACACAACTGTCCCCCCTCGAAGGGAACTAATGTTTTCTATCCTCTTCAAAAACTGTGGAGGCTCTGGCAGGAGGAAAGTGGGTATGTAAGTATGGATTTGGTGCAAAACAGTGTGACATAGACACCACACTGGGCTAAGAGCATGCTGGTGGTGTTCTACACCTTGCACTAACCTTTCAGTGTGACCTCTGAACTGCAGAGGCAGCTCCCGACATCATTTGTTACTCTACACTGATATTCACCAACATCAGAAGCGTCAAACCTGAAAACGTGGAGACTAATCAAAGATTTTTCTATGCTTATTCTGTGCTTCTTACTGCTCCGCATGGGTTTATCATCTTTCACCCAGAACACTTCAAAGGGAGGCGTGCCAAGCACCTCACACTCCAAAACCACATCAGAATCCTTCAAGACTTCCATGGATTGAAACTCCTTGCTAAAATAAGGTGACTCTACAGTGCAAAAAGAGAGTGCAATTGTATTAGTCATACTTTTGAAGCCTGTAACATTGTACTGAGTTTAAAGAGACAAACTGTGTGGCTGGATGTCACACACACCTTTGACTGTAACAACACTACTGCAAATATCTTTTCCAGCATCATTTCTGGCCTCGCAAATGTATTCTCCACTGTCTTCAGTATCAACTTCTGAAACATGGAGTATTGACAAAGATTTTGAAAAAGACATCCTGTATTTGTCACTCTCTTTTAGTTCTCTATCATCCTTGAACCAGGTGATTTTAATCTCAGGAGTACCAGTGACTTCACAGGTCAGCTCAGCATATCCACCTTTCTTTACCAGATAGGTTGGCTCTAGCTTCTCCTTGAAGGCAGCAGGTTCTGCAGATTTAAGGAGAGTGTTCAGGACAAAGAAGTCAGGAAAGACTGTCACTGGGTCAATCCAGCAGCTAGAATTTTAAAAGGGAGTAAGAATGCAAACCTTTTACAAACAAGTTTGCACTGCATGTGACTGAACCAGCTACATTGGAGACTTTGCAGGTGTATTTTCCAGAATCTGTTGGTTTGACCGCATAAAGCTCCAAGTAACTTGCTAATGCTTCTGTCGTGATGTAGCAGGCTCCTCCTGTCACCAGCTCAGTATCACCTTTAAACCATTTCACTGTCAGTGGTGTTGTGCCTTTAAAAGTGCTTTTGAAATGTACAGTTGATGCAGGCAGTACATCTTGAGACTCTGGTTCTACAGTGAAGCTGGGTGGCTCTAGATTGCATTGAAAGGAGAAAATTTTTGAGAGTAAGACACATGGCCTGCATTTTGGGAAAGAAAAGCATTATCATGCGAAAAGCAAAACTTCAAGAAAAGTGAAACAAATTGCCAAACCTTTTATAAACAAAGTACTACTGCTCTCTTTGCTACCAGCAGAGTTTGTGGCTCTGCAAATGTAGACCCCAGCATCACTTGCATCTAGGTGTTTTATTTCCAGCGATGCTGAGCCTTCTGCAAAGTGTACTGTGTACTTTGCACTTGAAGTGATCTCAGTGTCCTGTTTGAACCAAGAGACGGTCATTGGAAGAGAACCTGAAATTTTGCAGTCTAGGCGGCATGAGGTGCTAATGATGCTGTCAATATTCTTCAGGGGTTTGGTAAAGAAGGGAGGGAGAGTGCGATCTGTTGAGATTGAAAAAAAAAATGACAGAAATGAACACATGAGCAAAACAGGCATCGTCTTCTGCTTCTGGCTCTGTTGGGTGCAGAGCAGAGCAACAGGGCTCTTTGCAGAGAGTCAGTACCAACCTAGCACAGTGAAGCTGGTAGTACAAGAGCTGATGCCCACATCGTTGGATATCTCAAAGGTGTATTCACCACTGTCCTGCATTTCAGTGGCATAAAACTTGAGCTGGGCAATATTATTTTTGAAGCTGATCCTGTATTTTTTGCTGGCAGGTAGTGGCCTTCCATCTTTGAACCATTTGGTTTTCAGCTCTGGAGTACCTGTGACAGTGTACTCCAAAATAGCTGGTTCCCCTGCTGTAACCTGGATCACTTCAGCTTTTTCAATTATTTTGGCAGGTTCTACAACAAAATTAAACAACTCATGTTAAGGAAAAAAGGAAATTGTTCTTCCTCTCAGTTGGGAGACTGTGGGGATCACAGCACCTCTCCACTAACCTTTCACTGCTAGTTCACCAAAGCAGGACTGACTTCCTGCATCATTCTCAGCCACACAGGTATATTTGCCACCAGAGCTCAGCTGGACACCAGTAATTTGCAGTGTTGCTAGACCATGATCAAATGTCACTCTCACATTGTTATCATCTTTAATAATGTCTTTGCCCTTCATCCACATCACAGAAATAGGCTCTGACCCTTTCACCACAGCCTGTAAGGTAATACTATCTCCAGCCAGAGCTGTCACATTTTCGATTTTCTTTACAAAAGATGGTGGTTCTAGTTCAAAGAAGAGAGAGAAGAAAACATATTTATGTGCTACTACATCATCGCATGAAATCTGCTACTTCAAGACAGTTTTGTAAGAGAGTATGTGCAATACATTGTCGCAATTCAACGAAAGAGTAAGCAAGTAGAAGAGCTGTGTTCACCAGCTGGGAGCTAATGCATGGGCCTTTCATCTCAATGTCCTTCATATTCATAGGTTTTTAGATCAGATAAGAGTTAAGATATACAAAGAATTTTAAAAGAAGATACACTCCCTCCCCACTCTCCCCAGCAACCCACAAATCCAAAGAAAAGACATTTTAAGAGATAAGAGGTTTTTGCCAATCCCTTCAGTAAGTGGAGTTTTCTCTCTCCCACTGACCTTTCAAGATGTATGTGGCACTGCACATGCACTTCCCGACTTCATTAGCTATCACACACTCGTATTCACCGACATCTGCACTATTAAATGAGGACACCTCCAGAGAAATAACAGCTTTCTGAGAGGTCAACCTGTATTTTTTACTACTGCGAATCTGTTTCTTGTCTTTGTACCAGCTAATCTCAAATGGTCCAGTGCCAGCAACCTCACACTGAAGAACGGTGTTTGTGCCCTTCACTACCTCTGCAGGTTCAAGTGTTCGGATGAAAGATGGAGGCTCTAAAAAAGCAGCAAGAAAGAGTTAGTCAACCATGCCATAAAAAAATGGAAGGGAAGTTTTTTCTCAAGAATGTGACTGGCAGCAACAAGGACAGACCTTTGACAACCACTTCAGTAGTGCAGCTGTCACTTCCAACTTCATTTACAACTTCACAGGAGTAGGTCCCACTGTCATCAACTTTCATCTCCAAAATATCTAACACAGCCACAGAATTGACAAAAGACATCCTGTGTATGTTGCTTTCATGGATTTCCTTATTATTCTTGAACCAAGTAACCTGGATTTCAGGAGACCCTTTGATTTTGCATTGAAGGCGTGCAGAGTCACCTGGGGTCAGTAAATAAGATGGATCGACCTTCTTCACAAAAGATGGTGGTTCTAAAAATGGGAAAAGGGAAGAGACAGGAAGAGATGGTAAAAAGGGGAAGAATATGGAAGAGGAAAGGGTAAGGAAAGGGAAAAGGATAAGGAAAAAAAAAAAGGAAAGAAGGCTGAAATATTTGAAAGATTGGTTCTTTGAAAAGAATAAAATATGTCTTCAAAAGAGACCAGCATAATCTTTGCTGAGTTGCAGCTCCTGTGGCTCTGATTGCCCTTTTTGTTCTTCTCTCCTCTGCATGCAGGAGCAATTCTCGCATTTCTCTGGTGAAAGAAATATTGAAGTAACACACGGTGCACTGGAAGGCAGCAGGGGAAATGAGTTAGAGGGGAACAGACAGTGTAGCAGGTCTGAGAAGAATGCAGTGCAATTTCAGCCCAAAGGAGTCTTTTGCCTGAAAAAGAAGTAATGGGGAACCCAAGAAGAGGAAAGGTAAAGGGAGCATAGAACTATCTTACCTCTGACTGTGACGCTGGCAGAAGAGGAGCTGCTTCCTGCCTCATTTGAGGCAGTGCACACATAATGGCCTGAATCCTTCAGCTTAGCCAGAGGAATCTCAAGTGAGGCTATTTTGTCTTCAAAGCAAATCTTATAATCTTTGCCTGGAGGGACTTTGTTTCCATCCTTTGTCCACCCTACAGTTACTTTCCTGTCTTCATCTACCTGACATTCAAGACGTATTTTTTTGTTAACTGCTGACTGCACTGACTGTAGTACTTTAATGAAGTGAGGCTTGTCTATAATGACCATTTCAGCCTGGCAAATATCAGCCCCAAACTTGTTGGAAGCCTTACAAGTGTAAACCCCTCTGTCACTGGTGGTGAGAAGGGAAATTTCTAAAATGTGTTTATTTTCCACTTTGGAAGTTTTATGGTGGTCTGAAGGTGAAATGGTTGTGCCATCTTTCTGCCAGGTGATGTCGATGACTGGAGTGCCCGAAACAGTACACAGGAACTTGGCATTTTTGCCCACAAAAGTAGTGATAGATTCAGGTCTGGTAAGAAACGTTGGTGGAAGTGCTTCTGCAAAAAAAAGAGGTTCAGTGTTATCCAGAGGTGAGGAACAGAACCTATGTTCTTTCTCCACATTTGCCAGGGACAGAGCAAGAGAGGCCAGCTTCTCACTGGACACTCTTAAGCAAAAGAGACCCGCAGTGAAAGAGATAAGAGGCATTAAAGATAATAAATTTTGGCTACTTCATTCTATGTATTGCTCCAGAGCTTGAAGGCATTGTGAATCTCTGGAGCAATATACAAACGAAAGGAAAATAAATCAAAAGCCAGAACTTCCTCCCCCAAGACTGATATGTATGCTCACTGTTCTCTAAAGACGGGTCAGTTTGCACGCATTTCATAGTTCATACATCCTGTGCTAGTCTCTAGCAGCTAGCACTTAGCAAAGACCCCATAAAGACTCCTCCCACAAAGAGAAAAGTCAGAGTAAAAAAAATATCATCATAGACCAAATGCCCAAAAGACAGTAGTATGACTTTTGTTTTGTTTTGTTGTGGTGGTTTTGTTTGGGTTTTTTTTTGCTGTTGTTGTTTAAAGAAAAAAAATTGTATAGCTCTTAATAGACAAAAAGTTTGCAAACTGAAACCCTTTAAACCCTCTTTTGTTTGCTTAAGAAGATCTATTTGCCCAATCCCCTTTCTCCACAGCACAAAGATGTTCAGGTATGCAGAGCTGCATAACCTGCGTCGCAATTCTAGTTGCAGGATAAATACAGGGTGCTAGGATAATCACAGTGACTATTACACCAAGAAATCAGATGTAAAAGTGTATTTCTTGTGGTCTGTAACTTAAATAAACCTTCTTCAAGAATGCATTCACAGAGAAATCTTATTCTGTTGATAATCTAGTTCCTCCTGCTGTCTTTCCCCTTCTTTTTTCCCCTCTGAAACTTTTCACAATGCTTCCCTTTTCCTATGAACAGAAAGAACAAGAGAGCAGCATTATCAAAAGTTATTCCTTCTCTATACTTATGTCTGACAAAATTAGGTATGGATTATGTATTATAATGGTAATCAAGAACCCTATAAGTGTAAGTACCGGACTGAAAGTGTTACAATACACCAAGATATTTTATGAAGAAGTGCTCGAAAGTCTGTACTTACCAGTTACTGTTAAAACAGCGGTAGAGCTTACACTGCCATGCTGGTTGGAAGCCTTACAGCTGTATTCTCCACAGTCAAGAACTTGAGGCCTCGGGATCTCCAGCGTGGAGAGGTAGTTGGAAGTGCGAATGGAGTATTTGTCCCCATCATATATCTCTCGTCCGGCTTTGTACCACTGGAACTTGACATTGGGAGCCATCTCTACCTCACAAGTAAACTTGGCCACATGATTTACAGCCACCTCCAGGGGTTCGAGCCTTCTCCTCAGGATAGGTGCAACTGAAATCAAAAGCAGAGAGTAACTCAAAACCCTGTGTGCTGACATTCTAAAAAAATAACAGTGAAGTGACTGACTGAAAAAAAAGGAAAAGGTGACATACTTGCTATTCACATAAAGTGACTGCAAAAGAGAAAATATCTGTAAGAAATGAAAGCAGTACTAGGCTTAGCAGACAGACAGTCTTACGGTGCACAATGACATCAGGAAACACTGTGGTGATACTGGAAAAACAAAGTGAAATAGCAATGCACAATAACTGGGACATAAACATATAGAACCCTATCATAGAGTTGTGACAAATTATAGTGTGAATGAGAAATTGTGGTGAATCTGTGAAATGACTCTAAGGAGTGAGAGAGGGTGCAGTAGTGGGAAAAATGGGAAGAGCAGGTCCACTTCCCAGGCAACAATGGGAGAAGTGGTTGAGATTGAAATATAGCTCTGTCCTGACCATGCTTGTGCAACGAAGCAACAAAGTTCCTGACAAAAGACTGGGGTAATGGAAGTGAGAGGCTTTGCAATGTGGTAAAAGGAGACCATCAATCCAGAGAGAAAGGGAGCCCTCTGATTAGTGACATGATGGTATTAATATTGTGTCTGTATCCAAAGATACAGACACATAGTAGGACAGGTTCATTAGTAGAGAAGTGTATTAAAAAGACAGTATTTTATCCCCATAATCCAACCTCTTTTAACAACTGTGAGTTTTGCTGCTGTTGCTCTTTTTCCACCTTCATTCAGCGCCTCACAGGTGTACTCTCCTTGGTGAATCTCCCCGCACACTTTGTTTATTACTAGTGTGTATGTGTCCTGATCTTGCAAACACTTGAATTTGTTGCCCGAAGATACCAGTTTACCCTCAAAGTACCAGTTCACCTCTCTGACATTTGTTACGACAGACACCAGCCTGACACTCTCCTCTTCCTCCACAACAGTGTCAACCAGTTTGCTCTGTATGATGGGACAACTTCCTTTGCCCAGCTCAGTCTGAAACTTCCCAGCTCTAGTTTCCAGACCTTCTCTACTCTCTTCCTCACGTATTTCTTCCCTTTCCTCTTTCCTTTTCGATATTTCTGCAAGTGTCTCAGTGGGAAGACCTGCAGAGGCTACATCAGCAGTGGCTACAGCTGCACCCACATCCTTGATTTGACCACGCCCAGTCACAGTGTGGATTACTTGTGCAGACAAAGGTTGCTCCAGGGGTATTTCTGCCTCCACAGTGCTCTCAGCCTGCTGGGGCTCCAGCTCGGGGGTTTCATCACAGGACTTTCCTGAGAGAAGTGGACTGGGATAGAATGGAAATGCTTTGGACTTTTCATCTGTCAAGAGATATTTATCTTCACAAAAAGAATAGAAAGCTTCCTTCAAAACAATTTTCTGGTCAGCTGCCTGAATGTTGACTTCTCCCAAGGAGACTGGGATTTCTAGGGGACTGCATCCTCCTGTGGTCACAACATAGGTGCAAAAGGTATGTTTATTCTCCTTGGTGATGTTTATTGCCTGTACTTCAACATTTTCTTTATCAGCCAACCATTCTGAAAACAAGAGGTTTTTCTCACTTACCACTGCAGCTTTCAGTGCATTTTTAATTTGAGACTTTATGTCTAAGTTGCAGCTCTGGGGAACCAGAGCAGTGACCTGACTATGTTTGCTGAGGACTTGGCTTGGCTGGAGCTGCTCATAATACATTGTTTCATGGGGTTGTCTCTCTGTTTCCCACTGCTTGAGTGAGCTGGAAAGATCAACAACATGTTCCTCCTCCAGGAACTGGTTTTCTTCTAGCAACAAGGGAAATCTCACAGCTTGTCCCTTGTGTATTCTTGCAGCAAAATCTTCCTCTGCTGTTTCCAGGGAAGAAATGTTCTCCAGAGGGACAGCTTGGCCCCCAGTGAAAGCCAATTCAGAGGGAAATATGGGTTCAGTCTTCAGCTCACCTTGCATTGCCTGAAAGCCCTCAAGGACTTGGATTTGGTCACCACCTATGGCACAGCTCTCAGTGGTGCTTGACACCTGGAGAAGGGCTTGGGAAGCCTCTGTCTTCAGAGTGGCCAGTTGCTCTGTTGCCTCGGGAATGACTTTCTCTTTGAGCAAGGGTATCCGTGCAGCTACAGTCCCAAGGCAGCCTGCCAGCTGTGCCTCTGTTGCTGGTGCAGGCACCGCACCCTGGGGGCCATCCAGGAGGTTTTGCAGTGGCTCTGCCAGAAACCTGTTGCTCTCTTGGTTTATGGCAACTTGGGTGAGCATCTCTTCAACACTCTGCACAGCCAGACTAGTCGGTGGCAAGCCAGGCAAGACATCCTCCCTGGGCAACACGTGCACTGCCTGGCTCATCTGGAGATGAAGGAGGCCTGGAGGCTCCTTGATGGCCTCAAGACTGAGTGCTCCTTCCACAGCAGGAAGCTCATCAGCCTCCTCATAGAAGAGGGGGCTTTGGTCCTCTGCCACTGCAGAGTGCTGCAAGGCTGGGCTCTGCCTGCACACAGCATGCTCCTCGGGCAGCACAAGGAGCTCAGCAGAGCACGTAGCCTCGCCCAGAGCATTCCCTGCCCGGCACGTGTAGAGCCCAGTATCCTCCTCCATGCAGTCCCATACTGTCAGGGAGCCTGAGCCGCCAGGGTGGTAAGCAATGGAATGATGTGCATCAGAGAAGAGTTGCTCGCTCCCCTTGAACCACAGCACGTCAGGGCAAGGCTTCCCTGCCACTGTGTACTCCAAGACTGCGGTGGAGCCCGGGGCACACCGCACACTGTCGGGCTCCCTGATGAAGCAAGGCAGTCCTGGTATCCGCTGCCGCACGTGGAGGTGGGTGCTGCATGTGCTCTCCCCGTGTACATTGCTGGCCACGCATATGTACTCACCCTCATCCTGCACACCCGCATACGGGAGGATGAGGCTGTGATCATTGCCAGCAAACACTAACTTACAGTCCATGGATGGGGTTAGCTTCATATTGTTGAAAAACCACTCGATTTTGGGTGTGGGGCTGCCAGTAACAGTAATGGAGAGCCTAGCTACATCTCCCTGCCAGACTTCAACACTGGACACCTGTTTGAGGAAAACAGGGGCTTTGCCCTCCTCCTCCATTTTCATCTTTTCTTTGCTGACATAAACTGGTTTTCCAGGCTCAAATTCAAGTGTTTTCTCTCTATCAGGTAACTGAAGGCCGCTGCTGTAGCCTTCATTTCTTCCTTCCTCAGAAGAGGCAATAAGAGACCTAGCGATGTCTGTATGGAAAAAAATTGTTTAGTTTTACTAGGATATTTATGAGAACACTCATAGATAGCAATAAACAGTGTTAGGGCAACTATTTTTCTATAGCTGGAGGCTTTCCCGATATTGTACAACAGCTAGCAATGAACATGAGGTCCCCTTGCTGTCAAATACACGCCTACCAAAACCAGCAAGACATGCTGTGCTGTCAGGTTACTTAGGAATTTCCTATCTGGATCAGCATGGGTGTCTCTTTAAACCTGACAACACAGTATGGGTTAGGCATACCCCCCAGGGTGCACTGTGCAAGGATCAATCAAGCAACACTGATGCATTTCACGGGTATATTTAAAGTGGTATGTGTCATACATACTCGTATGCACGCCTATGCAAACAAGTAGAGCAGAACAGTGCTAAGACCATGATTTAATGCAAAACACCAAGAAAAAAGCAGAATGCCAGAATAAGAATTGAAAAAAAAAAAAACCCACAAAAAAACCAAAAACCAAAAACCAAACCAAACCCAACAAATATAAAAACCCCACCAGAAAACATCAAAAAAAAACCCCAAACCAATCAACAGACCTACAATCTTTTCAGGACACTGACTTTTCTTCTGATGCATAGACCCTTAGGTTTACAGTACCATTATTATGAAAATCACAAGTCTGCACCCTTGATTTAATATCATTGATTTAAATGTCTGCTTTTCAACTCCTCCCTGTCACAATGTGGCATATTAAAACTACCACAGTAACAGAGAAAAAGCAGATAGAGCATTTCAAAATTTTTCTTTTTCTTGTCTTTATGAAGTTATACACATATGTGTTGGACCACTGTAGTTTCAGTGGCGGTTAAAAATGAGAGGAAGCAGAGCTCAAGAACATGCTGTTCTCTGCAGATGCTTGACAATAAAAACAATGAAATGTGAGACTTCCAGGAATGGAATAAGCAATCCATGAAAAGCATGATGCAAAGAAAATCTTTCGAAATCAAATACTATTGTCCTCACTGAGTAAAGTTTGCTCATTTAAGGCCCGCAGTATTTGACATGAAATGATATGAGAGTTTAAAAAAAGAATAAACATGTGAGTGTATAAATGTCTCTAGACACTGTAATGGGGAACCTTGATAAGCTTCTCAATTACAGTGTGTTAAATTAAAAAACTTATTGAGTGACAATAATTTTTGCTGCACTCCAACAAAAAGGAACAGACTATGTCACACCAAATTCTTTCTCATTAGTTTGAAATTAGTCTTGCCACTAATGCCAGAATGTAAATGACACAGCACAGTGCATACAATGATTAATTGCAGAGAAGAGATGCATAGGTAAAAAATAAAGATTACATCAGTCCTTCAGTATTACTTACCAACCTTTCTAAAGCAGTAATAAATCATGCAAGTGAATTTGAGAATGGGTGATAGAATTCCACCCATAAAATAAAATATAAAAATATGAAATATAAAAATTTCAGAATGAAACCCTTGCTGATGCACATGAGAATGGTTTGTAACAGGAGTGTGGCAAAAATTAATGTACTTTTGTGTGTTCCTGAATATTTATGAGAGAAAAACTATACAGATTCCTTTTCATATTTTAGATATATCTATGAAATGAATAAAGTACAAGAAGCAAAATGGACTTAAACCATTTACATGTTTATTTCACAAATTAGCCATACATGTTAACATTCAATACACATTGATGACAAACAAACATAATTCATCCTTTTTTAAAAATACTTGTTTTGTTGAAATGAAGACAACATTAAACCTGAAAATAAAATTGTGAGCTTTTTGATTCTTATGAAAGCACAAGATTTTGAAGAGAGATAGTCAAGCTATACTGGTTGCCACAGAGTAAGTTCAGTCCAACCTCGGATTCCTCCATGTGTAATAACTGTGAGTTAGATGAGAATTATTTCTCCATAAGCACATGATCATGCTCCTGGCTAATGTATGAAACTTAAATCAAGACTTTTAACTTACATAAACCACAAACACCACTACACAGGTAGAGATAAAGATGCGTGGCCATATATTTCAGATCTGAATATGAACTTGGACCTGTTTGGCTTGGGGCTTCAGATTCAAGTTATGGGCCTGTTTCTTCCAAAAAATTCCGATTTACGTGCAAAATAAACACACATAACAATTGTGTAGGACCTACTCAAAGGGCCTCTGACCTTTCTGGCTTTGGACCAAAAAGACCCCTCACGTCACAGCTGACATAGAACATCACACAATTCATGCCAACTTCCCTAAGGACCTCTGCTGACTAATGAATCAGACAGTGCTACACATCTACACAAGGAATGGATTAAGGACATGTCATGAAGTAATTCTTTCCCAGCACAACATTGGGTTGTGTTATGCTTCTCCTTCCTACCACCATTAACTATGAGAAATCACAATTATCTATGCCTTTTAACATAAAAATCTTAAATATTTTTCATAAGGTCATGACAGAAGAAACTGAAGTGACACATTGGTATCAGCCTAAACACTTCAGTCATTTTGCCCAGGTACTGGGTCATTAGAACTTGCCACTTGGACTAAATTTATATCGGGCAACACAACTGGGCAAAGGGAATCTTTTGATCAAAATACACTATCCCAGTTGAGTGATGGGATAGTCTTAAAAGATTATCGATTTTTTGAGGCATGCTGACCTCAGTGTGAGGACACATCAAACTCAGAAATAAGAATTGTATTAACATAGCTGAACATACTATGGGAATAGTTCTTTTATGCCTAAAATCATCACCTAAAGCTGCTTGCAAGGCAACTGACAGAAATTTGTAACTGACTGGAAGAACCTCATTAACAGGTAAATAAAGCAAAAATAATTTTTGTTTAGGGTTCTTGAACTCATGATTTCACCTTGACTTATAGGTAACTGGAAAGCTGGTACATGCATTAGAGAGCTATTTAACTTCTGATAAACATTAATTAATAACTTTAATACTTTTACCAGATTTTCTTAATAAACTTATCATAGCTTATGTAAGATAGATTTAGTTCTGATTTAATTATGTCAGTTACTGCTGACTCCTTTTAAATATTAGCATTACTTTAAATGCAAAAATAAATATTCACATTGAGAACATTAATGTAAAAATCTCTTCTGGTGAGAAAATGCCACAGCTAACAATTGAATGTATTCCATTTGTTTCTGGTCATCTTGACACAAAGCACACTTAACTGTTACTAATTTAAAAAAAAAAAAAAAAAAGAGGAATATATAGAGATACAGTTCTAATGTGAAACAAGAATACTGCATAAAAATACCTTACTCTTTTACTACTATGTATTTTTTACAAATGACACTGGAATACAGGGACAACCAAAATTATTTAAATGAATTTACAGTAACATCATTGATTTATTATTATGCTCCCTCTTCTTTCCCTTTAACTTCTAAAGATACAGTACAAAATATGTTTTCATGTTTATTACTTGGTAATAGAGAAAAAAATCCTGTCCAGTCTCTACTAATGCAAAACTTTCATTTTTCTTCCCATTGTGCTAGTTTTCTTTGCAACAACATAGTTCCCTTGATTTAAAAAAGGGATTTAATTCCATGAGTGGGTAGAATGAGGGCCATGGATGTAAGAATTTTGCAGTGATAGAAACTGTAAACACAGGATTTGAATCAGTGAAACTCACATGTTCTGACATAACATTGTGAGAAGGGGAAATACCAATTGAAGAAGTTCTTTCACAGAACTATACCCAAACAAAACAACAAGCATAAGTTAGTATTCCATACCTCTAGGTTGCAAGAAAAAGGTGGTGTCTACATTTTTAAGTGATTTCTAGCCTACATAAAACAATAGTGGTAGCACTGTTCCAAACACACAGGTATATGCACATTATACAAAAAAAAAAAATTAGTCCTACATACATGAGCGTCTATTAAAATATCTTTACAAGAATGAGTAAGGAGCTTGAAATATACCTCGGTGCAGAAAATGTGCACAAAATCTATGCACAGATTAAACCTCACTTAAATTCCCCAATGAAGGCAAGTTTAAGTGAGACAGAAATATGCCCAGAGAGTGGTTTTCATCCCTAAAGAGATGAAAAACAATGCCCCTAAAAATGAGTGCTGCATTTTTACCAGCAGTGAACAACATCATAAGAACATTTAGTATTTCAAAAGAGACTTTGAAATAAATTATGGCAAATTAGTATAATGTTAACATGGCACAAGTCTCAGCACTTCCTGCCCTGTTTGTAGCTATACATTTGTACTGCCCACTGTCACTTTGCATCAGGTTTTCAATAGTGAGGCTATGAGAGCCATCCTGCTCTTCCTGCAAACAGTACCTATCCCCTTCCAGCAACACCCCATCCTTGTACCAGCAGACACTTGGGTGGGGGGAACCAGTGACGAGACACTGGAAGCATGCCGAGGCACCTACAAATGTACTGTAGTCAGAAATGAGCCTGACAAATCTGGGAGGAGCTTCTGTGACCTGGAATTCAAAGCTGCAGCTCTCGGAATCCTCTGCCCTAAATTCAACCCGTTCCTCTTGGGATGGCTCTGCAAACACATCAAAACTAATGCTGACACACTTCTCCCCTTCCACTTCCTGCTCTTTTTGTGTCACTGCAAGCAGCTGGATTGCTTTTTCCGAGTCATCTCTGTGAGACTCAAACTCAAACTCCAGCTCAATTTCTGACTGGTCACCTGGACTCACAGTCTTACTTAATAGCAAGTCACACTTCTGGGGCCTGTGTGGTTCACAGCCCACGACTGTCTCACTACTTGCCTCAGCATTTGCTCCCTGCTGAGCCATGACCACAAGGAAGCCTTTACATGTTGCTTCTCCCAGTCTATTCATTGCCTTACAGTGATACCAGCCACTATCAGAAGGACCTACAGTTTGGACCTTCAGACTGTGAAGTCCCTCCTTCTGACTTACAACATACTTCCCCGTACCAGGAGTCACGGGGGTGTCCCCTCTGAACCACTGAACTACTGGGACAGGAGTACCTGTTACCACACACTCAAACTCTGCCTCCAAGCCTTCTGTTGCCTTGATATCTGCAATGGGCACAGCAAAGCGTGGTGGCATTTCAGTTACCTGAAAATCAATTTTTACATCTTCATTCTCCATTGCAGCCAAGCCTGCAGCTTGTTCTAATAAGGCAAGTGGAAGAACATCTAGGGAAACCACCATGCTCTTCTTATCTGGGCTAAACTCAGGACTGGTTATGATTTTGACCTGTTTCTCAAACTCCTTCACCTCATTTTCATCTAGCTCCACTTCCAGAAGGATTTCCTGTGGTGAAGGTGACCTTGAAGATGTGTTTTGTTCCAGGTCAAAGTGTATAACGTGCTGGTGGGTAACAGGGGGTGGCAGTGCTAGTGACCTCCCATATTCAGGTAAAACTTCCACCTGTGCCATACTTTTAGCTTCCCCGACAATGTTCACTGCATGGCACAGATACTGTCCTCCATCAGCTTTCTGGATGTTCGTGATCTCCAGAACACATTTGTCCCCATCCTTCTCTATTCGTACTCTCTCATCCAGATCCAACAGAGACTTATTACGATACCACTTCACCTCTGGCTTGGGCACACCCACCACCTCAGCCTCAAATCTCAGTGTGCTGCCCTCACACAACCTTCTCCTGTTCAATGCCTTGAGGAATGCAGGTGGCATTTCCCTGCCTGATGGCTCCAGGGATTCACAGGGGGTCCTAAACACATCAGCCTGGGGCTGGTCTGGAGACTGATGCCTCCTCTCAAAGAAGGGGAGTGTGGTCAGGGCATCCACATACTCCCCAGTGGGTGTCCGATAGCGCTCTGGTGGTGTGCTGTCCCCTGAGGCAGAGTAGGGTCCCTCAAATGGTGTGAAATAGCGCTCTGAGGGTGTGTTGCATTTTGAACCCTCGGAGGGTGTGGAGTAGCGCTCAGGGGGCGTGCTGTACACCGAGCCTTCGGATGGGGTGGAGTAGCGCTCAGGGGGCGTGCTGTACCCCGAGCCCTCAGATGGGGTGGAGTAGCGCTCAGGGGGCGTGCTGTACCCTGAACCCTCAGATGGGGTGGAGTAGCGCTCAGGTGTGCTGAGTGGTGTGTGATAGGATGCTGAAGAAGCAGTTTCAAAGATTTCCACTGAGGAGGGAGGTGTGTAAAAGCGGTCTGAATCAGGTGACTCCTCTCTGCTCCCACTCTCCAGCTCTATAGACATTTCTGATTCAGGAGAGAAGGGCCGGGCAAGTTCCTGAGAGTTGTTGTAATAATCATAAACCATGCTGAAGGTAACCTCTTCCACTTCCAGTGAAGTGATAGTCTCTTGCTGCTCCTTCTGAACTGTCCCTTTGAGATCTGGAGTTTCATGTATCCCAGTGGATCTTAAATAATTAGCCAGGGACAAATCAGGCTCCAGTTCTGAGACTTGAACAGCACTGGGCTCTGGACCCGCAGAAGTATCCTCCCACAGCCCTTCTCCATCTAGGCTATTCTCAGAGGTTTCCTCAGTGGTAGTCCTATTCTTGTTCCAAGAGTCCTTCCTTTGCTCCTTCTGTGCCACAGGGTCATCCATTACTAAGCCAAGTATGAGTTGCCCAAAAGAGAAGCCCTTGCTTGTGTTTGATTCCTGTTGTGTGTCCCCGAGCTTCTCCTCAGGGGAATCTGTGCTTTCTACCTCACAGGTGACACTGCTCATTCCTGACTCAAAGATCTTTTCTATCCCAGAACCACCATCTTCCTTAGCCTGATGCCCAGCCTGGAGTTTCTTTTCATGGGCAGCTTTTTTCAAGTCCATGATGAAGCTATCACTCTGGGAGTCTGTGGTCTCCATTCGTTCCCCACTTTCCCACACATGTGTTTCCTGAACTCCTCTTTGGAAATCTGCTGTGGACTCCACCAGAAATTCATGAATTTGTTCCTCAAGGGAGTCCTCCCCACAGAGAGTCACCTCTAACTCATGAATTTCTTTAGCAGAAGGTCCTTCTTCAGCAGAAGCTCCCTCTTCAGCAGATACCATGACACTGCCAAGGACCCCATTAGGGATTTGCAGATCAGCCTTTATTGTTTCTTTTGGCTGTGCCTCTTCCTGAGCATTTACCTCCTCCTGCTGCATCCTGTAGCTCTGATGCAGCTCCTCACTAAGAGACATCTCTTCCACCAGCACATCATCTTGGTGCACAGGGGAGATGAGCCCAGTCATTCTTTCCTCTGTGCTCTCCAGAGCTGTGGGAGTTTGTGTCTGTTCTGTGCACATAGTCTCTGCAGGTAGGAAAGGCTCCACAGACTTCTTCAGATCAAATACAGTATCAGTCTTATCAGTCTCAGGTAACAACAGCTGCTCTCTGAAATGCACTTCTTCCAGGTGAACCTTAGTCTCCTCAGTAAAAACCTGACCTGAGGTTGCTATGCCAGGGGAAGTGAAGATTGGATCCAAAGAAGAGCTGCCTGCATTGGACTCCATTTCTTGCAGAATTTGACCATCATTGTGCATTTCCCAGTGTGTGGCATCACCCTCTTCAATCATTTCCTCTTTACAAAGATGATCATCACCTTCAATGTCCTGTTCAGTATCAACAGATCTCTCTTGCTCCTTGTCTTCTTCCTTCTGCTGCTCTTCTATACAGTAGTCATAAAAGGTAAACTGCTCCTTTGTGAGTGTGTTTACAGTGTGGTCCTGCAGGCGGGGCACACATGGCTCTTCTGTAAGAGGCACATCAGGAGTCATTGCCTCCCAGGGAGGGGCATCGCTCTTTTCTGTGCAAACATCACTTCCCTCTTGCACCACAGGTGATATAGGAATGAAAAATTGTGAATCCTCACACTCCCTTGCCAGATCAGGCTGTTCAGAGGCACGTGTTTGCCCTTGCACTTCCACAAATGGTGAATCCTTACTCTTCCCTTCCAGAGCAGGCTGCTCAGAGGCATGTGTTTGCCCTTGCACATCCATAAATGGTGACTTCAAGATGTCCCAGGACAGAGTATCTGTATGTGGTAGCACCTTGCCTCCTTCAGACTCCAGCTCCTCTGAAAAGTGACCTGAGTCCTTGGCTACCAGTTCATGCCCTTCTCTGGATATGGTAGGGTGCAGATCAGTGGTATCAATTTCAAGGCTGTGTTCCTCAGAGACAGCTTTTCCCCTGTGCTGTTTCATCTCTGAAACACCATCTGTATTGCTCACACTTTCTTCTGTATGACCCATTTCTTGTCTTGCATATACTTTTGTAATATCCAGCACCACTGTTTCCTCCACCTCACTTTCCCTGAAGTGAGCAGTTTTCGCACACTCTTCCAACTGCTCACCTGGAGATGAAGACAGCCTCAGGGACCAGGGTAAGTGGGCTTCCTCCTCCTTGGGGCATGCCATCTGTTCCTCTTCATCCTTTCCAAGTATGCTGACACCTTGAAGATGCAAAACATGATCCATGGCAGGCAGTTCCTCAGTGCCTCCATCCTTGCTGTACAACTTGGGTGGTCTGGGCTGCACTGTCAGCTCAGAGGCAGTCTGTGCTGTTCCAGCCACGTTTGTGGCTACACAACAATATTGCCCAGCATCCGTGAGAGAGACCCCTTGAATGTGTAAGCGGTACATGCCATTCTTGCCTTCTTCAAACCTCAGCCTCTCACTAGCAGAGAGGCTCTGGCCATTCAGGGACCAGGCCACAGCTGGTGGGGGCTGCCCAGACACAGCACACTCCAACACCACATCCTCTCCTTCATGGCAATGAATGTGAGCTGGGGCTTCTGCCACAAATTGGGGTGGCTCGTTTCCCATATCAAATGAAAACTTGAATTTGTGCTTTATGGTGGGAGCAGCCTGGTCTGGAGGGAGTCGTGTGGTCTCCCTCATTTCTATGTCTTGCTCTGGTGTTGGAGTGGGGGCAGTAATTTTGATCTCCACAGGCAGTGACAGCAAGTCTGAGTCTGGAACTGCACTTGGCAGTCCTTTCTCTGCTGCAAAGGCCAGACCCACTTCTGCTTCTTCTTCTTCTTCTTCTTTTTCCTCCTCCTTCATTTTCTCCTCCTTATTCTTCTCTTTCTCCCTTTCTTCCTCCTTCACCTTCTCCTCCTCTCCCTTTCTCTCCTCTTCCTTCTTTGTGTACTTATAGGCTGGCATTCGCTGCCTCACATAGAGTGCAGCTGAGGTGCTGACTGTGCCCAGTGGGTTGAATATCACGCAGGTGACTGTGCCCCCATGCTGTGGGAGCAGGGATGGGAAGGTCAGCGTGGAGCAGCACTCTGTGGTGTGAACGGCCGTGCCCTGGATGCGCCCCACGGGCTTGGCATTGTTGTACCAAGTGACTGTGGGCTGTGGGCGGCCATGGAAGAGGCAGGAGAAGGTGCATCTTTGCCCCTCAACAGCCTCCTGGGGCTTGATCTCCTGGACAAAGAGGGGTGGGCAGGGCTCCAGAAGCCCACCTGGCATCTGCCATCTCTCCCCCATGGCCTTGGGCATGGAGTACTGCTTCACTACCTGCACCGTGAGAGGCTCTGAGCCACGAATCCTGGCAGCCACCTTAGCTGGGCTGGGCTTTGCACGAGGGCCCTCCTGGGACATGGACATGAGGGATTCCTGCTTCTTTTTCAGTGCTGCCCTCTTTGCTTCCCGCAGCCTCTGTAGCTTCCAACGGATCTCCTTATCCAGCAGCTCCTCAGCATCAGCCACTGTGCCCCTGTGCTCCCTACCCTGTGCCAGCCCTGGGCGATGAGGCTCCACCAGTGGCAGGCTCCGAAAACGGATGGTTCGCACCCTGCCTCGCGCTGCTGGGAGCTCCCCAAGCTCGGCTTCCTGCCCCTTGTCAAAGGGCGAGCCAGTGCAGCGGAGCACCACGCGCAGCCGGTCCTCCTGCCGCTGCTGCAGCACGCACTCCCAGCTCCGCCGCGTCCACTCTGCCTTCCCCGTGCAACCCCAGCCCCGCTGGTCGCCGCTGCGTGCCACCAGCAGGGAGGCAGTGGATTCCGCTGAGCCCTCGCTGTTAATGGCAAACACCCTGTAGCTGCCAGCGTCGTGCTCCCGCACGTCCCGCAGCTCCAGGCTGGCGCGGTGCGTGTGCTCCTCGCTCTCCGTGCGGATGACCTTGCGGCAGTCCTGGAGGACGGGCCGGTTGTTGTGAAACCAGGCCATGTGGGGCGCCGGGCATGCCACCAGCTTGCACTGGAAGAATGCAGGGTCCCCCTCCAAGACGGACCTACACTTCAGGCCCTGTGTGAAGGTGGGTTTACGGTTCTGGGGGCAAGCCAGCACCGCCACTGTGCCAGGTCCCTCGGGGTTCACCTTGCTGTGCTGCTCTGCAAGAGAAGAAGACCTAGGTTACAACATGTCACACTCTGCCTACCATCTGATTGTAAAAAAATAGCAATATATTGAAATAAAAAATGGGCATGCAACAGATTTCATCACACACCCAGGAAAAAAAAGTAATTCACTCACCATATTTGTTCGAATAAACGCAACGCCTTGCTCTGTTTTAAAGATTGACACGAAAATCGTTCGTTGTCTGTTCTTTCTTCAGACTGTGGAAATTTCTTCTTGAACAAGCAAAAAGGAATTTCAAAATAACACGTTCTTCTGCGTGTATGTTTTTGCTGCCTGGAAAAGCTGTGTGTCTTTGGGTGGCAAAGAAGAAAATCTTACCTGACTTGCAGACAGTAGAATAAACGCCCTTTCTGACCCCTCTGTTTGTAGATTAAATGTTCAAACAATTGAGAAAAAATATTTTGAAAGATATTTTTTTAAAAAGTAAGTAACATGAAATGAGAAGGCGTTTATTCGAACTAATACAGCCACTAACTTCACAGTGTTATGCACAGGGAAAAAAAGCAAGCAACATGAACCACGTATCTGCAAGCCAGGGTAAGAGATGTACAATGATGAATTAATGTATGTAAAAAAAAGGTGCAAGGAATCAATGGGAATGTGTAGCTTTCACATAGCCTAAACAACAAATGTCCCTAGTATACTTGATTTATCCATCCGATAGTGTCCATTGACCTGATTAATGTTAGGCTGCTAACTTGTTTAAAAAAAATACAATTAAGCTTTATATAACTTCCTTCTGAAGTAAACTATTCCATGCATTCAAAAGGAAACTGAACAAATAAAAGCTCTGTAAATGGCTGCAAAGCATGAAGTAAAAGTTAAGAATATGGTTGCACAATTATAAATTTGAAGTTTTAAATATAGTTTAAAACTTAAATAACCTTATAATGCAGGTAACCCTTTGCATATCAAAACAAACATGCAACATATTCCAATATGCTTTTAAGTGTCTTTCTTTCCTCATCAGACACTTCATGTAAGCAGATGTAAAGCTTTTCATAACATTACTAATTACTGGTACTAATTATTCTCATTGGTGATTGTACCTTTCACTTCCATTTCAACCTCTTCCTCTAGCTTCTCGTGAACAATTTTTTCAGCAGCTAAAATAAAAAAGACAAAGATTTTTGAGCTATGGTTTCTAAATGTGCCAATCAACACTTTATGTAGTAAAAAAACATCCAATCTCATTTGCAAATATACAGAAATTCACACATACATACACATAAACGCATGCCAAACAATTCAAACACTTGATAAATTTTGAGAACAGAGTGATCAAATATTTTCAATCTTGTTTGCAACGTACATTTTTCTATAAGGTTTGCTTTCTTTGTTGCAGGATGGGGTAAAGTTTCTAATGCAACATGCCTTTATCATGCTGTAAATCCCTGAAGAAAACATTCAACAATCCACAGACTAATGAGATGCTTCTCGTTCTTTATCATCTCTCAGGGAATGAATGTACTGGAATGCAATGATGCTATGCATGAGGAATTGATACTTAGAAGGAACATGCAGTTGCCAACCTGTCACTTTCAGATGGGTGCTGCACTCGGCTTGTCCTGCAGGATTAACTATTCTGCACTTGTATATACCCTTGTGGTTCTGACCAACTTTCAACAATCTTAAACTGCACAGGGGCCCATCATGTCTTAAGTAACACAGTGCAGACTCCTCAACTATTAGCTGATTGTACAACCAGACTACACAAGGTGTAGGCACACCTTTCATTATACAAAAGAGAAACACATCATCTCCTTCTTTTACAGTTTTTTCTGAAGGCAGAGTTTCAAGAAACTCTGGTGCTTTGGCATCAGCTTCTGTGATGTCTTCACATGGCACAACATCAGGATAGTATACTCTGCTTCTTTGCTTCTCAGTTTCATATGGTCTTTGGGATGTAGATATAAACAAGCTTGAGGTTTTCTTAGAAGATTCTTGTGTAACTTCAGATGCTTTAAACTGACAATCTTTGGCTGCTTTAAAGCTTTTAGTATCTGATTCAAGAATAATTTTTGTTACTGCTTTGGCTTGTGCTTCTTTTGCTAGGTAAGAATAAAGTTAGGAAAAGGATTAAGTCAGAGGTTTTGCAGGAATTAAAAAAATATCCTTAGGGGGAAAGCCCCCAGTCATTAGTATTGAAAGTATGTCCAGCATATTAGTGCTAAAACACTGTTACTAAACATGAGTGATTGCACATTTAAGAGCTCTATTCCTGCTAGGCTAATTCTAGGTATCAGTTAAGCCTATGGGACTTTCACAGGACCATGACTTGACCACAATGCCTGATATAAGCACATCTTTATTTCTAGTTGAAAGCCCTAATTTGGAAAGTACCAGCAGATGATTATATAAAGTGCTTTGGGCAGCTCTAGAGTGAAGGAAGAAATTTCAGTAACTAAGAACCAAATCAACAGGGACCATGCTTTTCTCATTATTCATCTTATTTTCTGCTCTTGATTTCTTTGAATTTGTCAGAAATAGTGTCACCTGTCTAGTGTGGTTATAATACATTTTTGGGTCTTTACTATTGGTAGCACTACTAACATTTTAATATATTGCCAGGAAGAGGTGGAAAGAGTCTTAGCAAAAAATAAATAGGAGAATGAAGGGTAGAAGACAATTCAGTACTGCAGTAACACAATACTTGCACCTATTAATCGTTTCAAGTACATTAAATTATACTGCCAACTTTGGAATTGAAACCTTGGATTTACTTCAAACAAGCTGGAGTTTGAAATGACCAGGTATCTAATTCAACATTGCTTATCTGACATTCTTATCTTTCTTCAACTCCAGCTCCAGGAATTAACAAAATAGAAAAGTTTCTACAATTCCTGCTTTACATCTCACTGCATATCATGAAGGATATGACGAATAAAAAGCCTCAGACATCTGTGACTTGATGGGAAGAAGCACAAAGTTACAATATGAACTTCCTAGTACTGCATATGTCACTTATGAATAGAGCTGTAAATGTGGAGGAAAAACCTCAGAGGATTATTAATAGAGTTTTCTCAATTAAATGCTGATAATAAAGGAAATATGAGTGACCACTAGGCAGTTACAATGAAGTTCCAAAAGGTAAGTAATAATGTTAAAAGTCAGATAACCACCTTTGACTGTTAGTATTGCAGAAGTTGTTGTCTCTCCATAGTCATTATACACAGTACAACTGTACAGTCCTTGATCTGTTAGCTGGGCATTTAGGATTGTGAGCAGAAGAACACTTCCATTTTGTGATATCTTCAATTTTTCAGACAATTCTATCCTTTTGCCTTCATGGGCCCAAAGAAACTCATAGAAGAATTCATTTTCTAAGGCACATATGAACTGAGCAGTGTCACCATGTTTCACAGTTAGGTCTCTGAGCTGCAAGAGAATCTTTGGAGGGACATCTTTCATTTCCTGAGAGGTGGCCATAGAGATCTTCATGCTCTGAGATGTTTGAGAAAGGACTGTTGTGTGCATGGCTTTCATTTCTTCAACTGATGTAGCCTTCACGGTCAAACTTTTTGATACACTTTCAAAAACCTGTGCACCCGATTCCTGTGACGGTTGTTGCACTGATTTAAACTCTTTTTGATAAGTTTCAATGTTCTTCTTTGTGAGAGGAGGAACGTGAAGTTCTGATATAGCCTGTGACCGGATAGACTCTCTTACATCTTTCCCAGAACTTTGCCTATCTAGGGCTTGCACTGTGTAATCAAGTAACAAAAATAACAACATTAGTATCTAAAGAACTTCAATGGACCATGCTCTGAACAAAATCAAACAGCATGGAGGATGAAAATGAATGATCTTCACTTGAAGACTCAGCATGCCAGATGCACTACTGTCTTGACACAGAAATTATTCATTCACATTTATGAATGACAAGTGATGCCTAAGCTAGTCATGCATTGGATACTCAGCTGATGTTTGTCTCTTCCTAAAATGATCCATTTTAGCATTGGAAACTTACTATGGCACTTTTAAAAGAGGTATTTTCTTTCCTGGGTTTTTTTGGGGGGCGTTGTTCTGTTTTGTTTTGCTTTTTTTACAGGATAGTGCAAAATACCTCAACCAATGCTCTAAAGATCATTTAATGACATATTTTAAAAATCTGAATGCCTTCATTAAAATTATTCTGTTCTTTGACCTCTACTGAGATACAAATGGAAAGTTTCCAAATGTTACAGCTTGAACAGAAGGAATGAGAGTGGTTGGGTTACTGAGGGTAGGTACTACTAACATTAGCTGGGAAAGAAAAGGTGTGAAACAAGGAAACAATTAGTAATAGCATGAAAGTGTGGTATACAACAAACTGAATCCCTCTGAAGTAAAAATGGGGCTTTACCTTCTGCAGTCACTGTAAGTGTAGCTGTACAAGTTGATTCTCCAGCACTATTTCTTGCCTTGCAAGAGTATTGGCCAGCATGCTCTAAGAAAGCATCTACTATTATCAGTGTAGCTGTGCCTGTAGACTCATCAAAATGGAAAACTAGGTCTTTTTTTGGCAACATGAGTTGTCGATTGTGAAACCACTGGATTTTTGGTTTGACCCTGCCAGAGACTCTAGCTTGAAATCTGACTGATTCCCCGCTGCATACCCTGCAGCTTGAAATAGGCTGGATAAAGGTGGGCCTTTGGCCAATAGACTCCTCCTTAAGTGAAACAGATGAAGAAACATGCCAAGGGGACTCTGATGTAACTTCTTCAACATTTTTTAATCCTGAAAAGAAGCATGCCAACTTTTAATTTCTTACCCTACACTACAATAGATTTTCTTTCTCATTCAAGATTTTCTTTTCTAACTTGCAACTTAACAGCATGAATTATTCTCATTCATCATTTATAAAATCTATTGCAAAAAGAAAACAAAATATTTATGGTTAAATAATATCAAGGACACTACAGAACAGCAAATTCTCCAGGAAATATTTCTTCTCTACAACTTTGGTAGATGTTTCATCAATTCATATGAATGTAAACTATTTCTTTTCAGTTACTACACATCTGCTACACACGTCTATTTAGGATGTTTTTCAACACTTTCAAAGTAATTTGTTTTGTACAAAAAGTCTTACTAGATTGTCATCACAGCCAAATCAAAGAATGTGTAAGCAAGGAAGGTTTTTACCATCTTTGGTGCATGACAGATTCTAAGACTGGAGAAAATGAAAAGGGAGGGGAGCATGGAACGTTGCGAAATTGTGAAACACATTTTGTTGTTCATGACCTATGTTTTGGAGACATAAATGTATGCTGTGACTTTGTAAATGGTAGCAATTAATGGAGTTAAGAGACAACATGACAGACAATGACTCACATATAATTATCAGTGTATATTAAGATGAGTACTGGAACAGGACCTAAACAAGACAACTTCTTTAACTGCACAGTGTACCTTCTAACTTCAAGGTAGCAGTGCTGGTCACTTGGCCTACAGAATTACTAGCCACAAAGGTATAGATTCCTTCATCTTCTGGATAAGCTTCAGCAATCTCCAGCTGGTAAGTGTCTTCAAACTGAGTCATTCTGAAAAAACGTGATGGCTTAATCTCCTTCTCTTTGCTGTACCAGGAGACTTTCAGATCTGCTCAAGCAAAAGAAAGAAAAAGTTACGATATTGTGCTAGTAAGTAAATGCTATTTTAATATTTATATCTGTCAAAAATCTTAATTTCAAGTATCCAAGTTTAAATGTGCCTTGTATTACTCTGGTACAATATGATGAGTAGAAAGTGGCCTACTTGTTGCTTTAAGTTTTGTTTAGGGTATTGGAAATACTTGTATGGGAAAACTGATCCTGGTGGTGATACATTACTGTGTATAAAAAAATTCTTCCATTCCTCTCTTAATGTAAAAAAAATATTTTTCTACTGATAAAATTAGAGAAACCCTCTTTTTTTAAAATGGGATTTTGCTACAATTGCTTGGTTAAACAGGCTATAAAATCACTAGCTTGAACTAATTAGGTTAAAAAACCAGAATATTCTTTTGTTAAGCACAGTACTTTGCCTCTTCTTGTTGCAAATATTATAAGTTTTACACATCATATTTATCAAGAAAGATCCTATACTTCCACTTTCGCAAAATTCCTATATAAAATGTTATATTACTTGTATAGGTTCTTGCAGACTTGGGAAAGAACAGGACTGAAGCAGACTGTAGCCTTGCCTCTCCATCTGTCATTATACTACGTCATGAATCAAATGTTGTTATACAAATAGCGTGCTATTTTTTTCATCACGAGAGTGTTTTCAATAGTCAGTTGCACACTGTGTACCATTAAAAACACTGTATTTGCAATCATGTGTTACCTAACCTCATATAAAAGTTTTTCACAACACAAGTGAGAGGTATGCAAATCCATTTGGATACGGTGTTCAATAAAGGAAATTTTCAATATGAAAAATTTCCTCACTGAAAGGGTTGTCAAACAGTAGAACAAGCTGCCCAGGGAAGTGGTAGAGTCACAGCCTCTGGAGGTATTTAAAAGCCATGTAGATGTGGCATGTAGGGACATGGTTTAGTTGTGGACTTGGCAGTTCTGGGTTAATGGTTGAACTTGATGATCTCTGGGGTCTTTTCCAACCTAGATGATTCTGTGGTTCTGCGAAGGGGGATCTAGCTGAAGGGATCCTTCTATTCTATGATGCAAATGCAGCTTCCACATTCATGTAAATACAGTTCTTATAAAATACAGTTACCCTGCATGCATTGAACAGAGGGCAGGCCAGTCCAACATATATTTTCTGAGTTTTAGCAGCGCTTCTAAAGCAGAATCATGTTGTAAGGCTTTATTTTTATTTTACGTGATGGAAATGCAATTCATACATATTTGCATATACATGGATATTACCAGTTTTACATGGATTTTTGTGGAGCTGTCACTCAGGATTATTGTTAAATTTGAAGTTTTTTTTATCTTTAAATAATTGTAAATCCTTTGGGATTTGAACTAGACCTTATCCTGCAGTTTACCGTATAAATACTTTAAGTCATCTCAAGATCATTTAATGAAGTCATGAAAGGTAGTTTTCTTTGGCTTTGTGTTAACTTGGAAAAGATATTTTAATTGTAGAATAACATTCTATATAACTAAAACTAGAAAATTTAATCAACTAAAATCTACACTTTAAGAGACAATGAACAAACACCTTTTTATGCTAGGAAAGAAAAAGCAATCTCAGTTTAGTGTTTGCAGAGTAATATGAAATATTTAGAAATATCTAGAAATATTAGGATAAAGGTTGAATCACAGTTCCAGTCTTTTTGTTTAGTGATTTACATGATGGAGTGTGTAAACAGAAATTTCATCATATTCATTTAACACAGTAATGCTTATCCAAAATGAAACTACATTTTACTCACTGACATAGTTTTCCAATAAGATTTAGCATTTGAAAGACTGAGACATTTCCAAAGACAAATTTTGTGAACCAGATCTTCCTTTTAGAAATGCTTAATATGTTTATGACAGCTTAAAACTTCCATGCCTGAAGCCCTCTGACTTGCTTAGCTGAAAATTGTCAGTAACACTTTGATATATCTGTGTATCAAATAACTGTACTTCTACAGGAAGATTGATCTAAGCACATATAATGTTGAATTTTTTCCTGAGTTCAAGATAAAAAATTCTGAGACATGAAAAGATGTACAGGATTCCATTAAACTCACCTGTCCCTGTAACTCTGCACTGAAAACAAGCAGAATGTCCCTCCGATGTAACAGTGTCACGTAGTGGTATTACGACAGCAGGTGGATACACTGGCATTTCTAGCTCAGGAGAAACAACTTCTGGGACTGAAGATGAAGAAAAAGAAGCAATTTTTAAAGATGAAAAGAGTCAATCTCATTTTACAAACATTGGTATTCACGAGCATGGCAAACTCACTTTCCACTGAAAGTGAAGCTGAAGTTGTTGCAACTCCATAGTCATTTTTTGCTTCACAGGTGTACACTGCTGCATCTTCAGGGAAAGTTTCAATCAGCAATAGAGTATATTCTTGTGCATCATGAAGAAATTTGCACTTGAAACCTGGAGAAAGCTGTTGATCATCTTTGTACCAGGAAATTTTGGGCTGGGGTTTGCCTGATATCATAGCACAGAAACGAGCAGGTTTGCCAGACTCCACAGTAGTTGGCTCTAGCTCCTGAATAATCTGGGGTGGCTCTGGAGCTGGAAATTGTGGGGAACAGATGCAAAGAGAGAGGGGAGAAAGAAGAAAAAAAAGAAATCTCATTACTGATATTTATTAGTGATTCAAAACTATTTGCAAGAAATTAATTAAAAACAGAAAAAAAACCAACAAGAAACAGCCACCAAAAACATTATTCCTAATCTTATGTGCCCATGAAAATCATTCTCCTTAATATGGGAGGAATAATCTAGCCTTAATGATCTAGCCTTAACACAATTAGCTGTGTTGGTGTAAGTGTTTTCTGGAAAAAACCTGTCCAATAATCACTAGGTTTATCTCTCTGAGAAGGCATATTTGTCCATATGAACAAATTAGTTTTATTTAGACTTGAGAAATTTACTAGTCTAAGTAAATACAGTGGGAAAAGAACTGCTCTGGTATTTTTGTCAGCGAGCCAGCTATTTCAGTAGAGTGAGAAACACTCATGTGCATGGGGAATTCAGTAGTGTTCCAGATGATCTCTTTGGATTTCTTTTTTTTTTTTTTCTGTCAGAGTTAGAATTCCAGAGAAGCTATATAAAAACCAGAAAAACACTGAGTAATAATTACAGTGAGAGCGTTGGTTGTGGAGACACATACCATTCACATAAAGAATAACAGAACTCCTATTCCGTCCTGCAACAAATGTATATTCTCCAGCATCAGAGTAAGTGGTTTCAAAGATGCTCATCCGATGAACTCTCCTTTCTGCCACATAACTGTATCTTTCCTCATACTGGAAGTTGATCTCAATACCATCCTTGTACCACTGTGGTTCAATGTCATCTTCATTGACTTCAAATTCAATTTCAGCTCTTTGTCTCTCAATGACCTTTAAACAAGTGGAATAAATAATAGAAATATTGTTTGTTTTTACATATGGTGCCACTTTCCAGCATTCTAGAAGAAGGCCCTGACCTTATAATTGAAGATTTTTGTGTTAGGACTGCCTGGACGTTGTTGCTCTTCTCTTGCATTGTTCTTTGTATGACATAGTTATGAAATATTTATTCAACTGTATAGGTCATACCTGAATATCTTTATGGACGCTTCTGATGCGAATGTCACGACCTTCCACTATCAAATTGGCGCTGGATGTGTTTCCACCTGCTACTACAGTGTACTGACCAGCATCAGACATTCTTGTGGAAGGAATGATGAGACGATGGACATATTTCTCTCTCTGAATTTTCATCCTGAGGACATCAGAAAAGAAAATAAGCTGGTTTTCACCTTGGGGAAAATGCATACCAAAAGTTAATACGGTGTAGAAGCAATCATTTACCTGTCACCAATCTGGAGTTCTTGCCCATCCTTCATCCACTGGACCTGAATGTCAGGTTCTGAAACTTCACATTCAAAAATAGCCCTCTTCTTCTCCACAACCTTGATGTCTTTAATATGCTTCCTAAATTCAATGTGACGAGCTAGGGCAGAAAAAAAATGTAAGATGAGTGCCATGATGTTATTAAAGCTACTGGAAGTCACTAAATATACAAATCAAGAGAGCAAATACCTTCCACATATAAAGTGGCTGATGAAGCTGCTTTTCCAGCAACAAAAGTATATTCTGCAGCATCCCCAAAATGCACATTCCTTATGGAGAGGGAGTGGGTAAGCTTCTTTGTTCGTATCTGACATTTATCTGTTGATTTTATTTCTACGCCGTTCTTTAGCCATTTATATGAGATGCCTTCATAGTTAACAGTCACTTCAAATGTTATTGTATCTTTCTCTTCAGCGTTGATGTCTTGTAGCATGGAGGTAATAAGGATGGCTAAAAGAAAAGAAATGGATGTGGATTGGGTTTTTTCCCATTCTGTTTTATGTTATTTTAAATGCATGTTAACCAGATCAGAGATGTTTCAATTACTTTAAGACAATTTTGGTAATATTAAAATATTCTTTGTGTCCAGAAACAATTAAATCTCCCACGACTGAATGACATAGGAACCCAAATTTTGTCTCTTACTGGTGACTTGGAGTTTAGGCACATTGGCCTAAAGAGAAGAATACAGGGTCTGACTTTCAAGGTCAGTGCTTCTAGACCTCTTTCAGAATGCAATTGAGAATGTTTAATGTTATTTAAAAATAGCTCTACAGCTGTGCTGGTTTTGTCTGAATTGCACTAGGCCCATGCACACAAACTCTATTATTGCTAATTGTAAATTATTCTGGTTAACTAATTTTTACATACGTTTTACAGTCAAGGTTGCGCTGACTCTATCATTTCCACAGACAAATGTGTATTCTGCAGAATCTTCACTGCTTGTGTTCATGATATTGAGTTGATGGAGTTTCCCCTGGACCACTATTTTGAACTTTTCACTCATTTCAATCTCTACACCATTTTTCAACCAGACGGCAGGCACATTGAAATGAGAAACTTCACACTCAAAAGAGGCAGTTTTGGTCTCAGGGATCTCAATATTTTTCATGGTCTTTGTGATGTGTATGGCTAAGAGGGGAGGAAAAAAGACAAAAGATTTTTTTTCAAAGTCAGCATGCATGGAAGACTGCAAAAAACCAAGGATAACAGGAAAAGTTGTTCAATATGAGTTGGTGCAACAATTCATATAATTACTTTTTTAGAAACTAACAGTACTTACATTCCACAAACAGTTTTGCTTTACACTCAATTTGCCCAACAAGAGCTGTATATTCCCCAGCATCAGCAGGAGATATGTTATGCAGCATAAGCTTGTGAACTTTCCTTTGAGAGATCATCTTGTATTTATCACTTTGTTTAAGCTCAATATTTTTGTGGAACCATCGGACTGGTATAGTATCATGGGATACACTCAGTTCAAATGAGACGACAGCATTTTCCAAAGCGGTCACATCCTTTGGCTTTTTGATGATCTTCACAGCTTGAGGAAAAAAGTTAGCAAGATTCAGCAGTGTATACGATTTGAATTTCAAACCACACATTACAGCAGATATTCAAACCACATTGACTTACTTTCCACATGAAGTCTGGCATTTGCTCCTATTTTTCCAAGTTTAAAGCTATAAACAGACTCATCAGTGACAACACAGTGTTTGATTCTCAGTGTGTGAACAGTTCCTTTCACTGTGATTTCATATTTATCATTTGATTCGAGTTCAACACCATTTTTAATCCACAGAGCTCCTTTCACATCAGGGTGGGTCAGTTCTACACTGAAAACTGCTTCCTGTGATTCTGTCACAGTCAAGTTCTTTAGTGTTTTCTTTATCTTAACAGCTAGGGGAAAAAAAAAAAAAAAAGATGAAAAACCCACAACTTGGCAGAACCGATCAAAATTAAAAGCTATAGTAAATATAATAATCTTAATGAAACTGAATAATTGTGTTTCATTTTATGCAGGTCCCGTTAAAGTAGTGTGCTTGGAACTCAGCAAGGAACCTTTACTTTTAGGATCCAAGAGAAATCTTTTGTTTGAGGTTCTTCATGTTTTGGTTGGTTTTTTTTGTTTGTTTGGTCTTTTTTTGTTTTTGCTTTTGTTTTTTTCTTTTTTTGAGGGCGGGGGGAGCAGACCTTGTTGGTTTGATTGCTTTTGTTTTATTTGATTTATTTTGCCTGATCCAAAAAACAGTGAGTGATGCTGGACTGAGTCTTAAAGACATCTTATAGTTATAAAAAAATACTGACCTTCGACCTTCAGTTTGGCAGATGTCTTTGAGCTTGCTATTTCATAGCTATATTCCCCCATATCCTCCAGTTTTGTCACAGGGATAGTAAGCCTTCTCTTTACACCATCAGATTCAGCACGGTACTGATCTGTCATAGCTAATGGTCTACCATTTTGTAGCCACTGCCCTTCTGAGTCAGGATTAGCCACCTCACATTCAAAAACAGCTGTCTGGGATTCAGCCACGGTCAGGTCACTGAGAGGCTTTGAAATGGCACCACCTGTTGGGAAGAAAAAGCACATGGTTTTGTGGTGTTCAGCTTTCCCCCCCCCCAGAAATAAAAGGTAGCTGCTGAAATTCTTTGCCCTAAATTGCAGCATGCCCATAGACAATCTGAGCTGTGTGGAACATCAAGAATAGAATATGACCTGAAAATCACTGAGATGTTTCTTAATTCTATCCCAGTTATTATCATTTATTATTTTTATTATCAGCACAGCTATACTGAACACTCAAGACAAATCCCCTCTTTTTTACATTGGTTACATCAAAAGCATACTACAACATTTCATACTACGGCTCCAATCTAGCAAAATATATTAGCATTTAAAAACTTGGAGAATTCAAATTATACCAATCACAAAAGATAAGAGGATGGGCAAGGAGAAGGTAAAAAAATAAGAAAATAAAAAAAAAATAAAGACAACCTCAGACTTTAACCCTTCTAACCTGCTACTATAAGCTTTCCAGATGTTTTCTTCTCTCCAGCATAAAATACATATTCTCCTTCATCATCTTTCATCATCTTCACCACTGTCAATTTATAGATTTTGCCATGTGCTTCGATTTTATATTTTGGACCAGCCTTTATCTGTTGGTCTTTGAAATGCCAAATCACATCAATCCCTGAATGGGAGAGCTCGACCTCAAAGGATACATTCTGTGTTTCAGTGCAGGTGATGTCGCGAAGACCTCTAATAATCTCAATCTCTATAAAAAGAATAAATTATACAGATATTAGTTGTTTCTACAGTTTTGTATTTAAGGAAATTATTTCACAAAGAACCGTGCATCTGAAAGGACACCTACGTTCAACTGTGACATTGCAAGTTGTTTCAACTTTGCCAACCATTAGCTTGTAATGTCCTTCATCTGACGCGTGGGTTCTGGTAATCACTAGCCTCTGTTTAGTGCCTTTACATACGGCTTGTACACGTTCATCAGGCTTTATCTGGTTATCATTTAGGTACCATTTGGAGGAAGATACATCAGGTGCTGAAACTTTGCACTCGAGGATAGCTTTTGTTCCTTCAACAACGTGAACATCTTTTAGAGGCACCACTATTTCCACACCTGTCATGTTACAAAAATATTCATTATGAAAAAACTATGCCTTTAAAAAGTAATCCTAAAGCAGACAAAAATCAAGCACACCTTCAAAGTCATAATAGTGACTTACTGTACACTGTGATCTGTCCAGTGGTTGACAGTTCAAGATCAGGAACACTAAAAGAGTAAGTTCCACTATCTTCTTTTGTTGCATCTTCTATAAGCAACATGTGTGACTGTTTATCCAACACAATGTGAATACGATCACTTGATTGAATTTCTTGGCCATCTTTCATCCAGACACCTTCTGCATTTTCTAGGGACACTTTAACTTCAAGTTGCACAATATCTCCCTCACAGACTTTTTGATCAGTAAGTCCTTGAAGAATAACCATGGGACGAGCTGCAGAAGTAATGTGGAATTAAAAATTAAGTTAATTGATACTTATCAGAGGTAAGGAGAATATTGACTATTAAAGCATTATGGGATACAATATTATAGCTATAGTACATGCTGTAATATTGAAAATCTATCATATATAGACAATATAATACAATAAAATTATTGGAAATGCTTACGCTTCATCTTCAGTTTGCACTGAGTCCTTTTTCCATCAACAACAAAGCTATATTCTCCTTGGTCATCTTTAGTAACGTCCTTAATAGTGAGGATTTGACGACCACGGCGGGATGCAATCACATACTTAAGATCTGAAGTGAGTTCAACATCGCCATGATACCATTTTCCCTCCACGTCTTCCGGGAAAACCTCACATTCAAGTTCAGCTGATAAGGATTCTGGAACTTCAACATCCTCAAGTTCTTTAATAAACTCCACCGCGGCACCTACAGGAAAAAATAATGACATTTGTGAATCAGCTTGATTATATACTCCTGGTGAAAACATTTCTTATTAAATGAGAATAAGGAAATATTTATATAGTGTAATCATTTTCCATAAATGTATCTCCAAACCTTCATACTGGGTTCAGAAAATATGAGAGCAGCTTGACATTTCTTAGGGCATTAGACATCTGTTTAAATTGCTTTATTTCTTTCTAAAGCTGATTTCACTTTAACAGTATTGCATGGTGCTGAGCTGCAAGCTTCTTACCTTCAACAGTAAGCTTTGCAGTAGTTTTGATGGATTCGTCTTCTACCAGTGCACAGCTGTAGTCATCAGCATCAGACATATCGATTGTTAGTACAGAAAGAAAGTGAGCCTTTCTGTCTGAGTGCATCCTGTATTTGTCTCCAGAGTGAATCTCAATTCCATCCTTAAACCATTTCACTTTGACAAAGGGTTCTGATGTCTCGCATTCAAAAGTTGCCATGGAGTCTCTTGCTTTAGCAACAACATCTTGTAACTTCTGGGTGAAGCTGATTAACTGCTTGGCTGCAAAACAATATGTAATGAATCAACAGTGCACGGGCCATATAGACCTAAAACACTATAATGGGTAGTAGGATGAGTAAGAGAATTTAAATTACCTTGCACTAACAGGAAAGCATGGCTAGACGTTTCACCGGCTATATTGATTGCTTTCACCATGATGCTGGCAGAATCATCAGAAGTCACATCTCTGATGACTAATTCACAAACGTTATCTTCAGGCCAGTACCAGTACACACGATCAGTCCTTTCAATCTGCACACCATTTTTGAACCACTGGCACTCAGGATCTGGTTTTCCCACCACTCTCACACGGAAGTGTGCATCTGTTCCCTGGGCTACAGTCTGGCTTTGAATTCGTTCAAGTATCTTGGGAGCCTCCATGCTTGGACTAAGCTCCACCTTCCCTGGTTTGATTGTTGGAATGGTGATTTTGCCTTCAGGAGGAAGTTCTTTCTTCTCTTCCTCTGGGATCTCTTTGGTCCAGTGAAGAAGTTCTTCTTTTGTCTTTTTTAACATTTCTTCATACGATTCATCTTTTTTGCGAGACTTAAGTTCCACAGCAGTGATGGCTTCATAGTAGCCCTCTTCTGTCCTACGCTTGAATTTACTACGCAGCTCTTCAGATTCCTCTGAAAGCTTCTCATGAGTTATTCTTTCAGCCCTTTTCAGCCTCACTACTTCTTTGGTTGTTGTTTCTGCAGGTTTGTCTACCTTCTGTACCTCAAAGAGAAGTTTTCCAGGTTCTGTCACTACAGGCTCATGTTTGGGTTCAGGAGCACGACGAAGAACAGATCTGAAGTCTTCCCTTTGCTGAATCTCAAGCTTCACCTTATGTTCAATAAAGCCTTCTGGATTCTCTGCAGTGACTCTCACCTCTCCTGTGTCATATGATTTGCAGTCCACAATATCTAAGTAGTAGATTCCATCATAACGGAGTCTAAACCTTTTGCTTTTACGGATGAGCTGTCCATTGAGGTACCAGTTGACCTTGGGCATAGGATAGCCAGTCACACGGCAGCGGAATCGTGCTGTTTCACCTTCCAGGACTCTTGCAGGTTCAGGAACCAAAACAATTTCTGGTTTTTGTTTTTCCTTTTGGTCCAGTGCAACTGCAGGTAGAGCACCCTCATGGGCCATTCTTTCCAGCTCTTCAATTCGTTGCAGTCCCCTTCTGCCTTCCGGCAACTGGGATTCTTCCACAAGGCTTTTCTCATCCTTCACAATCAGGGTAGCAGATGTATGGTCAGTACCATATTTGTTAGTTGCTCTGCAAGTAATCACTCCACTGTCTCTGGAATAGGCCACTCCATAGTCCAGGCTACAGTACCCAAACTCATTGATCATGCGGAGTCTGTTAGCTGCTTCCAAGGGTTTGCCATCATGCAGCCACTCCACCACCATGGTTGGGTCACCAATCGGTGTAAGCCTGCACTCAAAGTGTGCTGGTCCAAATTGTTTGAGCCTTAAAGATGTGAGCTTCTTCTTAAAAAATGGCTTCTGTTGCTTTTCTTTGTCATAGAGATCTCCTTCCTCCCATTGCTCTTGACCATAACGCAAATGAAGAGGCTCTAACTCGGGTGCTGCAATCTCCTTGGCTTTGTAAGTTCCTTTTGGAATTATTAATTTCCTTTCTGGTTCAGGTTCTGTATGTTCAACTTCAACATTTACTTTGCAGCGGGTAGTGTCGCGCCCAGCTTTATTGATAGCAGTAGCAGTATACCATGCAGCATCTTGCCTGGCAGTAGATTCAATTTTAAGGGCAGCTGCCCCTTTGGTTCCCTCAATCCTGAAATACAAAAAAAATAAAAAATAAAAAAAAAATTTTTCACTTCTTTGTCATTCATTTTTGCCCTTCTTCCAAATTAGGTCAAAGCCTCCAAAGGCAAATCTCTGGAGGTAATAGACATGTTGTTTATGTTTATTCATGTTTACAAGTGCAGTGTCTAGGAATCAGACAGGCAAGAATAATAAAAACCAGTCTTGAATTGAGTGGCAGTTTCACCTGCAGACAACTTCAAAACCAGAGGCAGAAAAAAGTTCCCCAAATCTCTGTCACAAAAGCATTGGCTTAGTAGAATACAACTATACAAATACAAAAGGTGGAAAGTTGGAGTGGATCCTACAAGATAATTTCTATCTCTAATCCTTGCTGCAATGCAAAAGCCATTAGTGAATCCCTTCTGTGAAAGCAAGGGTATTCAGCACACTGTAGGACACACTTTGCAGGATGGTGACTATTAAATCCTTTCCTTAAATAAAGCATTTTAAATAAAATTACATATAAATAAGATTTAAATGTAAATAAAATAAATGTAAATAAAACAAAGATTCTTACTTTATTTTGGGATATTTATGAGGCACAATGATGTCACTGTTCTTCAGCCATACAATATCAGGATTAGGGTTACCAGTAGCTTTGACTGCCATCTCCAGTCTAGAGCCCTCTTTCACACTGACATTTCTCAGCCTTTCCACAAAGTGTGGTCTGACCAGGTCTTCCTTAGCTGAAATAGTGCAGGTAAGTTATCAAAGCAGGAAATGACATAGCATGGTTTTTAATAAGAAACATTCATCAGACTCCTAAAACCAGCATATACAGTACATACCTTCCACAGTCAATGTCATTGAGACCGAAGCTTTGCCTGCCCTGTTCTGAGCAATTACAGCCCATTCTCCAGAGTCATCAGGCATTGCAGGAACAATGATCAATGACTGGGTGCCATCTTCTTTAATCACTATTTTATGGGTGTAGTCATTAACCACTTGTTGACCTGCAGATACACATGAAAAGAAAACAGTTGCACTCAAAACAGTTGTCTCAACAAGATGTAAAAGGCATGTAAGGTGTTTTTTCATGATTAATTGTTGATGAAAATGAGGCTAATGTACCATTATGGAACCAGTATGTCTCTGGCATAGGTCTGCCAACAACTTTCAAGTCAAATCTTGCTGTCTGCCCCTGCGAACATTTAAATGATGTAGGTTTCAGCACAAAAACTGGCTTATATAGTCTCTCTAGTTGTCCTTCATCAGTTTCTTCTAATCTGCGGGCAGGAGAACGAGAAGGAGAACTGCGGGCAGGAGACCGGCTTGGAGAGCGTGGAGAAATAGACCTGGAAGGAAAAGATAACACAGATGTGTATGGCGATGTCATAGAGCAGGAGGCTGACATGATAAACAGATTTCAACTTTTGTCTTTATCATAATTTATTTTAAAGGGGTTGGCCAACTTACCTTTGTGAGAAATTGTGACAAAACTAATTTTTATTTCTAGTCAATTTTCTTTAGGTTTTTGAAAGGAATTTGAATAGCTGAACAGTATTAGGATATACCACAGCCAGGGAAATTTTGGATACTGTACAGATAGGGATGCAATCCCGTGTACATCTGTGCATGGGTGTGTATGTGTACAGAAAGTGAACATGGCAACACTTCACGTTTTTTCTGTCATAGAAATACAGCGATTTCAAGGGCGGGAAATAATAGTTGCACACTGCACTGAAACTCCAAGTGGAGAAGAGTTTTTTCCAAAACATGAGTACTTTAAGAAATAAATGTGGTTATTGAGACTGTAAATCTGATACTATGGCTGGATATGCACGTGAATGGTAGTGCTCTGGGAATTGCATTGCTCATTAAGGAGGCAAATCAAAGAGTTGGCATATACATCAATATAAGTCATGAAAACAGCATTTAGAACTTTTCCAGAGGTATGCAAATTCCAATAACTTAAGCTGTTTAACTGCTGAATAATGAGTTTTTGGACTGTCTATCACAGCCGACTGCAGTCTCATAAAATTATATTACTGTGCACCTACCTATATCTTTTCATAACTTCTGGTCCTGGCATATAACCTGGAGTTGCTGTCGGTGCAACTGGCTCAACATAGAGTTTTGCTGAGCAAATGGCATTTCCTTTCATATTACTGGCAAAGACAGTATAAATTCCTTCATCTTCAGGTAAAACAACAGGCAAGCGCAGACTGGCACTGCCGTCTTGCAGAACCTCCATGTGGTAGCGCTCCCCGTGCCTTATGCGTTTACCATCTTTGTACCATGCAACCTGCATGGAAAGAAACAGAGGACTGCCCTGTGAACTTTTCTAAGGACAAAGACCCAGTAATGACCCATACATACAACATAATACAACTTCCTATTTTTCAGCTGATGCATCATCACAGCCCATGTATATGTGTTAAACATTACCATTTTTGCTTGAAATATGTAAGACTAAAGTAACACGTTCACACAGTAGCCTGAAACACAAGTTTTGGAGCTAGTAACAGACACACAGCCCATTGTGATGAAGAGCAAAGTGACCTAGATTGGACTGCAGCTGTGTTCCCCACTTGTCTGGGCTACCTTGGAGACATTCAGAAGCAAAATCAAATTAATTGGTAAATCTAGCCTGCCTCTGAACTGGCTAACTAACCTAACCCTATTCTATGAAGGAAAATTAACCTTGATATCAATCCAGAAGACTGGATTTCCTTTGAGAGTTGCTGTTTTCTATGCAGAATGGAGAATTTCTCATGATGAGATGTTAAGGGATTTTTTCCAAGAAGAGAAGATTTTTATTTTTTTTTTTAAAACATTAAAATTATAGAGATTTGGGATACCTTTGGCAATGGATATCCAGTTGTCTTGCATTGGAAAGTAACTCCAGTCCCTTCAAAGGTTCTATAATTCTTTAATCTTAAATCAAATCCTGCTTCTATAGCTTCGGATTCAGAAATATCAACCATCATCTCCTCCCCATCTTCTTCGAGTAGTTCATATAAGGTAGTCTTAATAATTCTGAGTTCAATTTCCTTAATAAGCCTTTCTTCAAAAGATGAAATATGGAATTCCTATATAGAAAAGCAAGACCATTAGTTCTCTGTGCCAGAAAATGACTTTGTAAAGAAATTACTTGTATGGTCAAATGTCAGTATACAAAATTAGTATGGAGTGGTAGACATACCTCATCTTCTCTGAAAGTTCTGACCATCACTGTATCTTTTGCCATTTTCTTCCTAATTAGAGCTTGTTCTTTCTCATACTCTTTTTCAAAGTCACCATATGAAATAGGTGGGGCTACCTCAGCCACTTTAGGTTCCTGTACGTATGCAGTCGTCTGAGTTTGGTACATCATTTCTTCTTGTGATTTTATATAGGCTTCGTAATCAGCTAAGAATTGAGTACACATTAATTTTGGTAAGGTTTTTTTGTGGTTTTCATTGGATTGAACAGAAAAACGAGTGCAAACTTATTTCACTGGTTTTGGTGATTCAGGCATATTTTCTATCTGTTTAGCTAATACATACAAATAGCAATAAAATGCAAAGACTGATGTCATCATATGAGCTTTATAAACGGGTAGAAGTTTTAGTGTGCTGTTTAGGTGTTCTAGTTCTCAAGGTGGACACACTTGTAGAGATTATTTTACAGTTTCTTCACCATAACTCTGTCTCCTGCTAACTTTGTACATTTTTACAGGACAATTAAAAAAATAAGAGAGTCTCTTTGCCTCTAAGAGAGGAATATATTACTTGATTATTTTCTTTCCCCACATCACTCTCTCAATATCTTATGTAGACTGTTATGGGTGTCAACAGAAGACAGTTCCTGTAGCTACACATTCTAGAAAAGAATAAAGTCCTTCAAGAACCTGATATCAGATACTCTGTATTGTAGAAACTGAGCCACCAGATCTCCCTTTATGTTTCTTGAACTGAGTAAACTAAGTTGCAAAGAATTTGCAACATGATTTAAAATCTTTTTCCCATTTTAAAGTTAATTTTAAGAAATATTTTCCCCATGTCCTTAATCTACAGTGTACCTTCTTCTAATAAGGAGACCATTGCAGAAGCTTCTCCGTGTGTATTACGAACAACAATGGTGTATTCTCCGGCATCGTCGGCAAAAGTCATGGAAATTTCAAGTTTGCATTCCCCGGTTTCTCTTTTGTGACTCACTTTGTATCTATAGAAAACAAAAAAGCAAGAAGTTTCTATAATTCAAATGAACAGATTTTTTTAGTGAATTTGCTTTTTAGTTATATAGTTACTGAGAATCACTCCTAACTTGTACAAGACACAAAAAGAGAAAGTTTTTCAGGCAATTCTCACTCAATGAATTTGCAGAACAGTGTAGGAAAAATAACCATACTGAAACTAGAGTACTGGTCTACTTTCTTTTTGTTATCACAAAATAAATGGGATCCAAACACCAGTACTGAAATACCGGAGGTCTAGTTATCAGACACAATATAACGGTATATACTATGTGCACACAGTTTGTCCTAATATGGGTCATTATATCATGATTATTTCAAGAATGCTACAAAAGTAATTTTTTTTCTCAGCTAGAAAAAAATGTTGCTTTCCATAGACAACATTTGAATAGACAGAATAAAACAAATGCAAAACTTCTTTCTGATTTGTTTATAATGCTATTAACGATATGTAGTATATCTCATTTTATGGTCTTTTGAATACTTATATTTTAAAACTTAGCAGCTTTCTAAAGTCACACATTAGGACATGATCCTATAATTCTTCCATTTTAAAAACCAAAATGTCACAGAGGTCAATGATGTTACTTGTCTCAGTATCAGTCAGGAAATCAGAATTACAACACTGTCAATGAAATATTGTTAAAAATTATGTTTACATTGTTTTTGTGCATTGTATTCAAAGTACCTGTAGCCAGTCGTCAGAGGAACTCCGCCTTTTTTCCAGTAGACATGTGGCTTTGGGTTGCCCCCTACTTGGCATTCAAATATAATGCTCCCACCTTCGATTAATTTATGCACCATGGGTTTTCTTATGAAGAAAGGAGGTACGGGCTCTCCCGATACTTCCTCTGCTGCAGCAGAGACATCTTCCATTACAATGTCCTTTGTCTCCACATAGCTGAAACGAGATTTGAGTGCAGGTAAGTGAGCTGATGCCTGAAGCTCTCATAAACAGAGAGCAAGAACCTAATGACTACAGCAGGAGCACATTGTTTAGGAAAGTAACTTTACCGTTTCTCTTCTCTAACAGTCTTCTCAGAAATGGTTTCTCGAGTCTCAATTTCTTCGGTAACTACAAGGCAAACATAGAGGATTTTAAAATACTTCAATAGGCCTAAGTAGTTAGTTGGCTCAGAGATAAAAGTCTCCATCTGCTCATAACTGGCCTTTCCCTCATTTTCTTACAGCCCCTTCTAAAAGCCCCAGAATACAACTCAAGGTGTATGTTGTACTTGGGAAAGGACAAAATGTCTCAGATACATTATAAGCAATACACAGTTAACAAAATTATTACTCCCTACAGTTTTTGGAAGGAGAGGAACTGTTCTCAAGTTGCACCAAGGGAAGTTTAGTCTGAATATTTAGAAACCCTTCACTGAAAGGGTTACCAAGCACTGGAATCAGTGACCCAGGAGTCAGCTGGGGTTGACTTTTAAATGCCACCTCTACCCTGGAGATATTTAAAATATGTGTACTGTGGCACTCAGGGATATTGTATAGTCATGGACTTGGCAGTTCTGGGTTAATAGTTTTGCTCAATGATCTTAAAGGTCTTTTCCAACCTAAAAAATTCTATGATTTTATAAAGATACTTACCTTTCACATGTAAGTGGCAAGATGTGCTGACACTCCCAGCCTTATTGGTAGCAGTGCAGGTAAATCTTCCACTGTCCTCTGCAAAGGCTTCACGAATCACAAGACGAGCAAGTCCTGCTTTGAAAGTGATCTGGAAGTCCATTGAGCTCTCAATCTTGTAGTCTTCCCTGTACCATGTCACCGTAGGCGCAGGATGACCTGATATATGGCACTCCAGAGTGACAGACTCACCTTCAGTCACAGTCTTATTTTTGAGGCCCTGTATGACAAAGAATAAGTATCGCAGTCAGTATATATTTTTGCCACCAGACAGACACTTAAGTAAGCGAAACCTATGTGAATGGAAAATTTAATGTTTCCTTCAAAACTGTGTTCTCTTCAGCAGTGTATCCAAGAAAATAAAGGGCATTTTCCAAAGGGAAGGATTTGAAACTAGATTTTAGGATCACTGAACATTACTGCTATTAACAAAAGGAAGAGGCAGGTTGATGTTTATGCACATATGTCAACCTTCTATGTGACATAATTGTGAAGAATCACAACTGTAACAGACATCCAGAAGAGTTTGTACCAGGGATAAATTATACGGTTGAGTATGTCTAATACAGAGTTTAAATGATAAAGTCAACTTTCAATGGTTAGGTTTTCAGAGACAAAAAGCAGATAGAAAAGGGTGAAAATATAGTGTAACTCCCCTACTTTACATACAAATTACTTACTGAGACTAAGGTGGGTGGAGTAGCAGGGATTTCTGCAGGCACAGGAACTCTGGCAGTTTCTGTCACCTAAGGTGTTTAAAGGACAATTAATAAACACCTAACAAAGTCAAAGACATAAACAGCATAAATTAAATAAGAAAATAAATCAGGTACTGTAAATTCTTTGCTTGTCATTGGTAAATATTAGGTCCTTACAAAGATTTGTATGAAACAACAAAAAAGATAAAAGACAGTAGAATGCTTTAAAAGTGGAAAATTTCAATAAGAAAACAGCAAAAGAACCTGCATTTTTAAGATGAAAGTCAGTCAATGCGATCTAAATTGCTTAATAACATACCTTTGCTTCACCTTCTTTCTGGAACACCAAGTGTTCTTCCCGCATTGCTTCATGTTTAATGCTTGTGTCTTTTTTAGTTTCAATATCATAGTGACTTTTATATGTCTCAGCAGCCTCTCCAAAGGGAAACTGTGGGGAGGCAACTGGCTCTGCTTTTATCCTGACTTCATGTGGCTTCAGCTGAGGTGGCTTCACAGGCTTGGTGATCTTTTGCACAGCAGAAGTAGCTGATAACTCTTTTTCCAGAGTAGCCATGGCAGATCCAGCTATTGAAACCTAAGGAAAAGAAGAGTTACAGCTTTATTGTTGTTTTATTTTCAAAGGAGAGAGTATATTGGAGCAGATTGCATATGCAGCACTTGCTCCCTTAGTTACTTGGCTTTTGACACTGTAAAAGCAATATATACAAAAATGAGTACTGGTGTTAGACTGTAGCAGTAAAATACCAGCTATATAATATCCTAGTATTATTTTGATGTGTCCAACATTCAAATGTTTTCTTTTTTACTTTACAATTTGATCTTCAAATAGTTAAGAAGCTCTTAAGTGCAACACAAGAATGCTCTCCTTCACTTAAGGCCTTAGCTTTCCATTTACTTAATGATGCTGCAATAAAAAATACTACTAATTACATAATTGTCACTGATTAAAATAACCGAGGAGATTTTAAAATCTTATTATAGGTGAAATAATTTTTTAAACATACACAAATATATAAATAAAAATATTTTTAATAGTGTTTAATTATGTTCTAGGTAAAAATTATTTTTAATGTCCACATAAAGAGAGAAAGTATGCTTGAATTAACTGGGAAATTTTAATATTATGTGAAGGAGTCAAACAGAAGAATGGAAAGAATAACATTTTAAAAATATGCTGTCATATTATGCAGTCTGGATTTTTTTCTATTTAAAAAATTAGCTTTCGATGTATTAACCTGCATTCTAGTCTTCTAGTGAACTGATGCCCATAATAAGATTGAAGAGGGATACCTCTGCTGTTTAAGAAACATAACTTGCATGACAAATATCTACAATTTCACTGCATGAAGTACTGAAACTGCTTTCTCAAATGGATTATAAGACTGGTTAAATAACTAACAATTACATATAAATCACATTTTAGCAACTCATCTGTCTGTTTACAGCAATGTTCTTTATTAGTCAAACAAGCCAAAAAAAACTAGAGCATACAACTCTTCTTCTTGGGAAAGCATCACACTGGAGTGGGAGGAAGAGCCCAATGGAATGGGTCAACTACTGGGTCTTGAATATGAGCATGTAGAATGGTCTTCTTGGATACAACTTTTACTTACCTCATATGTATGATCTGGTTTAGGAACAGCAACTTTGGCAACGGTGAAGTGAGGACTTGCTGTGCGAGGTCGTGGGTGTTCAACATGAACTATTTTCTCCGTTTCTGTTGCTCTTTTTATCTACACAAAGCAATGAAAAAAGTTGAGAACGTGATGCCATTCTCAAAACTGAAACAGATTGCACTGGGACATGATTTCTGGAAAAGAATGCGATGTAAACTGAGACTAACCTCTTTTGAGATATGAACTTCCTGCTTTTCAGCAGCTGAGACATGTTTCTCAGGAGGAACATAGACAGTTTTAACTTCTTTAGTGACAACGTGTCGCTCTGCTGGGGCCTCAGAAACACGATCTGCTACAGTGTGCTCTTTATAGTCATACTCCAAAGTTTTCTGCTTTACAAAAGCTTCATCTGCTTGTTCTGGTTGCCAGGGTGATCGAACACGCGCCTGATCGACTGCTGCAACAACTGTAGCTACAGCTTCAGCCTTTTTTCCAGCTTCAGTCTACAGATAACGTTGGCAGAATTTATACAAATATTCATCAGTATATTGAAAACTTGCATACATGACAAATAGTTATAATGCCCAGTAAAGTATCTTCCAGACAGAGCGTATAGTTATGCAAAGGTAATGATGTAAAGCTCAAAAGCATACACCTGTAAAGACACCTCAGGATCTGTAGATTCAAATTTTTTCTGTCAGCACTATCTCTGCACATGCAGAGATATGCTTGTCTGTTTCATACATACCAATATTTGTCTGCAAGCCCACTTGTAATACTTAATAGTCACATTTGTGGCCAAGTCTAAGAGTATGCAGGTATGTAAATATGCACATGGTTTTAAAGTATGCTCAGAAGCTCCATATGTGGTAGATGCTAGAAAAAATGTAAGAAATGTGTCCAGCATCTGATGTAAATGTATTTACTAAGAAACATACCCACAAAAATTTTTTCCACTGGCTTATCTGTTAATTCAGTGCTAATCTATTTTAAAGGATTTTACAAAAGAAGGGAGAGTGAGATTTATGATAATTTGGAAATAACGTGTTTGTATCAGAACTTCTATTTGATTCTAATGACCGATAAATACTATAAAATTCTATGTTATCAGGGTCCAAACTTCTGCCCAGTGAGTCAATAGTATGTAATACGATAACTACTACTAGTGTTTACTAGTATTGTCATAAATGACCTGGATGTAGCAACAGAGCATATGAAATGTATGCCTTGTAAGTGGGAAAAAACCTAACAGATAATTTCATGCTTGTTTTGAAATCATTATCCACTTAAACTGAAATAATTCTAGTGAGGCCAAAATGTGATTGTTTACAGGGACTATTTTTTTCTTATTGAAGTCGTTCTTAGGTAACAAGGACCTCTTATGCAGTTTCATTGCCAATTTCAAAATAATTGTTCATACTGACTTGAATTTGGCCCTAAATTTACATTGTCTAACAAGCAACTGAATTTGCTTAGCAGTCTGACTCCTCTGAGGGTATTTTGTATGCTAAGATCATTTACTTATATTTTATAAAAGTATTGTATGAATGTACTACACTATAGATAGATTTTAAATAAAAGCTGCTGGTAACTATGCTATTCTCCCATATATGAGAGTTCCTATTTTTTTTATAAGAGAAGGCCTTTTCTACTGTGACAGTCCTACTGGGACAAAGCATTGTCAGCAAGTGTCTGATTGTCAGAAGTAATAACCTGGGCAGAAAGTTTGTATTGTACAGAGAACAATTCAAGGCTTTGTAGAGAGAGGTTGTTTCATCTGACAGCCATAAAGTTACAAGGAATCATCTTGTAGATTTAAAGATTGCAGAGTCAGAAATTTGAACAAGTAAACATTACTTGAAAGTCGCTGATGGCTGTCACAGAGAAATCTGACTGTAGCCTTAAAAGTGATAATTCCTGACAGAGTGGGACATAAACCTCTTGATCACTAGAAATGTAACCATACTGACTCTCTTACTTGACAATCATCCCACTTAAGGGGAGTGTTATCAGGAGTTAATTTGAGAGCATTCTGTTGTACCAAAATAGCTCTTAAGAGGTGAGGTTTGCAGATAAACCAAACTGTAACAGTGCATTCACTGGGTGTAATTTCTTCCCAGTTCTGGACACAGGGACAGGTGCTTTGGTTTTACCAGTGACAATTCTCTTTGGAACTACAGTAGTTTTCTAAGCTTCCTTTTTAACCCGGTTTTATAGCAGAAATGAAAGTTTCAGTTACATATGATCTTGAAAGATATTCAAACAAAGAGGAAACATTTTGGAATGGGAACAGGGAAGGAGAATTAAGTGGTTAGATCCTTGTGCATTACACACATCTCTGTATTATATGTTTACTGATAAGTAGTGTTACACACTGGCATTTATTCAAATAGAAGTTAATTATTTTAAAACAAAAAAGTTAAAATGCCTTTCAGGAGTCAGTCAGTCCATTCCAAAGGTCAGCCAAAAAAATCATTCTAAACATCCTATTAATGAAAATAGAAGAGGAAGGTAGAGGTGAAATAATTTAGTCTAATTAGCAGTAGGTCTAAAAGTTTGTAAGTGGAATAATCTTAGAAAAAAATCAGTTGGGAAAGTATAGTTAGTATTTTTTGAGGAAAACAGGAGCTTTGTAAAGAAGAAAGGATAAAAACCAATTACGGTTATAATAGTGCTATTCACCTTCTCATGTGTTATGCTGACTTTTTCTTGTTTGGTAGCAATTCTTTCTCTACTTTTCGATATTGTGACCGGTGCTTTAGGTTTATCAGTGGTAATAACTACCTTAGGTACAGAAGGTTTCATATCTTCCTTTCTTATCTATTTTTATGGTAAAGAAAAATAATAGTGATCAACTTCGCCAGTTGTCAAAAATTACACAGCTTTTTGGGAAAACAGGATAAGGTTACAGGATATATATCAATAAGAGATAAACATCACTTCAGAATTGGAATAATTCCTTTGTAACCAAGTTATAGCCAGCTGGAAAAAGTGCATTCAAAGTCATTAATATATTGCATTAATCTGTGTGTGAATTAGAGAAGAATTTCCCTACTTCCTAGTTCATTGTGATGTATCATTGTTATGTTCTGTAGAAACTGTTTGAATAAAAATTAGTATTACTGATTTAATATTTATTCCCAGTAGATGGAACTATTTCATCAGTTACTCCAGCCAACAGGGTTCCACAATATGGCCTAACAGATGCATTCAGTCCTCACACAAATATGAACTTCATTAAATCAAACTCCACACCAAGTATCCTATCATGAAAGGTGACCTTTACAAGTTCTATTCAGAAATCTACCTTCAGAGGAAAAAAAACCCAGTCACTAAGCATCAGGTGAAATTTTGTGTACCCTGGCAATAAGAGCCACAATGCTCAAAGGATCTGTCAGAAGGGCAGAGCTGCTGTGAGGTCAGTGGAACTGGACCTGCAATTCTGGGCTTATCTCTGGAATACCTTGCTTTATAAAGCTGTCATTTTGTAATCTTCTTTTCATAATGAAGGACAGCAAAGTTATATAGCACATTTGATGAAGAATTTATATGAAGATTTTATAAACTTCTTAGAGTATCGCAGTGAGCTAAAAATACTAACATTTACTTACCGTTTCATGAGCTATGTGCACTTGCTCGTGTCTCGTAGATATTTCTTCCCTAGCTCTTGATATTCTTTCTTGTTCTTTGGCTTTGTCTGTGGCAATTATTACTGTGGACACTGGAGTTTTCTCTGGTTCTTTTCTCACCTGGACATTTACAAATAAAGAAGTTTAAATTATATATTATTTTAAAATACAATGCATGTGATTTTCAGTGCATTTGGAAAAGAGGATAGAACAGAAAGATAGGAAAAATGTCAAACTACTTCAAAAATGTCTAGTCTGGAAACAACAACAACAACAACAGCATAAACAGACTTTGTATAAAACACTGAACATAAAAATAATATAACATATTATATCCTTGCTTTGATATTGAAAGCAGTAATAAAAAAAAAATGGCTCAGAGAAAAACTCCCCTGCATTATAATCAGTCGGAGAAAGTGTAGGATATTAAAAACAAGTTTTAGGTAACTTTCACTTTGACAAAATTTCAGATGAGAAGTTCAGGTGTAATGTCCACGTGAAATCCTGTTTCTCAGTGCTTTAAAGATAGGTTACACTTTATTCTTCACACATTTCAACTACAGTGCAAATTTAATGTTCTCTATAATGCCAGTCTTCCATTAAATCATATTTGTCTGAATTCAACTCTCTCATTGGTATTTTCAAAATTGATTTCAATGCAGAATGAGTTTTTTCTCCTTTTTCTGACCCACTGTGCTGTCAACAAACAAAGCAGGCTACAAACGGCAAGCTTAGAAACAAAATAAGGAAAAAAATCAAAACAAAACCAACAAAATTTAAGAAGTATTTCCTACATGTCAAGTCTTTAATGATTAAGAGTGCTATCTAGTAAATTACCACATAATATATAAAAAATAGAGGCTTTTTCAAGGTAGTGTTTTGCAAGTTTATCTATCACATTCTTAGGTATGAATACTAGAAGTGAAATAAGAAAGGAAAGATGGTCATCATCAAGGAGAGACAGGAAAATGATAGCAATGTAAACTGGAAGAGTGAACATTTATAAAAGGGAAAAATAACAATGGTATATCATTTGTCTTGTTCATAGCCTTGTCTTTTGTATGAGATGTTAGATTTTTTAACAAGGTAGGGTATAATAATCACAGGTAATATCTGCATTCACCTTTTCATGAGAGATGTGTCTTTGTTCTTGTGAAGTAACAATTCCTTCTCTAGTTCTCGATATCACTGTTTGTTTTGTGGCTTTATCACTGGTAACTACTACTGTTGCCTCCTTTTTCATCTGATTTTTATAGTAACAAACAAAAAAACCAAAGCCTTAAAATTAATTTTAACAAATTGATATCAAAATAAGAGGAGAAGGGAAAATATGAGAGGAATGCAAGTGAAGGAAAAATAGTAAGGGAGAATTATTTTATTCCTAGTGGGGAAATTATAAATGAGGTATTAGAGAAAAACCTCCATCATTGTAAGAATAATGTTAGCAAACAAATGAAAAAGGGAAATACAGGATCACTTTCAGAGAAGGCATTCTTGAACTTAAAAAACAGTTTAAGAATAATTAGTTCAATCCTGCTATGATGGAATGCAATGGATAAGTGAACCACGAGCATTCCTTTACAGTCTAGATTCTCTATATGAGTGTGCATGCTTTTGCAGTGCATTGGGTAATATCTGGTTAATTCCTCACAGTCAGTCATGCCTTGCTTGCATGTTGGATGAAGGAATAAAAGGGAAATCAGACTGTGCTCTATTTCTACCTGCTCCTGAACAGGTTGAACGTGGACTGCAGTCATTGCTGTCCTTTTAGCAGTTTGCTCTACAACACTTGGAGCTGGTTCTCTCACCATGGCTTGATCCACAGCAGCGACAACGGTAGCAACAGCTGCTGTTTTTTCACTGTCCTTTCTCACCTACATTAGTCACATCAAAAGACATTTTTTCATGTTTTGCATACATTCAGAAGAAGCACAAAACAATTACAGAGACAGAACGTTGCAAAGAAGCACTTCCATGTTTGCAGCAGAACTCTTCTCAATAGCAGACACCCTCATTTTTACACACAGATGCCTCTCAGATGCCATTTAGCAGATCTAGTCAGCAGTGGTGAGACCCCACAGAAAGCAAACCCAATGTTTTTTCCAATAATAGACTTTACCTCTCTAGCAGCAGTCGCCACGTCGCCAGCAGTAGCACCACTAATGGTAACTTGTTCTTGGACCCCGTATCTCCCTTCCCATCTCTCTTCTGTTACTTGGGTAGTGCTTGTAGATACTCTTGTTTCCTTCATCTGAGCTTCCATGGTTGCGGTATATCCTTCCTGCTTCCAAGGAGGAAGGACTTCAGCCCCAACCGTTGTCACTACATGTGGTTTGCGGATTGGAGATGGAGATTTCACTGGTCTAATAGGTGAGGTGGAGATTCTTCCAGCAGGAGAGACTGACCTATTGACAAAAATAGAGTATTAACATAATTAATCCAGTGTCAGACAATGACAACTATATAAACAACTCCAGCCTGAACTTGATTTCACCCCCTATTTAGGATATCTTCAGTAATATGTAGTTTGAGTTTAAAAATTCAATTACTCTAACCTATATGCCTAACAATATACCCTAAATTACCCTACTGGAAATTTATAGAGTAACTTTAAATTTATAGGGTAATTGTAGATTACCCTAACCTGTGTGCCTAACAATATTCCTAATGTGTGTTTTTGTCATACTCATATAAAAATACATTATGACTTTCCATATGCTCTGTCCTAATTCTTCTAATAGGAATAATATAAAAGGCTTACAGGCTGTAAGCATCACATATTACATTGGTGGTCCAGTCTCTGTAGAGAGAAAGGATGATTAATGTAACCAATCTTTGTAAAACTAACATGTGGCAAGCTTCTAAAAAACCCAACTGTATCTACTTCTGTACCACATCTCATTTCCATGTCCCATCCATACCTATACTCATACTTCAGGCAAGCTTCTCATCTTCTATTTACAAATCTCAGCCACAGTAATTGGTAGCCATTTGGAAAGTGCTAGTTTCTAAATTTTGATATTCCAAAAATTCAATCCTAATCCTAGCAGACAGTTTTAACGCATTTTCCAAAATACTTTGATAGGCTAACTTAGAATTTCTTTGAGTGGAATTTTTGTGTGCTGTATTTCCCAGAGAACATTACCAAACAGCAGCAGCAGGGGGCAGCATAATCATGTTACTTTTTAGATATATTTTCTCGTGTGTCTAAAAGTGGTCTGACTAGCAAAGGAGTACAAACTTCTTGTTTCGTATGCTCTCTAGATGGCACTATTGAATTCTTTTTTCTTGTTTGCAGTTCGCTAGTTATTGTTAGCTACTGTCAATCAGTTTCTTGCTGTCCTTGCAAGTTATTCTTAGTGGGGCAAACTTAAATGGGGCTCTTCTGAGCCCTCAACTTGGAGATATTCCTTCCATGATGCTGGTTCTTCAGGATACTGCAACTGCAGGACTTTCAAAGCAATTTTCTCTTTATCTGCCTCTCAGCACAGACCTCATGGGGTCTCTGAGACCGCAAGCCCTGCTCTTCAAATCACTCACTTTACTTCTCAGGAACTTCAACACAGGAGAGCTAAACTTCATCTTTGTATAACCACAATTAGCTTGCCTACCTTCAAAACATTATTTCTGCAGTCATTATCAGTACACACATGGAACATGTGTTCACAATTTTTTACATACCCTTTCATTGTGTTTGTCACTCATCAATGTCATTGCTGTTTTCTCTGTTCATCTAAAACAATCAAGGGCTACCTGCTCTACTGTTTTCTTCTTTCATCATGAAATTGGAGCTCTGAGTGCTACTTGGCTCTATGCAGAGCAACTAAAAGCCATCAAAAGGGATTTTCTTCCATACAGGACAGAAATTCTACACAGGAGGCACACACTTCTATAGTAGTGTTAAATATAACACATTATAACTAGCCACCAGAATAAACTCAGTGAGTAATAAATTCCATTTTATACTACCCTATCATCCTAGAGCATGACTGCTATGTGTAAAAGTCATTAAAAAAGCAATACTGTTTGAAAGAAAGGTAATTTTACCTTACTGGTGAGGGTGTTGGTGCTCTGACATGTCTTACAGGTGATGGTGATTGCCTTACAGGTGATGGTGACTGCTGTCGTGCCGTTTGTGCTTTTGCAGCAGCTGGTGGAGTTGGTGATTTTGATGTAGGTCTAGGAGGCATTCGTGGAGGTGCTTTGTGTGGGAGCTGTTGGGCGGTTGCACCTTCTATGATCATTTCAACACTTGTAAGTGATCTGGCATCAAAGTGGGCTTCAGTCTTCTACAATGAAAAACAAGAGAAAAATACTAGGGTGAGATACTGTAGAAGTAATCATCCACATTTTAGTCTTACCTGCTTTGTTTTTAAAAATTATACCTTTTCAATTCTGGCTTGTCTTGTTTGTGAAATCTGAGCAGTCGAAACAATTGTCTTTGTCTTTTTAGCAGGAACGGCTTCTTCCTCGCCTTTTGGAAGAGAAAACACCGTCACAAGAATTGCATATGGCAACAACCAATAAAAGGCTGCAGAAATTAATGGATGGTCGATTCCCATGGTGTAAAGATTTATATAAACCAGAGAAAAGTACTTAAGAAACCATCTGTTTTTTCTGCCATATCTATAGACAGACAATTGTGAAAACATTTGAAACAATATTACTGCATTACCAAGTCATTAGGGAAAAAAAAAAACAAAACACCATAACAAAACAAATTTATGAAGAATCTGCAATATCAGTCCTTGGTCTGAAATGATTACACAGTCTGGAAGCCTGACTGGGGTGAAATCCAAGCAAGACTACTCAGCGTAGCATATGATTCACTGCTGCAATTCTCTGTCTAAGAACTGTCTTTGTCCTCACCTGCCTCATTTACAAGACCATGCACAGTCTAATATATATATAGTATCAAAGCCAGCTTACAAATACAACTTTGAGAAATCTACAGATCAAAATGAGAACGACTCAAAGTATCCCACACATTTTTCTACCTATTGTATCCTCCTTTTAAAGAAGACCTATTCTGAAGAAAAGGTCCTTTTAAATCTCAGACAAAAATCTTTGGCAAATTTCATATAAAGACGCAATTTTTTTCACAGCAAGTTAATAACTCTTGAGAGAGAAGTTATAAATTAACTTTGTGGTATAACTTTGATGAAGTAGTGGATATCGTACCACTACAATGAATGCTCTCCTATTTTCATGGCTTGCAATTTCAATTCTGTTACCTTGAATCAGCAATTCAGCTGTTGAAGTAGCACGCCCCATATTATTTGTGGCATTTACTGAATAGGTACCGGAGTCTTCAGGATATGCTTCTGCAATTATTAAGCTGTAAAGGTCTCCTTCTTGTAAAATTTTAAAATCGGGGGAGCTTTTGATTTCTACTCCATCCCGATAGAACTTCACCACAGGTGTAGGGATTCCAGTCACTCTTACATCAAGTCGAACTTGACTTCCCTGCCTTGCAGTCATGCTCTGTAGTCGTTGTGAGAAGTTTGGTGGTGCTGTTCCAGCTGCATTTTTGTTGAAGAAGTAAATAGAAAAACAATAGTTAATAGTCTATTAAAAAGAACTGTAAGGACTAGATACTTCCATTACTAGGCACGCAAAAGATCTGTTTCTCCTTCACATGCTACTGACAAATGGTAGTACCTTCTAAAATATTCAAAATCTTAGGAGTTGATTTGCCAAAACGCAAACACCCTTAAATTTTTCCTTGCATCTAAGATTTCTTATATTTCTGATTATGCCCATGATTGCAAATGTTTCTAGAATTACAGATACATCGATTATAACCATAGGCATTAAGCAAGTCTCTTTGGTATGGCCCTTTATGTGAGCTATTCTGTTAAATATAATTTATATCATTAAATGTCATTAAGGCTCCATCCTGCAGAATTTTATATTTTCTTTTCTGAGTAGTTTGAATACAGCCTGTGTGACAGATCATGAGTGGAGGTATACAGGCCTAAGCCAGAGACTTGTAATGGTGAATAAGAGTTTATAATATCAAGGTTAAGGTTTACACAGTTAAAGTGTAGAACATATGCTGAATTCTGGGCTGCTTTAGGAAAAGGAATGTGGTTTGCTATACTTTGCTGATCCTGTACTTCAAATCTGAACTTTTATCACTATCCATGACTCTTCTGCTATCACACTCTCTCTCACACTGCTACTAGACAGAGATGCCTCTCCTTAGCTGCTCTATACCTGTGACAAGCAGCTCAGCAGTACTAGTTGCTTGCCCAGATCCATTGGTGGCTTGTACGGTGTATCTTCCGCTGTTTGCTTCCGTCACGGTGGGGATCACCAGTTTAGCGCGGCCATCACTAAACGAGATCTGCACACCGGGCAGAGTTGCAGCAGAGAGAACCTGGCCATCCCGATACCAGTTCACCTCAGGAACTGGGAAACCTGAAGAAAAAGGGAAACAAATGGAGATTTAGACGCTATGAAATGCTGGATATAAAAAATTCCCATAAAACATATTCATGTATATACAGTTAGAGTGGAGCATAATGGCATAGGCTCTGATATGTGATTATATGTCCAGTGACACAGTGTCAAAGAATTTTAGAAAGGTCTTTAAAATGCACAGAGCAATAAGGCAGCTTCACAGACTCCTGCATTTAGAAATTTGTATATGAGCCACATAAGAGGAACAGCAAATTTAAGGAGATGGTTCCAGATCAGTCTTTTTTGTAGTCCTAGAACACCATTTCTCCAACATGAAAATCCCTGCAAATTCACTTCATGTACTTCTCCACTCAACCCAAATTACCAACTGAACTGCACAGGGGCTCAGGGATGAGATCTGAGACTGTATTTACAGCTGAAATAATATTCCCGGTTCTACTCTGTGGTTTGGAAAACCCCACGGCCACAGAATTTTGCTTCTTTTCTAGAAATCAATAAATTATTAGGGATTTTAATGTGACAGGAAAATGTGTGAGACTGAAGTGAAAGAGAAGCTGAGATATGTAGACTGAAGCTTTTACTGATTGACTGCAGTCACACCAGACTTGGTTAGGAAAGTTTAAAATTTTACTCATAGTTAAATACTGATATTTAGACACATACAAAACAGAAACTTGGACACACAGAAAGAGAATGGGGAGAGTTTTAGAAAGGATTATAAATTAAAAGCATGAAAGTACTTTTAAGCATTGCTAATTTCACAGACCGAAGTTATCAAACAGCCCTGATGGGATGGTATAATTCAATTTTGTACTCCTAATGTAGGACGGTTTGGGCATTATCACCATAAACACGGGGTATTCAGCAGATCCCAGTGATTTTGTTCAGAGCTATGTGTGTACAACATGGAAATTAGTTTTAAAATATTTTAAGCTAGGCAACCAAAAACGTGTCCTCAAAAGTGGATTTCTTGAAACACTCTCAGAATGTTTTATTTTCGTGGGGCACTATTATATGATAATTAGCAAACACGGGAGTGCATGTGGCAGGTTGAAAGAGGTCCACATTTTTAAAATGGAATCTATTTTGATGTCTCAAACTGCTATATCCAAGGGATCCAAAGTTAGAAGCCATTTTGAAAATACAACTCCACAAATTTACTAACACTCTGCTAGTCTCATGCCACTGACCTAGTCTCCAAAAGGTAAAATCTACCTCAGATTGTAGGCATTTTTGCCTGGTCTATATGAAGTAAGGATTTACTTCTATGTGTGCCAAATTACACCACCATTTCACTATTAATTATTAGGACAATCTTTTTCATTTTAAAATTGTCCTTGAGGTTTTTTGAGTGTTAATGCCAAAAAGAAGAAAATCAACTCAAAGTGCCTCAAATCCACTACTTCAGTAATTGAATTCAGTGAGATTCTCCTGACAATGACATGAGAGGAACTGCCAACTCCTGTATGATCCATGTGCTGCTTTCAACAATATGCAGAGTGGAAAGGCTGTCTTGGACTGGATAGTGCCTGAAAATTTAAGTTCCAAGAAAGGCAAGCAGTGTACAGTTTAGTTATTTATGAAAAAAACCCTCAGACTTGATCAGTACTGTGGAGAAATGAGGATGGGCACAGTTCTAATGCCAGCAGCACTTCTGACTTTCTTGTCTCATAACCCCTCAGTCACTGCTGACCTAGCAGGACTCCCCCTGTGATGACATCTGTCTGTTCTGACATTTACTGCTTTTAATCACAGGGTTTGTGTGTTCTGTGCTTTTTGTGATTTGTGTTACCTGCTGGGTATTGTTGTCTGATGTTAAACCTTTGCAATGTGGCACTTAATTCACAGTCTAATACAAGAGTGCAATTCATTTGTTGTAGTTTACACACAGTAAAATTGTATATCAGGTGGTGGCTAAGCTCTTCTTGATACCCTTAGATTAACTGAGCTTTTCATATTTGAATTGTAGCTCTGTATTAGGACTCAACTTGTATATAAAAGAGAAGTGTTATCAGAGATAAAAAGAAATTCTGAATTTCAAATTCACAATATTTCTTGATGCATAGGAAGGGCAGACACTGTAGCAGAATAAAGCTGTGTAGTCCTTTATGGAATTCATTTAAGAAATAAATCTTCCATGTTTTTTATGCCTTAGAAAAACTAAATGCCAATCCACTACTTGATCTTTCAAACTTGGTGGATGCTTTTAGGGCAGGAAAGATATACCACAATCTCACAATGTGAGCAAAAGCTAACAAGAGGTTGATTCACAAGATATTTGAAATTAACATCCAAAATAGTATATGTTATTAGAAACACTGATGTATCTTCACTTATTGAGAAATCATATTCCTCTCCCAAGTGCTCCATTGTATTACACAAATGAAAATAGCTAATCTCATACATTGAGTCATAATATTAACATCCTATCTTGTTCTGATGATATATTGATGTATTTGTAATAACAATAAGTATTGCAATCATCAGTGGGAAAAACCTTTTCACAGAAAACTTTCAGTGTACAGGCAAGAAGAGAAGATCAGGGAAATAGCTGAACAGCAAGCGCCAAATAGAATATGGCAAAAAAAAAAAACAAACATGAATATAGACTACAGGACATGTTCAAACATCTTGTGTGAGCTAATGTTATCCAAAGGGACCAAGGGATGAACCACAGTGGATTATAGATGTCAGAGATCTTTATAGTTGGACAGATCATGTGTTTGCACCTGTCACAGAGCATCTGAGTAGTGTTTTATGGTATGCGGATCATCACATTGCTAATGCCTGTAAGACAATATAATTCCATCGGCAGGGAACACATGTCATTTCTCCTTAGTCACTGCCGAGGTCAGAGACACTCTTAGAACAGGGTATTGGTTATCTGGTAACGTTATCACAGGGGCTTGGGGTTTGCATGGGGTTTGCACAAGACGGGGTGTTTGAATAGCATGTAAACTGGACAACTGAAATATCCTTTAAATTACGTGGCATCTTTAAATTGCTTTAACAACTTGAATTATATTAATCTAGCCTTGTGCTAGCATCATGATCACCACACACACTATTATCTAGCACAGAGGGGGTTTCCTACCCTTCTCAGTCACCAGGTGCACCTAGATTTTGTGCTTTCAACCCTGTTGCTAGAAATCTGGAATTAAGTAAACTTAAGGGCACAGAAGGCAGAAATACAGCTTAGCTACAGTAAGGCTTAACACAAGGTCTGAAGAACTAGCACAAGCCTTTCCTTTTGCAGCTTCATTTCTCATTCCCTCCAATCATCATCCAAACAAGATTATTCTCTCTGCACCCATATGGAGTTCCTGTATTAGCAGAATATGTATTCTTATGAGTATATTTTAAAGGTATTTCCCCCCCAGTTTTGATGGTTCTAACAGACATGAGGATTAGACACCAGTGGCATGGCAGGACGATTGTCTACTGCTTGGTCAGCCTTGTAACCTTATGTAGCCTGCAGATGTCTGAGAGCACCTCACAGTGCTGATCAGTACTGTATGATATGGATATATAACCATATTTCAGCACTCATCTTTACCCATCTAGATCAGATTATGATCTATGAAAAGTGTAATATTTTTTCTTAACATAAACATTAGGAAAAAAAATTGTAAAAACCAGTAATAAATCTTGTGAGAATTAATCAAAACCTTACCACTAATATGAGCCTCAAAGGTTGCGGCACTACCCTCCAGTGCCACAACACTTTGTAATGGCTGTGTAAACGTTGGTGCTTTAGTCGTCATCTTCGCAGGCACTCTGCAAGCAAAAAAAAAACCATAATTAGATATCAACAGTGAAAATATTATTACATACACAATCTTCTTGCTATATTTTAAGAATATTTGTAACTATTTTCAGAAAAATTTACTCTCTAAGGTTTAAATCAGAATGACCTGGTGAAATGTGAAGACTGTAGATTTTGACAAAGTTGTATAGAAAATTGCTCTCACAGCATGCTTGGCTGAGTTGGATTTGAAACTATTATATTTAGTAGATCTGTGCTTTGGCATTGCAAGTATGCAGCAGGAGACAAAATTCATTATGTGACCTTCCACAGGTCATCCAGCCTCTATTTGTCTATTAACCTCTTTTTTTTTTCTGAAGATAAAATAATTTCCATGGATAATTTTTTAAAATGCTTTGATGGTGCAAAGCGTTTGCATTCTCCAGTGAGAAGATAACTAGGTCACTAAGTAGCAGCTGAAAAAAATGGGAATGTCTACAATGCATTTGTCTTGTAATAATTATCAAAATGCCAGGAGACTATTTTAAAAGCCATCTGTAAGTAGTGAATAATTTCTTTTTACAGAAGCATATTGACATTAAAGATGCAGAGAAAATTCTAATCTTTCTTAGAGAGTATCTCAGTGGAATTTTGGATATGGGAAGACAGCCACCTTCGAAATGTGAGCTAGGATATAAGGTAGCCTCTGACACTGATGGCTTGAACAACTGCAGAGCCATGTGAAATCTGAAAGAAAGTTTGCTTTCTCTTGCTATGCCACAAGATCCTACTTTGAAATAGCACACTGCTACTAGAGAAGCTTCTGTGTCAGTATTTTTTATTTGCATGAAAATATTTATTTACTGATGTTAAATTGTGTGGTTTTCAAAAATGTCACCAGTATCTTCTTAGGAGTATTATACATCTATTAAAGTTACATTTTCTCTCATTATAACATACCCCGAGAGCATCAGATCTTAACAAAAAAAGGTTAACCCCACAATTTTATCAAGCCAATCTTACTCACATATTTACTTCAGTTTACTTTTGCTTATATGCCTGAGTGATAGTCCCAAGCTTAACTCAAAAATGAGAAAGCAAAGTTTCTTTCACTATGATCCAAATTTATTCTACCTTTCACAAGGGGTAAAATTTCTTCATTACACAAATTCCTTCATAGAAATCAGAGCCTGATGAATACATAGAGTAAGTGCATAAGGTCAGAACTGCATATTGTATTGGGATTTTCAGCTGCAGTTATGATTATGTTTTGAAGGTCAGATAAAATATATGGAAATAATTTTACAATACAATTGAACATTATGAAACTTGTATATATATGTAGTTTCCTGACTGCATAACAGATCAGAAATAATTTAATTAAGTAGAACTGTCACTGAGTTCACATAAAGTGTATATATTTCATTGTCTAGGCAAATTCTGGTGATGAAGATCTGATCTTATAAGGCTTCTTGTATAATTAGAATTGAAAGCATGTGTCTGAAATGTCATGTTCCAGAAATAACCTTTGCAGCTCTGAATGACAGCAGACAAGTGTTCCAGAGCTGCCATGTAACTGATACCTCAGCAGTTGTTTCCCTTAAAAAGTCATCAGCGCTTAGCTGATACCATATGCATTTTATCAGAGCTATTCTTGGAGCTTCTCAGTTTATCTCTCAGTAGCATAACCTTGAACACTCCCAAGAGAAAGGAGTATTTAAGTTAAGCAGATGTTTCTATCCACTTTTAAAACCTTAATTTATATACTTTTTAACAATAAAATAGACCAGAAAGAAACTTCTTGCTGAGAGTTACCAAAGCTTACTCCAGTAACTTAAGATACAATCTTGACAGAGAATTTAAGTGCTCCATGTCTATACTCTGGAAACTGTATCCCACCTGTGAGCAAATTTATAAATAATAAACTGTATCAAGATTATTAATGACTGATAAAACACTCTTTACACCAGCAAAAACATGCTACTAACCTGATCTCTCAAAGTGCCTGCAAGGGTGGGCTAAGCCCAACGAAATCTTCTTGAACGACGTCCTTATCCCGAGTAAGATTTTTTAGACAATCCCAGCATGAGAATTGTAGAGCCTCTAATCATAAAAACAAAACTACACAGTCTTGACAGTGTAGTTTTGTTTTTTTTGCAATCCCTACACCCGAGGCGAGGCGGGGAATGCACGACTGCTCAGAAGTGCTAACATAGTTGTTTCGCTTTATATACCCCATGTCTGCTGACAGGTCTGCCTCATCACATCAGGTCCAGTCCTGATTGGCTTCCTAAGAGAAAGTATCTTGTGAGAGGGGATTCACTCTCTGTAACCATACACCACCTGTTGGGTTTGATTGACAGTGCTAATTTTGGAGACACAAAAGGGATTCACTGAGGAAAGCTCAGCCATTCCAAAGCTTTTGATTTATAATTCAATTTCGTTTATAATGTGCAGTTTACAAGCCATTGCAAATTTCCTAAGCCATAATCACAAGACAAAGAAAGTAATAAAGAAGCATTTTAGCAGAGCATATGGACAAGTTGCAAGTCATCCTATCAGTGAGATTCAGCCCTACTTTCTTTCATTATAAAACATCCAAGAAGCTACCAAATGCATCTGTCAATCACAGACTAAATAAGTAAGCTGAACTCAGACATATGGCTGCACACTATTAGAATACACTGTTTAAATTAATTTTGCCATAACTGTGAATTCTAAAATTGTATTTGGTAATCCATAGATTTCGTGTGGGGTTTTTTTGTTGATTCCTGCACAATTTTTCTGTTGAATATTCTAAGTAAGTTAAGCTTAACAAACAGTAGCAAACAATGTGCAGAAATACAAATTATGTGAAAGTAAATTAACACAGCCAAATACTATAATTTCTGAAAAAAACCCCAAACCCCAGATTTTGTCTGACAGCTTTTTTCTAGACCTCTGTAGGCCTTGTGAAGACCACAGAGTTAACCAACCATGGAATAGCATAGAAGTTTGTGAACTTCCACTAGCCCAGCTTCGTCACTATGCAACAATTTGTACCACTACGTTGCTTCTGAAATAGACAAAAGAGTTAGAAGACTAGGCTTGTTTATGGCTGCAGTGGGTGATGTTTACCACAACACCACATCTGCCTGTTTCCATTCCTGCCTTTATGTGAAAAAGTCCTTTTCCTTCTCTATGAAGTGGAATATCTGTAATGTGTATCTCACAAACTCTTTAAGCAAATAACTGGTTCATAAGACTACTTATGTCCTTAAAATCAAGCATGTGCTTAGCTGGTTTGATTCAGTCTGCTCTTACCAAGTTCTGCATTGAAAAGGATCTCCCTGAGGACACCTAGAGAAGTAAACACAGACTGAAGTTTTGTACTATCAGCTGCACTTGTGCTTGAAAACAACCTGAAGGAAACCTCTTAGCAGGAGATTCAGAAATGCCAAGGAGAAAGAGACTACCAGTGCTATGATTCCTGCAAGGGAGTATGAACACTACAGGTTGCACATCTGAAAGAAACAAGAAGTTACGTATTGCTGTGATCTCATAAAATAACTTCAGAAATTTGACCTGCCCTTTAATTTATCCATCCCATAAGGTAGCAACTTCATGTCTACTCTTGGTACGCAGCAGTACTGAAGCAACACAAACTGGAGGTACTACCTTGACTATCAGAGAAATTGAAAGAATTCTTTAGCTGATTTTTAACTTTTTATTGCACCTAGGTGTCAGAGAGCTTAATCACTTTGTACAAGACTTAGTATGACAGGAAATGCAACTCTAAGCAATAAAGGGGGAAGTCAAATTATCTTCTGCTAAAACACACAAAATGTGCAAAGAAAGTTGTGCAAATAGTATAAAATCTCTAATTCTAAGTCAAACTTGGAGAAAAAACAAAGGCTAGTATTTGCAAACTTAAAAAATGCAGCCAGCTTTATGATGATATCTAAGTCAAAAAAACAATGAAAAAGTTTATGAACATGTGATGATTTCTAAATGAGAGAAATATACAAACTGTCATGAAGTTACGAGACGGTCAGAAGTTCAATTTTTTCTATTTCAATCAAGTCAACAATGACTGATAATAATAGTTACAAGGAAAAAAAATTGTTGCATTCAAATACATTAAATATATTGTATTTTAAAAAGTAAGTTCCTTTTTTTAGCTTTTACATTTCCTTTAGATTTTTATTAAATCTACTTCCACTTCAACAGAAGTTTTTACTTTCCTTACTTTTTACTTTGAATAGAGAAATTATGAAATTGAACAGTAAAATATTTTATTCACATCCTCAAGGAAATATGAATTATTTAAACTGCATGCCTTCTGTCACATTCATATCACATGATTTCTACATTTTTAGTGTCACATAGTGTCTCCACAATAAAAAGCAGAAGGATGACTTCAGTCCTAGTATTGTGTAGCAAAGACGCTGCTGGCAAAAATTACCTTATTGCTTTGCTCCAGGTTCAAACAAACGTCAGATCCAGAAAATGACAAAGAAATTTTTTTTAGGTCAATATTTAAATTAGGGATAGTTATGAAAATTTCAGCGTTTGCTTCAGTCTGCTACAGTTTGAAGCATAAATTATATATTGCCAATGTTACTGTAATATAGGCACTTCATTGCAGGCCACAACACATTTATGGAATAGCAGGTGATCTTCAACACAGCAAAACATTGTGGTGTGATACCAGCAATCTCTTTGTATGTGACTCACTTTGATTAATTCTAATAATCCTAATGACTTGATGACTGGAGCTCCACAAAAGGAACGATTACTTTAATAGGCCCACATGAATATGCCTTAAAGCTGTAGACTCTAGTCAGAGCTGAAAGACAGAAGTCATTCTTTTTTGAATACTGAAATCTTTAAAGTGCCACTTAGGTAAGCTTTCAATGTGCTTGAGTGGAATTTCCTAATATCTCCTTAGTCTACCTACACATATTAATTTACAAACCACCCAAAAAGAATCAGTGTCTCTCCCATTCCCTTCTCTACTTACATCTTTCCTCACACCCTTAATTCTTTGTCCTGCTCTTTCTTATACAATAACTATTATATCTCCTTTCATTTACTATTTTCATTTTGCTCTGTCCTCCAACCAAATACACAGAACAGAAGGAGCATGAATTCAACAATTTGGTCACTTGAAATAAAACTTCTCACTCATAAGATGCTATCCTAAATCCTTAAACAACTGACGAAACAGAATCCAAGATGTAGTTATATACTACATCCTTGCTGAATTTCCAGTTTTCCAAGTATACTTGTGAAAAAAAATATTACTTTCCCTCCTCCCATCCACTTTCTTTCTCTAAACTTAGAAATAGCTAAAAAATTCTCAACTGTTAAACCAATAAATCCTGACGTGAAATCAAATAGATTTCCACCACCTTCATCAACTCCCCTTCCCCTGCAAATACTGCAAACCGTACTGTGCAATAAAACCTAAGAACCTTAAATAAAGCTACAAATTGAATTATATTCACAAGAATATCCATGTTTGTCTGCTGCAGCTGGCTTCTGAAGAGCTGCTGTATTTTCAGATGCTAACAACTCCTGTCTGGGCCATAGTGACTATGCAAGATAATAAAAGATTAATCTTTTTCAATACAAACTAAAACCTGTTTGCAAAAAATTGTTACTGAAGAAGACACTGTCAGTTGCTTCAAAAGCAGAAAAGATAAGTAAAGCACTAAGTAATTTGTGAAACTACTATAGCTATTTCATATTAAAGAACTTACTGGGAACTGCACATTTTAAGGGTCCCTATTCACTAACTTTACGTTGATAGTTATAGTCTCCTTGGGGATACCTAAGAATAAGATTTACAGAGGTCACTTTTGACAATTTTTCCTTGCATATTATTTCTTTATATATCATTCTGACACATTTACATATGTGGAACAAGGAATGAATAAAACCATTACTGACTCAGCACTTCACCTTGGAAAGCAGGGCCCTACTACAACACCTGGCCCCTGAGTAAAGAATATTCCACTTCCTTCCACAAAACTGTAATTAACATCATTGTACCGGAGACGAAGTTTATCTAACATTGAGACAGTCCTTAGCATTTAATAGATACATACATTCTGTCAATTTTGGAAACCTTTCAAGAAATTCACAGACATCTATGATTTGTAAAACGAAAAGAAACAAACACACTTACCATATTTCATAATGTTTCCATTCCCTGGGAACACTTGGAACAGTATCTGTGTTCTGCATTGGCAAAAGAAGGTTCCTGGGCTTTTTATTTATTTATAAACATCGCTGTCCACTATTTTGTAAGAAAGCTATGGGTAAGAACTGGTATAAACATTTCTGTTTTGCTGCATGTACTATTTAGAAAAGCATTAACACTTTTTTTTTCCTAAGTAGTTTTTGGTAAATCAAGAGGACAAAAGCCCTCCTCAAATAGTCAAGTTTTTCTCACAGCCTAACCATCAAGAGGAAAAGCAAAAAGACCTCAATACCTTAAATTTGATGAGCATCCAAGATGAGCAAGCATGGAATTCTAAACAGGAAAATATGCCATACTAACATAGTTCAGCTGAGGAAAGAACATTCATTTTAGGGGGTTTATAATTAGTTTTTGGGGGTTGTGGGGCACAGAGGGGAGCGGATATCTGATACCTACTTTGTCAGTCCACTGAATGTGAGTACAGTTAGAAACACAATATTTTCTGTGACATCTTTATATCTAAATAATGTGCAAAGAAGGGGCTTAGTCAGGAAATGTAATTGTATAGGATCCTTTAGATGTTCAATACTTGTCTTCATTTCATTTCAGAAAAATCTGTTTGTGAGAGATACAGGGTAAATACACAGAACAAGTACCTCGGTCCTCAGCTACTATATTTATGTGCACATATACATAGCCTTGTGACTCCTCTGTGGGCAGGATGCCATTGACTTTTCCATAACGTCAAGCAAGTGATTTATGTGGTCAGGTGAAGACATGTACATGATATTTTTTTTCAGCTCATTTCCTCTCTGCCTGTACTTTAACTTGGAGATAAATTCAAGTTTCTACCATCAAACCTACGTCTTGACTGAGACAAATATTAATGTTTTGGTAATATAATTTAAGCAATCCTCAAACATATTATTTCAGTCCCAGTTTTGCACAAATGGCACCTACTTGAATGAAGTACAAAAATCCTGCACTGCTTAAACCTCTCTGTGCGAGCAGCGTGAGTGCATTGCTGTGGTATGCAAAACTAGAGCAGGTCTAATCAATGTGCATATTAAGAATGACAGAATGTTGGATGACAGGTAGCTGCACAACGCACAAGTATCTGTGGTTTGGGCCAAGCCATTCCAAGTCTGAAGCAGAAGTCTGAGTAGCATGAATCATTTCCCAGGTAGGACTTTGAAAGTCCAAATCACAAGGCTCAAGCCGTAGAACTGTTATTCTCAAGTCTAACTAGCTGTTCTGTTGGCTGTTGTGGCAGTCAAAGAGCCATCCAAAATGGGAAATTTTCTGAACTGCCTTTTTCAATGCTGCAAATGGACAACACTGCAAAAGTCCTCATCTTTCTCTGCAAGATGCTCTGCAGTGAATTGAAAAAGACATCAAAACTCTGAATTCAGGAGACAGAGACAAAGATTTCATCACACTAATGACTTCCCTACAATCCAAAAGATTCAGTTTCAGTTCAGGGTTTTTTTTTTCATAATCTTAATGGGCTCTGTGGTTCTTGAGGAATTCTATTATGTAGAAGTCCTTGGCCTAACCAAAAATGTGCTTTGAAACCAGCACATACCTTCATAGACCACTCCTTTGGACTGTAAAGACATGCACCAACAGGAAAAGGACTATATTGTCACACTAATTGAGTCCTGAAAGTAGAAGCATTGTAGTGGAAGACTTTTCCATTATGCTGCCCTAGAGAGACTCCCTCTTCCCCAGGTACATTCTTTGTACTAATCAAGCATTAAATAGGATTTACTAATATTACAACCACTCCATTTGGTGCCCAGCCTCCTCAAAATGTCTTAAAGCCATTAGAAATATGCCAAATAACACTCTATTTAATAAAATGAAGAATTCTGTAGTTATAAACTCATTTTGTTTTAAATCCTAATTCCATATATAAGCTAGTGGGAAGATCTATTGATGGAATTCATGGCATTGATGGAATTTGTAGAAGAATAACATAGTATCTGCTAATGGGCACAGCAAATAACAGGAACACCCTCAGGAACTGGGCATCTTGTGGTTCAGTCCATCTTCTGTTCCACTGCATCAGGCAGAAGAATGGGATCATGTCTCAAATTGAAGCTAGTCTCTTGCAACCTCTCAAGTTCAAGACACACTCCTTACAGCTAGAGTTTCTCTTGAAACCTGTTTAAAAAAAGTCAGTTAATATTGTCAGTATTTTCAACGGTGGCATAGACAGTTCTCTGTGGTCCTGAGACTTTATGAAAATAGAGATCAAATAAAGAGCGGTTTCAGATAAAATATAAAGTATCCTAAATCTCGTCTTATTAACAGGAAGGCTTTTTAATTATAAAGAACAGAAGACATGAGAAAAAATTAGAATAAATTTGACCTTTCTGTACAGTCCACATGTTTTAATCACACAATGTCCATGTGCTTTAAGTAAAATGACCGTGATCTTGCATGTCTTTTTCTTCTTCTTCTTTTTTTGCTTAGTAATATCTGCCATATCACAGCAGTATGGAAAAATAGAATCTAAACAAAACATGTGGGATCAATGATTCATCAGCTGGACGTGAAGGAAAGTGTGCTGGCAGCTCACAATGAAACAAACAAAGCTTTTGAATCAACATATGCAATAATTTTCCTTTCTATTTATGTGTTGCTCTACATCTAGATAGACAAACTTCAGGAACTTAAAGACAAAATAGCACTGCTTTCTTTTTTATCAGAACCTAAATTCAGGAGGCAAGATTTCAGCTTGTGCTTGAAGTCAAGTCACCACAAGGACTGGTAACTTCTTGTATCTCATTTATTTGATCTGATATAGCGCAGTGGAAAGGTTTGTTATATTTAATAAATTAATGAACAATGACTGTTCCTGCGCTATTAGGACTACTAATTCTCCTGAATAAGACTTACCTAGTAGAAAACTTTATTTACATGTTCTGTTATTGAAACTTCATGCTCACATAGTTCCATCAATTTAAAATTCTGGAGTACTTTCTATCATTGAGCTCTTCAATCTTACATTAATATCTAGGTTAAGATACCTGGATTTCAAAAAAATTATTTCACTAAACCTAAATACCTTGCACAGACTCGATTTTTCTAATGTATTACAAGGTCTTTCATCTAACAATTGCATATCTTTTGATGAAGAATTAAGTTGAAAATGGCAGCCACACGCCATGCCCTTTATTTACATTATGCCAAAATTCATAGGATTAGGAAGAATTTTTGATTTGTGCTTCATAAATTAAGGTACTTACAGCTATTGCAGCATTTCAAGTTGCAGCACGGAGTAAATTGCAAATCACTTTACTGGAAGATGTCTTTGATCTCTCTCACACTGTGTGTTATGGGCTGGTACTAGCTTGGTCCTGGTAAACAACCACTTCTGAAAAGTATCCATGTTTCCATTCTGGTTTAACCTAAGTTACACTGGAAGTTTCTGGGGTTTTATTTTTTTCTGAAACAAAATATGTACATTAGTGGAAACAAATTGCTCATTTAATATGGCAACAAGGTGCTGAAAAGCATGCAGCTGGCAGGACGAGTCACCTATCACTGTTACGAAAGCAGAACAGCGTGCCTTTCCAATTTCATTGCTGGCAACACAGATATATTTACCAGTATCAGCAAGGACTACATTTCTTTTTAAAAGGTAATAGGTATCTCCTAATTTTTCAATCTGTAAAAGCGAAGGCACATAGGAGATTATTAGTAGCATAAAGTAAAATAAACTACCTTTCTCCCAAGAGAAATTTCAAGAACATTAGAACATACACTGATATCACCAGCTACCACTTGAATCCTTTGTCCAGTAGACACGTGGTTTGGGCTTTCCATGTATAGTGCAATGCAGGATTAAATCTTCTCCTTCTTGTAGAGTTCTATATCCAAATTTTTGTATGAAGTTTGGCTGTTTTCCTTGTACTGAAAAAAAAAAAAATAAAATCAATATCACTGTATTTTAAAAGGCACAACTAAAGCAACCAAACAATAAATCTGTTTTCCTAAAGTTCACCACATTGAAAGACAAAGAGAGCCTTTATTGATGCCTGGAACTCTGGATAACTTGTTTGCAAGACAGTAGGCAATTAGTAGGCACTTATCATTTATCTGTCTAATATAACATTTGTTGAAAAGTATGAATATTTAGCGGCCAAGAATTTCATGCATCAGCATAGTGATATTAGATACATGGAAAAGCTAAAGAATTATGCTCTTTGTGTAGGTAGTAGGCAAATCTGTGTGGATTATTATGTTTCAGTGAAGGTGGAAAAGTTAATGTGGAAATTTAACATGGAAAATTTAAAGTGACAAAGTCATGAGAGCAAAATTTTGCATTTAGTGCATTGTTGTATATCACACTCTTTCTTCACTTCCCCCTCACTCCCCCATTATTTTAGTAAAAAAGAAATAATGTTATTGAAAATATTAAAAAAATTGATCTATATTTGCAGCAACACAAAGGTCAGAATGTGGCCACTCTACTGCTTTGACAAAGATCATTAACTGGTCATTTGGCCATCATTAATGCTAAAACCATGCACCAGACCATCCTATAGAAATCTGATTCAGATCAAGGATGGGCAAATAACTGTTTTTCTACTGTAACACCCAAAGCACATGAGATTGATTTTGTGCCAGCTTCATGCCAACTGTGGAAGGACAGATGGCATATGAGCCAGTACAAGGCCTGACAAATACAAATTGATCCACCAAAACTGTTTGAAGGCATTTCAATCATCAGCATCAGTTTGTATTGAATAAAAGTATTGCTTACTGTGACTTGTAATAACTTAATGAGCTGCACAACTGGATTTACTGAATCACTGTACTACTACCTGAGGTTCCTCTTACATTCCACTTCCAGGGCCACAGTAAAAAAGAAGACAACCTCAGAATTCAGACTAAGTATTCTTGACCCAGGAAATGCAAAGCGACAGATATTAACGCACAGAAGACCGCACAAAGATGTATACTAGAGCAAAAATGAAAATTTTGTGTTCCTATCACATAAAACATGTGAGATATATATATCCTTGTTAATATAAATTGTAGCATGTTTCTGTAATATTTAACAAAAATTGTTACCAGCCTTCACAGAAATAGAAAGTTACTGAAATGTCTGTTAAATAACAGAGTTTGAAACTGCTATGCCAGCATTACTACACGGTTCTACGATAAAATTTTTTTCCTTATGCTATCATGAAACAAAAATCAACATATCTCACATAGTTGCTCATCAACTTCTAAACCCAAATATATTGATCTCAAGGCTATTTTTGCTAAATGCAGGCCTGCTGGCATCATGAGGTAGACATTTTGACCCACTGTACTAAGTCTACTGTTTAGGGGAGCTCTTACTTGCAATAAGCTTTCAAGCGTAGCTGCTTTTCAGTTTTTCCCACGTCCTATAGGACTGAGGCCACAATGGAAAGCAGAAGAATTTAATTTTTACTCTCCCATACCTGTGCTAACCTAAGGTCTGTATTTGCCAGTTCCAGCAGCTCAAACAGCCCAGTCCTTAGCTGTTGGAAGTTAGCATGTGCAAGTTGTCACCACCATTGCATTGCATGCACCTGAAGCACAGAAACTTGAGATCTGCAGCTTCATTCCAAGCAGGAGAACAAAGCTTATGCCCCTGCTTACTCTTTGCAGACAGTTGGCAATAGGTCATAAACAGAGCATGATTAGCTTGTATTCCAGTGGAAACATTCAGTGGGCATCAGCCACTTGTGATAATTTTGGCTAGATTCCATTACTTGTGCAGTTTGTATTACCTTGTGAAGTCAGGGTGCATCTCATATCAGGATGGGTTTTACCATTAAAAAAATCTGAGTGGAATGTTGATACTGATAAAGATCAGACAACATCTTGACTTTATATCAGTAAGGCAGCAGAACATAAAAACTAAAATGATCAGTTTCTGGAGAGCAAAGGGAAAAGTATGCACAAATAAAACCATGAAGTGACAGTTTCTACAATTCTTTCAGGCACAGGCTTGAGCTTAACAGGGAAACAAAGTCTGCTGTAAAAGAAGAGTTCATCCTCTGTCAGCAACCTTCAAAAGACATTGGATGGTTATATTTCACCAATGATTTTTCCATGACATCATAATGGAACCTCAGAATAATCTAAGACAACATGCCAATTACAAATTATTTCTTGTCTGGACACCTCATGAACTAAAAAGGTTAGAAAGAATAGACCCTTTCCTGCATTATGAGGAAAAAAACCCTGAAACAAATAGTCAGTGGTACTGAAATCCTACTCATGACTTCAGACAGTAAGTTTATCAAATATTAAATATCACATGAGTTATTTGTTGGAACCAGCAGAGTTCTGCTGCAAACTGGGAAATCAGCATGGAAAACTCAACAATTTGGAGCAACGTAAAAACTGCAGGTGGAGAGATCATCTGTCTTTATTACAGAGAGCTCACTCCTACCCCACTGTCTCTGTCACACACAGGTCAAGCCAAACTGTTTTCAGCAGCCTTTATTTTTATTAATTTGCTTCACAGTTATTCTCAATCAATTTTTTCTGGACATGTAACTTCCAATCTCTGCTGTCCTGAAATGTGATATTAGCAAGTTTATCAGCTTCCCCTGCCTTGAAAAGTTTAGGCTAGGCAAATTCCCATTGTGCTGCTCATAGACTTTGGATTTGCTCTTCACTGCTCTAAATTAAGACATTGCACTTTACAGTTTAGGGATTTTGTCTCAGTCAAGCTCCTAACACAAATAGAAGGGGCCCTTTATTATGGAATATGAAGTGGGTCTCACGACCCAACTAATCTGAAATATCCATAACCCTGAACTCCTTGAATACCATATGTAGCCTCTTTAAAGTCTTGGCAATAATTTTTAAAGACACGGTTCCTCCGGACCACAAAAGACAATATACACAAAAAAATTACTAGTTTACCCTAGAAAAGTCTCCAAAGAAAGGTCCAGAAACAGGCGTACCTTCCTTACCAGTCATTTTAGGGGAAGTCACCTTCTCCATTGCAGCTCCACCCGCATCTGATCCAAAGCCAAGCAGAGTGACGGACTTATCCTCCTTTTGCCTACTGACTCAAGCCTGGGCCCTCAGACAGGCTGTTTCTCTTGAAAAATGAAAATAATTAATCCGTTTCCCCCTCCAAATTTATGCACCTGGTGCAAACACCCCTTCACACTACTCTACATCTTGTAGTCAGGCAATATCTTTCACCACTTTCTTAGTGGGTGTCTGCATACAGAAAAGAAGGAGGGCAGTGTAGGCTAGTTATATGCCTAATGTCTTTCTTGTAAGAATGGAGGGACTGAGACGTACATCTGTTCTATAAGAGAGCGATCAGGAAGATGTAAACATTTTGGGGTGTTCAAGCAAATACAGAGTCAGAACTGTGACTGTGATGAGGGGAAATCAGCACTGTAAAACAAGAAAGAACCACAACAAGACAAAATACGCAGATGCATTCCCTGCTTCTACAGTCTGGTTAAAAGGAGGAAGAGAAACCTGCATAACATGAACGATAAAAAAAAACCACAAGGAGGGGGCATCATGGTAAAATTATTACTGAAACTAGATGAGTGTGCTCTTCCTTTAGAGAAATATTAGTGCATCATGAGACTATGCCATTGTCATTCCTTTTTTTTTTTTAAATCTTTTTTTTAGATTATCTGAACAGCAAACAGCAGGAATTTCCAGTAATTTTTTTATTATTATTATTCATTAGAGTCCTTAATTAAAGAGTATTTAAACCCAGACTGCCAACATAGCAGTAATCAGTATTGAGTACATCTTTGTTTACAAAGCAAAGCATTAAAACCAGGAGACTTTCAGTGTCCTGCTGTGCCTCTAGTATCTCTAATCACTCTTTTTAAAATCTTGTTTCTGGCAGCAATTAAAAATGTGGCTGGTATGCACACACCCACTGAAACCTGCATTTAAAACTATTCCTGGTTGAAAGCAGATGCAATACCATACGCCAAAAAAAAAAAATCAACTTTTGTTAATCTAAAATTCATAAACTGTTCAAATTCTCAGAGAAAACGGTTATCAAACAAAGGTATTATGCACTTCTACAATGAGTTATTAAGATTTAAAGATATGCCATGGTAATTTCTGGCAAAAATGACAACATTTCCAAAAGTGACAAGGTGTTTCTTTTGACTTTACATTATTTCACAGTGTCTGTTGTATAGCAATAGCATGAATGCTGTGCTTGTGTTTACCCTTGAAATCTTGTATTTATGTTTTAAAAGTTCGATTTACTGGCATGTAACTTTATTCTCACAAGTCAAACTTGAAAAATCTCATTTGATTTTTAAATAGGAAGTCAATTCCAGGATTTAATCCACTAGTAGGAAGATTATTTTTACTCAGAATGCATGTTTGAGTCAAAATGAAGGTGGATGCACTGGGAGAGGAGGAGGTCACAAACTACTCCAGCTGCTTTTAAACTGAATAGCAAAACTGAGGCTCCCTTTCCACAGAAAGGCAGCTGATTTCCCTGACTGACAGGTAATCTCTTGAAATTTACCATGTAAGCTTTGGACCTATATAATCTTAATCAGAGTGTACGATGAGTTCTGCATTAACCTACCTTTCCCCAGAGGAATAATATTGTTTTGCCTTGGCATATTCAGAGACAAGATCATCCTTGATATCTCTTTTTTTCTGTGAGGGTCTGTTGAAATTTGCCCTACCTAATTTGTCAGTTACAACTGGCATTTATGGTTCAAGATAGCAAATTAGTGTTAAGCTCACCAAATGTGTGGAATTTCACTACCATTCTGCTGTTGTAGTTTTTGAGCAGAGGACAGCTTTCCTTTAGCAACTTTCTGGAACATATAATAAAAAAATCATTCTCAAAGCACAACACCTCAAAGAAGTTCACTAAGATAAATTAATTTTATGTCTCATTCAGTACATGTATAAACACATAGTACTTCCAAAATATGATGAAAAAAGATAGGCTAGGAAAGGATAGATAGGAAAAATACAAACTTTAATAACTTTAAACTAAACCATAATTCAGAAGGAAAAAACCCAGAATTGTATTGATTTTCATAGGCACTGGTAGCATAGATTTGTAAATACTGCAATAAAATATGCTCTTTGTCTGAGGGGTCTCTTGACTCCTTCCCTCTTAGAGGAAAGATGACAGTCGTCCTTGTAATGCTTGGAAGTGGGAGTGTAAGTCAAATGTCAATAAAAGGCTACATCACTGGCTAGCTTCTAAATTATATTAATTAAACATTGGAATAAATACCACTTAGATTCAAAGCTTCATCTCTTATTTTCACATTATTTTGTAAACTCTCCTTATATTCTGGCTGCCAATTTTCACATAAAGCAAATAACGAAGATCTCTCCCACTGGTTCTAAAGTCTGTTAAATGAAATTAAGAGAAATACATTTAATGCAAATGTGTATAAGGGAGAAGATCTGAATACCTGCTCCTTTTTAATATCCTAGGAGCATGGATGTCCATCGGGAAGTGTTATGAGGGAAGGGGAAGAATCTGTTGCCATAATCTGTACACAGTCATCCAGTAGTTCTGTGCCTATTGCCTTTGTAACTCATGGAGGGGATTATCATAAACAGTAAGCAGCTTTACTGTTAAGTGCCAGCAAGCCCTCAGATGCAACCACAAATCTAGATCCAAGCTACCTCTAGTGCCTGCTCTATGACACGATGAAAACTTCATACCCTTTTCTCCTGCTTTGATAGAACAAGTGAGTTTGCGACAGTTTTTTCCAAGCAGGGCTGAAATCCTAGTCCTAGTCTGTCTTTCTGAAGGACAAAAATTTACCTCATAGTGTTGTTTTGCTCAGCAAATAGCTCTCCTCTGACTAAAAATGTCAAGTGCATATCTCTGAATGCACACACTGGCCATATAAAAAAGGACCATGATCATTCTAAAACTGAACTTTTCATAGTTTTCAGGATGAAGGATTCACAAATTAAAACCAAGATGTGGCTGCAAGCCCAGAATCTGTAGAGCTATGATGACTCTTCCTGTCACAAGCCTTATGACAGTTAATGATTAATTTAAAGGCCTAGTTCTGGCAGAGGCAAAGCAGAAGAGGAAAAACATCTCTGCTTTCATGCTTGGTGTTTTGTTTTTCTTGGGTTTTTTTTTAATGTGCATGTACTTAGCCTCAATACTGAAAGCAAAAATGTCTGAAAAAAATTACCTGAGTATTATATAAAGTTACTTGGAACATGTCAAAAGAACATCCACGGTTACTTAGTTTTTGAATGATGGCAACTCTCAGCAAAAACAGGCTTGAAGGGCAGCCATGACCTAGAAGACTCATCTTTCAGAACAGAAAATGAATGTTACGAGAACAGGATAAAATTGTCAAGCACTGGCAGCTCTGCAGAAGGCGAAAAACCTTACAGCATGTAGGACAGACTTTTTGGGTTGTTCTTACCAAAATATTGCTTAATGTACCACTTATGCAAGTCAGTTTGCTCACCTAAATTCTTTGCTGCATGTTTATAACAATCATACATAAAGTCACATTTTATTTTTATAGTAACTGAAACATTCAAAATCATAGTAATTACTAAAATTAGCTTTATTGTGAAATGGAAAATACACATTAAGAAAACAGGTTATTTTTACTCCTGAGAAAATTCTTATGAGTATACATTTTTTGGAGATGATTGAACTTAGAAAGTGGTTCATTAATGGTAATACCCATTTTAGTTAGAATTTACTCTTTTCCCCCCATCTGCTCACCACCTCCTCCTTCTGCTCCCTCTCATATTTCTGTGAGGTCATTTCATCTTGAGAACTTCTGTTTCAAAGTGACAAGAATTTTAATAAGTTGCAGCCACTGGGACAAAATACCTAAATGTCAGTCTTCCATGTCTCTGACCCCGGCAATTTGCAATATGTATTCTGCTATAGCATGCTACACGGTCAAAGGCTTACTTCATTTTGGCAAATTACGCAAAAGGAGGTAAATATTTTTTATCTATAAATTTTCCACACCAATGAAAGCTGGAAATCAAAGATGCAGGAAAAGTCATGTGGCTCTTTGCCAACTCTTTTTACTGTGCAAATACAACAAATACCGAAGCAAAAGAAGGAAGTTATATTTAGGATTTATAAATTAAGTCTTCCACTGGCACAGTTACATCATTATAATGAAATATTTAAACAAATTAGAGCTTTAATTTAAAAAAAAAATATTTGTGGTTGTCTTTGTCAAAAATGAAATGTTCACCTTTGTAGATGAACAAAGTCCTGGTTTGGATTTACTGTGTTAAAGTAATAGGCCAATTCTATTTGATTTTTTTTTTTTTTTTTTTGAAATTTGAGTACACTTTTGAATATTCCCCCAATTTGGTCGATTCTGTTTGAAATCAGTGTGTTAAAATTTTAAACACACATAAATGTTCACTTCATAAACTATTAGCTTTCTTGTCTTATACTAACCATTTAGAGGATTATTAAATATGCATATCTTTAATTTTAGAAGAAGGCAGAGAAGGTATCAGCCACCTGCCTAAGGTGACTGGTATGTCGGAATGTCTCATTTCATAAATTTTGGTCTGCTGTGTGCTAGATGCTACTTACACAAATGCTGATGATTCGGGGTCAGTTCTGCAACACAGACAATCACAACTCCATTGGAACTGCTGCAGCTTTGTGGAGACTGTATGCTGGACTGAGAGGGATTTAAATCTGATCTATGTCACTTCAATCATAAATGGTATAATTTCTTTACTAAGAAGCTTTATCCTACAAATAATTTGTTTTTAAAGTATATGAGAACATACCTAGTTGGAAATAATGCATTCTATGCTTAAAAAAATTTCAACGCCCTCCACGCCCCATCCCAAGACAAGACATATCAAAAAATACACTTTGATCAAAACACTCTACCTGGGTGTATATTGACTTTGAAAACCTACAACACTTTGCAATGCCAACATTTTTAGAAAGTAAAACTCAGTCTCAGAGTCCATGAAATCTTCATAACTTTTTTTATGTCAACATGACTACAAGAAAGTAAAATAAGCATATAATAATGGTAATAAAGAAACAAGCAATATATTCATTGTGCCATCAAAGTGGTTTGGTACATACTGTGAAAGACGCAGTGTAAGAAAATCAATTTAATGTTGTCTTAGCATGTGAAAATTAAGTCTGAGGCAGTCGATATTGTACTTATTTTGTGAATAGCCAGTACATTAGTGATACGCTTATATAGATGACACACAGCATAATCCAGTCTATTCTTGCAATAGGTGGCCTGTTACCTTTCACGTGAAGAATGGCACTGGATGACATAGTGCCGTTCAAATTTTTAGCCCGAACAACATAGAGGCCAGCATCTTTATCACACACCTTCTGAATGAACAAAGTATGCTTTGTCTCCTTTTGTAAAAGCTTTAAGTGCTCATCTGCAGTCAGTTTCTGGCCCTTCTTGTACCTGAAGCAGAGAGTCAGTTTTCAAGTCAGTTATATCACCGTATGGCCACGCAGAATTTCACAAATTCAGACAACCCCTGTCACACTACACTGACAGCAAGAGAGAAAGCTCACTGCTGTGCTCCCATTTCTCAGTTTTAATCTGTCAATATGAATGAACAGTTGAACAACGCAAAATAACATTCTTAACAGTAGAAAATGCCGTTCTGAAAATGGTTTTCAGGGGACAAATCGCAGTCATCTCACTGCAGTATTAGAGAGGTAACTTGAAGGCCTGGACCCTCAGTTTTGCACTGAAATATTTTTGCTAGTAAGGTCTCGAGTCAATCCATATCCAACTCATGAATAGCTCTTAAGGCTCAACATACAAATTTTCTGGTCTGTCTTCAGTATAAAGGACAGACCTTCCTCCACCCCAGCCCACTTAACACTTAGCTCACATCTTCAAACAGGCTAGAACAATGCATCAGGAGTTACTTCAGAGAATTGGTGTCAAATTCTAACACTCGAGGACCTGTCACTATGTATTGCTATTGAATCCTGATCTACATGTTGGAAATTAGAGAAAATTCTGGCTCTCCTCACCTCATGATGTTTCAGCATAAGCTACATTTAACTTAACACAACCACAGAAATCTTTTTCCACATGTATATCCAATAAAATGTGTATATCAGTACAAAATACATGTTATTGGTGAATTTTTAATTTAAAAGAAAAAAACCACATTTTTTTCTGTTTCCATGAATTTCTAATTTGCAAAATGATTCCAGTTGAATGCTATTTTTTTGAAAGACAAACATATCAACAGTATATATATATATTTAAGCTAAATTAATGCTTTCTTACAACAAAGTGAAGGTACCTCTTGTTACACCAACAATACTGCTCAAACTGTACAATACTGGGATTGAAAACAAGGTAACTTTATTGATACCAAGAGAGTATAGCACCAAGGTTGCAATGTCCAGTGTTTTTCTCAGTGTCACAGAAGAAATTTCAGTTTACCAAAAACTTTTAACTTAATTCTTTAAATGTGTAATAATATTAACATAAAAATTTTTTTCCAGTAAGAAGCATATTTAATTTTAATACATTACAAGAAAAGCCTCCATTGTGAAGGTCTAATGGAATAAGTGGAGAAAAAGCAAATGAGGTAAAATTGTAGGAATACCTGCCAAAACATATAGAACTACTACCAAAATCTTGAAATCCTGACTTTTTTAGTCGCTATTCCCTTTGGCAGGGGAAGTTTAGAGTCATCCTAAAAGCTATTCATATTACTTCACCTGTATTTCTCACAAATGCAGTATAAAGTAATCTAAATAGACATGTAGCAATTAAGAGAGAGAGAATGCACATAAATATGTCATATAAAACTGATTTTCTTAGTATAAGTATTTAGGTATTTTTTTAATCTGTAACCTCTGTTGGTTTTGACAACTGGTTCTCACATATGTGTACATGTGTGTCTCCATATGTATGTAGTCACCATATAAACACTTTAGTGTGCAGACATATCTACGTGTTTGTCCATACATAGTGCCCAGATCCTGGGAAAATGCAGGTGAATTTATTTATGCTAAATCTGCAGTGTGCAATTATTTTAAGAAATCATTGAACAAGTGAAATGCCATATTCTAGAATATAAAAACTATATAATGTACTTCCTTAAAAATTATTCAATATGCTTGCAGTAGTTTGATACTCTCATTCATAAAATTAAGTAAAGAGAGATTATTTCAAGTTGGTTAATTGTCACAAACAATTTTGAAGGTGGAAATCATGCAGAAGTGTGAAGTAGAAAGAATACAAACCATTGATTCTAGACTCTAGATTAACTGATTTGGTTATAAGTGGTGCCTCACTACTAGGTGTATTTACTACTTCTCATTGTAAGCTACCCACCATGTCAGTGTAGGCTCTGGGAATCCCGTTACTTCTACTTCCAAAGTTACCGGAGAACCTTCCATGACTGTTTTGTTAGACAGAACCTGGGAGAAGTTAGGTGCCTGTCCAGTTAGGCTGGTCATGCTGTTCTTTTCTGATGAACTTTTAATCTCTTCTCGGGTAACCATCTGCCTCTGACAGCTTCTGGTGGCGTCTGATTGAAACACGAAACCTGAGAATGCATCAGGCAAAGCATGCAGCCTGTCCTGGGTTTTAGTACAGTTATTCAAGTCATGCAATTGTTCTTGTGTTTCTGACGTGCTTTTATGAAGCTCAAGGTGTTGTAAATGTGTTTTGCACACTTCACTCATCATGCTGAATTCTGGTTTGGCTTTTACAGTGCAGGAAGCAGTGCCAGTTTCAGATATTTCTTGTAAACTGCAAGTCAAAGGAGATACTGCTCTGACTTTCGCACCAGAATCTGTTAACGAGACACAAAACTTCTCAGAGTGATTTGATGGGCTTTCCATTCTATTATTTGTAGCATCAGCAAAAGCAGAATTTGTTAAGAGATCAGACACTTCTGTCACTTTTTTCATACTAGTGGTTTTCTGCATTTGCAAGCTGTAGGAACTGACATGCAGACTATGAGAACTACAACAGCACTGCCCTTCTAGCTCTGTTTCAGAATGTAAGAGATTGGATTCTGGTGTCTCAGAAAGCGGTGGCAAAGAGATATCATCAGGTGATATACACTCATATTCATCTCCGGAGAGTATTTCTTCTGCCAGGAATCCAGTCTGTAAACTATCCTCTTTGGCTGAAGATGACAGCTCTGTATCCTGTGAAACGAGATCCTCACCAGCTGGATGGATAACTGGAATATCAGCCAATATATTCCCCTCCTTGAATTAGGAGGGGAAAGAGGAGAAAGGAAAGAAGAAAAAGAGAGAGAAAAAGTTATCATTCAATATATCCCATTCTTAGTGCAGATCCAGCAGCAATATTTCTTCTGATTAAACTTAATGTATTCTGAGAAGCAGAAGGAAACGTGGAAAAAGATCATTTGTCAGAAAATGTTGCAGCAGCTAACTGAAATTTCAAAGTGTTCAATTAGATTCTAGAAGATATTATCCTAATTATAAATAGGCATTTATTATAACAGTAACAATAAAAGAAAAAGTATACCCCTTCCTACAAACAAAGGGCAACCTGCAGATTTCCTGAAGGTGCTGTTTATATGAGCATTTGCAAGGGGAAGGTGAGGGAGAAGGTGGCTTAATTACATCTAAATGGGAAACAGTTACATAGCAATAAAAATATATTAACAGTCAAGTTGCTGGACTTTGATTTTTTGGAAAAAAAAAAAAAGATTTGGCTTTCATGCTTAAGGGTCAAATAATTAAATCAACACCTTTAAATTATTTTCCAAGCATTTTATATTTCCTCTATTTTTCTTCCTTTTTTTTTTTTTTATTTTTAAATTCTGGCAGCTCCAAGATCCTGCCAAACACTAAAAGGAAAGTAATGTTAAAATAATTTTTATGTTACTTTGGGTCAAAAAAAAAATTTGCTCTCATCATGTTCCAAAGAGAATTGGATGAGATGCAAATGCATTAATTATAATCACAAAGCAAAGCCATTATCTGATTTGCTAATTACTTCTCTGCCTCTTGATTTTTAGATGAATGTGCAATCACATATTGAGATTTCATTTGCACAAAGGCTCTCAGCAAAGGTATGGATAATGCTTTCTCACATTATTCTCTCATTGCTGAGTTCTACACAAAGACATGTAATCGGCTAAGCACAGTGTCTGGCCCCTCTAAGCAGCCCACTCGAATCAAACGGGCAATACACTGGATGCCATCACTTTACAGACCAGGTCTCTTTGGCAGATCCAGCACAAAAGTGTCCACGTAATCTGGAATTTATTTATGATCTCTGCTGCACTGAATTTTGGCCACTGAAATGAAACTTCAGTGTTTTGAGGTGAAGGTAAAGTTGACTGATGCTGTGTTCTGTCAATTCGGTCATTCCAACAGTGCAACAAATTATCTGTGAAACAACGTAGTACTGAACCACTGACAGCTGTAGTTGTGTTTCCATCATGTTTGCTATGAATGCTTTCCTGTTATTCCCATTGTTATTCAGTTGTTAAACTGAATAAACTGCTTCTTTTTTCAGGTTTTTTTGATACTACTGTAAATGAGAATATAATCAAAGCTCACCAAACTATAACAATAGCCCTCATTTTTGAAACACAGCAAATTAAGGAGTAGAATTCCTTTGAGAGTACACAATGATGCCCAACAATTTGATTAAAAATAAACCAACAGGAACAGCAGATACCTGCTTAGTCTGGGTAGGAGACAGAGTATTGCTTCTCTTCTCAGCAATGCTTTCTGAATTCGTAAGTAATTCACCTGACACCATCTGAAAAAAAATTGTTTTAAAAACACACTTTTTTTTTCCTGATTAAGACCTTAGTAATTCAACAAATAATCATAATTTCCACCATTACTTAGTTCAAATTCTGAGCTATAAGGTTTCTCTCATAGGATTCTATTTACAACTTGTATCCAGGCATCATACAAGTACTAGGACTCTGGGAAACACTAAAACCAGCATTCTCTATTACTTCCTATATTCCCTTAAGTTTTATTATAAAGGAGAGAGCAGAATGTACTCTTTCCTCAAGAAAGAGGAACGGTCACAAGGAGGACCATCTACACTAAGGATACTGTGCAATAGGACCAAAGGAAAATGGTAAAAGATTAAGAAACCAGTTAGAAAAGAAAAGGAGATATATAGGCATGTAAAAAGAACACTAACAAAAATCATTGGGAAGAATATGTTGATTGGATGGAAGGAAAAGGGGAAACGGAAAAAAATCTGGAAAACAATTGACCAGGACAACACTGATAGAACCCATCTAAACAGACGCTTCAAGATGGAAAATCTAGGAACTTTCCAGCAATGCACAAAGCCCTTTAAGAAACAGAGTTCTAGTTATTAAAATAACAACCCCGCATCTAACTAACCTGCTGCTTTGGCTCCACTGCTTTGTCTTTAAAAGTCTCACATGCTTCTTGACCATTTATTAGTTCTTTTTGAACAAAAACTAGCTCTTCAGAAAACTCCACTTTCTGCCATGTGAAGAGAAAATTAAGTTTATATACAATAGAAAGTAGCAATTGTTATTGCACACTGAGTTATACTCTGTAGAGGAGAGCAAAAAAGCAAGCAAACAAGCAAAAAGTGATATCGGTATAAACTGCTTATGACAAAAAAAAGAATGCAGCAAAACCTGATTAATTCATTCCTGGACAAGCAAAGACTATATTTTTCATAGCTGAAGTGATGTTTTCTGAGGCAGGGAAAGTATAGGACACTAAAGACTGAAGAATTCCAGTGGCTATTCAAGAATCTGAGGAATATTAACCAATTTGTACCCAGTCTCAGTAAGGGGAAATAAAGGATTAAGTCAAGTTATTAGGAAAGAAAAGAGTATAAACAGCAAGTTCAGAAAAATATCGAGATTTCATTAAAACAGTCCTAGGGAGGAAAGAAACATTTGTGAGTTCTATAATGTTTGGATTTTTCTAGAAGGTGGAAAGGGAAGAATGTATTCTAAGTATAAAATGTAGCATAACAGAAATCTGGACAACCATAATGTATTTTATGAGGACCTGATAAATCCTTCAAAACTGTCATGGAAGAAACCCACAGAATTCAAAGAACATGAACAGTGACACAACATAAAGAAAACTAAGTTTTATAGCTACAACGTTCTGTGTTTCACATCTTTAGCTTCCAATCATAAGTCTTAAACAAGTTTCTTATGAGTAAGTGCTGCATTATTAATTTTCCACTCTAGCATTGAACAAGTGAAAAATCCTGTGTGATCCTCTCAATCCATTTCTTTTTTTCCCAGAAGAGAAGCTAATCTTTAATTTTGCACTTGTAAAAGTCAGAGTTGTTTTCTTCTGACATTCAACAGCCATGTAAAATTAGGAAAGATTATGCATTACATTTCCCCTTAGTTTTTTTTATACTTTGAAAATGTCATGAAGTGAAACTGAATTCACAGTCATGGCATTCCATACATATCTGTGTAGATAATTTGTGGAGTTACTTAGTCTTCATAAGATACATAGATTATTGAGATATTCTGGAAACGTTCAATAAGAATATTAGTTTTAAAATCTCAGAATACTACACATTAGAAAAAATAACTTTCCATTTTAAAAAGTTGCAACACTATTGTAAAAAATTCATTTCTATCATATTCCTTTTGACTGACATTTTAAAAAGAATTATCTAAATTAAAGGTTAGAGCAAATAGTATTTTATGAGTGGTTCTGTGTGAAAAAATCTCCAAACAACTCTTTTGATAACTTTAAAGTTATCAAAATTTGAAGTTGGACTTCAACGATCCTTGTGAGTCCCTCCCAACTCAGGATATTCTATGATTCTACGGAAATTAGTCAGAATAAGATAGTACAATTAGTTTGAAATTCCCCTTCTCTTGAAAAGCTCATATAATGTTGAGCTGGCAGAAAAGACGCAAGCTTCAAGCCCTGTTCTGACAGAACCTGGGGCTACTGTCCCGCGCACACTAGCATTTATATAAAACATGCACCGGGAGAAGAACTTAGAAAAACTGATGTGGCATTTTTGTGAAGTTTCCTCATAGTCACAGTGACAGGCAAAGCCTTCTTCCCATTCACCTAATGACTTTTGGAACTCATTTATGTTTTTGGCATCTCTTACTACTTTTAGGTGTATTAATGGATATTTCTTTGTCAATTTTATAGGATGATTCCATCAAAGAAAAGTGAAACAACATTAAGTATCAATGAAAGCAGGATATTTAAGAATCCTAACTTTTCCAACTTCACAGAAGAATTGACTCATCAGCTACTGCTGCATAAGGCAGATTTTTCAAGTATTACTTTGAGAATGGAGGGGGTGGAGTAGACAGATTATTACAGAGATGTAGCCCTATCAGCTGTCTTTCATAATTCCTCCTCATTTAATATTTTATACTTAACACCTAAAGCAGGTCACCAGAATATGAAATTAAAAATGTTGTGGTTTTAATTTTTATGTAAAAAGCAATGCTTTTCTAATTCAAATTACTTTGATTTTAACACAACGTGGGTTTTGGCATGTCTTCACCAAGAGGGAGCCAAGCTAGGTTGTCTGGTATGTTGTAGATCTGGCAGTTACCTATATTCCAGTTATCTATATTACATCAAAGAAAGAAGAAATATTAAAAAAAAGTATTTGTCTAGTTACTCAAAGAAATTGTGACATTTTACTCTAAAGATTACTTGAAAGCAGGAACAGTTCTGAAAGAAGAAAAAGAAACCTAGGAGAAACATTTAGTGCTCAAAGAAGTAGCACTTCATTGATTCATTACAATCATTACCTAAGTAGTGGAAAAGGGAAAAATTAAAAAGTGTTTTATACTACCATAGACAATCCTCTGCTAAAAGCACTGTTTCAGACACTAAGCCCAACAAAATGATGTAGACACAACACATTCTGCAGATTAAAAAAAAACAGAACAAAACATAAAAATACCTTCATCTCCTTAAGTTCTTTCAGAGATCTACACAGCTCATCAACAGAATTAATAATTTCTTTGTACCTCAATACACTTTTTTCAACATACTTCTTTCCTTCTTCAATACCTACAAAGGCAAAACAAAATGAAAGTAAGAACAGAATGCCTCAAACAGGTCCAATGTTAACAATCAATGGACTTTGTAACCCCGACATATAATCACATTTTCTGTGTTTTGTTTTGCTGAAGGAATTCTGTGATTCACAGTAATGTGCTTTCCCACTTCTTCCTAGCTTACTTGAGGCGGACTCTCCTTGCTGCTGCAGATCTTCTATCAGGTTGGTGATGCTGCTTCACCAGATGCTGACCTCGCAAAGTGGCTCCTAAACTAGTTGCCATACTACACAGCCAGGAGGCACTTAGACCCCTGGTATAGGAAGTACAAACCAAAAGCAGGATAGAGAAGCTTTTTCACTTGTAATGACTTAAAGAACACAAAGCAGCTTCTTTCTCCTGGCATTCCTAAGCAGTGTTGTTAAGATTCCATTCTGCCAGCTCCTTTCCCACAGATAGATAGGCATGTTTAAAACATTGAGAAGGCTTAAAAAAAAAAAAAAAAAAAAAGGAAAAAAAAAGAAAAAAAGGGAAAAGAAGTGATCTATGCTCTGTAAATAGTATTTCCAGCACTAAATTATTGGAATTTAAAACCCACCTTGACTCTTGACATTTTTTCAGATTTACTACTTGAACTGATAGGCTACACAGCTTCTTTGCACGGTTGGATGGTTCACCTTATTTTTGGGTAAAATAACTTTAAGCAGTATACAAAAATTACAAGTTGGAGAAAAAAAAAGCAAAATATAAAGGTTTTTTTGACTTTTTTTTTGTCAACAATGTTCCAAATAAATACAATTGCAAATACAGTATCTACTCAACAATCTATGTTGTTTGCTAATAAAAATCTAGCAATCAAATCTTACCAGTTATTCACAGTATTAATGTAAAAAATTAACTTGGCAGTGAGATATATCACTATAATATCCTCTGACTTCAAAGGCTTGCCTGTTATGAGATAGCTTAAGCCATGAAGTCTTAATTCCAAGCTCATGAATATTACAAGGACATTTATACTTTTATTTCAAGGTGAACAGAAAACTAAATAAATACCAGACCGTAGAGTGCTTTCATATACTTACATTTTGTAAATATTTGTTCTGAAATTCTTCAGCTCTTTCAGTCAATACTTGAAAACATTTGTTTTACAAACTTCATAGGATTTTCCTCTTAAATGAACTACTCTAGGAATCTGCTTCCTCCCATCCCCAGTTACTGCATTTTTTCCCAACAGTAAATTACCAGATATCCCCTCACCATATAACTGTTCAGCGAGGTCCATAATCTGCTGAATTTTTTCTTCTTGTTGAGGCACTGCAGGCTCAATAAACTTAATGAATTGCTTATACAGAGTCTCTATTGCTTCTCTTGTTTTGCATTCTGCAGAATACTTGCCAACTCTAATCACTGTTGCACTCACATCTTCAAACCAATATTGACACTGAGGGATAAAAATTCTGCATTATAATGAATTATTATCTGCAGTTCCAGCTGTTGTAGAATAGACTAGATTAATCTTAGACTTTCATAATCAGTGGCATACAGTATGTCTTAAATTTTCTCACTTTAATTAAACCTGAAAAACATTTTTTCATTAGTAATGGTGTTTCAAGTACTAATAGCTATTAAATTTTCATTAAACACTAGGCCCATGCTCATTTCACAAGTGTGGTGAGGTTATTAGTTAATGCAAACATGAGTTTTATTTCTAAGTTATTTCTTAACTGACTCATTTCAAAACTTTTGTGTTATAGCCACAGTTATACCTCTGCAAGGACAGAAGGGTTCTTTAAATTTAGTGTACCAGGAAACAGGGGTTTGGTCTCAGCAACAGTTAAAGTTGCAAGAAATCTTTCTACTGACAAGAACAGATTTTAGATACCCATCTTTGGTCAACAATACTCAAAACAGGACAGACTTGGTGTTCACTCAGCATCATCAGTATTGCATCACTATAGAATGCAGTTAATAATCAGCATTTCTAACCACTGCTGAAATCAGTATTTAAGCCTGTGCCCATTTGCTGAAAGAAAAGTTTTGAGTAAAAAGTGATACTTTGCACTGAGTAACATAAAAAATAAAAGCAGTCTTAAATTTTAGCTCTAAGAAATAATTTCTTTTAAGTAAGTGGAGGGTTTAAAAATGTAGATATGCAACAAATGTTAACAAGTGGCTTTGCTAATGGTATATGAAAAACCTTGCTCAGACCACTGGACACTGAAAACACCTTTTAAACAAAAGCATAGTATTGTGACACATCCTTAAGGGACTTTGTTATGCACTTAGATCCCTTTGGAGATATGAACACTGATATTTCTACAAGTAAGCAATGATGACAGGAATGCGCTTGCCCCACAGCAAGAGCATCAACACAATGCGGCAAGAGGGGAAAATACTGTTACAAACTTTTTTTTATTTCTAAGAAAGGCAACAGGTAAGACAGTCCTAAGACACATTAAAATAAAGTTTTGAAAGTCTCCAAAAAGACAAACTGCAGTTCAGGAAAATTACAAATATACTTAACAACTTCGTCTATTAAAAACAATTTATATGCTTCTGTTTACATTTCAGTTCCAGAATGACATAAACCACAGTGGGTACTGTGATAACCTGGCTCTAATGGCTTGCTGGTCATTAAACAGGGCCCTATGGTACTTTCTGTGTTGCCTCAGAGCATAGGTACAGAAAATTAGCTCAAAACTGTGGTCACAGATATGCTGAGCGACTACGAAAATCATATGGAGCTGGACACCCCAGTCACATGAATATGCCCACACTGCACATTTTTTTCCCTCTTTCACAACAAATTTACAAAGAAATAAAAAAAGAAAATAAGGTACTTTACCAAGTCATTACTTTCAGAAACCACAGATTATGCCTGAGGCAGTTATAAGAGTTTTTATTTTTATCTATCCCTGTCCGGGATCATTACTACAGCCACAGTGGAGATCTCAAGTTTACTCATACCTCTTTCATCATCTGCTGCAAATGCTCCACCAGATCCAGGTTTTGCTTGTAATCTTCCACAACCATGCTAAAGTCATTCAGTTGTTTTTGTAAGTCACGGATTGATCCCAAGAGCACTCTGCCTTTAGCATTAGGTTCATTGGCAAAAGAGTCAATGATTTTCTCCTCTAAATTATCCATCTTCTTCTTAAGAATCTGTTTAAAAGATGTAGAAATGTTAAATAACATAGCAAAAATGTTTCTATTTTTAGAAATAAAATGCAAAAAAACTATGGGAAAACCATACAAACATACTTCTTGTCCTGTGTTTTAAAAATTACAAGTTACTGTTTGAAAAACCAAAGGAAACAGGAGGGCCTCTACAAAGCTGATGAAAATCAATATAAATTATATTTATTCAAGGCATAATTAACTTTTTTCAGCTTAAAAATAAACAAATATCTGTAATAATAAAACATTGCTGTGCATGAATGGTATTTAAAAAGGTCATTGGAAGAAGAGTTTCTGGTGAATGCAAAGAATGAATAAGGCTAGCAGGGTTCTAAGGTGTAAATGAGCATGATCAACGCCAGGCAAAAGGTTTTGAAGAAAAAGGTCCATTTTACATGATGAAAATGAAACAGACAAGAAAGTACCTCGATGTAAGAGGTGATTATTTCATTTTTTAAGGAGAAGAAAGACTAGGTCATACATACTGTAAAGGAATAGAGGCAAGAATAAACAAATTAAGTAGAAAAATGGAGGATAAAAGGAGTGAACACAGAGAAGTCAGGAGTTGAGATAAGATCACTTTCACTGAAAGAAATGGAAGAACAACAGGAGTAGAACAATGAAAAAATGTCTCAGGCAATGACTGGGACAGGGGAAGGATATAAAGCTGAGTAACAGGGAAGTTCACAAAACATTCTGCATATCCTCTGATCTGCTTGGCACAGGCCACAGTAATTCAGCCAGTGAAGCCTTTACTAAGCCTAAAATTTCCATTACCTGTATTTTATCTGCATATGTATCAACTTGCTGAATCTGTACTTTAAGTACTTTCAAATTTCGAGCTTTTTCAGTTTTCTTCAGATAGTTAAACTTCAAATTGTTGAATTTCTTTTTGAGATCTTTAAATGATTCTCTGAGCTGGAAGAGAGTAAGCATATTTGTTAGTGAAAAAGAAGAAATCAGCACACCTCAATTTAGTTTTTTTCAAACGGTGTTTCACGGACAATTTGAACACTTAAAATTTAATACATCAATTAACAATGCCATACCTCCTCATAAAGCATCATTACTTCCTCACAATTTCTTTACAGTAATGGAAACTCATAATCTTGCTAAATCAAAGTTTTTGCATTCTGAATGCAGAGTATTGCTTCCAGAATGGCTGGGGCAATAAAAAGGATGAGATCCTTGCTCAGACAATCTACGAAAAAATCCTGTCCAAGAGCTTTCATTGATTTTAACTGGAGGTAGATGTCCTTCAAATTGTTTAGTCCATTTAGTGGAAATAGTAGCCATGGAAATGTATACCCATACTTAGTTCCAAGAAAAACATGGGTTTATTGGGCCTGGGCAAGTAGATTTGTATTAATTCTTAGTACCTTTCTCCTACAATACAACACTTAGTTTATGTCAGGTTTGGCTTTTTATTGTTCTATCATATCATCCCCACCACCTTCTCCAAGGCCCTGCTTCTGAAAAGAAGTTACACATGGGCTTCTTTTTATACAGTGTGCCAGTCCAAACATCCTAATACAATTTTTCACAGCATATAAGGAGGAATACAGCTTTTTAAAGGATCAAGATGTAGACTATATGACCACCCAACATTCAAGTAACTATGCTGTCAGTATGGTAGCAGACAGATCCTGCCTAAGAATTCAGAAAGCCTCACCCAACTCCTGCTAGATAGATTTGGCACCATGTGATAGGTTTATTACCAATTAGCAGCAAGCCCAACACTAGGCAAAATTATTCTTACAATAACATAAACTGAAATTAACTAGTAGGTCCAATTATGAACTGTCCATGCCTCTCAAGACTTTTCAGATGGATTATATCAGCTGAGATAACTACTATTAAGTCCAGTTGTATTAAATTTGCTCTAAAAGTCCTTTGTTAATTAGATGGAATATAGCTGTATTTTCTTTAATCTACAGAAAATATTACAAAAGCTAAAATGATAGGAATGACACTGATGAAGCTGATAGATACACCAGATGCATTGCCAATGTACCAGAAAGAGTGTAATACACATCAAAAAGAACAGTCACATATGTTGAACATAATTTAAAAACCGTGTTTATTTACCATGGGAACTAGTTATTATAAAGGGTTGTTATATTCTTCCTTTACCCCTTTTTTTTTTTCTAGTGACAATTAAATTCCCTATAATTTTCTCTTAAAAGTGTGCCCTTAATAAACCATATGTATTTTTTTCATTATCACTGTTATATAAATAAGCTTATCAAACACACTCAGCTAAATTAATGTTAAAGACTGTGAATTTTTTAAGCATAGTTTTCTTTATATTTTTCTCTGAAAGCTATGTAATTTTCTATTTTATTTACAACTTTAAAAAGTCCTTTTAGATATTACACTTACTTTTGAATTTGTTTAAGCATCAGGCAAGTAAAAAATCTGATTAAAATAGGTACTGTGCCAATTACATTGTAATTGCATGATCACATTATCCAACTATTTATAATTAATTCATAAAATTTGAAATGGAATAATATAAAATTACGGAAACACTGATTATAAGAATTTCAGATCCTTTAGGTCAATAATATTTTGCTTTTAGGATAACATAGAATAAATTACGCAAGATAATATTTATCTAAAGACACTGATATATAAGAAACGCAGCAGTTCTAATGCTTTAGGATCTATTCCTCCAGACACACAAATTAAAAAAAAACATAATTATTGTTAACAAGTTCAAGTTACATCCACAATTTGATATCTAAATATGTACTTAAGTCTTTTTTAATATTAAAAAGTCCTACAGACTTTCTCCTTCCCCCCTCCTCCTCCTCCCTGCCAAATAATCCAGGGAGTAATGAATGCTTACTTTGCAGCTACTGTTATTGGAACAGCTAAAAATCAATCATTATTATTATATACTAATGTTAATCCATCAAGGGATATATTTTTCATTTTCATTTCATCTAGTGGGATGTTGCCACATTATTTCTGTGGTGAATAAACAGATGGTGCTCACTCAGTGTAATGGAAAGGAGGGGAATTCTATCACTGGCACTGTGATCTCCAATTAGTTTAAGCTCTTTAGCCTGCCTAAGTACGCAGAGTAATAAAATCTATCTAAAAGCCTCTGCTAATAAAATCCCTTCTGCAAAACAATATTTTTTTATTCAGAACACAAAAGCCTTACTTGCTGCTTCAGTTTTGAGGGAAAGAAAAGATGACCAAGAGTTTAGTTTATTTCACTGGCTTATGCACATACATAGGCTGGTAGTGGTAATTTATAAGGCCACAGGCTCTCCTCATAGCACTATGTGAAATTAGACCTCCTTGTTTCACATATGATGGCTCATGTGTCAAAGGTCTGCAGCTGCTGTCACTCTTCTCTTTTAGCCTCACTGGAAACACCAGGTTCAGCTCCTCATCATCCCCTCAGAGTCCATGTGCACAGCTCCTGTTATCACCAGCAATTCTACCAAGGACAATGCATGGCCCCCAATTTTTAGAAATCTGAATGTATCTCAGTTTTGCAAGATTAGGTAAAAAATAATAAAGGAGCTATGCATCCTAATATGCTGCAGTGACCTGAGCCTGATGGTTTACTGGAACTTTGTGCTTTGCCTGCTCTGTCATAGTCATTAATCAGGAAGCTGTTCCTAACTATAGTTGCCCTGTCATGGGTAGAGTATGACAGTGGAGGAGAGGGGTTTAAGTAACAATTGCTCCAATTTATCACATGACCACAAGATAAATGGAAAAGTCAAGCTATAAGGCTGTTCTAAACATGTTTTTATTAACAGTACTGTTCCAGTAAATGCTTTGATTCCTGTGTGAGCAACTCTAGGAGGGACTTCGGTGTTGTTTACCCCTTAACTTTCCCTTTCTATTCATACATAAAACTTTTAGTAGTATTAATAATCAAAATACCCCATGAAATCAGGTTGCTGAAAACAGATTTTCAAAGTGACAAAGATTAAGAAAAAGTTAGACAGAAAGTGGGAAGAAAGAAAAGGTGCTGTTCAAGTCACTAATGATTACTTTATCCCTGGGGCAACAATCAAAATAAATAGAAATGCTCTACCTATCAGTTCCTGCTGACTTGTGAATAAAGATATCTCATCACCATTTATGGCTAAACCCCATATTTTCAGACATATCTTTCCATAAATATATAAATAACAACTTGATGAAAAAGAAATGAGATGACCGGGGAGAGCTGAGAACCTGCTTCAGGATCTGTCACTCTTCTGTTGCAAGTTTTCTGCAGACATTGCCTAAATGTTATTTCTAAAGTGCTCACCTGAAGAAAAGGCATTCTCGTTGCAGAAGTATGTAATTAAGTGCGTCACTTACAATTCCATGAACAGCCTCAGTGTAGTATTATGCTACAGTTACCTGCAGCTTATCTCGGCTCTCTCACACGATTGCAGCGTAATGCAGTGGAGCTGCCACCCAAACCAGGGAGTGAAGCAAGAAACCCAAACTGGCAAATACAGATCCCAAAAGTCACAAGCATTCCTTCTACTTTTCAAAGATGTAGGAGGGCATAAAGCCATTTTTTTTTCCCTTTCCACATTCTCTTTAAATTAGAGAAGGGACACAAAGGGCATTAGTTTTACTCTTCTGTCCTCCAAAACTTTCAAAACTCATGCTGTAGAGTCTTGGCTATGAATTTCAGCATTTGTTTCCTTGTTTCTTATGGAAGCACTAATATGTTACCCACACAGGGAGCTAGCCAAAACCTCTAAGTACTCTTCAAACACCAGTTGAGTTCTAATCACCAAAGCCCTCACTGGCATGCTGTATTTACACACTTAAATTAATCACATTAAACACAAATTAATGTAAGTATTTACACCAGAATCCCAAATATTTTCAGTCAACTTTAAAGTTTGCTCTGCACACTGGTAAATCACAAAATTCATCTGGTTGGATGTTTACTATGTGATAGCCATGAACAGCTGCTTATGGCTGCTGGCACATGAAATATTTATTTGCTTAGACACAGTAGACAGCAAATAAATTCTTTGTTCAGACAGCTCTGTCACATACTAGCAAAAAACAATTTCAGATGATAAAATTAACAGAATTTAAAATGCTGAAGCAAATACTCATAACTAATATTCTTGAAGTAGTTTAGTGGTTTCTTGATCCCTGAAAAGAATTATAGACACTTACAGAAAAAAAAAAGACAGTACATTAATGCATATATGGGTGTATTAGCTAAATATTTGTTTGGGAAATATCTTCATCTTCTGTGTTATTCTCTAATAGAAAAGGAGTCCAAATTAAAAGGTATTCACATGCCAAATTAGTATATTTCATTTAGTTTACATTCAATTAGGGTTGGGAATGACAAATTTTAACCAGTCAACGTGGTCTTCCCAACTGAAACTGAAATATGAAATAAACACCAATAATTAACACTGTAAATGCTATGCAATTATTTTACAGAGAGTGTCCAATAACTACGAGAAGATAAAACATACATTTTGCCATATAGTGCATGTAGTAGCACTTCACTGATGTGACTTTTGTCTAAATTTGAGAGACAGAAGATTGGTTTTTTCCTTTACTACCTGCTGTCCCTGGAAGTCTAAGAAGCAATAAAAACAGAAAAATAATTCCTCTTAGAAAGGAGTCACATTCTCTTGCCCTCATTATGTAATCCCAGAAGCAAAGGACAGAAACGAGATTCCTTTAACAGTGTGCCCTTGAATACGGCCAGCCTTACATACAGACTGCTCAGTGAACATTTCCTCAGCACATTTGAGAGGTTTTCAGTAAAAGCCTAGCTAGAACACTATTTTAAACCTCAAATATTCTGATTCTGCCATGACACTGTGAAGTAGAAAGGGACTTCTTGTTTAGGTACTTCATGTTTCATTCTCTTCCACAGCATGGTTCCCTCTGCCAGAGTCCTTCTCCTTACCACCTGCTGCTCCTGTTACCTCCAACCATCAGTCAAGGAGTTACATCACAGGAGACTGAGGCACAACAGATCAAAGTGAAACACACTTAGCTTATAACTGGCAAAACGACTAGAAGTGTAACTGATATTCCAAAAAATCTTTTTTGATGCATGTTTTTTCCATTTCAAAGTACCTTTTTGTGAAAATGGACACTTTTCATAAACACACAAAAATATTTTGTAAAAGAAAAGAAAAACCAAACAGTAACTTTTTCATTAAAAATAATTGGGACAAATGTCAGCCACTTTTTCTTTGGTGATTTTCAGAAAATACAGTCTTTATTTACTTAGGTATGGATTTACTTACCAAAAGGTAAAAATAAGAAAATACAACTTTAAGTGTCCCATATTTTCACTACATATGCTTCGTACCACAGGGAACATTAGTTGGTAATCCTTCTAGCTTGGAATCCAGTTTCTGTACTTCATGGATGCAGAGAAATGCAATCCACAGAACATCAAGTTTAGAGCCCATCAGCCTCTTATTTTAATGGATCACTCTGAGAAAATTAATTCTTTGAAAGGTTTTTCCTAAATTAATTTCTTTGCAGAGAAAATTATCTAATTCAAATTGCTAATTTATGAATGGATTTGTATTTGGCCTACCAAGATGCTAAGCTGATAATCATATTAACGGAGTAATTATTCCTAACCTAAGTTCCACAATGCTAAACTCTAATCTCTTGTGCCAATGAACCTTTCCTTTCCTCCTAGCAATTTTTAAGTATCAAATCTTGTGTTAATGAAAAAAATTTAAGTACTAAATTACTCTGAACTTTTCATTAAAATACTGAAAGTTCTTTCTACTAGCCCTACAACTGCAATATATATAAATTCTACTTTTTTTTTGAAACTTTAGCTTTGTAAGAAAAAATCTGAACACTCATGTTTCAGCTGAAGCTGGCTCAGCTGAAAGCCAAAGAAAATATAGCTGCTCTATTTCCAGTCCTCCTGGTACAGTGAAAGCACTTTATTGCCAGCCCAACAGCTTGAGAGAATCCTGAACTGCAGAGGCATGGCCCAGAGATTACTGTCACTGCTGCTGCATGGATCCAAGGTTGGTGGCTAAATGAAAATCTGTTTTTCTGCAAACATATCAAGCATTATGGGGAATGGCAAACAGTACTGTATATTATAGAACACAACAGCCCTTTTAACAGTCATTTAGTATGTTGGGATTTATCACATTTACCTCATTTATCTCCTCTTGAGTGGTGCAGTGTTGGAAATGCTGTGACAGTTCTTCCTCATACTTATCAGCTTTGGAGTTCCAGTTAATGCTATCACACTCAAATCTAGCAAGTTCTTGCTTCAGATTCTTTACAGAAACATTCAAGCAATTCTAATCGGGAAATACACAAAGAAATTTTTCAGTCTCAGGAAATGTATGTATTGATTTAACCAACCTAAAATGAAAATTATGTGAGGCAGAGCATGCACAGGCTAGAATACTAGGCTAGAATAAACTCTTAAACCTCCGCTGTAAGGAGAGCAAGTCCATAGCAGTTCCAATCACTAAGGAGTAGTTTTGGGTCAGTTACAACCTAAATATGGTGTCTTCTCTGAACAAAGAGGAAGTGACCTACTCTAGTCCTTTACCACCTGGAGAGTAGCTCCTTTCTGCCATAATCAATGTGTGGAGTCTGAGGAGCAGACTGGCATTGGGAGTAATCTAGGCAAGTCATAAGGAATGTCCTTCTTCCTAAGTAAGGATACTGATACAGGGCAATGAAAATTCTACCCTGAATAAATGTTTTCTAAAATTATATCCATCTTGTCATGCAAATCAGTCTTGAATCCACTAATAAGGTAGCATGGCTATTATATTTGCTTTTTTGTTTGTCTGTTATCCTTTATAGAAGAATAAATGTGCAAAGAAACCTTTACAAGTTAGAGGATTCTAATACAGAGATATAGCCATCAGGGCCCTGAATTTCACAAAGAAATATTAGAGAAAAGAAAGCCATGCTTTTTTTTTCCCCCCAAGTAATGATATTTTAAGAGCAATTTCCTCCTTATTTCAAAACTATTTCAGTTTTCCAGAGTAAAATGTACTCACAGACCACTGAAAAAATAAAACAAGAAATCAAATATATAAATTTTGCTTTATAAAAGCAATTTGTAATGTGAATAACTACTGAAAAATAAGTTTTATCATTAGTGGATGTTTAATTTAATGGCTGTATACTTGCAAACTCTAAAGGCAGAAACCTTAAAATGATCAACTGTTTTAGATCTTATGCTTTGCTTTCTTTTAAAATTATCTTAAAGCTCTTTATTTTTCTCTAAGTATTAATATATTTTTGTACCTCTAAAATAGCCAGATACCTCCAATCATCTTTCATATTTATCCTTGATTACACAAATCATTATAATTATACTCACACATTGCTGCACTGCAGACAAGATATCCACTCCCTGTGTAATAAGTAGTTTATAGAGCTGTCTAATATAAGCATGTTTCTCCTGAGAATTCAAGAGGAAGGCTTTAGCACGGTGCACATTTTCAGGGTCCTCACATATTTCAGGAATATCCAGTTCTCCTGATTTTGATAGATATTCCAGCTGAAATATATAAAAATGAAAAGCAATGTGTGTTTAAAATATCTTACAATTTCTTCCCTACCCATCTAAGATTTGTTGAGGTGGGTTTAAGTAATTAAATTTGGGTTCAGATCCGAATTTTAAATTTTACAACCTTCAGTTTTAGATTCAAAATTTGAATTCTGATCATCAGTCTGCTATTTCTTTGGGGAAAAGGAAAACAAAGAAGAAAGGCAACAGGGGTCAAAACCAAAGAGTTTAACTGCAAAGGAAAGAATGTATATTTTAAAATATAATACTCACTTCCTTTTTAATGTGATGGAATCTGACTGTCTTGTTGAAAATCTCATCATATTCTATTACTGCATCCTTTACTGTTTGATGGAAATGAATAAGTTCGCTTATTCTTCCAGAATTCTCTTTCACAGGAAATCCTTTCAGGCTTGGCAACTCTAATAATTTTATCAGGTACTCAACCTCAGCATTCAGTTGCTAGCAAAAATAGCAGAAGTTACTCAAATTGCACAAATATAATTGCAATTTTCTTTTTACATTTGATGAAATAACCATCTAACTGCTTTAAATTGCCTTGGGGAAAAGTCAATGCCATGCACTTTAAAACACTCTCCACATTCTGAACTTTTTGCTAGACGCAAATCTCAGCTGTCACCAAGAAACAGCCTCGGATGAACACAAGTCAAACATCATTATAGGCAATGGCAGGCTGAACTGCTAAAACTCAGAGACAGCATTCACAGGAGGCAGGAAGTTCAGCAGGACATATCTCAGCCTCTGACCAGCTCTGAATTCAAAAGCGTGAAGCTGATGCTCTCCTTGTACTTCCACCACCCCAGTCCTTGTGTGTCACTGTAATACATAGCTAACACTGCACAAGATATTCTCTGGACACTGAAGGTAAAATGTGTTCTCCCCTACGTTGTCAGCACATACAAACCCTTCCTCCTGGAAAAGTGCTGTAAAACATAAAACACTGCAGTCCAGACAGTGTCTGGCGTCAATATGAATGTGAATCTTTACTGGACCAAAAGAGCTTTTGATCCCCTATTCACTCCACTAGCTTGGTTTCTCACCTGATACTGTGGTTTCATTTCGTTAAGCTTTTCCTGCAGTTCCAAAACAATTAAAAGGTCACTTCCAAGGTCAACTGGTGCTGCAGGCTGGAGGGCCTCTTGAAGAATCTCTAATCCATGGGTAGTCTAAAAGATAATCAAACAGTTCAGCATTTCTAACAGTACTGAATTTAATTCAAATCCAAATTTGTAACAAGAAGCTTCCTCAAACCAGGCACCCAAATGCTGACATTAAAGCCCCTCCGTCTCAAACCCTCTGACTGAACAAGGATGATAAGAAATCTTCAGGACACCATGAGACGATTCAGACACCAAGACTAGAGGACCCATACACACACTGTATTTTCTGTGATAACAGATGTGGTGGCTTAGTGATAAGCTACACTAGGGAAACAGTGGCTACAAACCTGGCTCTGCTACTAGCCTAGCCAGCGTTGTTTTTATAGAACACTGCCCACTGTCCCTGTGACAAGGAGCATTCAATCCTCCCTCCATTTGAACATGGTTGGAGTTTAGTAACTACTAGGACACCATTTAGTTTAGTAACTATTTAGTCAAAACAAAATGGTGCTTTAAAAAAAAAAAAAAAGGAAAGAAAAAAAACCCCTCTCCTACGCCCTCCGCCCCAAAAAAAACAACAACAACAACAAAAAACCAAAAAACACCCCAAAAGAAGCACTGCTGGTAAAGCATTGATTAGACTTGATCAAAGGTTAAAATCTGAAGTGGTGGCTTGCACTTGTATGTATTTCAGTATGGAAAAAAAAGATCAAAAACATTTGATGTTTCCTGATGACTGAATGGCAGCACAGACTATGGAAAAGTGTTGTATCTTACTGATCATCACTCTTTCTTAAATGATACCTATAGTAGTTGAGAGAGACACACACAAACAAATAACAGTATTGAAGTATTTGCTACAGTTGCTTTTTCCTGGCTATTTTACTTACAATTTTTAGTTGTTCTTTAAAAATCTGGCACTGTTGCTTGATGGATTTTACTTGAGTAATTTTTAAATTCCAGATTGCCCAAAGTTCAGTCAGCTCTTTCCTTTCTTTATTCAGATTAGAAATTATATCTTCAGTTACTTGTATAGATTTTTCTACTTTTAATATTAAACTCTCATTCACCTGGCAAATAAACAGACATATTTTTTCTGCATATTTTTATAAAATATAATTAAAACCTCATTATATTAAAATCTCAACAAACCTTAATAAAAAAACCCAACTATTCTGGTGTAACTTTTTTTTGTAAGATTTCTGTTACTTTAAAATACACTTTCCTCTTAGGAATAGATATAGATCAACAGCATTTGTATACTATGCTATGAGGATATGGCTGAAGTTGAAGGTCAAAACCTAGCACAGGTCAGTAAAGACTGAATTATTGCCATCTGATGGCTGCTTAACACTCATACAAAATAATTTCTGAATAAACAAAATGGCCAAAAATGGCCTTTTGGGGAATAAGCAACAACTGGAAACCAAAGTAGATGAAGAAAAGACCACTCCTTTGTGCTGATAAACAAAGCAGCACTGAATCATGGGAGGGCTAAAGTATTTGATCATTTGGTATTTTTTTCTCTTTTTCACAGATCCTCTGTGAGAAATACCAGAAAACTTGGTAATGCTATTTATGCTTTCCCCATTTATTTATTTTTTTTTTTTTTAAGTGACATTGTTTTCTTAATTTACTTGTATGATCCCTCTCTTCCAGATAGTTAAAAGCTACAGCCTAAGAATATCATGGAAACAGGGCAGGAGCAAATAGGATGTCAAAACACTTCCAGGTCTTTAGGGAGATAATACCTGATTATATGTTAGGACTTCAAGTGACTGAAGTGCAACCTCATATCCACACATATTCAGTTTGCCATTACTCTGACTATCTTATCTGTGCTTGGCTGCCTCAAGCTGTGACACACGTACTTTCAGCCGCACTGACAGCCTGAGCACTTTCCCTTCTTCCCGAGGTCTTCCCAGCTCATTTTGCAAACTGCTGCAGATTACCAGCACCACCTTCCCCTTCTCATCCTAAAGTCATTGTTCCCTACTCTGTCCTATAAAACCAGAAAGAACAGCTGGATATCGAGGCTGTCTGCATGAATTGGTATTACTTTAGGAGGTGTGGCTTAGGGAATGATTGCACATCTCAAACGATCATCTCATGAAGGGCTGTTGCAAAATTAGACAAGGATGTCTGGGCGGCGTAGCTGAACCCAAGACAGAATGTAAAGACACCAGGAAAGATTATCTGTAAGGAAGTAGCTCTAACATCCACTTCTTTGGAAGAATTCATGCACTCAGTCAGTAAAGACTGCCTGCCTCTGAGTGGAAGTAAAATAAACATTATGCTGCACTTGTATATATGCTGCTATCCAGCATGAACAGGTACTTGCACATATTACACCTACATGCATTAAGGGCTCTGTCATTATTAATTACAAAACTTTTTATATTACTTTTAATGCCATAAGCATCCAAATAATACTTTCATATTTTAAAAGTATTTAGCAGCATTAGTCCCTTTAAAACTAGGTACTGGAGAAATCATAATCCATTGGTCACAGAACTAGGATTAGACTTCATCAACAGCAAATAAAAGATATTTAATATGGTTTATCAGATTACACTCACCACATTTACTAAATTAAGAAAATAGCAACCCATATTTTGGGTGGAAAAAATCTTCTTTATAGTTTTTTGCCACTGAGTATTAGCTGACTCCGTTGCAATTTTATTTTCAGCCTCCCTGTTTGTCTGTAGTTGTTTTGATTTATAGAATTCTTTCAGGCTTTTAATATCATCATTCACCTATAGAAAGACATAAAATAAACATTGAAAAAAATCAAATCTTGAGCTGTTATAATCAGAAATTATACAGACATGAAAAATTTGAATAGCAGCCTCTGAAGCTTTTCCTGATTTAAAAAAATCTACACAAACACCAAATAGCAACATAGTTTTAAATAACTTGTGTACCAGCAGATGACAAGCAGACAGCATCAATTTGCTCAATTTGTCACATATCTTTACATGGATTTTATATACCAATATATCAATGCACTGATTTTCACAGATCTGTTTAATACAAAGTAACTGAAGTTAGCAATAATCAGAAGCAGATAAAATCCAATTTTTTTGGTAGCTTACCACACAATAAATAAATCCTATGGCTAATTTTATCTGATAGGTTCCAATATAAAAGGACATTGTTGCAGAACCTTAAAATGGAATCCAGATCAAAATGAAAATTAATTGTCCTGGGCATCATTAGCACAGCTACCAAAATTATGTTGGTATTGAAATGATTATGATTTCAGCTAGAGCTGGTTTTTATTTAATTTTTAAACCCATTCAGATGAATTAGCACTTCAGTGAAAGTAGTGCATGACAGCAATAAATATCTACATCAACATTATAGGGACATATTTTTAAAAGTTATATGAAGAAAATCAGTACATCTAATATTCAGAGGACATATATGGAAGCATTTTCTTTGTGTATATAATGAGAATGCACAAGTGCATTTAATTTTTAAGAGAAAAATTAAAATCGATTATAGTACTTCCTACAATAGAAGCACATTTTTCACTTGAAAGATTTTCACAGTCTAATCAGAGAATAAATAAATAATCCGTACCTCTACAGCTGACTTTAAAAAGGCCACATAAGTTTCTAGAATTTCTAATTTTGAACTAATGTCTTTTTCAATTTTTTTCAGCTCTTTACTCAAAAAGTCAGTTCTGCTGGAAAAAGCTGCCACCTGCTCAGGTTCCAACTCTTCCATATCTTGGATGATTCTCTCAGCTACTTCCAGTTCATATGAAGTTTCCTTTGAGGGTAGAAGCATAGAAAAATATGTATAATGACTGAAAAGGACTTCCAAATATTGATATCACATTGTTAATTTTCACCAGGATTCTTTTCGTATATATAATTCAATCACATGTTTGAAGAGTTCATAATGGACGTTATATGCTCAAAATATATTTTTTTTCCTAGAAATGTAGTTATTAAAATAGCTATATTGAAAGTTAGCATACCACAATCCACAGAAAGAATAGGTAGAAGAGGTTACTATTGACAAAGGTAATACCCTAGCATGCAAACATTTGGCAGAAAAGACAATATAGGCTATTGTACAGACTTGAGGAACAAAAAGAGGTTCTTGCTCATCTGCTGAGCTTTTAATATTGTTACTCTCTGCTATCCAGAATTTCTTTAAAGTGAATTTTATTTCCACAGGCGCTGTGGACTCATCCCTTGGGTGCCATAAATTGTTGCCCGAAACAAAAGAGACCTCCATGGGAGTAATGCAGTTTTAAGAACTAAAAATACATAGGATACTCCTAAAACACATACTGGCATGTTGTTCAGCTTAGGCATGAAATATGCACCTATGTCAAGACAGTGGAGAGGATTCAGCTGGTTTTAAACCACTTTCAGATATTGCAGTATTGGGAGTTGGACAGGCCCTGGATGTGACTTGAAAATAGCCTCGTATGTGTTACAGGGCTGAGTGCTGCAGTGCTCTCTGACTGTGGCTGCACTCCTAACATGGCCAAGGGATATCTGATGGCAGCTTTAGAGCCCCCAACTTCACAGCTTCTCCAAATGGGAAATACCTTTTTGTCTTTTTACCAATTCATCTCTTTCATTTAGCATAATAAACTAAACAAGGCTTTTTGCTGACTCTGACTGTCTAGACAATTATTAAACTTGGTGCCTCACGTGGGACTAGCAATCCACATCTGAGGAGTCTTCCTATCAAGGGCTGGTACGAGGATCTTGAGGCAGTGACAACGCAATGAGAGAGACACAATGGGTACAACCATTAAAAGGACTGACTTGTAATGTTATCTGTGTTTTTGTGCATTAACTATGCTTCTTAAAAATAAACTTTAGACCTATTTTCTTTCCAAGAAATTGTCAGCCTCTCACCTTATTTAGAATGACATACAGCATATATTTGTTTCTCAAAGTACTTAGCATCATCAAAGGGTTTTTACCTTCGTTTGCTCAGCCAGCTCAAGGTGTTTGCTCAAAGCTCTTTCCGACTCACACAAATACGAGCCAATCTCCATACCAACTGCAAGCATCAGGGTGATTTGTTTAATTGATTGCGACACCTTCATTTGAAAGTATTATTCACATGGTTAATTTCTATAAGTAGACCCAGACACCAACTAAGTACAACACAGCTGCTCACTCACACCCCGTCCCGACCTCTCCACACTTCAAACCTAAATGGGGGGATTGAGAGAAGAACTGAAGAAAAGGTAAAATTTATGCCTTAATATCATATATAGTCAGGGAAAGTCAGGAATTAAAATATAAAGGAAGAAAACTCTCCTATTTCTCCCAAGAAAATTCTAGCAGGTTTGGTCAAAAAACCCTCCTGCTTCTCTCACTTTGTTGATAGTGCTTTCCTTTACCCTAAATACCCCAGGTTTGTGATTTCACTAAGGCACAACTGGATTATAATCTAGATATTACAGCCCTGGCAGAAATATTTTTATTCTGCTCCAGTGCTTTTTCTTGGAAAGTACATAAAAAGCTTCTCTGTCAAGCCAAGAGACCTATTTTTGTGCAGATGTTGGTACAGAATTCTATTTCATTGTCACTGTAAGATGTTATATATACATTATGATAACACAACAGAATATGAAGAGCAGAGACAGATGGTATCAGACACAGCACATATAGTTATTATTAGACAAGTGAATTCACATGTAAAACTTTTTTCAAGAAGTCACTGCTAACTGTGATTCGAACTTTATTACATAATGCTGAGTGGCAGTTGAATTTACCATCAGATTCTTTAGGTTATTTTGCATTAGAAGGTTAGAATGAAAAGTGTGTTGCTTGGTAGGAATATAACAATAAGCAGTCTTTAATGCAATGAAAAATCACTTGCTCTCTAATGGAAGGCTGGGAACAAACTGATTAGAACAAACTGTGGATTGAAACTTTATGTTCAGACTGGAGTCTACATTTTAAGTAAAAATAATCTTCATAATTGAACTTTCAGCTTAAGGTTTGCAACATTCTGGTGACATAATTTCTACAAGGCCACCAGCAACTAGCAGCAAATTTTTTATTTTCAGCTAGACTCAACAATATTTTCACTGTCTTCTAATATCATGAGACATCTTCTATACCATTAATACATAAATGGTCTAGAAAAGGACCAATTTGTGGCAAATTGAGTTCCCATTTGATTCAGAATAGTTTATTATAAACATGAGATAAGATGCAAGGAAATTCTTCATTATGAGGGTGGTGAGGCACTGGCACAGGCTGTCTAGGGAAGTTGTGTATGCCCCATCCCTAAAAGTGTTCAAGGCCAGGTTGGATAGGCCTCTGAGCAACCTTGTCTAGGGGAAGGTGTCCCTGCCCATGGTAGGGGCCTTGGAACTCACTGATATTTAAGGTCTCTTCCAACCCAAACCATTCTATGATTTTATCATGTACCTTATTTAGATGATCTTCAAGTGACACAGTCCATTGTTGTTTCTTCAAAGTAAGTTCTTTATAATCTGGACACTGCCTGGTTAATTGATCTACTTTTTTTTGAACATATTCCATCATTTTCTGAATTCCTGTCACCCAAGAGCTAAAATGGAAAGGTAGAATTGTTGTTTATTTTGCATTTTTTATATAGGATGATTATGATTTAAAAAACCACAACCCCTTTTCTGTTGGTTCATATGAGTAACTTACGAAATGTAAACTGTGACCCTTAAAACAAAAATAACCAAGAGAAATAGTAAAACTAATCCAAACAATTGATAACTAGTAGAACAAATGTAACAATGGTTTTCTTAAAGGGCAAAAGTTACTGCTTACATAATTTTTTTATAATTAATACATATAAATTTTTGCTCCTGTTTTTCTAGCTGGTTTTAATTTAAAGATATGAGTGCTCAAAAATCAGCCTTATGAATATTTTGATTATGAAACATTCTAGAATTACAAGAACTGCCTTCTATCACCTTTCTGCCATCTATTTATCTTCCAAAATGATTTTTCTTGGCATTTTCATTTATTTGGACTATCTTTTAGTATAAATGCATCAAGAAGATTTGCAATTAGGACAAAATTAACATCACATTTCTCCAATTTTACTGAGAGTTGGATTTCCAATTATGCCACTGAAGTCACTGTCACTAGCCTTAAACATAGTCCTCCCTCAGTGTCAGGATATCAGTATTAAATTCTTAAATCATAAACTACTAGACCCGTCTTATCATATGCATACCAACTACCCAGCTAATTTTTGGTAACTCTAAACCAGAAAATGACAAAGCAATGTGAATATAATGTGGATACAGGAAACCATCTATATTTTAATTATCTTAATGTTGAAGCACTCTGTCTTCTCTTGATGCATTTAAAACAGTACTACACATGACAGCTACTTTGATATCGTCTTAAAAATGCATTTCCAGTATCTTCATTCAAAGATACAGTGAAAATCAGAGCACTATTAATCAAAACTGAGAAAATGTCACCCAATATGAGCAAAGTCAGATGATTCCTTCTCTTTATTAATGTATACATTATCTGAACAGCTGGAGAATCTGGCTTTCTTATTAAAACTAGTAAAATCATGAAACTGGCAGAGCATGTTATACCTTCTCTATCATAAGTGATGAAAGAACTCTAAAATTACTGTGCTCCAACTACACCTTTTCATGGAGCTGGCAGCTATTTTCAAATTCCACCAGTTACTGATGCCAGTTACTTCAAGAATCCTGCCAGATTGCAAGCAATTAACAACTATGCATCTCATCATCAGATTATACTTTCTTGTCTGTCTTATCACAAAGCAGCTTTTTGAAAAAATGCCTAAACATTTCTGGATCCACATCCTTCACTGCCTTCAAATAATGAATTCCCATGTCCTTCAGGATTTCTAGTCTGGTTAGATAAAAGAAATGGGAAGTCTTTGAGGGCAGCTAAGACTAGTAAGTGCTTGTGCAGGAAGAGGAACAAACCAGTAAACAGAATTTAATCTTGATAGGTGCTCTGTTTTCTGTACTCCTTTGCCCCTTATCTCATAAGACTTAATCACTGGGTTAAACACTGGCCAGCATTTAAGGCTAGCACAGTGGCTTTCACATGACTCTTTTAATACGTTAACAATTCTGAAAGAATATTCTGGAATATAACATCTTACCACATTTGCTGACAGAACTCACTGTGTCACCAGTACTACACCATGAGCTGGCTGAGAGCATTTTGGATACTTCCTAAAGCCAGGAGTTGGGCAAAAAAACCCCAGATTTGTCTGGGTATATAATGAGTTGAGTGTGAATCAGGATCATACTCATGACAATGAAGCCTAGCCCAGTGCTGAGCTCTTCTCGAAGAGGCTAGCCAGCAGTTCACTCTCTTAAGGGCTTGTGAAACTGCATTTGGAGGCCTGTTTGAATTCCTACAGCACAAGACAGACAAGCTGAAGACAAGATAGGATCCGAGTCTTTTCAGAGGTGTTCAACAAATGGACAAGAGAAGATGCTCACAAGTTGCAGCAACAGAAACATGCTTCACAAGAAAATTGCTTAAACAATAGAATAGGTTGCTCAGAGAGGCTGTGCAATTTCCATTCTTGGAGATACTCAAATTTGGCTGAGCAACCTAATTGGACTGGTTTTGAGCAAGGAATTGTGCCAAATGACTTCCAGAGTTACCTGTCAGTTTAAATTATTCCATGACTGTAATCTTCAAGCCTATGCCTAGGAATATTAAGTGTTCCACTTGCACAGAAGTACTAGTACTACTCGTCAAAACATACGGCAAACTCATTATATTCAGGCAATGAGGCCTGAAGGCAACAGGGAAAAAACTGAAAAGCCGTAATATTCTGTGTCTGCTTTCTTATAAAGAGACTTCTTTATTTTTATGATTTAAAAGCCTGGAATTTTTCACAGTTCTTTAGAAACAGCAAACTACCTTTCTAGTCAGGTTGCCTATTAAGTTTCACCTTTCCCTCTCTAAATGACTGCTACTTCAGCTGTAAAGCTTTGCCTTTTTAAAAATTATGTCTCCTAAGCAGAAATTCAACCCTCTTTCTTTACTTATAGAATCTCTTGAGCAACAGTTCGGCACACAGGAGATATGCTGTAGCATTACCTGTTTTTACTGAGTTTTACAAGAAATGAACAACAGGGTTATTTTGAAAAATTCATCTCATTGTTTTTGATGTGTACCAAAGATATCTTACCATCCCACTGATGAGTTGGACTGTTTAAACACTTTTTAAAAACTCTTAGTAGGGAAAACAGAAAATTAATGACTTGTGATTTTAGGGATCCATTCTCTACCAAGGTCTTTAGTGTTCCTTACATTAATCAATGCTGTGCAGACATATTTTGAAACGCAACACCTGCTTCTGTTGAGGTCATGTGTGCAGAACATGAAGTCCTAGAGAACAACAGCATGTGTTCTGGAATTATGGCTGGTTTAAGAATCAGTCAAAGTTTCACTGAAGAAAATCCACTTCCTTTATATCTAATTAAAATAGCAGGAAGCAGTAACAACAGCTGTAAAACCAGCTGCAAGTGCTCCCCAATCCAACTTCCTATTTGAATTTTCTATTTCATCCCATTGTTAGGTTCAAGACAATTACATCCGGAGTGATAGGTGAAGGAACTTTAGATTATTTTTTTTTCCAAGGTCATGAAATTAAAATCTTACCTACATTTTCAGTTGTGTTGACATACTAGGAATAATTAAGTACATAAGCATGTAATGGAAAGTTAGAGCTAAGCTGACCAGTAGGCAACCACCAGCCATGGTCATTTGCTCTGCCTTTGAAGTAGAACGAGACACCTACTAAGAACTGAAAAGTAGGAGATATTTGGCTGCTAGAACTGATTCTAAAGTAAGTTATGCTTTACACCAGTGTAAAAATCACACGTGGAGTGCAAGATCACTATAACTTACAAAAGCTTTGGGGACAAAAAAAAAGTTATTTATTCATGGACTAAAACTACTGATAACTGGAGAAACTTCCACCTTTCCTGCACAGAGCTTCTCATCCATATTTTTATATTGCATCAATTCACATTATAATTGCAGTAAATCTGACTTTCAGAAAGGTCTAAAAGGAGTACAGTGGGCAGCAGGGAGCATCCATAGCTATTCATATTTTACTTTTCATTTACATACATTTACTTTTGCAAAACATTAACAAACCATTGTTTCTGAATAATGCCCTAACATACCAGCTTCACGTGCTTGACACCACTCGTACAAGTATAATGTAGTATTCCTAAAGATTTTTGTTCAAGAGATTGGTTTATATAAATACCACCAGAGAAGTATGGCAGAAGCATTGAGTCTTTAAATGTACACCTGCTTAATAAACTACACTGGCTCTAAAAGCAGTCGGATTCTAAGTAGTTAAGTTATAAAGCAAGAAGTAGAGATGGAGAAATGCAGCAGATATACAAAAATGGAGGCAATACCTGTGAGAATCTGCTTTACTAACTAAAGTTCGTCCCTTTTGCATGGTAGTCACTGTGCAACCTTTAATTGCTTCCTGTAATTCCTCGTACTTCATTGTCAAGGTAGGCAAAGGTAAGCCTTCTGAATTCAAGATTTTACAGTAATTCTCAATACCTTCAAGAACATCAAGTACCTGAAGAAGAAAAAAGCATCTGTTGTCAATATTTCTATTTACAATGTGCATGTATATTCTTTTAAATAAATAGATTATCAATGGATATTTAATATATGAAATTTCTTCAGAAATTAAATGTAAAATTTATTTTAGGGTCTGATATTGACTTTGCAGGTCACAGAAGAACACAGGTATCATTCAATGAGAGTTAATACAAGTATGGGCATGAAAAATCATGATTACTCTTTGAAGTTAAAACTACTCCATTTTTCAAGCAATAGTCAGGCCAATTTTATATTCTGCAGTAGAACTACAGCAGAGGAAGAGTAATACAATGCATTAGCACTCAAAAGTTTTAGTGAAACACATTCTTAAAGAGTGTTACGTAATTTTTTCTTTTTTTCCATGCTTTAAATTAATCAATTGTATACTCAAGAAGTAAATTAAAATTAAATATGTTTTTATTGTCTTACACAGATTTCTTTTTTTTTTACTGCTCTAAACACCAGGAAAAAAAAGCAGCAAATCAATACACAATGTCTAATAGCATTAATTTCTCATTTAATTAAGATAATATTACTATAACATGGAATACTCTATATACATATTTTTAAAAGGAAGTCAACAGTGTATACCACCAATCAAACTTGTGTTCAGACTTTGCAAATCTTTATACATACTCTATAATATAGTGAATTAACTTGCAGACTTATATCTAAAAATACACTGCTCTTGAAGCCTCGGTTCATCATTGATAGGAATTCTGAGAGAAAACAAACATATGTATATACTAAAATACTGTCTGTAACTATGTCAACTTTAAAATTGCTGCATCAGAAGAGCAAAAGAACTCCAAGGCAGAATAAATTTGACTTTAAAGGCTTTTGCAAGGTTTTACATTCATAAAAAAAGTGAAAATTCAATAAGATTCTTCAGGGACAATATGATCCAGCTTGGTACAGCATATTGCATATGAACCAAGAGCTCAGCAGCTAAGAATGAACCCCTTTTGCTGACTCAAAACAGCAAGGAGAGATGCCTGAACGCTCTCAAACAACTGAAATCTATGCAAAAGAATTGAAGGAAATTAAAGAAAATGGAATGAGCAAAAGTAATTCAACTTCTATACACAACAGAATAAAATAAGACATGCATACTTTTTTGTCATTTCTGGGGAAGAAAAAGTATCCTGACCATACAAAGAAAATTTTCTAAGAGCAAGAACTCTCTGTCAGGGGGGTGTAATTGAAGGTACATCAGGAAGGCCTTTTCCTAAAACATGAAATCATGTAAGTCATTGCTAAGTATAAAAAAGGCCATAACCTTCAGATCAGGACAATAATTACAATCATCTTTGAAAACTCATAGTTTCATGGACCTATGTGGATATCAAATATCTCTGTCCTGTAAATAGAGGCCATTCACATAAACTCAGAAACTAAGTGAAGTTTATTTATTTTGTGTAATAGGTTCTGTATAATGAATTCCAGTCTTCAGGACCATACTTCAGAATACTAAATTAAAGAGTCATAGGAAAGTTGTGAAGCATTCAGGAATGATTATGCATTTATAAGCATTTCAGAAGGAGTTAATCTATCAGCCAGACTTAGTGTAAGTATTGCCAGTTAGCATATTTAAATAGGTAAGCAGTGTAAGTTTCACTGGATCGTGCAGGGATGTGCATTCCAATGCTCACAGCTCCATGCAGACAATGCTCCACCCCAGCCCCTCCCTTACAAGCTGGCTACTATCTGTACTCTCTCAAACGAGTTTTGAAGCAACTTGCATACAGAAGTATACAATACACCAAAGGTAACTAAAATTGTGACTGTCAACATACTGAATTGAGTAAAAACCTTATTTATTTACTTAAAGCTATCAAAGTGAATGTTTTCAAGTTGTTGCTATCTCAAAGCAATCTTGGGCTATTCCACGTATGATTTCCCAAGCACTCTCAAAGGATAGCTACACAGAGATGCCCCAGCAGAAAGTCAAGCTGAAGGTAACTACATTGACACAGAAATGGACTGACATTTAAAGGAAAGTTTAGGAAGAGGGGTATGTAATTACAAAAGAGCCAAGATGCTAAGAGAGCCAAAGAGCTTGCAAAAAAAAGGCATAAAAATATTGCTTCGTATTGTCAAATGAACAACCAAATGCTGCCAAAATGCACTCAGAACTTAAAAGCACAAACAACATGATTGCTTTGTGTTTTTGTTTTTCTGAATCATTAAAAATTAAAATGACAATGAGGCTCACAGTCTCTAAAAGGAGTTCTCTTTGAGTTAGTTCAAAATAACTAATTTTGATCATTTGCCCTTTACATGTAAAGGGAGTCCAGGTGTATACCCTGAGAACAAGGGCAAACGTCTCTTTTCTGAACTATAGTAACTGTTACAGTAACTTGTTCACTCTCACAGAGAACAGGTGTAATGAAAGGCTGTGGAGAGACACCTGAGCTAGTGCTTTCTTCAGCAGGTACTTCCACAACGCACAGCCCTAGATTCTGGAAAGACTCTACCTTTGCTCTCAAAGCAATAGGCCTATATTTGTATAGCTGCTTGTCCAAACTAGAATGGGGTGACTATCAGCGAATGTTTTAACACTGTTTTCATTAGCCCATCTCAAATTCCTCATTAAAAACGAATTTAAGAAAGATCAGACTTACCAGAAAAAAAGATATACATAAATCATTTCAACACCAAGTGTCATTTATATGTTGTTAAAGAAATACCAAAGGAAGTCATGTGGGTTAAAGACAAATGTGAATACAGCCCCACCTGCTGCTCAAAACAGAAATCAGTGCGGGCAAAGTCTTAAGGATTTTTTCAACATATTCAGTAGAGCTATGAAGATTGTGGTTGGAGCTATTTTTGGAAATAATCTGTTTTAAAAACTTCTAGAAAATATGAAAAGACCATTTTGCCTTTGGATACCTTAAAATAAACTCTTCTAAGTATTCTGCTAATTAAAAAGTTTTGGAAAAAAGGTTGCATTATTAAATAATACTGATTAAAATTAACCCCTGTAAAGAGCACAGCAAGTATAGGCATTGTTTGTGGTATCCATACCGGCCTGTCACACATTGGGTATATCAGAGCAGTTCCTGTATCTTCATACAGCTTTATGCCATCATGACAGAGTCCATGATCTTAAAGCCCAATTTTTGGCAAATAAATATTTCCCAATACCTCATTTTGGAAACTAAGTGCTCTTCTTAATATACTTAGGGAAAAAAAAAAAAAAAAGGACTTTTTGCATAATCCCACCTATATCAGTCCTCAAGAGCACACTAACAGTTTTATTATTAGGTTATTATTACCAACTTGGCTTCTTACCAACCTTGCCAGCAGCATGAAAAAAGTCATTGGCCTCTTGCAGCAGGAGCTTCCTTTCTTCCATAAGGAAGCACACTTCTTCTCTCAACAGACAGATTTTGTGATTTGAAAGTTTTAGATGTTCTTTTTCTGTATAGTCCTCTGAAAGCAAGATCCTAAATGCTTCACCTTCCAGTTGTTCCACAGTGGAATTCCATTCCTGGTGGGAAAAATTCCATTTTAACAAATTACACATAGAAAAGATATATTGCATGATAATAACATATGCATTGAAAAACATGAATTGTTATAGGCCTGAAAGCTATCATGATTTAAAACAGTATTTCTACTAGGAGGGGTTTCTCAGCAAATCATGGTTTTAGTGGTGGAATTTTCAGCAGTGGCATTCCACATTCTTTGACCCAATTTCACAGTCAGAAGTAGCAGTTACTAGTATGTCTGCTTGGAAAAATGTTCTGGATAACAAAGACAAGAAACTTCTGGGTCAGACCATATTCCTATGACAAGTTTGCGTTCAGGTATTCTGTACACAATTGGAAGCATATTTACTTATTTCTATCCCCTATGTGTTTTTATCTGTTATAAATACAATATTTACTATCCCCATCTTCTTTAGGTTATAAAGAGATACTGAAAGATGTATCAGACTAGATAGTCCAAATGGAAATGATCTTTACTGTAACTATAAGAGAGTCAAGAGAAAAACACTATTTCATCTCTTCCTGTCTAGCAACTACTGCTTTGGTTGCTTCTTCTTTCCTTTTTCTGTGTTTTTTTATAGAGAAAACTATACCATAGTAAAATTGTACTTTATCACTGCTGTTCTTGTCAACACTTCAAATTGGTGCCTTAATATACTGTTGAAAACAAAAGGAACATCTAATACTATACTACAATTTCCCATGCCTTAGGTAAACCGTTCCCTCCACTTTTTCTAGTAATTGACTAAATAATAGTGGAACCTTTTTGCAATTAATTTAGCACTTGCTTCCAAGAATTTGAATCAAATAATTTTCTTTTTTCATTAAAACACTCTGGAGTAGACATATGGCACAACAAGAATACAGGGTAGGCTATTTTCAGAGTGCTTAAAGATCATAGACCTCACATTTGTTGTTTGCTTTTAGTGAAAATATTTCTAGTGAAAGCTGCTGGCTTTGGAAGTTTTCCCAAAAAAGTAAACTGTATATTCATATATCTTTGAAAAACAGCAGCAATTCTAATTGTCTCACAGCCTCCCACCATGCTGCTTTATCCTTCCTTGAAGCACAGTAAGCTGTAAGAGACCCATTTTGGTCTCTGTAGTTCAGGGAATTCCTTATCTGACATTGTCCATTGTTTTGACAACAACTGGTATGGTAAAAACACTTGTTGAAAAAGATCATCAACTTATTTTACACAGAGTTCATCACCACATGCAGTTACCTCTTCCTCCTTATTGGTATGGACTAGATCTGGTTAAACAATTGAGAGACACCCTACGATTCCCAACTTATCCATTGCTCAACAAGCTTAAATAGTACATGGAATTCCAATGGAAAGGACTACTTTCCTTGCTGCATTCTAGATTAACGTGAACAAGTCAGGGGAAAGACCCAGCACTATTCACCAGTCAGTTGAAAACCACACCTGAAAATGGAAAACACATGCATTCAGACTGTGCCTGAATGTTCTTGTCTTGAAATTTGGATTAATTTCTGCAGCTTCATAGCAACGCACTTAAGCTGAAACAAAGGGTATTGACATGGGTAACAAAAAGAATTTTAAAATATGGACACACCCATGTGGATAAAAAAAACCATGATGCCTGGTGGGATGTCAATACATACCAACATAGATCATGACTTACATGAAAATCTTTTTCATCTCACTCAAAAAGACCACTACCAAGGTATATTCAGTGGTGAACCTTTCAGCAAGAACAAGTCTGGTACTAACTGCTGCAAGTTATAACTGGAGACAAACACTTTAGCAAAGTCAATTAAAAATTGATGAATTATTAAAATTATAAAAGATATGCTAAACAAGATTTCAGCAAATCAATTTACATTAAAACCAATTTAAAAGGATGTTACAGATTACTTAGGCATTAAGTAAGCTTTTTGTGAAGGAAAACTTTTAAAAAGATTTCATGATAATTAACATAAAAGGACTGCTAACACCTTCACTGAAGTAGTAGAAATGTCTCGGATTACAGATTTATTTCATCAGCATACTTTTTCCTTTTTCTTTCTTTTCCTTTTTCGTCTTTGGTGCAATGCAGCATATTCCTTCATCTTGAAAATGTGATGAATAAGAAAAGGAAAATTATAACAATCCTGCTAGATTTGGAAGTCATTTCTGCACTGTCATGAACGCTCTTTACCTTTCTGCCATGGAAGGCATAAGTAACTGTAAAAATCTATAGATCTTCATTAATGCCTTATTTAGATTTTTTTTCATGATAAATCTGCTTTACTTTTAACTTTCATTATAATATTACCAATTAAAAAAAAAGTCACCATAAAAAATTCAATACCATTAAAATGTTTCAATCAGATTCTAAGGCCCTTAGTAAAAAAACTAATTCCACATATTTCAACCAATTTAGCCTTGTTTCATTTTGCAAAAGAAAGATGTGCTAGAATCCTGGAATTCCATCAAGAAGTGTGTTCTGGTTATGCTTCAATACAGCAGCAATGTGTCCCTACAAAGATGCAAATCTGTTTAACGAAATCCATAAATCTGGTTGGTAAAAGGGGCCCAACAGCAGTTTTTAGGTGTTTCTACACACGAAAAGCATAGAATTTCCATCAACAGAACACACAAACTCAGTGGAAAAATCTTTGCTAGTTTCTCCTGTTCTTCATCCTTTAACATGTTAAATTCATAACAACCTGTCAGTCAATAATCATTTTCCCAGAAAGGAACACTATTATTACCTTGATTTTTCAATTTATCAGGAAATACGTATTCTTAAAGACAAATTGGATGAGTCTATACTTAATGTATCTCCTTAGCTCATGTCACTATTCTTTTCCTCACAACAGCAAGTCTTTTAAAAATTTGCTTTCACTATTCCATTTGACAGGGAAAATGAGCTCCTTCTAGGTTCCTTGGTTAATTGGGTATTTTTCAAGAGTGTTAAAACTGATGAATTAAAAACATTGTAGCTTTAAGTAAAAGTCTTGAACTTTTTATGCCTTCTACAATGTCCAGTACGAGCCTGGAGAAAAAAAAAATTGCAGAAATACCTACAAATTTATCTTGTTATTATAAAATTATTGTGGGATAAATGAGCTTTTTTTGGTCTATACTAGAAACACTTCTGACTTAAAAATTCTAACTGTGAATTAAAACCTGAGAAGCTGAATAAAAGTTTTTGCACTGGAATAGTCTAGGCTTACACTTACAAAACTCTGAAACATACCTATTTAACTTTAGATCATGATCCAGATAGCAGATAAAGTAGCATTTAAACCACAAGTCAATTAAGTGTTAATGTATGTATTTTTCAGAATATGTGATAAATCAGCTTGTTCTCTCATATGCAAAAATGTTCACAACTGAACTTTTTCGGAGTCTCCAATCTGCCTGTAACTGATTCCCTGCATACACTGGCACATTGATAATTTAGTCCCTGAGAATATATTTGAAAGACTTTTACCTTCAGGAACTACACTGCAGTATAACTACCAATATAATCATATCATTCCCTCAAATTACAAATAAAATACTGCGCACTAGTACAACTGGGTTGTGAGCTGCTGTGACAATTGCCATATGATCTGTCTTTTGTGAAGTTCAGTGGATGGCTGTATCACTTTATGTAACACTGAGTCAAAAGAATCAACAGACAGAAAGGGGAAAAAGTAACTCAAACTCTGTCACCCCCCAGCAAATTGTTGAGCCATGTTAAAAGATAATTCCAGGACAGAGAGAGACCTACAAAAAGCCACAAACAAACATCCCAAACAAACAAAACCAAACCAAACCAACAAACAGAAAAACCCCAAACATCCCCCAACCATTAATAGATAGAAAAGAAGCACTCTCCCAAGTAAGTGAGATGGCACTCAGGAAAATCAGACACTGAGAAGAACCAAACGAATTCAGATTTCCATTGGCTGAACACAAAAAAATGAAAGTTTAGGTAAAAATAAAATTACCCATAAAGAAAAATTCCTTTACGTGCTTTTGTTCTAGCTATCAAAATACAGGAGAGGTTATTTCATCTGCCATATGATGAAGTGTAACACCTGTCAAACCTGACAGAAGGCCAGTCCCAGAGAAGCTGGCACATGCTGGGTAGCCTGGGTGTGCAACCATGCAGAGAATGGTAAAGGAGCACGGCCATCCAGCAAGGCCAGAGAAGACAACCCCGGACAGACACTGACCCAGGAAATAACATTTCCATCTATCTAAGCATTACCTGTGAGAATGGGGAGGGGAGAAAAAAAAAATGCCACCAAAAAACCCAGCTAAATGCAATACTCTTGATCCTAATTTCAATGTCAACAAACATATCAATTAGTACCATTCTTAGTGACATTTAATTTTGCCATTAAGAGCCATCTTGAAATCTCATTAGAGCATATTATTACCTAACATGGCTACTCCAGACACAAAAAGGGTGAAGGTCTATAAACCAGAGTACTCTCCATAGTGCTAGTAGTCATCCCTAGGAAAAGGAGGGCTGATGCCAGCATTGTTCAGTCCTAGACAGTGGCAGAAACTAGATAAAATACAAACAATTTAGAATATTACTTTTCTTCATCTCTGAAGTTATTTGGCCACAAAGTGGTGCTAGCAGTTCTCTTTTCCCATGTCAAGCACCTCCAATGCACATAGAAATGCAGCAGCAAGCAGTTAATCAGTGCCAGCAGGTATTCTGATTGAAACACCATTTCCTAAATATGCCTCTTCTCTCAAATCTTGGTGGGCAAGGAGGGGGATGTGCAGGGGGGCAAGTCCTTGCAGGAGCGAGGAGCAGCAGGGTCCTTCAAATGTTTGTGAGGGTTGAAGGCTTTTTTTCCCCAATTATGAATCCTTGGGTTCATTTTTAGTCTTGATTATTTTACCAGCTAGCAATAATGTTTATTTTGTTTACAATAATGCAATAGTGGCTTCATGTCTTAGCAAGGTGAGGTTCAAGACAAGATATCAGCCTGAGACATAATAAATCATTCTCCTTTCTCCTCTCAGCCCAGTCCCACAAATAAGATGCTAAGCCTGTAAATCATTTTTAGACTGGCTTCTAAACAATTTAAGCAAATCATTTGTCCTGTTTGACTTAATGCAACAATACATGTAAATAAACACCTTGTGTGAAAGTGTTCAGATATAGGAACTTTCCATTATCTTACTCCATGGGAGAACACCACAACTTGCACTGTAGGGCTAATACACAGAAACATTTTGCTATACCCTCAAAGCTACAGGAAACATATGAAATGTTACTTGAAAAGTTTTTGTTGCACATTTTTTTATAGCAGTTTGTGTTACAAGGTACTCGGTGTTATTTTACAGCCACATTGTTTTTAATAACTTCACAGGTGATTTAGAAGAAAATATAAAATTATTGTTTAGGAAAGTTTCAAATTTCACAAAAAGTAAAAGAGTAGTGCAAAATAATGAGAAAAGGGCAGTTACAGAGATTGAGCAGGGCCTTTTTTTGAAGTAGGCTCATTTGAACTAACCAGTGACATGTAATTTCAGACTTATCAGAAATTTGTGTCATTACTGGCATGGAAGGTTGTGTCCTATAAAATGGTGACTCTGGAAAACAGTATCATGTTGCATGACCAACTGAAATGACAATTTTACATGAAAAATGTCTTAGGAGAATTTTGTGCACATATGTATGGAAATACAGAGGGAATAATATATCTGTTTCCAGGACCTCTGAAATATTTTTTTAAGAATGTACCTAGTTCTTCAGTGGCCTTCCCAAAACTTTGGCATGGAATTACCCAACAGCTTCTCAAACAGAATGAATACCTCACACAACAGCACTGCAGTTCCATTGATACATAAATACTTCAAGTCAGTGATGAGATGCTGAAGGCCTGTGAATTGCTGAAGATTCAGGGAATTTTACGTGCAAACATGATAGATCTTGTAATCCTGATTTTGTTTAGTCTGTGAGCAAAGATGTCAAGTTCATTTCTAGGTTGTTCTGTATTTTGGTGTATTCCAATCATACCAGTAACACATTACTTTGTGCAGTGATGACATCTAAAATTAATTCCTGCTATCTAGAAAATACTTACTGAAATACACATTTGGTTGGTATAATTTGTCTGAATTTTATGACCAAGATGCCAGGTTCCTCCTCTGTTCTCAACATCTGCAGTTCAGTGCTGCAAAAACTAAAGCACAAAGCCCCATAACTCACAGTTTTCTCAACTATATTTGCAGTATGCTGTGCAACCTGGACAGTCTTCTGCACATCATAAGCAAAACCAACATGCTCAGTAACATCCCCTTCAGGGATTTCATTTCCCTCTGCTAGAACATGTTGCTAGGGAGAAAATCAGAATGCTAAAGATAAAACGTTCTAAATCATAATTCACATGGATGCATAACAAAAATGTTTAATGTCAGACACGTTTAAATGACCTCATTAAAAAAAAGCAATTCAGTAAAATTATATTAATGATCTATTAAATAAAATATGGGAGAAGAATTATTAAGTGTAACTGTAATAATAAACATTATCATTATAAGTTCGATTCTGGATGCTCAACCATGAAAAGGATTATTATACAAAATGGAAATGCATATAGTTCTCCTTTCTGCACTTACACTATCACTTCTAAATCAAACAACTGAATTAAAGGGATAGACTTTCAAAATGGAACATAGGGAATATTAGTGATTATTTGGCTAATTCCAAAATTCAGCAATAATTTAGGTTCACTCAATGTTTTTTTGTGTCTCTATCTCTCTGAAAGCACCCCACAGCTTACCCATTTACTGTTTATTTCTTTTTCTTGTGACAAAAGTCTGTTCAGAAGAATTTATCTTTACACACTCATCTTCCCTAAACAAAAAGATGTGTTTTCTGACATGCTTCCAAGAGAAATATTAGAAATATTCTGTATATGTATTAGAACATTAAGTATTCTGTTTATATGGCAGCCCTGAAGCAGTTAACTGTTAATTATGTCAACAGACAAACATGTGACATTTAACTACAAAGCTTACAAGGAAACATAGCTGTGAACAATCATAAGCTGTTATTTGCTGTCAACACAACAGCCTTTACAAAAGACATTTGCTTCTATTGGAATAGTTTTTTGATGAAAAAGACCTGCTCAGTCATCGGGGTTATCCAAGTTCAATTGCTTGAAAGTTCTACAGTGAGGAATGATCCTGACCCAACAACAGAACCTACCTAATGACTGCACAATTGAGATACCTAAAAAAAGTTCTAAATATCAGCAATTTATATCATACAAATATCCTTTTTATATCAACATTTTCTTTAATCCCATCTTGGTTTTATCAGTGGTGGTAACAGAGTTATTCCCTGGAAAACTGATATTAACAATGAAAATAGCATTTTCAATTACTTTTAGTTACAAGAAATAAATGGGCAAATACCTCCCCAATCACGTACTTAGGTTAGTGACAATTAATTATGGCAGAAATGACTGGGATTTTATCCTCTATGAACATTAATAAAATTGCTTTTCTTTTTCGCCACATGGTTTAATATGTAAATTACTGGTATGGAACTTGATCACCAAATTGAAAAACCAACTAAACAATGATTATCCTTCTTTCAACTTATGATAGCTTTTAAAATTTAGATTAAAAAAACATTGAGAAATGTGAGGGCCTGCATTAAAAGAAATAAAATTACTAAAATCATTTAGACATATATAAATATATATTTCATGTACATCTACAAAACAGCTACTTGTATATTGTTTGTTAAATGCCCAAGGTCATGTTTTCTTACTAATTTTTAAAGTTCCTTCACCAACTAATTATGGTATTTCTTACTTTCACTTTGACTTCCATTTCTTCAAGCTCTTGAAGTAACTCTTCATTTTCCAATAGAGATGAGCCTAAATTTTGCTTCTGAAAGTAATCTCTGATATTTTTCTTATACCAAGATGTTACCTAATTTGATAACAGAAAAAATTCAGTCAGTGAAAAATTTGAAATGTGATTGTCCATTTATTAAAATGTGTACAAGACAGTTTCATTAAAACTCCCCCACCCTCATTTTCTTTCCTTTCATTTTTCATTCCTAATGTTCATGCTTTTATTTAAATGCTTGCATTTGTGTTATGTGAATGTTAATAAATACAAAGAAAAGGATTAATGTCAAAATAAACACATAATGGAGTATATGTAAGAAAATAAACAACAATGGATTCATCATGTATGACCAGATTATAAATTAACACATTAAAAAAAAAAATCAATTTATAGCCACACATATCTTAAAGGCATGGGTTTAGATACAATACAGATATTGTGCATTCTCCCTTGAATTACACTAACTTCAACATATCCTTTTACATACAGTAAAAGACTACAGATCTATGTAACTTTGACCTAATAGAACCTCTCCATCCCTGGGTTGAAAAACCCAGTTAAGCTATTGAGATAACATTGCATGGAATAATCTTTAGGAGCTTTAAAAATATTACTACATCTTACTAAACTTTCTTCAGCAAGTATACAAAGCAAACATATGCAGTATACAGGTATATCTTCTAAATTGCACGGAATTACTTTTATTTACATCTGTTTGATTTACAGTAGGTACCTCTTCCTTTCTTTGTAAACAACACATGGCAAGGAGTCCCAAGTGAAGCCTTTGATTTTAAAATAGTACCAAAATGAGTTATTGGTATCAAGGGGACTTCCTCCAATCTTCTCAGCCTGGAAAATCACCACTATACTTAAATCATATGCAGCACACTAAGAATTTTTGTACTCTAGATACTACAGGTTTTAATAGCACTCTAGAAAGTTTTTTGGTTTATATGTTCATGTAGAAGCTATTTTTAATAAATTCAAACAATTCTAAAATATGAAAAAACCTTTAAAATATATTGGAAATGTTTGTCAGCTACAAATAAAACACTGGTCACCTTATCTCAGGAGTTCAACAGAGCTTGAAGAGCAAGCAAATTATTTTACTACTGAGTCTTCATTTCTTGAGCATATCTTACTTACTGATTGAAACGCTTTTCCTGGAAGCACGTTTTCACAGGACATTTACTATGGGTTTACCAAAATATAAATGAGCGGAATGGACAATAAAAACTGCTAAAAGTCAAGTAAAAATGTCTCTATAAATTAGTACGGCTCTTTTTTTATCATTTATCTTAGCAAACCAAACTAGTATTTCGGTAATGTTAGGCAGACTAAAAAGTCATTCTTTAACCCTGTCATAGCAAAGTGTTCACCACGTTACCAGCTGGCAATGTTCCTTTCCATTACAGGGAGTTTAATCAGTTGACTTCACTACAGCTAATACTTCTGAGTGATTTCATTGTGCTAGTTTAGCTCAACAGCTGGGAATACTTCACTGCTTTAACAATAAAACCCCCACAGAACCTTACTTTGGGTGATTTTGGTAAGAAGGGATGGGAAAGGAGGCAAGGTTAATAGAGCTGTTTGAAAAAGATAGGGATTATCCTTGATTGGTTGAAATAAAAAGTCATTTCTGTTTTTCAAGAACGAGGCTTTATCATTCACTTACAGTAATTATCAGCTCTGTTTGAACTGAATAATTCATATCAGAAATAAAAGGCTCTTCAACACTTTTCTCAGGTTGCTACACTGCTCATTTTGCAGTTATTATGGTCCAGGTGATTTCAATGTTCCCAGTCTTCCATTGCCTTCCTACATTTCCCACTACGAATTCAGAAGCAGCAGCAAGTTTTCCAGCAAATAACTGGAGAGGGGTGGGGATAGAGAACACCAAACCAAGAGCAGAGCTGAGCTGGTGTGGGTTGGGCTTGCCTGGCTGCCAGACACCCAGCCAGCCACACTCTCACTCCTCCTCCTTTACAGGACAGAGGGAGAAAATGAGATAAAGAAGCTCATGGGTTGAGTGGACTAAAGACAGGGAGATCACTTACCAGTTACCATCGCAGGTGAAACAGCCTCAACTGAAGGAAAATTAATTTATTGCCAATTAGTGAGAAATAAAGAGAAAAACTAGAATGACTTCCTTTTGCCTAGCCCTGTTCTTCAGGCTTCACTTCAGTCCTTTGTTCCCTGCTCCTGTACCCCCCCTCAGGTGGCACAGGGGGGTTATACGGTCAGAAAATGACAGCTCCTCTTGGTCACTGCTTCCTCCTCACACTCTGCCCCTGTGCCCAACACGGGCTCTCCAGGAGCTGCTGATCCTGCCAGGACATCCTGCTCCAGCATGGGCTCTCTATGGCCTCCATTCCCTCAGTGTGGGCTCCTCCATGACCTGCAGTGTAGATTTCTGCTCCAACACCATCCTCAGCACAGCAGGCTTTTTTTCGGAGGCCTGTGGAGCGGTCTCTTCCCAAACTCCAACAAGCTGCAGGGGAATAGCTGCTCCAGCCCGTGAAACACCTTCTCTCCCTTCCTTCTTCACTCACCTGGCTGTTCACAGTGCTGTTTCCCACTTTCTGTTCCCACTCCTTCCTGTATCTATGCAGAGTTTGGCCCTTTCTTATACACACATTAAAGGTGGCACCACCACCTGTTTTGAGGGGCTGCACCTGCCCCGCCGTGGGGCCGTGGCGGAGCTCTCCGAAACCAGCTGTGTGAGGAATGAGGCAGCCCCAGTCCTTCAGCCCCCCCAGTACCCCAGCGTAACCACTGGCACTTTCAGAAAGAGGAGGATTGTTTCCCACACCAATACATCGTGCTGGGCTCTGCCAAACCTCTCAAATCATCCATCACTAATGTGAGACCGTAGGAAGAAGGAGGACATACAGCAGAGATCAAAAATTAGGAACTGACACATTTTTCTTTCCAGAAATTTCTCCCACTAGGAAAAACTTTCTTTTTCAACTCCCTCTCTTGCTGTATGTATTAAAACACACACACTCACATGCCATAAATTAAATCCCAGCATGTCTCAGGCAGTTAAAGCTTGGGCAGCCTGCACTGTGTATTTTGACACACCTACTCTGAATGGCAGGATCAGCTATCTGCAAATAATTTCTCCAGAGCATTCATATAAACTGACTGTTAAATACCAGACGGCTTTTTTCATTACATCAAACATTATTTGAGTGGTTGATGCTTTACTTACTGTCTTAAATCTCAAATAGTATTTTTATCATCAGTATGTTAAGGCATTCTCATGACAACACACATCATCTTGATTCATCTTGGGGACGTTTCAGTCTCTTCCTAACAATCCTAACAGTGCCCTTCCCTAATCATTCATGCATTTGTCTTCACAATATTGCTAGTGAAGCATCCTTGTTCTCCCTGTCTAATTTCATAAATAACATGTTAGGGCAAAATGGGACCACAAACATATTTATAAAGAAAAATGCAGCACTTCACTTTAAAATCTGGGCTTTAGTGATTTTTCTGTGATCCAAGTACAACCTTACTAAGCACAATACAAAAGTTTTTTATGGGAAAAGCACTAAGTATCAGTATTGCATTGCCCCAGAATAGCTACTAGTGACTTGTTATATCATGTTTGTGAAGGACTGTAAAAGACTCTGGAAATAAAAAACCAAACCCCCCTACACGTGATGTATACCAGTTAACAAGAGCATATAGTGGAACAGTCCTTGACAAAAGCACCATATGCTTTTTCTTTTTTAAGAAAGGACTTTGTTTACACAGTGTTTCCACACACAGAAGTTATTTAGAATATAAGATAACAAGAGTAGTAATTTTAATTTTGAAGACAACGTTTGCACATTTGGAAATATTAAAACCATATAATCCACATAGGTACATGCATATGACCACGTATCATCAATAATTTTATTTGTCTCACACATGCACCACTGGATTGATTAAGAAAAACTACTTTCATAAATCTTCTTTCAAAGATAACTAATTATGCACAAAATAGGCCAATCTGCCTTTGATTTTCAGTAATGAAAGAGATTATCAGAAAATATGATGCTGACACTTCCATAAAGGAAAGTATATGAAATAAATACAGTTCACATACTGAAAATTTTGAAAACGAAACAAGTTACATGTTACAATCATGACTATCAGATCATCACATCCCAATTAGAGATGCATTTTTAGTGTTTCATAACCAGATAATAAGAGATCTTTATAGTTGCTTGCCTTTAAAAAAAAAAAAAAAAGGCAACCCACAGATTATGCAGCCTTCTGCATTACACAACTGTGCCTAGAAAAACAGAAGCCATACAAAGAGCAAAAATCCACTCAGATCTTACATAGCAGAGCTTGTCCCCAGTACTCTGCTTTCTCTGTATCCCCTGAGCTCCCCTCATTGTCAGTGGGAGTTCAATATGCTGTTCTGGCATGTGTAGCACCATTAGATCCCGAGTTCAGCCCATGTACAGAGAATGGAATATAAGTTTTCAGATGTGCTGAGAGACTCTGAGAGTTTAATTTCTGTCATCAGTCAGGAATATATGCATAATGTGTTAGAGGCCAGAGAGAGAGAAAGTTTACATAAAATCTCTAAAAGTTAATTTTCCTGTATTTACATATGAATATATTATTTTGTGTGGACATTAATTGTCCATAAGTGCACAGTTCATATATCAGGTTTGACTCTAATGCAGACATTAAACAAGTATATTCTGATAAACATGATCTTAAAAACTATTTGAAATTGTTTTTTCATCTTTATTCCTGTTATAACTCATCTTTATTCTTGTTAGACTTTAGCAGTTACATTTGCATAGATTCCTCCTTCTAAGCATAATTAATATCCAAAAGGTGGTGCAGGGCTGACCACATCTTTATTCTGTCAAGTTGGTGAAGGTATGTGGTGTTCCTCAAGGAAAATGAGAGGAGAGAGTCTTATGTTGCTGAAGTTTCTTTGGTAACATGAAGTAAAACAAGAGAAAACTGTCTGATCTGAATGCTAGGAAATAAGGAACAAAAAGGGAAAAGAGCAGTAGGACTGGAAAGAGAAAGAGTAAGAATTGAATGTACCTTAGCTCTTAAAAGCAGGTACAAAAACCAGTTGTATTTGAGAAATTCAGTAAGAGATGTGACCTAAGACGGGAGGAGGAAGACAGTGAAACAGGTGGCAGGTGTGGAAAACCTGCAATCACTACAGTACCATAAAGGATTTTAAGAATCAAATACTTGTCTGCTTACAGACAGACCGACTGGCTAACTGTGCTTTGTCTTCTCTCTACCTGACTAGTCCAGAAACAGTCTGCAGCAGCTGTAAATGCTATTGCCAGTTACTCCTATCACCCGTGGGGCTAGGTGTTTGTTTGTGCTGGGAATTCAATTTGAGGGGGATCTAGTTTAGTTTGAAGCGCCACATTTGATAACTTAGTGGAGGAATCCACATAACAGAAGTGCTGCATTAGAAGATATCACAGTTACATTAATAGGAAGGTACAGTTACAAAGTCAAATGTTCAAAAACGAGCATCTCATCAAACAGAAGTGGTCTGAAGTTACTGGCCTAATAAATATATTTAAGCTCCCATTCTCTTTGTACTGTAAAAGAATTGCTAGGTCTTTTTTTTTTTTTTTTTTTTGTTTTTTAACTGTGATTTCCCTTACCTGGTTCTCTTGTTGGTGCCACAAACAAATTTGCAGAACCTGCTCCAGTCCTTGGCGCTGATGTTTAAGAAATTTGTTCAGTTGCCGCCTCCTGTCCTGTAGCATTTCTAGGAGATTGTCAATTTTCAAGCAGCTGCTGTGGGCTCCCTGAATCATCTCTGGATTTGCATTTGGCCCCTCACATTTGAATTCTTCTATGAATTCAGTTAGCTCTTGGCTCTTGTTTAAAAGTGCAAATGACTTCTCCAAAAGCTCTGTAAAAACAGAATTTCATAGGAAAAAATCCCAGTATGTTTTGTGATACTAGTAGCATATTTCAAATAATACTCAAGTATTTTTTGAACTCTCTCTCTATTTGCATATATGAGTGTAACATATTTTCATGCATTCCCTGAACATAAATGCTTACTTTACAAGGGGTACATATAGTAAGATATTTCAATTTGGACAACTGTCATATAAACCTACAAAGGCATAATGGTGTATACTGTTTGTACCTTTTGTATGATGGTCTTGTTGCAGAAGGAGTTCTCTCAAAGAGTCAATATTGTCAAACTCTTGAGCATTTTTCAGGAAATCTTCAACTTGGTCAATTTTAACAGCAAACTGCATTAAGAAATCAAAAGGTAGGAAGAAGCACAGTATAGTTTTCTTTTGCATAACTTCAAATCTCTGTATTATCTGAAAAGTTTGTGAGAATTTGTAATTCTTGAAGAAAAGACATTTTTAGTGACTGCTAGATACAGATGCTTTGTGACCTACATGCACCTGCTAGTTTGGGTTTTTTTGAGGTAGTGATTGATCAAAGGAACCCAAATTTAGTTGAAATAATCTGTAATTACAGTTTGTCACTTTGTCAATCTTCTTTCCTACAAAGTTTCATGCCATATCTGTACTAATTTCATTGTATAATACACATTACCAGGGCACAACGGAATCATAGAATGGCTTGGGTTGGAAGGGACCATAAAGATCATCTTGGAGTTCCTAGGACAATTAGCAGTATCATGGTTCCTTATGTAATTTATAGGTGGCACAGGGCTACTGTAGACAAAAAAAAATTATCAGGGAGAATTATTAAACTATTCAAAGCTACAGGATGTGGGGACAATTGAATCTCAGGTTACACAGAGTGAGGTGGAAAAGGAAGGATGCATCTGGAGATTTTTACTTTCTTAACTGCTTCAACCTTTAGGAATACAATGAACAATATATGAGAGAGTAAAATTACAGTGTACAGAAGCTTCTAATTAACAGGCATTTGATTTAAATACAAACCTCCAGAGCATTTTCAAAGAACACTGCAGTAAGTTCCAGAAGTGCCTGTCGCTTCTCTAACATAACAATGAGGGCATCCCATGCGTCCCCAAGGGTCTCTGCCATAGCATCATAAACCTCACTCTTCTCTGTGTTCTCCTCTGCAACCTTGTCTGCTTCATGCAGCAGGTCCCACACCTGGTCTTCCAAAGCCTGAGAATAATTAAAAACATCAAAAAGCAAAACATAAGAAATCTGTAAACAAAATCCAAATCACTGTGCTGATCCTAGTGTCAGGATACATTTTCAGTGGGTCTCATAAACAAGCCACAGGCCTCCTACTCCTGCTTTATTTCCATTTTCTAGTGATAGGAGTGTAGTTATTCCTGCATTTTTCATAGCAAGCTTCTGAATTTCATCTGCACTTAGGAGGCAATATCTTTATAAATCTCATTTCGAAACAGGAGTTAAGAGAATTTAACATTTTATCTCTAGTATTTAAAGTCCAATGAGTTTACATCTGTGTAAACACAGATCTGTCTTCCTGGAAGTGGTAGCAATGCAGATATGTTGAATCTTCTTTCATGTGCCATCATATTACATTACTGGACATTACAAGCTTTAGAAGTTTGTAAGAGAATTTACTCAGTACAATGCAATCCAGTCAAGAGTGGCTTGCACATATGCACATATTTTTCAAAAGAACACCTAAGTTATGCAATGTTTCAAGTTCAGCTTGCTGCATTGCTCAAGCTGGCAACCAAATAAAAATGCCCTATTGTCAAGAAAATATTTCTTCTGTTTCATTCTCTTTACTAATCTCATCATGAGAAAAATAACTGATGGGCCATTTCCAGCTTATGTAAAAAATGTGTAGTGTGTCAGAAAAATTGATTAGCATTTGTTCTGTATTCTTGACTTTTATCATGAGCATGAATTAATAAAGTGTCAATATTTTTTTTGTTATTACAGGTGCTAGCACATGAATAGGTAATGGGAAAAGAAATTTTTATGAGGCAAATTAAAAATTTGTGATAATTCACTGTCATGACACAGTCTCTAATACAGGCAAAACAATTGGAAACCTTCAAATTCTCCTAAAAGATCCATCTGAAAAGAGGAAATTGCAGAAAACTTTATTGTTCTAAACACAGAACCATAGCCTCTAGTCCTTCCTAGACCTTTATACTACAGAAAAATGTCAGCTTGAAATGAAGAGGCTCATCAGTTCTCTCCAAAAATAGTAGTATGGAAGTTGTATTCTTTCTTTGAAAAAACAGAATAATTTAATTTAATTTATAGACAGCTATGAAAACAAACAGTGGTAAAACTAACAGGCATGAGAGCAGCTCCAACAAACCCATCTTTTTCTACAATATATAGAAAAGTCATTATTAGCAGTATGAATGCATACTTATGGGTTGGTGACGAACTAATAAAACAGTATCTGACAAAAGCCAACACTCCAGAGAAAAAGACATGCTCCATGTTATTTTCTGAATACCAGGAATTGGAACTGGTGTTTCCTAACCCTTCTGTAAAACCAGTTCTTTTTGTTCTGCTGAATCCCCATCCTGATTGCCTCATAATATGAGCAGAAAAACTCAAATTCTCAAAATTCTACCTGTTCTGTATTTAAGTAGAAATCTAATTAAGATGTATTTAAAATGGTGCTTTGACTTGAAATGAGGTCATTGGCATGGAGTATATACTGTCACTCTGATATAACTCCTGACAGAAACAGTCTTCTATATTCATTATAACCCAATGAGACAAGAATCAGGAAAAACCATTGGACTTGTGAATCTTACTAGATACAGCTGAATATGCTCTACCCATATTTTTGATGTAAAATTATTTTTAAACTTCTTTTTGCCAAGCATTTTCTTTTAGCAGGTAAGCTTGACCTCATTTGAAAAAGTGAATGCCATAAGATAAAACATATAAACATTTTGCTGTGATGACTGGATTCATTATGTTCACTTTCCTTTACTTGCTGGGTTTCCTAATCATGACACTTCTTTCGGATATCAGAGGTTCACTAAAAGGAGACTAAGGAGGCTACATCTTGTTATTGGAGAAATTATATTGGCTTTTTGTGGAGAATGAGACACTGAAGTAGATATTCCATAAAATGACTCCTGAATTCTAAGTGTTCAATCAAAATCATTCTGCTGAAAATAAAAACTCACTTTTAGGCAAAGTGATGGATAGTAAATATGGAGATTTGATATGATCAGAAGAAGACCATACTGAGAAGCCAGTTCATTAAACAAGGTAGAATCTGTAAAACATGTTTCTCTTTTTTGAGTATCCATACACTTAGCACTAAAAGACCACCAAAGTGGTGGCAGTGACAAGATACGATAACGACAGCTGCTGCTTACTAATATTAACAGAGAAGCAATTACTTGATAGCCTCTGTCCATAAGTTAAAGGTATAGAGAGAAGTGTCATTTCCTATGTATGAGGAAACACATTTTCTTCCACAGAATTTTGAGTGCAGTAATGAGTATTTAATTTTATTTTGTCCATGAATAGCATTGGCAGAAAAGGCCAGAGAATGGTTTGAGAGAGCAGTTGTTGAACACTATCAATAGAGCTGAAAATAAATGCTCCTTCTAAACCACCCATTTTTATGGTATTCCATAAAAAGTTGATGAGGTAAAGCAGTAAGAGAAGCTTTTATGTTTCTTTCTTGATGAGGAATAAAATTCTTACATGCACAACAATTCTGTAAAAGTAGTAGCATTCATTAATTATCTGGCATGAGATTTCCTAACATTCTAGACCATCTCTGTAGCTATTATAAAATGAATTAAATGAGCATGTGCTGTGCATAGTCTAACTCAACATCTTAATATTAATCTATGAAAAGAAGTAGTTGTCTTGACAATACTGACATGTTACAAAAAGAGGTAAAATACTTTCAGAACTTTACATACCAACCATTTGTCACTAGCAGTTTAATAGCTCAAAAATGATCAGACCACTTTCACAGCTGTCCTGAATACACTGTGGAAAACCAGGTTATATCTGAGCTAACCCCACTGGGCATTTCTTGGCAGACTAGGGTTTTAAGAGCAGACTATTTTATAGTTTGAAATAAAACTAGATATGCTTGTATCCTAATATTCCATCAGCTTCAACATATTTAAAAGATATCTCAAATGCTGTCTTTTCTAACTACCCAAGATGGATGCTGTAGAAATGGTAGAGGACCCCCAAGTAGATTTTCTTCTTTTAGAAGACTTTTTTTCTGAGTAGAATTAACGTTTGTCCCTGACAAGTAGGCTGTGTTTTCCAGTAATTATTAGCTCTGAGGCACATAATCCCTAAGACACAGAGAAAACTGGAATAACTTTTGAAAACTATCAGTCATGCTTCATGCTTTTGTTTTTTAATTCAGCTACTATGAGATGAATTCAAACCCAATCAAAGAGAATTAGAAAGTTAAAGCAAACTAAACGGCTACTAAACTTAATGAAATGCAGCCTTTTAGTTTTTATAACTGAATCATGTAAGTTTTGAAATACAAACTTAATTTTTTTTAATATCTATTGGATACGTTTCACACATTTAAAATAGATGTGTATTTTATTGTCTTTAAATAATACCTCCTGTAATGCAAGAAACCTAATACAGTATCAAAAGGATATTCTTTCCTGGAAAAGTCTGGGTTTGTGTTTGTTTTATTTTTTCAGTTTAAATAGGGGAAAGAAAAGAAACACATCCAGCTCATCTAACTCTGACTGCGTGGTGCTCTTATTTCTCAAATTAACCATTATGTGGTATGAGTATGTCCAGAGTACTTTTTGCTTCATATACTGTTTGTTTCTTTTTATGAGCTTTCATTCCATGTGAACCCAAAAAAATAGGAGGGTACAGCTATCTTTGGAGCTGGCATAAATCTTGACAATATAAGAAATGCCTAGCATAAAGTCAAAAAAAGAGTTTGTACAAACATGCAGCTTCTCTTGGTCTCAGTAAAACCAGGTCAGAAGAGCACTGTTTTAAAAAACTACAGGCTAATTTTAATTTCTATGGTATATATATATTATCTATATAATTCCTCTCTCTCTATATATATATATGAATATATATATAGATATAAAATAAATAAAAAGAGCATTGGCAGCTTAACAGGAGCAATGCTGTGGTTAAGCCCAGGCCTGTGACACGTGTGAGTGCTGCCTGCTATTGCAGCTGTTGTGCAGCCACACAGCTCTCCTCCCACTCACCCTCAGGGCACATTTGGGTCTCCTATTGTGGCACAGACAGAATGCAAATAACTGAAGGGCTAAACCAAAATTGTTATGCAAGCTGCGCTACAATAATTTTCATTTATATTATAAATAATACAATAATTTTCTATTAACTTGTTCATGGTCCATCATTTGGGTACTTTACCTTTCATTAAAAGAGTAAGGAATGATAAGGGGAAATCATCTTTTGCCTTTCCTGACTGTTGTATGCTGATTTCATAACTTGGAATCTTCAAGGTGTAAACTACCCTCCTCACTGAGGTGTTGCTAAAATTAATCTTTGTTTATAAGTAGTGCTGAAATTACACAACACAGTTGAAGCTCAGAGAATAGTCATGAAGCTACTTTGAGACAAATACTATTTTGGGTGGAATTTTGTTTACGGAAATATTGAAATTGATGACTGAGCTGAACTAACATTGAAAGAAATATTTATTAAAGTTTACCTTCTTTCTTTTTTGTTCCAATCTCTTGCAGAAATCAGCTGCTCTCTATGATAAAAATGCAGCTGAATTTTGCTGCTAATTGTATTGTTAGGCACCTCAACAATTAATTGCCAATAATTTAGAAGATATTAACAAATCATTTCTTTCATAATAAATTAACTGAAAAATAAGCATTATGAAAACACTTTTACTTGAAATAATTGAAAAGCTTATTTAAAAGATATCAATGCAAAAAATGAGCATATTATATTAGTGCTTTTTTGAAGAATGTAATTTTCTAATTTGTTTTTCTTGACTATTAGCATATAAATTACTATTTTGCAATTTATGCTCTGTGAATTGAAGTAAATAAAGCAATTAGGAGCAATCTTCAGGTTCATGAGCCAAATTAATAACACTGATGGTTTTAAACTTAGGTTTATGGGGGAGATTTCCTTCTATTTTGTAGTGGTTCTGCCACAGCCTCTTTCACGATAAAAACCAGAACTTTGGAAGCAAACCAAGAATGCCTTAGTGGGGATTTCGACATTGTCACGGCTACACACACACACAGAGCCTTTTTTGTCTTCAAATGATCCAGTGAGTTTTAATATTGGGAGATTCAAATACTAACATCATCTCCAGGTAGGGCTTCTCTTGGAAGCAACTGAATTATGGAGAAGAGAAGAAAGGCAAAGAAATGTGCATGCACAATGCAGTCTGTATCATTTTACCTCCTGGGAGTTTTGTCCCAAGTTTTCTGGTCTTGAGTCTTTTCATCTTTTTTTTTTTTTTTTTTTCCCTTTTTAAATCTACATCAAAACATACCGACACATATATTTATATTTCCAGAACATATAAACCTGCTGAAAGTCACCTAAAGAAGGATGAGGCAGATTTGGGGAAAGAGACTTGCATGAAATCACAAGTTGTTGATGTTTTCAGCAAAACTGTTACTGCTGATACGGTCTAATTTAGCAAAACAGAAACCAAATATATTAGTTTAGAATCACAACATATTAGTTGAGACTACTGACGGGAATTTTAACTAGATGTTGTAAACATTGTGTACATGTTCTCTGTTCAGTTTTACTCTTTCCTGTTCAACATTTATTCTTTCAACTCTATTAACAATAACAATCCATAAACATTTGAAATGGGGCCTTTTTGAAAAGCTGTGTTCTGCTTTTTATTGAAGTAGTAGGGTGTTTCCAATTCCCAAATCTAATGGAACAAATGTAAATCAGTAATGAATATGATAGAAGATACTCTATCAAATGAGCCTATTTTTCCCTAAGGCCCTGAATACACACACTGTTTTAATTGCAGTAATTCTGACCATTACAAGAAGTTAAAAGATATTCTCGAAATTACTGCCTCTCTTTCAACAAATCTATTCTAATTACCCTCTAAAGTACCATCCAACTTAGTCAGTGTCAGACTGGTTGTTTAGGCTTTTTTAATGCCTGATAACATCGCTAAGTCAAAACCAATTCCGTGACATACTGAGCTGGATTACATTCCTGTTCCTCCAGCATCAGAAGCACCATAAACCAATCACTGCCACTGCACCATGTCCTCACTTACACCTGTGAATCTTCAACATATCAAGTTGACAAAAGAATTTGGCCTGAATACTTCGATTATTACTTACATATAGATACATATAGATGAGAATAATGAAGCTGAAAAGAAAAAGGGAGATCAAAAACTAGAATGACTTCACAGAATAACACAGGATAATGCCAGAATGATCAGTCATTCCATAAATTATCTTCTAAAAGTTGGTAAGTTTATCACTACTGACTCCAAATATGTATTTAGTATTAATCATCTAACTCTCCCCTTAAACTGAACTAGTTTCATAATCAAATCATTACTCATTTAAGAATTTTTGCCCGTCCTGCAAAACAGTTTAATTTTGAATTGTATTAGATTCCTTAACTAAGTATATGCATATCAAGTATTGGCATCTGTCAGCATTTATTTTGCCTTTTTTTTTTAAATACAATAACAAAAGAGATAGAAAAAAAATGCAAAACTGCCTCACTGCTGTACTTCAAATCCAAGTGACTAAAAAATTCCACAATACACAAAACTCTGTCCATTTCCTTGGGATCCAAGTGGAAAAAAAATCTTAATTATGCTTTTTTCTAGATGTAAACAATTTATAGCTCTAAAATTAAAAAATATAAGGCTTCCATCCTCTCTTCATTTTAAGAAAGCACAGTAGGGGGAAAAAAAACCCCACAGCACTCAAGCAAAACCACAACTTTTCCTCCCACTATAATGCAACTTTCTAATCTTCTCATTCTAAAAAGCTACCAACTGATATAAAACAAATGAAGTTAATATTGAAATTAGCATTATTTTGAATTATAACTTTTTATAGATATTCATAATGCATTTTATGGAAGCCTTCATTTTTCTTAATGTGCCGCTCTAAGAAGACATTTGCCATATGCTGTATTAGTATTACCATTATTGCAGGTAAGTGTTTTAAAATGTTATGTAAACTGAGATAATGTATCAGGATGTTGGCACGTAACTGGAACAAGTTTTACTTGAGCACAAGACTGTAGCTTCATCTTTATCTTTTTTTTTTTTTTAGATTGTTTAAAATGCATTGTAGATACCAAGATCTAATTAAGAGCAAAAATAAGTATGTTATAAGATGCAACAGACTACCATTGATAGAGTCAGGTGGACCAACATTGTCAATGAAAATACAAAAATACTAACTTGTAGCTAGTATGGAAGAATGACAAATTGGACTGGGTAAGACCACAGCTGACAGAATGTTCATGTATTTGTATAATTAATTACTGTTAAAACTTACAAAATTATGTTGCTCACTAAGGGTAAAAGATCAGATAAAATTGCACATATTTGACACCATCAACAAAAAGACCATCTAACAAGTGCAATTTTGTCTGATCTTTTCAACACCCCTCCTGCCCACATTTTTAAATTCATTTTTATTCTCTCATAAATGACTAAATGTTTATGGCCAGAGATGTCGAAGTCTGAAACATTACTCCCTCTTTATCCATCTTCACACAACTAATGCTTAATTCATTATCAAATGCTAAGTGGAAAAAAATTACTCTAAACAATACATCAAAGACTGAGAATCAATCTTGAAAAAACTTCTGATGAGTGAATTTAGTGATTTAAGACTAAATAATTACTGACAAGTGTTAACAGCTTACTATAAATCACAAGGGGTCATGGCTGCGAAATGCAGAGTCAGTAAGGATCGTGATGACATTGCAGTTCTGTATTCTCACAGTTCTTATTGGGGAAAAAAAAACAAACAAAAAAAACCCCAGTCATTTTGAACTTAGTCCTTCTATAAAATATTCATTAATCAATGCCAAATTTTGCAAGGACTGCAGGTGTAAAACACGAAATAATGAGTATTTGCTCCGAATGTATTTTGGATGAAAAGCATTCTTTAACAGCTTATGCATAATAAATTTTCTGGCCTGATTTGACGAGATGATAAAATGTTATTTCAACCTTTGTTTTTCTTTCAAAGATGAGAATTATTATGTTTTTTTCCATTGCTTAAAATTTACTTTTGACAATTAGGAGAAAAAAAACAACAGCTTCTTCCTGTCATCAGTGCATAAAAACTCAGCTAATTCTGAAGTCTTCAAACAGGATACAGCAGCTTCTTCCAAGAATGCCCAAATGTAGCACTAGTGGCAATAAAGGTGAGGCTCTTGCATAAATAAAGAGACCAGACCTACCTCTCTCTAGGATTTAGGTGGGGTTTTTTGTTGTTTTGGGGTTTTTGATGGGGGTTTTTTGCAATTCTATTCTTCATACTACTCAAAATCCTCACTATGCACTGTATTAGCTACATTCTCTATATACTATAATAAATTATATTACATACATTGGAGATTTTAAATGATTAGGGTAGCACATAGTCACTGATATTAAATCAAATACTTGATCCTACCCAAATCAGGTTTGCTCTTTCAGATCTAAAGTTCATGTAATATCAAAACAAACAAAAAAGATAAGTTACCGTGCATCGCTTCAAAGATTTTAGAGGAATTTATTTGTCTACAGATATAATGTCAATCTGCCCTATCAAAACACGAAAACACAATTTCTTTGAGTGTCAAATATCCACATTTAAAATAGTTCAGGTTTTCATGCAAGCATGTCACTCAGTGTCCAAATGCCACTGTTCTTATAATCTCATCTCAAGAATGCCAAAATCTGATTTTAGGACTGTTACTTAGCTAAAATCTTCCTAGCTCAAGACAAACTATTTTAATGTTACAACATCATTCCTCCTGCAATTTATATCAACTAACATTCAATAAAAATGTTCCTGGAATGTCTACTTCAGACCTACAAAGAACTTGCTTGTGTTTACAGCTGTTACAAAATAAACTTTCCACAACACTGAAGAACTTAAAAACTAAATTGACATTTGATTGTATTTAGCAGTTAGTGAGGGCTGTAGGATTTTTTCACTTGACTTGACACTGATGTATAAAGCAGAAAAAACCTGCCTTTACCATTGCTGTCAGAAATATATTTTTCCAGTGCAGAGGCCTGACTTCCAGAGAACCATAGACTATCCTGACCTGGAAGAGACCCAGCAGGATCACTGAAGATCTGCTACACTAACAAAGGCTGCACATTTTTTTCCTGCGAGGAGTTTAACCTCATCACCACATTGCAATAGAAGTAACTCACAGTCACCTACATCAACTATTGTACTTGAACTATAACAAGTAGATGAATTTTTTGCGGTCTTATCACATCTTACCTTTAGCTTAGATAAGAGAAATTCATGATCCTGCAGTAGTTTTTTAGTCTCATCTTGATTGCTGCCAATTTCTAAAATATTTGGTGTTGATTCAGCCAGCTGAAGCTTCACCCATTTTCCACACTGTAATAAGTAAACAATTACAGCCTTCAGAAAACACAAGTTTTCCTTAATTTCTTTATTCACACAGACTCTCAGTTCACACATACTTTCCATGGTCACAGGAACACAGGGACCACACACATGACAAAGACACATAGAATAAACTTCATTTGAAACAGGTAACAAAATCCCACTCTCTAGTCTTAGCCAGCAGATGCTACAATTTTAGTTTTGCCTGTGAAGAGTAAAATTATCACAATGAGCCACAAAGGTTTCTGCAACTCGTCTCCCCTTTCAGCTGAAGATGACACGGTTAAGGAAACTTGGTGGGTGGGTGGAATGGGCAGAAGATACAAATATATCACAGCAGATGCAAAAAACCATAACCCTGAATCTTATATCTACCACATAGGTCTAACATACCTCTACACTGAATATATATAGCAAGAGATTGCAGAAGTAGCAGCCTTTGGAACAGGAGCCAAAGGATAGTGATAAGGACCAAAACCAGTGATGCCACTGAACGCTAGCATGGTTCTACAGCACAGGGGGGAACAATAAATTACTTTATCCTAAACTTGCGTCTCCTTGCAATGAAATTACTCCCCTGCAGCAGCTGAGCACCTCACAGAAAGGGTGAAAACTGACAGGAAAACACATTCCCACAGCTGAGGTAGCCCCATCCTGAATAATCACCCTGAATTAGGTGACAGGCCAACTCATTATCACCTTATTCTGCATTACAGACAAACTCTAGCTGCTGAGGCTAACATGTTTTCCAACTTGCCTGGAGAATGAAAAAATCAAACTGCCAATAAATTCCAGCTGGGATTCATTACCAGCATCCAGCTTTACTCCCCAAGCCAAATTCTGCGCAAGCTGTAGGTGTGCATTCCAGCTCATAAAACAGGCCTTTAGATGCTTATAAGCACGACTATATGCACATAAGGGCTTCTACTGAAACACAGAGGAATATGAACACACAGTTTCAAGAATAACCAGTCGTTCAGACAGGTTCAGACTTTTTTCCCAGCAAATACTTTGTTTGTGTAGTTGGTAGACCACTTATTATGTAAAATTATTGCTAAGTACAGTTTAAAATAACTCAAGGAGTCTCAACTATAATCACCACGCTTATTAACACATTTTCATGCCATTCTTCATTTATCTCTTACCTTTTAAACAGAGTAAGAGGAATTCCTTGCCGCTAAGAGCCTACATATTTTGGTCAAATTATTTATTCTATTTGAAAATAAACCCCAAAAGTCACAAATAGTAATTGTGAACAGAAACAAGTGTTAACTTCCAAAAAACCTCTATCACATACTGACTGATTAAGTGACCTTTCCTTATCGTTTTATGCTAACTATTCATTTGCACAGAGCATTTAAAATAAGTAGTAATCACCAAGTAGCAGAAAGACAAGAACAGACATGCCATTAGTTGCTGCCTTACCTTAAGCACAGCTATAACAATACTGGCATCCCCGGCCTGAACAGCAACTGAGCTGACTGTTGTTGTAGAAGGTTTCTGCTCTGAACTGGCTTCATCTGACATGGTGCTTCACAATGGGACTTCATACATTAAAGCAGACTGGAAATGCTCCTGCAAGGACCACTGTTCATTTTAGAGAGCACCACAGTCGCTTGGATTCATTCAGAGAAACAGCTCAGCTCACACTGATTAGTCTGCCAAAAGGAAAGAACAGGAGGTTAAAAATAGACAACTCCATTGAGTTTATCATTCTTGAGAGAGATTTGACACACCCCTAGTTTGGTAGCATTAAGCTGCCTGTTCTTTTTTGTCACTCTCTGAAGTGCGAAGGGCTTCTTCCATGGACACCACCTGACACCGGCTAATCAAAGGAAAAAAGTTCTCAAAACACCTAGAAAAAAAAAAATTAGTACTGATTCCATACAGACAAACCCAGTGTTACGGGGTTTCAAAATACACAACTATACAATTTACATTTTTGTTTTCTACAAGTAAAATATTTTCTCTTACTAGTTACTGAATATATATGCTCAATATAATTCTTCTGTTGAACCCAAATATTTAAACAGAATGAACACGTGTATATAAGTCAAATGCTAAATCAAAACAGGGGATTTTTAATTCAAAAATATTTAAAGGTATACTGACCATAACAACCAGAGAAGGAAACCAAGTACTTTGTCTGAATTCTTAAGGAGTGTTTTATTCCTGCATAACATTAAGATAATTTACCTGCTATTCAATTTAATCCTAAATTGTTTCTACAGTTTTCCTTTTGTTCTAAGTGAGCATTAGGAAGACCTCTCTAACAGCTGCTTGAACTCCACTTAAGGTTTTTATTCAGTGTGGGGAATTATTAGACATGTTTAGATTAAAGTATTGACTTGGCATATTAATTCTATTGCCATTAGCCAGACCATGCCACAAGTACCAACACTATGAAACAGCAGCTGCTGGGTTTCCTTCCACAGAACAGCTGAGAAAGTGACACTGGTGTTTAGACTTGCAGGTCTCTCTGGAAACACAATTCCACCCAAGAAACTAGATGCATAACTCTTCCCTAAGCATCTGCTTGTTTGATTTGTTTAAAAACATGTAACATTTAGATACATTTTTATATAAACTAGATTTTCTAATTGCAAACAAGAACATGCACACCTGCAATGGAAACAAAGTCTGGAAGCAAATTCTAAAATATTTTGCACTAGAAGAAACTTAAAGTTATTTCAGGGAATTTCCACACATGTGTCAAGGTCGGGGTTTTTTTGTTTGTCATTTCTCCCCTGCTCCAATTGTTGGCAGATTATAATCTTAATCTGAGTACCACCTTCAACCCATGAGTTTAAAATGGGATATGCAGAAGCACTTCATAGTGGTTTGTGCTGAACAAAATGGGCAAAGTCAAACCCACCCCTTGTACCAAAACAGAACCAAGAACCCTCCAGCTGTCAATAAAGGAACAAGTATCACAGTTTTCTAAAACTCTTTGCAACACCTGTAAAAAGACAAGGGACCCTCCTACTGACACATTATATGGATCTTCCTGAGTTTCATGTGTGTATTTCTGTAATAGGTATGGTAGAACAAAATGCTTGATATTTAATCCCAACACAAAAACAGATATAGAAATCCTAAAGAAAACTTCAAAACTGAAACATAAGAATGCCTTATTCTGGTTTGAATGAAAGATAGACCCATTGTACAAAACCTGCTAAATACCTGAGCTTTCAAAAAACAAACATTCCAGAAGACAAAAGACTTAAAATTTTTCACCCTGCAGGGAGGACTGAGCACAAACAGAACATCGTTGTTGGAAAAACCAATCAGGGAAAACCAGCCAGACCACTTGTTACTCTCACAAAAGATGTTACAAACCAATTTTGGTACTATGTCCTTGAATTTTCATTCTAAGTGCACTTGATTTCATGGCATAAATTGGGTCAATCCATCATCTTACTAGGGTAGCCAGACACAAGAGCTGTTTTTCACTCAAGTTAAAAGAGGTATCATTTTTCATAGTGCTGACAGCTGGAAATAAGGGAAAAATGCCACACTCGAGAAGTTGACTATAAGCAAATTTGGCAGCAACTGAGCCAAGTGATACAGAACATCTGATCACAAATGCATGGGTGTTGTATTTATTTGGTTTATGCTAAGCATAGAGGATAGGGACAGGGAAACATCAGAGTAGCAGGCAGAGAAAAGGTATCAAGGAATCAAAACAGATCTTAGAGCACAACCCTGGGAGAAAAAGCAGAGGATTTTAGCATTGCATGATGAGACATTTCAGCTGTGTCCAGGGAAACAAAATTTAACAATCATGCCTTTCTCAGTCTTGTTTACCTACCTATCTGTCATCTGTTCCTCTGCCTGAAATAAACAAACAATTGTGGTTGCAGCCAGAAACAGGCAGGCTATTTGTGTCAGGAGGGAGAAATATTTTCCCTTTGCTACTGCTACGTGAAAGAGGAGAGTAAGAATGACAAGAAATGAACACTCACCAGCTGTCCACTGGAAACAATGAAGCTGAACACAGGAACAAAGGAAACAATCTCAGGAAAACAGAGAAAGATCCAGTTTCTCTAGTGTAAGTAATGTCAGGTGTTAGGTGAAACAACTGTATGTAAAAAGGATTTGATAGGTAAATGTGATAAAATTGTCACCATGGAGTGTGTCTTATCCACCTTATGAGAAACACATGAGGTGTTTCTCTCATGTGTAGCTAGGGAAGTGGGGCAATCACAGTTTCGATAAGGGCCTGTCTTTCTTGGAGATAGATCGCTTTCTGTTAAGAGCTTTGGAGCTGCTGATGACTATGAAAATGGCTCTGGGAGAGACAAAGTCCCCTCCCTGAAGCCTCAAAGACCTTTACTTTGACTTTACTTTACTACAAGTCCTTTACTTTGACTGCTTTGTAAACGTAGCAGAACTCTTCTTCATTCCTTGTCTCATGCCTGGGAGAAAAGAGTACCCAGCAAAGGAATGGAGAACAGAGGAAGGAAGCATCCCTCAAACTGATGGGTTTCATGTGGATTGGAAAAAAATATATAAACACTGCTTCACTCTGGCAGCCCTGCCCTGAGTGACGGCCAAAGATGTCAGTCCTCTCCAAGTCTGTGCTTGCTGCTTTTTACTGGTTCCTACCATCTTACCTTTGAGTACGGTAGGGTAGAGCACGAGGCAGGCATTTCTCCTGGAAGAGGCTCCTCTTTACCCTACACTGGTCGAGTGAGTTTCTAGGCTGACCAACTGGTTGAAATTCTAGCCAAGTATAAGCCCAATAAGCCCAAACAAAGAATGATACAAGCGGCAGTCAGGGTAGAACCACGGGAAACAGAGACCCCTTCTCCCAGCAGTCAGCAAGTACATAAATGGCCTGTGGGGAACAATAACTCGCAACACGACCTCCTTCGTAACACTGATCGAGAAAGAAGCGTTTCTGGAGAGAGCTGCCCCAGAGAGAAGGCTGACAGAAACCAGAAGGAAACTGCAGCCCTTGCAGACATTCCTCCTTCGCTGGGGACGCAGAGCCAGGGCAGACTGGACACAAACCATCCTCGCACGCCCAGAGGCGGGGCAAGGACCAGCACAGGCTGCTCCGCCGCCCAGCAGTGCCCTGGGAGCCGGAGATGGTCGGAGCCGGGAAGTGTGTCCTGCCCAACCTGGACAGCCGGGGTGAGGGGTGCCCAGCTGGGCATGGCGCCCCCATGGCAGGGAGGGCTCTCTCCTGCCCAGACTGCTGAGGCAGGGCAGGTGCAGCAAGAGGGGAGGAAGCGCTCCCTGCTCCCAGAAGCACGGGGTTATTGGCTGCAAGGGAAAGGGGCAGCCAGGGTAAATGGGATTAACTCCAGGTAGGTAACAGCTTCAGCACAGGCAGAAGGCTTGTTGCTGTCAGCTAGGAGCACCCGAGCTTAAGGAAAGGTGTCTCTAAAGTAGCCCAGGACCCTGCGTGAGGGCTGTGCTGTCATTGCCGCCGTGGAAAGAGAAGGCACAAAAGTCCCATAAAGGATTAGGAAACAGTTGTGGAAAAGCACCTGAGGGGTAAAAGACACCCCACTTCATCCAGCAAAAAATAGAACATTGTGAGAAGAAACCATGTTCCGTATTGCCTGCAGTATTGTTTAATAGTTCCAGATTAATTTTATTCTAAAACATAGACATATAGTGAAGAATTACAGCTTTTACCTTCCCTTATTTTTCTGTGCGTCTCTCTAACAAAAACCCCTCTACTCCTGGTCCTTCATCACCAGTCCTGCAGACACTTTAGACCACATTAAGAAACAGCACAAACAGAAAAAGCTACCCAAAAATCATCATCACACAAAGCAGAGAAAATACTAAAAGCAAAGTTATCCTGATTCATCCCTGTCACACTGAACATGTTTTCATGGAAGAAAAATAAAACAACACTGCTAACTACAGAACCAGCAGCATATCGGAGATCAAGAAACCAGCAAACAGCTTAATATTGTAAATTTAGTGCAACGGTAAGAGCAAAATCACTATTTGTTTGCTGCCAAGGACAACAACATTTAAAAAAATAACATACAGTAAACAGACCTGGGAAGCCATGACAGCTGAAACATTTCAGTCCACTGCTCATTAATTTTTCATGCCCTACTCTTTCATCCCAAAGCATTCTCTTCCCTATATCCCCTTTTTTGGATCGTAGAGTATTTGTACCTAGCACTTGTTAAAATAGTACTTAAATCTCTACTATTTATTCAGTTATAGAACAGATCCACCAAATTTAACTGAGGCTTACCGACCAAATGTTATATCACTTCAGCTTCAACTCTAATTTTAAGAAAGCTCATATAACCTTTAAATGTATAACTCCAGCTTCTGAATGTTATATAAACAAAGACTGTTCTTTCTAGCACCTGTCACTGAAAAAATTGTCTTCCTGTTCTTCACCTGGCTAAGATTCAAAATAAAGAGGAATGCAGACACATTTTTATTCACTAAACATCATGATATTTGAATTCCACAGACTATACAATCACCATGAGTGTTTTCAAGTATACAGAATTATTACAAACTGAACTTGGTAGTAATGTGCTCATCTGATCTGCTTTCATCATATCTTGTTATGTTAGCACATGACTCAAGATGGGCAACATAAATAACTGAGGTATTGGGTTCTCCACTCAAGAACCCCTGCAGCAAAACAAATTGCCTGTTCTGAGAACGCATTAAAACAGTAGTGCTTTCAGAAAGAAGCATTTTTTTCCTTGTTAAATATAACACCATGCAAAAATAATAATAAAAAAAAATCTTTCGATCCCTTACTTGCAGATAAGCTTGAGGAGGTGTCATACAGCAATAAACAGGAAGAGGACAAAAAAAAAAACCACCTTAAAGAAAGGAAGAGAAAGACGGGAGCTCAAGTCCTGCAATAATTCTAAAGCCCTCAAGTAGGTCTGAGTGATTAGCAGATGTACCTCTAAGTCAATTTGTCTGAACAGATTTCTCCAAATCCAAACACATTCATTACTTGGTATAATTTTTATTCACAAGTTCAATTTGATTTTGCTGTCACAGATAATAAAACCCAGAACCTGTATTTAAAGTGACAGCTACCAAACAGACTGTAAGAAAGTTGATGACTTCAAATGTAAATATAATGGCAAAATATTAATAGTGAAAATTTGAACTGTTGAATGTGATGAAGAAATTAAAGAAAAAAGAAAACAATACACAGGTGTGAAGCCCAAGGTGATCACATCTCATTCTCCCTCACATCCCAGGTGAAGACATCAGCACATCCTCTTAAGTTTGTGGGAGCTCTCCACTTCAGTTTCCTCAGAATCAGATGGAGAACAGACTTACCCCATCGTCACACCCCCAGCAAAGCTCAGCACTTGTGTCTCACTGGGTGTTGTCCAAAACAAGTGCCTGTGGAGCTCTCCTCTGGTGAATGCAGAAGGGAAGCAGCTTGAACAGCTCGCAGGTGGCACCTACACCAGTCAGCTTGTTAACAGGCAAGACGGTGGCCCCGTGCGTTCAGCTCTGTCAGGAGGGTGAGGAGACATTAGAGAGCTCATTAATTCGTTGTTCAGGCTCCAGCAGCAGCAGCAGAAAGAGGACAGTTTATTACAAAAGATTAGTATGTTCCCTTGCCCATGCATGAAAGGAAAGCCAACAGGACTTTTGTTGCTGAATTCCTTGGGAGCATTTGAAATTCCTTCCTGATGTGGTGTGTTAGCACACTGGAGTATGCACTCTGTACCAAATATAGATGTGAGACAGGCTACTCTTTCTCTCTGTAAAGAAGGAAGATTAAGATACAGATTGTAATCTACATCTAAGTCTCAAGGCAGCTACAAACTGTACTGCTAATAACTAACTGTAACTAAGTGTAGCACTTTTGCCCCATGTCACTAATTTCTGTGTTTACCTTAAATTTACAATTTAGCTGTATTAAAAGACTTTCCATTTTATTTTTTCAATGTTTATAGATAAATACAGATGTATGTATTAAACTTGTGTAATAAAAACATAAGTTAAAAATCACACAGTGTTCAAAGAAGCAGTGTTCTTAGGACCATCTTTAAAAGTGAAAAATCTCTGTTTAGCATTATAAAAAGCAGTCAGCCAGCAATGATGCAAAAAGATCAGTACAAGCCATTCAGTTAATAGGGGGCTAATTTAATAGATACAATCATGCTAACCACACCAAAATGTAAAAGCAGCTATTGTTACTATTGTTTGGAAAAGTTGATTGTAATGGGCACAAATTTCAAAAAGCTAAAATTAGAACAAGTAGCAAGTGTTACATAGCCACCCTTCTAATAGCATGTTACTTTAGACCTCTGATACTGGGGAGGGTTCCAGAAAAGAAAAATTCAGCACAGCAGTTGAAATTTAAGTGTTAGAGAACCATGAGGCTTTAAAATCCTTTTTAAGAAGACATTTATCAGCAGAGTTATAAATAGCAGTGCTTTGTTTTACTTTAAAAAGATAACCTCATTTTGTATAACTGCTACTTGAAGGTTCACACTGCTGAGCATTCCTCTGTATGCTCTGGTCACACATTTCCCTCTTCCAGATTACGGTACCTCAAACACTGAGATGTACCAGCTCCTGCCTTCTCCTTCCAGGTAAGTACTGAACTGAAACCCTAAAACCAGCAAGTATTAGAACTCCAGGCCCACCCACCCCAGCTTGTTTGCCTGGAACTGAGTTGTTAAACAAATGTGTGCTCCCTCTGACACCCAATACAACAGGAGTGTGACTACAGGGAATGAGGATATTTCCTAGCTGCTCCCAGTTTAAGTAACCTTGACACTCTACAAAGGATAGCATATGACACTTCAGAATACAAGTCCCACATCCATCTAGGAAGCATTGCCTACTGGTTAAAGAAAACCAAAACAAACCAGAACTGTTTTTCCCCCTCAGTACGCTTTCAGCACTGAAGAGCAGTGAAGATGGATTTACATGCTTCAGAACAGTAGGGACTGAGGATCAACAGTAAGTGCAAAGGTGCACAGGGCACTTGGCCCTTTGTAGCAAGGGAACCATATCAGGGTATCAAAAGAGCTCTGAACGTTTCAAGATCCTGCTACTGATACATCTGTGTTAGGTCTAAGCTGAAAAGGTGGCACATGCACTAGCCAAAAATCTAATGTCTATTTAAATCATACTTAGATTTGAGCTTCCAGAGCTTTAGTTTTATTCTAAAGACTAAATTATATGTAATAAAGGAGTACTCAGAGCCTAACTAATACGCAATGAATTAACAGTGTCAGGAGTTCACGTCAAAACTGCAGTATTGCTGTAAAACAAATCACTGAATTGCCTGTCTGTGACTTGCTGGTGATGTTAGACCTGGCAGCTACAGGCATTATCTGAGACCCTTTCACAGATACACATTTACCACAGGCCATCAGCACCAGTGCTGATCATGCAAATAAACCACATGCTCCAATGTTTCTTTCCCAGGAGCTTTATCTATCAAAGAGTGTCCAGCAACATGTCCAGAATCCTTTTGCCAGTACAAAAGTATTTTCCTGTGAATCATGGACAAATTTATTTTTTACCACTTTTTCCAATTTCTCAAACTAGCTTGTTCTGAAGGATCAGTCCTCCAGTGAACTCAGCAGTCAGCTGCTTTGATTAAGGATCCCCATGGCTTAAATACCTTAAATTTCACACTTGAAAATAGGTTTGCCTGGGACAATAATCACCATCTTCCTTTGAGAAAATGAAAAAAAAAATAAAAATTGAAGTTTAATGATACAGTTGGATACAAGATTTTCTGGTATAATTTCCTGTGGTCTCACAGTGTGGAGACAAAAGGCAGACACGCACTATAGATGAAATTTGCTGTCAAAACCAAAACTGCACTTGGGGACCCTCTATGTGTAATGGGATTGGGGGGGAGTGGAAATACCAAATCAACTACAACTGTAAACTTGCATTTTTCAAATTTCGCAGAGGTTATTGCTTGGTTTTTAACCTAACACAATTTCAATTCTAGAATGCAGGAGGCAGAGTCCTGTGGGATACAGTCTCAGACATCACTTGCCTGATGTTATGGCCGGAGAGCAGTACTGTGTCCTCGGTGACAACAATAACGTTGCCAGACTGCTGAGGTAAAACTCTCATAATGCAAAATAGCTTCCAGATTAAGGTTTTGACTGGTCATATTAAAAATACACTGACATTTTTGCAGCAGATTTACAGGAGATATCACGATGTCCCTGCTGTGCAGTACGTTTTGCTCCAGTCTGTTCCTGTCCTCTAATCTGCAAATGACCATAAATCGGAATGTTATTCTTTAGGTCTGTTAGAGGTCCTGAGGCAAAAGAGATATATATTGAGTAAATTTAAAATAACAACAATGCTAATGTATTTGCAAATCTTTACTCTTTCACATTTGTCTATTTTTGCTCTGGTTCTTTAAAATCATGCAATATGTTTTACAGTACTCTGCCAATTAAAAAAAAAAATCTTAAATAGTCCACTTAAGTTGCAAGACAGAATACTGGATTTTGATTGTTCTTTTACATTACACAGTTTCTGTGGGCTATTTCATTAGCTAAATCAAGAGAAAATTTATTTTTTTAAACTATTTCACTGCTCCATTTTTTTAACTCACAGAGCTTGAATCCAACATAAGCAATTCCAGGAGAGGGTTGAAAGATAAAAATCCACATTTCAGTGAGGAATCAGAGAACTTGGCCTAAATTAACAGACAGCTTTGAGGAGTCGTCTGTCTTCCTTTCATTACACTGAAGTCTTTTCAGAAGCAGAGAAAGATGATGTACCTTAAGTTATCCCTTGTCAATCCAGCAGGATTTGCAGTGTTCCAGGGATAAAAATACCATGCAAGAGTACTTCATAGGCTGTGTATTTTTTTTTTTTTTGGTCCACTTGATCTGATATTTTAGTAAATATCCTGTAATTAAACTTTTTTCCCTAAGTTACTCTGACTGTGTGAATATTTCTTCTCTTTGCGGGGTATTTGATTAACTGCCTTCAAAGGATGAGCTCCATCTTCCAAAACATCCTTACAGTCCATCTGTTGAAACCACATGATGGTTATAAATATTTTCATTTGTAAATGAAACTCTTACAATTCACCAAATGGTTTTCCATCCTTTCTTTTTTACTTACTGCCTCTCTTCATCACCTCAGTGTTCTAAGATGAAAATTATTTCAGCTGTGCTTTATATATTCTCCAGGTGTGTGTGTGTGATTTCCATGACTATTAACATCTCACCCCCTCGTGAATGTTGATGAAGTTTCCTTCCGAGCAATGCTGTGAAGCAGGGAGTGCATCTGTCATCCCCTCCCAACACACACTGGCAGTAGCAACCATTTCATTCCAGAAGTAAATTCTTCTTTGGAAACAATGAAAAAACCTTTAAAACGTCTGTGGGATCACTTGCAAAGTCTTTAATGAAATTGCTAGTGAAGAAGAGAGTTCTGTGGTAGACATGTGGTCACACCTCTGATAAAATCCAGAAGACAAAGCAATACCTAGAGAAGAGGCAAGAGCTAACAGTGCATAGCAAAAAGAACTCAAGAGTTCCCATTTCTGCCACCTGCAGGAGCAAATGCCTTGGCCTCTTCCCATATGACTAGCTCTGCAGAGGCAATGCAGCATGAAATGATGCCTGTAAATGGCAGCTACCTAACAAATTGGCCACATGCAATGAGTGGAAATAAAATGCTATCAAGGCTCATTGAACATGTGGCTTGCTGTAGCCTTTTGATGCCATTACAAGCGAAGCATTATTATAAGCCCTGGCTACATCTAACCATGTTCCTACGTTTCTTTGGATACATTAGTCTTGGAGAGCAGGAAGGCCGTGTTCTGAGAGGGATATAAAGGGGACAGTGGACATCACGCTCACATCATCACCACAGATATGTGGTTTGCAGTGAAACGTGTTGAATACATTGTACAATCTTCACACTACTGAGCCCAGATTGCAGTTATCTACCATCCAATAGAGCCATGCAGAGCTACATACAAGGGTCCAGAAAGAGAACAGTCTGCACTTAGTACCAGTTTAGAATGTGGCTTGTTCCCAGGTCTCTAAAAGTCAGGCTCACATCACACAATCATGTTAAGTATCAAGTAACTGTGCTGTATACTTGCCTGTGGAAATGGCTGAAACAGCATGAAAGTTACTCTCTTTCCTAGTAGTATAAAAACCTTGGGAGGAGAATGGAATTTTAAAAAGACACTTTTCACTTGGCTGAGACTTAAACACAAATGCTGGCACAATACTTGAGAGAAACATCCTACTGGAGCTCAACAGCCCACTGGAACTCTGCAGCCTCTCTGATCCTGTGAGGCATAGGGGTCACAAACAATCCAGGCATGCCTGGAAATTCAGCAATGACAGTGGGAATGTGCTGCCACTTAGCCAGCATCTGCACCTCTTGGTGGGAAAATGAACATGGGAAGCAGAAATCCCAAAATTGAGATGGCAACTCATACACTGCAAACCAAGCATAACCATGTCTGAAAATTACACCTCTGAAATTAAAACATTGACTGCTCCTGCCAAAATGGAGAATATAACAAATTAGAATCAGGGATTTTGAGAGATATTTGTTCATTCTTTGTTCTGATATAGTGTCTCAACTAACATGTTTTGATGCTGTCATTAAAATGCTCATAAAACATCATTATTAGCTGCACTTTTCTAACTGAACTTAAATAAAAATTAGAAAACAAGCATTTTTACTTTTCTTTTTAATGTATTTCGTTAGCACATATGAAATTTTAAGAGAGCAATTTTTTTTTTTTCACCTCTCCATTCCAAAGAGGAATTTACATTCTGACTCAGCCTTCCTCATCTCTGTATTATATTCCCATAATTTTTGCTGTAATAGAGACCTATATATACTAGTCAACTAACAGGAAAAGAGAAAGCTGTTACTTTAATTTTCATTGCTATTTCGAGTTTAAGTGTGTTTACAAATACTAAATACTTCTTAATATATCTTGTCTTTATACATTCTTGTGTCAGCTTAACCAAAATTTTACAGTCATACAAGCACCTATTTTGATGAATATATTTGATATTTGTTAGGCATGTTATATTCCAGTTTTACAGAATCAGAAGTATTCTCTCAAGTTTCTTCAATGATTCATGTTCTAAACTAATCTTGGAATCACAGAAAAATGGTCTTAAACTACCATGTATTTAGGAGATCTGTATAAAGGAACTCATTAGAAGTGGGAAACCAAACTCCTTTTTGTGTGGTTATTTAGTCTTACCTGTATTTCCACATTGTAGAATCTCTACAACAAAACCACCTCCAATGAGCATCAGATGAGAAATATCTTGAAGTACTCCTTGACTCCATATACTTGCAAAAGGCATGCAATTAGGAAATTTGTAATAGAGTTTTCAATTAATATGCAGCATTGACAGCATAAGAGCTACCATTATTCCCTCCACTGTTTAAATGGAAGAAACAAAAGTGGGATAATTGGGGCAATCAATAATTTTAAAATAATAGCTCAGTATAAAATAATATAAATAAATTGATAAATATAAAATAAATTTATGAATATAAAATGAAATAATAGCATTTTTCTAACATCTGATTTTGATTGCCCAGAAGTAACTGGAACTGTCTGCACTGTTCACATTAGGAAATAGACTCAATCTACTGAGATTCAAAATGACTGTGCCTTGGAACCACATGTAGTATAACTGGCTTGATTATTTGCATTTTAACCTTATTTCAGAGTATATCATTGTTCCACAAACCTGGAAAGCACGACAGATATCTCTCCAGAGAGATCACTAATTATTTCCCTTGTTGGAATGATGATATGCAAATCCCAGATAAACAGTTTTTGGCCCTGCAGTTCACATTCAGGTACTTTTGCAGCTATTACATATGTATGGATTGTTATCTTGTATGCTTAGACCAATCTTCAATTATTTTCTTTAAACTAGAACAGAAATCTAACATAACTAAGCATTTTTACAGTCCTGACTCCCTTTTTACTGGTACAAGAATCTGGAGACATATGAAGGGTTGATTTCAGAAGTTAGGAATCACCAAATCTTTGCTTTCATCTGTTTGTCAGCATTTTAGCTTCAATACTTGCATAATGCGCTATTACAAAATTTCACCTCTAGCTCCAAAAACTTCCTTTTCTTCCTTTCTTAATAAACTCCTTATACGGATTAAAATTATCCTGTAGAAAGAATGCAGGAACCACCATTATATGTCATTTCTGCTGCTGAAAGCCCACGACAACTTTGCCTTGTGATCATGACCTACTGACACTTTTTTTTTAACTGGGATGGAAAAAAACCAACCCACCCTTCCCCTATCTTTTTGTCAGCTGGCACTGATATTCTTAGGCGAGCACGATGGAATACGAAGTGCTATACGATCCCACTGCGCACACAGCCCTTCTCCACCCACTGCTGTACCTCCAAGAGTAACTTTATTTGGACACTGTCAGACACAAGTCCCCACGGTCCAAATCTGTTTTTTTCCAAGAAAAATGTCATCCCATTCATCCTACTCAACACAATATAAAGTTAAGCAGTAAACAGCTTCAAACATCCTTATGGAAACTAAGACAAATGCCCACACACCTTTCTCAAGTAAAAGAGCTTGTGGGTATAAGCAATTTCTATGACTGCCCCGCTACGTAACTGATGCCCTGGCAAAGAAGGATGGTGCTTACAGTGAATTGGAAAGGTGAGCAGCTCGGTAATAAAAAGCATACTCAAGATTACATTACCAGAAAGAGTAACAAAATACCTATCATATTTTGAAACTTTTCAAATACATCCAAGCTTGGCTAAGAGGAACTTAGAAACTCTTGGTATTCAGTTCACTGCCATGAACAGGACTGACTCCATCGCTTCCAAGTCATCAGTTGTAATGTACCTGGGAGCGTAACAAGTACAATCCTTACAATCAATCCTTCCCTAGTCTGTTGGTATCAGTCAATCTCACATGTAGCAGCACTGTATCCCGTGATTTCTGTTTAAAAAAACCCAAACAACTTCTGCACCTTTTAGAACTCGTGAGTTTGAATTGTTTTTGTAACCAGAATGTGCTGAGCAAGAGCCACAAGTATAGACACTGCTACTATTCACAGCAGTACATCCAAAAACAAGTTTGAGCACAGACGTTTTTTGCTTTTTAGAATTTCTCCACACATCTCACTGACTTTGCGTGCTCTTAAGGGTTGTACATTTCTGAAGGCTCAGGAGCAAGTACAACCATAGATGACAAATTGACTAAGAGTAAAGACAAGCACTAAAATCCCTCCACAAATTAGTTACATTCAACAGTATTCTTAACAGATTAAGTTTACTGCATTCTTTCAGTAAGATAGGAAGATTCAAAAACATTTGGCACTCGTGCAACATGACTTAGGGAACTACTTGCAAGCATTCCTGATACATAAAAAATGGTCAAATTGCAAAGTGATGGTAAATAACATATTAGCAGCCACTTGATTTCCCTAAAGGCAAGGAATTGCAGAGAGAGAGAGAGAGATAGAGAGTGCGAGAGCGCTGGCATAGCACAAGATGCTGTTTTGGAAACTCAATTAGAGACAAGAGGGTGAAAGTCAGAATCCACTGGCCCCTAGGAATGTTGAATGACAGATAAGAGCAGCATCAAGATTGGCCTACACACACTGAGCCAAAATTAACATCAGGGTTATTAGGGTGAGCAGCCACTAGTTCCAAGTTGTGCATACAGCTGTCACAGGAATGAGTTAGGAGTTTCTGATACTGCCCTGTGTTTGCATATGTTATTGAGCCCCTAAACAAATAGCAAAATAAAATAAAACCCTGCAAATAATCTTAGTGCTTGTAACACATGCTTACTCTAATATTTTATTGAGATTTTATACCGTAGACCATTACTTACTGTGAGCAGATTCAATTTAAGAATGCTGCTGAGCTGGAAATACAATGCTTATTAGTGACTATATTAATTTACTTTTGTGTTTGTGCTTTTCAGCAAATATATATATATTTTCCATGTTTGGATTCTTTCTAAATGAAGTATTAGCCATAATACCAGCAGGTTTCTCAAATCCAATTGAGCAATTAAAATTTGAAAAGATCACACTGAAAAATTCTCTTTATAAATAAGGTCTGTGAAACTTCAGTTTGTTTTAAACTAATATTAATGTAATATTGTACTATTGCATCAAATGCATAAAAAAAATTAAATGGATTTCCACTGCCAAAATACCCCAAGAGGAAAGATACCTTTACCACTGAATTTACATTTAAGCCATTAATTTGAAATTATTGGGTTTTTATAGAGAAATTGCTTTATTCGAACCATCACTTTCCTCTTGAGAAAATCTGGAAAAACTAAGACAAGTAAGTAAATATAATATTTGAATGACAGATCCATCAAGAAAATTCACAGAGGATTAACAATGCCTGCAATAAGAGAGAGCTATCTTTACTGTGAGCAAAGTACAGTGCAATAACAATATAAAGTTCTTAGACCTACAGTTGTTTTGTTTCACACAGTACTCTAAAATGGTCAGATACCACACCACCTTCCAGTAAATACAGTACTGAATGTATCCAGATTACATTCTGAAAATTAAAAAGTTAACCAACTTATACACACAGTTGATTTTGTTTCAATCCTATTCCCTTCTCTTAATAAATTTCATTTAATTACTAATCGCAGGGTTTTAAGTTGTTTATGAACTTCATGTTAATTTTTTTTTCATTAGATGAAAAGGTTTAACCTCAAAGGTACTAACAGGGATATTCACATTATTCAAGATTCTCCAAAGGGAAACAAAAGACTTCAAAATGAAGCACAGGAGATGTGTGCCATTCTTACATGGGTACAAAACTATTATTAATATAACACTGACTTATGCAAATACTGTCTTACTTTTGTGCAAGTACTGCTATCAGAAGAAAAAAAATAGCATGGACTCTTGCCCCTATTAATAATAGTTCAAGAGCTGTTCCCTTATAGCTACGGTGTATTAGAGTATTTCATATGAAAAATTATACAGACTTTGTAAGTATATTGGCAGAGTACTGATTTTTACTACCATTTATCACAAAAATGTGACATAAATGATATTCAGAAATACAGACCAGAACAAATTTATATTAGATTTTAAAAAGAAGATTTTTATTAAGCACAAACAGCTTTTAATACATTATCAATACAAATAGGAAAACATCTGTTTAATGAATTTGATATATCAAAGATTTGATGGGCAGGCTGCATACTGGCACAATAAAAATGATATTTTTTATTTTTTTTTAATTTTTTTTTTTTTTTTAGTATTTAAAATTAAAATTACAGGGTTACCACTGTCTACGCTGCAGGAACTTCACCTACAGTCTAGAATTACTACATCACCTGGGCATAGGGGAAGCAAAGAACCAGAATTTCATAATATGGAACTTCTAACACTTTAATTAGCACCACTCAAAGCTTGCATCAGCTGTCTAACTAAGCAGCTGACAGGTCAGGTAAAGCTTTACAGCAAATTTCAGTGCAAAGTTTACAGTTCCTTTTCATAAGATACTTGGAGTCTATGGTTTCATAGCATGATAATTATGGCTTGATAGATGTACAGTATTAAGATGCTGAGAACATTTACTTTGAAAAAAAGATGAGACTTGTAACGGCTGTGAAATGCATTTTAATATATTATGCCAAATTCTGTAATATGCAAACAACATGCTGGATTACAAACTTAAGTCCTACTATGAATTCATAGACAAGGATCAGTATTAGCTCTCTGGAGTAGTGGCTTCTGGTTGTCTCAGCTGCTGCTTTTTCAGGCTAACTAGCTTCATCTTCTCTCTAATGTGTTCTGCTGCAGAAGCCATATCACTTGGGCTCCCAAAGTACTGCTCAGACCTAAAAAAAATACAAACCATAAAAAATTATCACTGAAAAGTAAGACAGTATATGAATATACCTGTGAATGCCACTAGAAAACACACTATAGGTAAGAAAAAGAGCCACTTTTTCCTCTTGTAATTTAAAAGCCAACTTTAAAAGGCTTGAGAGACTCAGCAACGAGACTTGACAGCAGACCTTGATGCATTTATTAAAAATACTCAATGAGCTTTTTATAGCCAAAAAATGCTCTCAACAGAAGGTTGAGGGTGGTGAGACAGGAACAGGTTGCCCAGAGAAGCTGTGGATGCCCCATTCCTGGAAATGTTCAAGGCCAGGTTGGATGGAGTGCTGAGCTACTTGGTCTAGGGGAATGTGTCCCTGCCTGTTAGAAGGAGGGCTAGAACTAGATGATCTTTAGTGTTCCTTCCAACCCAAACCATTCTATCACTGGAACAGCAGGGCACTATTCTGCAAATGCAACTAGATACTTCCCAACACCATTTTTTACCTCCCTTCTCTGGCTATCACCCAAGTCAGTCTGACAATTTTGCATACTGTGACGATCTATGAAATCTGTCTGTACACGAATTCTGAGGCTATAAAATTTCTGCATTATCAAAGGACTCTTCACATGTTAAGTCATGCTGTCAAATCATGCCATCTACCTCTCAAACTGAAAAGAACACATGGCTGTATAATTCAAATACAACAAAGAACAGCTGAAATGTTAGAGAACCACTAACCAAGCTGTCAGCAAAGGGAGAATTTGAACAGTGTTTCAGAAGAACAGGTATCAAATCTAGTTACAAAGCACAGAAGCTGTAAACTTTGGAAATGGCAGTAGGACAAGGGACTTTTACAAAGACATAGGTTACTTCAGACAGGCATAAGTGGACAGAAAAGTTATTCTACGTAGAAATAGACTCATTTAACTAGGCAACTCCAAAGAAAGACTGCAAAAATGCATATAGGATCGCAGGATGTGCAGGTGTTTTTCCTGATACAGAATAGAAGCTATGAGAAGGACAGAGAACAGTCACCTGAACTTTCAAAAGATACTGTTAAAAGTCTGAAGAGATGAGCAGGCTGCTGAAAATGTCCCCAAGCATTTTGTGACCTTCTTGCATTTTCCTAAATTTATTAAAATATTTCTAATGATTAGTGAAACCTCTGCAAATTGTTTGTTAAATGCTTCAAAAATAGCATGCCTAGGAATGATGAGCAGGGGATCCTGAGATTTAGGACAGCTAAGAGACCTTTTTTGACATGTGGGATATGCAAAAGTGCTGAAATGACACAGGGGTCAGAAATAATATCAGGATTCAGTCAGACAGCTAAGATACAGGTGTATATATATACCTACAGCTATAGCAGCATTTTGATAGGACTCAGTGTGGCAAATGTCTTGTTTGGTTTTACTTTAATAGTCTGTCTGCAAATTACACCTATTTTAAGAATAAGTAACAGTTGCTATTTTTACCAGGTCATTAAAATCTGCTATTCAGAGGTTAAACAAAAATACTTCAACAAACACTTCTTGGTCTAGTTTTGGATTGGCTTTGTTTGTTTGTTTTTCCTCACAGCTATAAAATCCTACACTGTTTTCAAACATACTATTAAAAGGGCAGTAAAAATCAGTACTAGATCAAGCCTGAGTCCGTCTTCAGGGTTAGCACTCCTTATTGGAGGCAAGTACACTGCAGGAGGAATATGCTATTTTGGAAATAAGATGACAAATTTCCATGACCAGCTTCCTGCAGATCAACTTCAGGTAACCCATAATGCAATTGCCTGACACTATCTCATAAGGTTTCAGCCTCTAATTCAAAACAGTGATTTCAAACCTCTTTCATGCTGGTGCAGGATCCAACACCCCCAGAAACTCATTCCATGGCTTGGTTATACTCAGGTAGAAGTTAACTAAAAGCTCAGCATAACAATGGACACATCTATTTTATTAAACACAGAAAGACATGAGTTTTATTGTGGCTGAGGCTCCAAATTCAATTTGCTTTTGTAGCTCAAGACAACTACCAAATTTAAATTAGTATGAATAGCTCTCAAGCAAAGTACTCTTTTGTTTACCAAATGAATCAAATGTAAATTTGTCTTCGATACACTGGCTTAAGACTTCAGATAGATAGAATTGCAGATAAATAAATCAAAATACCATAATTCTTATCTGGTATCTTTTTTGGGGGGAGGACTGGTCATTCTCCTGTTACTTCTACATGCTATGCTGGTGCAAAGACTGTATAAATCTAATAATCACCATGAAAAGGTCACTACTTTAAAAAGGCAGAGCACTAATACTCAGTTAAATTTCTTTTCCATCTTCACAGAAAGCAGGCAAGTCCAATTTCCAGCTTTCCAAAAACAACATGCCCACTTTTTCAATTTCAGCAATAAGCCTTCAGGATTCTTCTGTATATGAGGCTATTATGAAACTTTACCAAAAACATTATTCAAAAGGCATTAGAAAAGACATTCCGCATACCCGTCGGGATAAACTACAGGCACTGTTAGTCTGTCCAACAGTGATTTCCCAACTGCTTCAATTTCATCAAATTGCTCCATTTCATTAAAAGCCTCAGGCTGCTCTGGACATTCCTGCAAAATCTGTTTGGAAAAAAAAAAAAAAGGTAAAGAAATACAGAATAAATTAAGGAAGGGATAGCATGCAGTTTTTAAAGTGTCATTAACTGAATGTTTTTTCAGCATCTTCACTATCACATTTACATGTGGTCAAGTGACATTCATATAATTCAAGAATAGAAAATACTGATTAAGCTACATTAAGAAGATTGTTCAGAGCTATCACTGCTATGCATTAAAATGTCTTACATTATTTCTGAGAGGGAACAAAAAGTAGTCTTGCTGGATAACATTCCAGCAAAGAAATATAAAATGCATAAAAATAGTAAACTACATCATTGAACGAACAAGACAGATGTATGAAATGGAAAAACCACAATTAATGAAGAGCCCTTTACAAGACATTTCAAAACTAAAATCCTCATTGGGCACAGAACAGGTGGGACTAAAAGAGTCTGAACACAAGTCTTCCCAGATGAGATTGTGACCCAATACTAGTACTTAATACTGCATTTTCTTCCACTTCTCTCTTTGCCACTTCTAACTTTTTTCCAAAGCAGCATGGATATTAACAGCATATTTTCCACACAGACTTAGTAATATGTCGCTATAGTTCTAGGAGAATTATGGTTTTGAACAAGAGCATTTTTTTATCAGCCATCCATTTACTTTTCTTTAAATTTATGACTGTCTAAAAACAGCAAGTAACTAATGCAATAATGAAAGAATGCTCATAATATGGATTGAGAGAATCTACTCTTTTAGGAGTTTATGAGCCACTGAAATGCAATCTGGTATCAGGTAAAACTATTTTAAGCTGTCTCTGACAGCATAGATTATATATTTCTGCTTTTGTGGACCTCCATCAACTCCCAATGCCTGGAAACTCAAAGTATCTTCCATTAATACAAAAAAGAAATTCATAAAACCAAGGAGCATATGAATGAATGTTGAATCCATGCTCTCCTTCAATGACAGAATGAATTTATTTTACTATGTGTAAAGTTGGTTTTTTTGCAGTTACATGCAATTTTACTGTCAATATTCAAGACACATACTCTAAACTACTTTTCTATAATGTATCACTTCACAGAAAGAATAGTTTCTGGACAAAAAGGCCCTGCCTCTCATGATCGACATTAGCGGACAGTGTCTTAAATTCAGGCATTTGAAAACTCTCAACATTTTCCCCCTTTAGCAGACTGTTACTGAATAGCAACTATTCCTCATCCTCCTCTGTGGCTTCTCACATCACCTGACTGGGCACACCAGTGAGACATCTGGCTATAGGAGTTTGAAAGCCATACCAAGGTAGAGGTGTGTTCAAAAAGAAGAAAGCACGTTCAAACCCCTCCAGGTGCAAAATACAAAATGTAGCAGCACGGCATGCATGGAAACTAAAGTGATGAGAGTTGCCCTCACTGACACTGTTTGTGAGAGGATATTGCATGCAAAATGCGCACTGCTTGAAGGGCAATACACCTTCAACTCTCCACGGAGCTTATATGACCTGAGAGCTTTGTATTATGCAAATCAAGAAGTGTTTTGGCTTTTAAGAATTACAGTCTCAAAGACACAAATAAGTACTTTATGATCCATGACAGAATCCCCCTTTGAAGAGGGTGGCTGTTCTCCTTTTTGTTAAGTAGGCCCTATGCCAATATAGGTATGCGAACAACAATTACATTAGGCAGTGAAATAAACCATTAGAAAAAGTATGCTTGAATTCTTTTTTCTGCCTTTTTTTTTAATAATATTTAGAAAGGGTAAAAATTACAGGCAACTTCAATTTTCTTAGATTTTGTTTGCTTAAACTTGGGTAAGATATTTTTCTTCTGAAAAAACCCAACACTCACCTTTTCAGCACTCGAATGAAACGCAACAGCTGTTTCCAGCCGGTGCACTCTCTCTTCAGAAGTCACTGTAAACTGTTTCCACACTCTGTTCAGTCTGGGAAGTGTGTCTCCTGAGGACCTTGAAGTGCATCGCAAGGACTGGCAGAGGACAACGGTAGCCTGCAGTAACTGTCTCCCATAATCATAAGTACTCTAAAAATTGGAGGGGATGGGAAAGAAAGTGCATGTAAGAACTCTGCACTTGGAAGCTAAAGAACAACTTAAAGCAACAGCAAACAAGTTTATGAAAGCTCTGCAGTTTAGGTCCAGAAAGTATATTGAACTAATCTGGTCTACTAGAAAATGCTGATGAAGTATGCATAAAATTGCAATGACCAAACAGTGCTTTTACTCTTATAAAAACCCCCAAATATCCCCTGTTGTCCAGTGTTCACACTGGCAAAAGAGCAGAGCTTCCTGAAAATTTTGAATAGCTGTTTGGATCTTACACGGAATGCTTGATATCTATTGCTAAGATGACTGGCTGGCTTCGCTGTCACCATGTTTGTGGTCACCCAGCATCCACGTGCACTGTGGCACATGACTATAACAGCAAACCACCTTCCTGTCAGCAGCAGCTCGTATTCATCAGTTCCAGTGTAACATGTGCAATTAGAAAACATCACATCTGTTAATTAACAAGTCCAAATTAGACCTTCCTAGAAGCAGTAAATGACTAAAAAACACCTGAAAAAGGCTCAGCTTATCAAAAGTAATTTTAAAAAATAATTTTAGACTGTTTGAAGTATGTCTCTCACAAAAGTCAATGAACTTTGCTTGGTCATTTGCATTGCCTATGTGAAGATTAACTGAGGTGGTAAACTTGCAGCATTGTTAATGCAACTGCAAAATCTCATTGGGCCTATCACCAATTTCAGCAATCACAGTTTTTTCATTAAAGCATTGAGGCAGATCATTAAGACCAGTGATAGTTGTATAATGACTGTCCATACAGATACCAACTCTATTTAGGAGATAATCTGAAACAGTACAGATCCCATATTGCTGAAAGAATAACTCATTTCACCTGTGCAACATCAACAAATTTTCGATGTTTCTCCAATAAAACTTTTGTTTCTTGAGCATCATCTCCCAATCGGATGTGTGTCTTCAGCAGAGCATCCAACAGTTCACTTAACCATTCTACGGCCTTTAAAACATAAGTCAAAGAATAAAAACTAATAAATTATAAAGAAATTAATGCAGAGGGGTGAGGTAACTTCACTACTATCATATGGTTTTCATACAGAAAAAAAGTTGAACGAACTATCCCAATCGGGTAGATCATGCATGCAGTTACCAAATATACTATTTACAGACATTGCTATACCCTTTATTTTCACTATTCATATTCCCTAAATAAAAGTACATTTGAAAGTTACAAAAATCCCCAAAAGCATGTAAAACTATCAGCCCCCATAAATTTAACCAGTGGACTACAGAGAGCAGAATGATGAAATTCTGTAGGCATTTCTATACCTGAGCAGCGTCCTCTTCACATTTAAATAACTGTACCATCTGAAGCATCTTCAGTCGCCGCACATCCACCATGTCCTCACACCTTAAACAGTAACACAGAAAGCCTCACCAACACACGTACAGCAGACACAATACACTCTGAATTTGACAACAATGTTTTCAATGAAAAACATTAAGATATAAGTGTCCATGAAAAGGCCATTAAAGCATTTTTGTGCTGCTTAGCTTGGCCAAAATATAAAATGCCTCACATAACAATAAGAAACAGGCAATAAATAGAACTGAGCACTCCAAGTCACCAAAATCATGATCCTCAAGATTCCTGCTATGGCTAAGCTGCAGACAGTAACACCATCCATAGCTACAAGATCTTGCAGCAGCACTGCAGGTCCCTGTTGCACTGGTAAGATCTGCCACACAGAGGCTAACATGACCAGAACAGACTAGATCCTACTGAAATTCATAATAGAGTTGCCTTCAAGCTGCCATAATTCTGAATTGTACTGTTTGCTGGGGGCAATGTTTTCTTCATGAATATGATGAGGACTGTTTTTCATCTTACTGAAGATAGTAATATTTGAACTCTTACATGATGATGTCCTTTGCTATACTTATCAGGAAGCATTTAAAAATCTAATTCATATAAAAACTAATCCTAGCTATCTTATTCTGAATTAAGCACATTTTGCAGTTCTTTCTCCAGTGAGAATTCAAAAAAAGCATTGAAAGTTCTTCTCTTTCCACAGTGAGAGCTAAGCTAACATATGTAGCAGAATGCTTTCCATTTCAATTTCAGAGCCTACTAAGTAGACAGGAAGATTCACTCCTGTCTAGTGCAAATGGAATTACTAATGTCAACAACAGTCAGCTTTATAAGCAAATGCAAAAGACTGTATGCATGATTTCTTCCAAACTGATTGCAAACATAAGCACTTCCAAAGAACACTTTGTTAGCATGCTTCATTTTGTTACATCCTGTAATGCTTACAGAAAGGAAATGTGTTGCTCTAATAATGCAGAAAAAGTCTATGGGTTCTAAAAGCATAACTAAAGCAGCAAAATGCCACTGGAAATAAACAATATAATGTATGCATATATAAATAACAAGAAACGTTCCATAAAGATTTGGGAAAAAAAATTAAGTATCACAAAAATTACTATCAAATGCTACTGAGATACTAGTCCTTTTTGTACTTTTTTGTCTCTCATACAGGCTAAAGAACCCTGTACAATCACTCACCATCTGAAAGCTGTTTCCTACCTTTGTCTGGAAATTTTACTGATGTTTTAGTCCTCTAATTGAGCTCCCAGAATTCTATATCCCTTTGGAGAATGTGGACCAGAAGAGTGTAACACTTAAAAAAGAAATGGACTACCAATCTATAAATTGACATAATGACATTCTTCTTTTAGTTTTCTATTCCTTTTCTAAGAATGCTCAGCACTCTGCTTGCATCTCACAGTCCGACAGAACACTAAAGTAATTTTCACAAAAGTTTTGCAATGTTTACCTTTGAGTTCACAGCTGGTTCAGTTTATTACTATGTATATAAAGTCTTTCCCTCTCCCATATCCATTTCTTTTCTCAGTACTGAATTCCAGCTGCCATTTTATTGCACCATGAGGTCCTCTATAGCTTTTTGCAGTTGGCCTTCTAAACACAAGTACTGCTCAAGTAAGTAGGATTCAGAGGACATACTTAAAACAATACTTTCTCTAAGCACTACCAAAGCACATTTCTTACACCAAGCTCCCTAAGACAACAATTTATGAATAGTATTCATTTGCAAAATCAGCAATTGATGCTTCTTAGTGCTTGTTGTTCCCTAGAGGCACCTTTTTGTTCGGCCAGTGCCCTCAAACTTCAGGTACTTTCTATGGACCATATTACATTGTCTCAAGGGCTCCAACAGTAATACTGGCAATGTTATCTAATTCTTTCACACCGTTGAGTAGGAAAAAAAGGCAGTACTATAGGCAATCCAGTACTAGTACATCTTTAAGAAAAAATAATCACTGAAATTTTGGAGGATGAAGATGATGGCATAATCCATCCTTCTTGCAAATTCAACTCTCTCCAGCATTATTCCCTACAGCAACTTAATCCCCCACTATCATTTTCCAAAACCCACAAAACCCCAACATTTTGAAAACTGAACACTCTGCCTCGATTTTGTACCCTGTTCCCTCCAACACAATCTCATTAATCTTCCTATTTTCAGGAATGAAAATATTGTGCTCAAAAGACAAAGGTTTGTGCATGATTAATACATAATTTTACGGCAATCACCACTACTGTAGTCTTATACTTCCACCTCAAACTGCTAACATATAAAACATACTTCTTGTGTCACTTTCTTAGTTCCATATAAAAGGAATGCATAATTCTTGAGCATTTACAAGTACAGGAGAGCATTCAAATATTCCATCCAGTATCAAAATACAAAAGGGGCTTGGGTTTAGGAATATGCTACAACACATTAGACAAGGAAGCTTTTGTCACCTTTAAATATACTACAAATATAAATTACAATTGTACTACATCCCTTAATTGAAGATAAAACAAAATAGTCTCTTTGAAACAAACAAAATTATATGTAAAGTGACCTATCAACACACAAAAATCTTAATGACTAGAACTGCTGTTCTTACCTTTGTTTTCTAAGCTGCATATCTTCCATTACTCCTTGGATATGGTCCACATTTTCTTTGTTTTCAATGGTCACATCTTTTCCATAGGCCCACGATGCCTGATTAGATATCTGATCAAGAAGACTTTGACCTTTCTCACGTAAGCCTTGCAAGCCTAAGTCTAACAAAACAGTAAGAAAGGAAAAAAAAAAACCCACAAACCAGTAAATGGTCACTCTTATTTTTTTTCTCCTCAGTGAAGAGAGATAAAATGCAATGAGAATCTGATATGGAAGACTGGAAAGTGAAAAGGACATTACTATGTGTCTTTCACTGCCCTTTCCAACTCAAGTTTGAGTAAGCATTTGTTTGTATTAACAAAGAACTAAGGCTTTGCTATTTTATGACCAAGCAGATAACAAGAAAAGGAATAAAAGCTGACAGCAAGTCAGCTTTTCAGCATATAAATACCTAATTAATGTCTTTAATCCACACAATTGCACAATACCTAAAATATTTATTACTGCTAAGCAGTTGTAGCCTAAATGTTCTTCCATTGCTGGCAGAAGCTACTACTTTATAATACATCTGATATGGCTGATCCACTTTTCTATACTGAAATTTGCCAAGCCTTAGAATCTGCTGTTACATCTATTATTTGGCAGCTCTACTATCTCTTTTCCTAAAGGAGTATCTCCTTAATGCAGCAAACTGTTATATTCCAATCATTACAACTACCAGATATGATTTTGCTTCAAAGCTCTTTCTCCTACAACTCAATGAACAAGATGATACTTGTAGATCCCTTCCAAGTGAAATACTGAATTGCATATGCTTGACAGTGTAACAACCTTCAATGTGCCACTTATTAATATATACATTCAAAAGTACTGCTAAACAATCAGTACAAGCATTCTAAAACTGAGTGAATAAAAATCTTATAGTCTAGGGATCAGTTCTGGAGACAAAAAGATCATCTAAGCATTATAATCCCAAGGCACTGAGGATGATTAATGGGGGAAAAAGGTTTGTAGATGAAACACATGGTAACGGCATATAACAAATACATATATTAGATGCTAAATATTTAGAAGAAAAGAGTTTCAGATCATTTTACCAGACAGAACTACTATATAGCAGATGGCTTAATCAAGCCACAAGTAATTCAGTGACACATTACGTAGCAAGGAACCAGAAGAGCTAGATTATCTTTCCCTGCTTTTTTTGATGATTCTTTTTTCGTTAAGAAGGCAGTGGGATTATTGTTTTTTCCCCTACAATGAATGCATTAGAATGTGTGTATCTGAAATGCAGAAATATTTTGCTTACCAACACTTTTCAATTTCTCTTCCAGTAGTTTTAAAGTTTGTTGAATTGATGCTCCATCTGCTGGTGCTACATCCACACACAACATTCCTAGTAAGCCATCCAACTGCTGAGACAACTAAAATGAGGAACAACATAAATGCCGATATTTAAAAAGAAGTTTTGAGTTTCAGATGGTTGGGTATGCAATCTTCAAAATGTTTGGAAGTTTTTCATTTTAGAAATTTCTCTTTGTGGCTATAAGGAAATGAAAGTCAAGATGAAAGATAAACATTCCATCTGGCTGTAGAATCCCTAGATGGTGGGAGAGTGGGAAGCCGAGATTCTACTTTGTTTTTTAAGACAAGTACAGGTAAGGAATATGCCATTTTAAAAACAGAGACTATGAAAAGTACACCAAATTCCAATTCAATTAGTGCATATGACTAATTAAAAACAAAAAACAAAACAACCCAAAACAAAAGGGAAAAAAGTAATTTTTCAACTAGTAACCCTTTTATTTCAAATGCTATTGAAATGTAAGAAATATTACAAAGTACTTCCCTCCTAAAAAAGGGGGAACTAATTTTCTCAGCATTTCAATTATAATATATGATGACTTATGGCATTTTCCAGGTGAAATTACACTTCTCACCTCCCTAAATTTTTTTCCAATGTATTCAACATTTACAATACTAAGAGACTAATATGTTAACAGGTGAGTCTGTGAAAAATTAAACAGAAAAACTTACATCCTGGGCAACACTGTGGAATTCAAGTGCTGCTTGTAATAGGTTCTGTCTAAATTCCAGCTGACTGGCCTGCCGATAACACACATCACTCAGCTGTTGCTGCAATGCTTTCAATTCCACAAGGTCCTCCTCATCCCCTGCATTTAGAAGAGCTGCTATCTGCTGATTAAGCTCCACATAAACAGCAAACCACTCCTAGAAGTGCAAGAAAATAAAGCATTAGAAATACCAAATATAGTTTTCTTGTAATTGGATACATCCAACTGCAGGCTACTAAATAATCAGATTGAAAAGGGAGCTTATTACAGGTTACACTATAATTATGGAATATCACAGAGGACGAAAAAACATTCCCAATTTCCTATCAACTCAAAAAAAGTGCTTAGTACATTTTAACATAAGCATTGATTGTAGTATTAAAAAATTGGAACAGGTGTGAAGATTACAAGGCATGGCTACTAATCCCAGCACAAACTTCCACTCAGACTTTTTAATGAACCAAAAGATGAATTCTACCATTTTTAAACAAACTTGTAATGCTTAAATGTACAGAAACTTTGCAAGGATCCTTTTTTTTCTTATTTAAGGAAAGCTTTATACTACCCAATTGAAAATGTGCAGAGTTGTCTTTCACATGCTTTGCTTATTGAATACATACATAGTAGTTAGTTACGTTGTCATGGTGGTGTATTTGAAGAAGAAAATAGTTCAAATATTTAACAATTCTGGGAGATTTAAAAGCAACTTGATACATCAAGATCACATTCACATCTTGCATGATTGAGATGCCTGTAAAATAAACTACGTTTGCTCAACAGCCCTTATTTTGGCCTACAGTAAAGTGACCTTCAAATGCCCTACTGCAGTGCATTTCTAGTGCTATGGAACAGCACCATCTATTGGAACACAATAGCTGATTTAATTTGTATTCTTGTCACTCTCCTCTTGGGATGCTTGGAATTTTGCAAATTATGCCTTCAGCTTTTGCATCATTTATCTACAAAGCATGAAAAAGAGTACAAATATCCATATTCTGGATTTTTTTTCTTTTTACCCTAAGTTACCTTCTCACAGGAACAGAGTATGAAAAGAGCAAGGAGGGTAGAAAAAAAAGAAGGTAATGAAAAAGTTAAATTAGCAATCAGTCAAAAAATTTAAGAGCAGAATAAATGTCTCATCCGCCCCAAAAAGGGCAACTAGGATGACATAATGTGAAAGCATCTTCCATTGTCACACACGTACTATAGATATACAGATTCAGTACAATCAGTTTACACAACATAACTCTTCGACACTGAACATACAAGTCCAGGTTACTGAGTGTGACAAGTCAACTACAACATGGAAAATCAAAAAAATTACAGCTTAATAATGTTTAGGTTTTTGCTTTGCTTTATTTTGTTGGGTTTTTTTAGTTTTTACTTTTAGCATTCAAGTAAGTAAAGAACTGCAATAATTGATTTTGATCAAGCTATCAGTAAAATTTAGAGACCCACAAAGCAGGTATAAAAAGTGTGGGTTTTATCCTTTCTGTAGGGAAAAGTTGGGAACAGCTGTGTGTGATAGCTCAAAACTATAGGGAAAAGACCAAGACTTGCTCAACAACAGCAGTTCTGCTGTACTGGTTATGAATAAAACAATCAGAAAATGAAACCCCCCAAAAAACCCCTAACCACACACAACCCCCCAAACCAACAAAACAAAAAAACCCATCCTATGCAAATTATTTTTTTTCCACTTCAGAGTAAATTCAAGTAAAAAAGCCTATCTTAAAAACATATCACACATTTTTTCCAAGTATCTTCAAAGTGCTATAATCAACAATAAATAAGAGGTGATGAAAGAAAGCAAGCATACAAACTGTCAATTCAATTATGAGGAGAGAAAAAAATAGGAAAACAATGAAAGTGTATATTCAGCTGTTATGAAATGCTTAAGAATCAAAGAAAAAGGTAAAGGACATTTTTCTAGTGCTGTTGGGAAAAAATGGTTTTAATCTCTAAACAGGCATTGAAGGAATTTAAGGTAGGGCAGTTGTCTCCCAATGACTTCTTTTGGTATTAAATGAAATATATTTTTTCTGACTGTTATTTCTGGAAACTCCTGCCAGGACCTGAGAACCAAGCTTTGTTCCATGTTGCCAGTGCTTTAGTGATCAGCACACCGCAGGCCCACCTGCAAACTTCAGTGGGATTTCAGTCATTTCAAGGACTGCATTTAGCCCCAGCTAAATAAAGTTTTCTGTTATAGATATCCAAGTGAAAACAAAGTATGTTCAATCTTGTTTTCTCTTTAAAGTGCCAATACGTTTAAAAGATACTCAAATTTATTTTTGCCAGTGAGGTAGGCAAGGGATTTTTGGGTTTGTTTTTTTTTTTTTCTTTCCAATTAGGATTTTAACTGCAAGATATTTTCCGCTTCAGAAGGTACTGGTTTTCAGAGTAGAACATTGCTTGGAGATCTTAAAGCAACGAGACAGAAGAGATGGCATTTACCTGATGAACACAGACACCTACAGCATTCACTGCTGCATCTAGCACAGAAACCATACTCAGTAAATGGAATCACTTGAACTTGTGTACTCTAGGGCACAGTGTTTCTCAGACTAAAGATTTGGGGTTTTTTCTTTATAAATTGGGTTATGAAAATTATAACCCAGTGACTATTTTTTTTTTGTCATGACTGTAAAGAGAGCTTTGGAAAAGTGGACAGAATTGTCAACGTCTACATCAAGGAAAGCCAAAAAAGAGCACTGTGAGCAACACTCCCTTTGGGAGCACTGCATATTCATAACCTAATTACAGCTAATCATCTGATGGAAAGACAAAATTCTACTGAACCTCAGGAAGTGTTCAAAATTAGAAGCAAAGGCATTAAGTTAGTATAGATACAAAACAGCATATTCAAGATTTCATTATGAACATAAACTGTATCTGATGTCTTGATCAATGAAAGAACTAAGACAGTTTCAGCTACTGGTAAATGTAGTCTAATGAAGACAAAAAACATTAAGTTATTCACCTCAGAAGTACAGGACATCTCAGACATTTTAGTAGGGAGGAAAAAGTAAATATATTCCTCCTATTCAACATGAAAATTTAAGAACTGCTGTAACATACTACACTCAAGAAAAATAACTGATAAAAATCAATATTTTTTTCTACAATGGAAACAAAAATAAATAATATGCAAATATAATAACCATACTAAGTTCTTAAACTGCTCAAGTAATTTCCTCTGTAACCCTTAACGTCATGCATGGTGCAAAATTCCTACATACTCATAACCAAGATACATTACTCATAACTGCATGTATTTAGAATTATTTTGATACTTGAAATGGAAAATCTCACACTGTGCTGACTCTCAATCTCTTCATGTTTCTGTTGCAAAGCTTGTGAGGCTCTAATGGAGTCACCTATTCCCCACTGGGTTCTCAGCTGTTCGGATCCAGGTCCTTCAAGCCAATTGACTACCTGTCAATAAGATAAAGACAACAAAAATAAAGTAGTAAATCAGTTATGCAAAAACTTATATAAACAGAATTTTGTACCATAATGACTAACAAAAATAAGTCTATGTTTATGAAAAAAACAGAACTTTTTTTGATCTCTGGAAGTCTTACTGAATCCATGCACATCCTCAAAAGTTAAGTAGAAACTACTTTTCATTAACCTTAGCCTGTCAGCTCCATGAAAACACGTGGCAACTAGGACAAGCTTTTTTGTGTACACACTTGTCATTTCATATCTGTATCAATAAAAGAGCTCAAAACACAATTTACGTGATAATGGACCTCTCATGTTCAAACAAGAATTTTTCTTAACCCAAGTCATTACAAAGCACAGCTGTATTCAACCTCACACAGAGAGCTGTCTCCTTATTTTGCTGAATGGATTAACACTCAAGTACAGGATACGTACTTATTCCAAAACAAAATTTACACAGAAACTTAGTATTTTATATATTTGTCTTTCAACTCACTCTATTCAAACAACAGAAACCCCTTAGAGAGTTTTAGTGGTCACATCTCATAGAATCTGTTTTTGCAGGGTCATAGCAATACAACTTTGGACTACAGTATTGGATTGCTTTTGTTATTATTTTGACACTATTTTGTTTGATGCAAACATTATTCAAAGCAAAGCAGAGTATCTCAAATTTTTGTTTCCTTACACACACTTGAATTATCAGGTGATATCTATGGAAAAAAATTTATGATGAATTTTTAAATATCTGTGTAACAGGGATAGCCACAATGAAACCTAGTGCAGAAGTCACTGCTGGACTGAAGTAAGGAAGTGCAGGAATACCTCCACATTCTGAGCCGTAATAAAAAGGCATAGGAAGTCAGCTTCCTCTCCTTAACATGACTTCTGTTTAAACATCCATGACAAAACAGCTTCACACAGATTTGCAGGAAATATAACACAATACACAATGTAAACCCATAAACATGAAGACAGATGAAACACTGGACCATTTTTCTAGTGCTGCTAAGCTACAGTTCAACAGAAATCAAGAATGATCATCATCATTACAATTACTCCATTCACCTCATCTTTCTCATTATGTATCTGTCTTTCCACTGCCATTTTTTGCCCCCCCCCCCCCCCCATGTATCAGAGCACATATACTTTGCTCCAAAAGCATTCTGAGTCTTCCTTTTATCAGTTCTAGCACAAATTAAGACTCTACAGTTCTAGGATCATTTTGTTTAAAGAGAAGCTTCCTGTTGTGCTCAACACCTCTGCACAGCTGCTGCTGGTTAAATATGGAATTGACCTAGAAAGTGAAGGCACTCAGATGTCCCCCTGTGAGGTCACTGTGGAAAACTCACATATGGAAATGACAGTTCTCATGCAAGTCTGCAACACTGTGCAAGGCTACGGCTTAGCAGTGCCCTCTGTGACCAAGACCACCTCCCCATTACAAGTTTCCAGCAACTACTGCATTGCCTCTGCAATGGCACACAGCTGTTCTGACAGATGCTTGAACTCAGGAGAGAAGAGTTACATGGGGATATGCAGAAAGAAGTGATGTAATTTTCATAAAATATGTTTTTAAAGGGATAATGACTAGACTACTGTAGGGCTTCACATTAATTTCTGTGAATTAAGATTAGAAAAATAGTAACTAATGCCTCTGCCTAAGAAGGGACAAAGCTAGAATTTATCATAGCATGCAGAGTTGCTTATAACCAGTGTTTAGAAAAACTGCTTATCAGAAAACATCTGAAAATCATTGCTATCTTTACACTGCAGAATGACAAAGGGAAATAAAACTATGGGAGAGAAGTAAGAAGGGTCATTAAAAAGAGAGGATAGGATATTGAAGGTACATGGGAAGAGAGGTCACCGTGGCTTTGAGACAGGACTAAGAACTAAGCAGGTCACAGTAAGCAGAAGCAGGAAATAGGGAAAATGAAACAGGAACACAAAAGAAAGACAGGAGTGGTAGCAATGTAAGATGCTATACAAGGAATGAAATAGGAATGTAACTGCAAAGAAAGCTAACAGAAAAACAAAACATTAACGAAAAAAATAACAGCAATACCAAGGAAAAACTATCTCTGTGTACACCCATTCTAACTCAAAATATTGCAAGCATGTTATAGGGCAACTTCTGCTTGATTAGTCAAAATAAATTCCATGGCACTTTGCCTCTGTTGGCTTCCTCCAGTACGTCATTAGCTTCTTACTTTTGGCCCTTAACTCTTTCTCTTAGCCTGATTTTCTCCCATAAACCCCGAGAAAACTAAATTAATATTCTAGATTTAGTAAGCTCTTGCCAAATATTTCTATGCCATTTAGAAAGCTTTTAACGCACTTTAAAAAACTCATTAGTTTGCTAAAACAGCAAAATACATCTTTTTTGTGTACTGAGACTCAGTTCACTTGCCGTGTAACATCCATAGTGTATACAGAGCAAAAAAATAACTATTTCTACTACAAATATTGCAAACTGAGGCAGAGTCACGATAAACAAGTCTACTGAAATGCAATAACAAATGCATGTTTGCCAAAATACATTATAAATCAATCATCACAACTTTAACACAGGAAAAAAAAAACCTCACCTGATTATACCCACAGCTATGCTAATATGCTCCTTATAGGACTATTTTAATCCCTTATATATTTTTATTATTTCCAGCTCAACATACCAACAGATGACATTTGCTTTTTCAATTTTTTTATAATAATCTGAATACTACAGAAATGAAAATCTCCTCAGTAGATTTCTATTTTTGCTGCTAGATAACACAAAATTGATTAGTTTTTATTTTTACCCATATCTAAAATGCTGTGAAGTGCAAGTACTTGACTTGCACTCCTCATGCATTAGAAATGCCAGTGTTGAAAGGTTAAAAGCAGTATCTATTACATTAGATATTGCATATTTAAACTATAGAGAGTGTTAAATATATAAATCTAATTTCAAGTTATAAACACAAGAGGCATAAATTAATTCCTTTTCCTTGATTTTCTCTACTGAGAGTCTGCTGAGAAAATGTTGGAAGTGCTAATTACATGCCTGTTTCCAAAGGACCGAAGTAATTCATTATGACCTTTAACACACAATTGATTAGTAAGTGTATAGTCGTTCTTGTCAGGATATCCTTGAAATGGAGAGTTTAAGCACTTTTACTTCAGTTAAACTACCAAATACTAGACAAATTAAGGAATAAATAATGGCTTATGTTCATTAACAGAAACTTTAAATGACACAGGCAGGGGAAGGTTTTCAACTCTTAAGCAAAACTGCAGTCAAATGTGTCTCATTTGTGAATGTTTCTCTGTTTGCCAGCAGGTCATGCATTTACCCCTCCACCACTGCCACAGTACACAGCAAAGGGACAACATGAAGGCTCCTCAGCATGATGGCAAAGAGCACGTTTATAATAGCCTCCACATATGGGAACAGCCTTTGGAAAGCCACTGGGATAGCCACAACATAAAGCCTTGAGTAACACTGGCATGCTGACATCTGAGGAACGAAGGGAGGCACAAAGGTCTTGCCTCCAATTTTCAATTTTGCAGGAAACACAGTCTGGGACTTGAGCTCAAACCTCCACCTCACAGCAGGCAAGAGCAACTCCAAGCTTACCTGCATTACCTTCTGCTGAATCTCCTCCAGCTGTGTGCGCTTGCTTCGTTGCCTACAAACTTCCTGGTAACGCGTGTATTGCTCTCTGAGCGAGTCCAACAGCTTCATGACCTGTGGCTGAGCAAGCAGCTCATCATCCATGGGAGACCAGGACACCCCTCCATCTGAACCATTGAATCGACGCTGTTGTAACTCTGAGAGTAACTCATGACCTTTAAGGATACATATAATGACGTGGTTAATTTAGATTCAAAAAGACCCCACAAAAATTAGTAGAAGGCATGCCTGCTTTTAAACCAGCCAGCAGTACACTGTTGCAGCTAATGAGCTTTCATGCACTGGGCACATTTAATGACACAATTTTCACGCAGAGCGCTGGTCAGTTTGTGGGGCTGCATCAATCATAAAATAAAAGAAAAGAAATGTGGTATATTTTAGATATCTAAAAGAAATACTGTGACTAACATTCAAATTGACAATAGCATTGATTAATATAAAGAAACAATTGCAAAGCCTGAATCTGAAACAACTCTATGTATTCTGAGTCTTCAAAATGGTATTATCTATCTCTCAAACAATTCACGTTCTTATATTAAATGAATGCTCTAGAAGCACTGAAAAACTTCTGAAAAATTTCCGTGTTGTCTTTCAGGATTTTTATAGCAAGTACAAAGTTTTCATAGAAAGTGGGGAGCTAAATACTATTTTTTTCAATATTTTGCTCTTACTTTTCTCATTTCTTTATGCTCTTGAGCACCATATCAGGGTACTCTAGACTGCAGTGACTTTCATATATACAAAAACTGTATGTTTTGACTATTTAATCCTCTCTGCTTAAGCTGTTTGAACAAGGTTATTTTTAAGTTGTGGTAAAGTTTTCAGGATGTAAACACCATATTACCAGTAAACCCAGATCATCAATTTGTTCCTCAAGAGCTCAAGGAACAACTTAAAATAAATGAAAATAAAATAAATGAATATAAATCAATGTTTGGTCTGTGAAGATATGTTGTGTAAAAGTGAAATGGTCCCAATTTAAGATCATCACTTCTGTGGGTCTTAAAATGGTAACATGCCAGTTCACTAAAAGAAAAAAAATACCACCGGAGTAACTGTAATACCTCAAGAAAATGAGACTCTAGATTACACTGCTATTATATTTAAACTATATTAAGATGCCAAGAGCAAATAAGTTTAAATTACTCAGCATGTATTACTGTAAAATGAAAATACCTTAAGAATTCAAATACATTTTGCCATACTATAGAAACAAACATCTAGGATTTCTTCCTTTATACTACTACACAGACAGCTGCAGAGCAAACAGACTTAAAGGCTTTTACAATATATAGTTCTACTGGGATACTTTTGAAATAGTATTGTTTCAGTAGTAAACGATTACCATTTTTCAAGGCTAAAACATTTTTTCAAACTAAATTCTTATCAAATTCTAAGAACTATGTATGTGTATTCAGAGCTTGTGAAAGGAACAGTACTTGTAATTATGGAAGACAGAAGCCTTTTATCTAAACCTTCAGATTGTTTGTATTTATCCTTAGGACATAAAAATGTTTAACTGGGAATAGTTTAATTTTTTTTTCCTCAAGCCTTCAATACAGTGACTCTAACAGAGACAGGTTGCGTCTTAGGAACTCCCCTGATTTAATGGAAGTTATGAACCTTAATTAACTCAAAAAAAAATTCATTATGCCATAATTAAGCAAACAGAGAATGTATATAAAGTAATGCACCAAGAAGCCATCTGCTTACACAGAACTGAGGTGTGGTTTTGTCCAAAACTCTTACCATTAGGAAAGGACACGCAATTAGGCTAAAATCTAGTGACAGTGTCTACAGGCACTTCATATTTTAAAATCTTCAAAGACCAAAGTAAGAAACTATTGTTTCACCTTTTAACTCAAAACAATATTATCCCACATTTAATAAATTTTTTACACAGGGGGCACGTGAAGCCAGGAGTTCTCTGTGACAAACATTACCTGTGATCCACACATTGGTTTACAGGAGACTCTAAGGCAAGAATTCTGAGCACTCAGATTCTGATCACCACCTTAACAGGATGCATCACTTCTTATTCCACAAAGTCACTGATTTCAAAACAAATTTCTAGTCCAAATCAATACTCTATTATACTTCATTGTCAATAGGAAATTTACCCTAAACCCAACATTTTAAAGAATCCCAAATCATTTAATGCTGAAAGAAGAGTCTAAGCAGCAACAAGTCAGAAGACTGTCTGCTTCACCTTTCTGACAGATGATTAGCTCAGAACTAGACTGATGCAAATTATCACAACTATGCAGAAAAATGCAATCTGTATTGTAATCATTTGGTGAGTACTGAGACAAAGTCATTCTATAAGGCAAATATACTGACATCATCTAGAAACAAAGCATTCTCAAAATTAAACACATTAGTTAAGGTAATATTGTAAAGACATTAGTAGGATTGTAAAAATACGTATTTAAAAAGATCCATTTGGAGTTCTATTTCTTAGCATGACCTTTTTCTAAACCAAATATTACATTAATGGATGAGCTTGTTACACTGTGAAGATGGCTAAGACAATTACTGTGCCCTCTGTGCTTTCACTTGGGGCTTAAAGTTAATTATATCACTTTACTGACCAACATACTAATTTTTTGACTTACTATACCTGTCTGCAATACCGTCTCGGGATCAACTGATGGAAGGAAGTTCAAATCTATTGATCTTGAAAAAAGTAACAAACAAAGTATTAAAATTTGTATTACCAGAACAATAAAAACTTCAACTAAGGCTAGAACTACCTGATGGTGTTAAGAGACTGTAAGTTTCTTCCCTCACTCAGTAAAGTCCCCACTTTTTCAACTCGTTGAATCAAAGCAATTGAATCAAAAAAACCCAAAAAAAAACAAAAAAAAAAAAAAGTGGAGCTGCTGTAGTCAATAGTCAAATGAGCATCCATCTAAACAAATGCTCATGTATTCTGTAGTCTACCTTATAAATGTTTAGAATTTCTTTACGCATTTCAAAATATTCAAGGCATATCATATTTTCAGTATTTGGATTTCAAATGACATTTTATAATCCAAAAGCATTGATTTCAAAAAGTGAATCACACACCTCTCTCTCTCTTGTTGAGTTCCTTTATCACTTCCATTGTTAATCAGAGCAAGTTCATCCAGTAAAGATGTTGATTCTTTCGTGAACTTTTCAAATACCTAAATAAGAGGCAGGTTTTAATTTAAGAAATGAAAATTTTAAGTGGATATATTGAAGGCATCAGTGCAAATTTATCCACTAATTCTGTTAGTATACTTCAATCTTTACACAGTGTAATTATTTCCCACCATTCGGATGGTAGGCTAGAAACCTACTTTTGTTCAGGGAAAAATTAAGAGCACTAATATTCCTTAGGGAGATAGTGAATGTTACATGGAAAATAGCGAAGATAGAGTGAATTCTGAAATACTGAAAAAAATTGAGATTTCTGCAAAGCCTGTAAGTTCTTATGGACATATTTATCCTACATCTTCATTTAATCTCTTAATAATGCTAGAGAATCAAGGCATGTTACACAAGCATCTGACTGCTTATTTGAATGGATTAAAATAACCAGTTTTGTGGAGATTCCGGCTTCTAATCACTATCAAAATGGACTATATTGTAAGGAATAAGTAAAAGAAAAATGTATCATATTATACAGAAAGATTATAGGGAAAGAAATACCCTCATCAGTTTTCTTTGAACACAGGGGCTTCTGGATCTCAGCTGACGAGGCCTGTACAGTCACACAGTGGGTGCTGTTCAGATAACATCCATGTACCTGCCTTCAGAGGGTTGGTTTTGGGTTTTAACAGAACTGAATGTGATTGGGTGACAAGTGCAATAACTTTCAGGTCATTTTGGTGTTATTAAATTATTAATCAACACCTTGCCAGTGAATCTTCTTTAACTTATATAATCTAAGATTACTTATAATTTTGGGGAAAACCAAAAAGAATCTGAGGTGGACAAGTCTTAAAAGCCGATGTATAAGAGAGTTGTTTCTAAAGTATAAGCTTAATTCGATTGTTAAAAAAAGAAAAAAATCCATAGCATGAAAATGCACAAACAGTTGCAAACTACTTTTCAGCTAGTCCTTTAAACAACTTTTTTGCTCTCTTGTCTAGTTTCAGAATTCAGGAGTTGCAATGGAGATGATTCTTCAATAATATACAAAGCAAGTGAAATGAGGCAAGAGAAGAGAGACAGAAGAAATCTTCAGTTTTAGTCTGAACCAAATAACGAAAAAGTCCTAGAGAGAGTGGAGTACTGTTATAAATTCTAGGAGCACAGGGATAGCTGAGTAAAATTGTTTGTATCATACAAAATTGAAGGACTGTGACAATGTTAGATTTCCCTTCCTTCCCCTGCTGTGTCCAGGTGCTCAAGCAGACAAACAAGCTCCCTTCCCCTAACCCACACACACATAAAGGCCACGCAAAGGCCACTGGAAAACACACAGCAGATGATGCTTTCTCTGCTTTGTGAGTGAACACACAATTCACCAAGATTCAGCTAAACAGAAACAAAAGTGGTGGAAGTCCTGGGATTTCTTGATGGGGGAGCACTGCAGTGGGATTGGCTGCAAGGTATGTTTGAAGGCTTTAGGTAGTTGCAGTTGCAACACACTGTGGCATATTCCTTGTCCAGGATCCCACCTGGAGATCCTAGATGGAGATACACATTGTAAGAACAGACTGAATGTGAGAGGAACACACTCTTTCATTGAAGATTAAATACTGCTTTAGAAATTCTATTTAAGCAACTGAAAAGCAAGTTGCTTAACGTAACTTCATGAAGAAAAGGTTAAAGAGATTCTGGAGAGCTCTGTGCACCAAGAGTTGCCTGAACAATTTATGTCTATTAATGATTTAAGGGTGTAGTTGCTCATAGACATTTACTGCATCTCTGTCTACTGGGGAAACTGCAGTGACAGAGGTTTTGCTGTAGGACAGCTTAAAACCTAGCTCTTAGTCCACAGGAACCAAGACCTAAGAGATAACCCAGGAGGATCTGCAGAGTCCAAGTATTTTCTGCTTCTTTTGGTCTTCTCCTATAGCAGGCAAACAACTTCCCTTTGTAGCAATTATTCCATACAGTCAGGCTCTTCTAAAGTTAGTGCAAAAGAGCTTCATTAAGGAACTTGTTGCTTCAACAAATTGATTACATTAGCTTTTTCATCTCTTGAGTAAACCCAGTGTTAGTTATCATCAAGACTATTCATGTCAATGAACTGCACTACCACACATGACAATTTCTAATGCACTTAATAGTTCATACATAAAAAAATTATGACTTGAGAATGAGTCATTAAAAACAACCCAGCTAACAAAAATCAAAACACAGATAACTAACCAGCCTCTTATTCAACCAGTCCATGTGATCGTAGGTGAGCGTTCCTCCAAAATCTTCTGTTAGTTGGCATGGTTCTATATATCGTGTCAACTTGTTAGCAGATACTAAAATAACCTGCAACAATAAAATTGGTAACTTGTAAGTTAAGCTTATATTTTCCTTAAGTATCCGAGAAGTTTGGTTAAGTGTGTCCAGAGATATCGAGCAATCTGTCTGTGATTCAGAGAAAGGGACCGACATTTTTACTGCTAAATGCTTAAATGGAGTATGGCTGGTTGCAATTAACATGGACCTAAACCACAGGTAATTCTGATATGCAGTGTATATCTTATGCAAAATCCTTCATCTTTACCACCTTGTCTATTTACAGTAGGAAAAAGAGACGTGTTTCCTACATATCTCTTTTCCTGCTGGGAACTGATGCTTTATGATTAAGTCATATGCCACACGATCCATTTTTAGTGAATATAGTAGCAGGCTGCCACACTGCAAAGCACTTTGTATTTTTATCACTCTCTTGCAATACTTTTAGTCCCAGAGGTAATTTTGTGCCATAGGTAAGTGCCTGCATTTACTGTGCAAGTATGCTCAGCAAAAGTTGGATCAAACATACTCTTTCCATGTAAAGTCAAAAATTCAAATAATAATCTTTAAAAGTGCAAATCATTCACCCAGAAGTCAAATCTAGTTCATCAACTACACAAGGAAAGAGAGGAGAACAAAGGTCCACAGCTAGTCAGAAGACTCTCTATGGAAGCAGATACATTGTCAATACATAGCCAGAAAGAAAAAAAAAAAGGAAAGAAAATTTTGATTAACACATAATATCATTCACGTTTTATTGCAGGGGAGAAGAATATGTGGAAAGAGCCAACTGGAAAGAACCTTCTATTCCAGATCCATGTTTCTGCAGATGCTGAAACTAAACAATTCAGAGTAATTCCAAATAAATGGTGTATTACCGTATAGAAAAATCATTCAGCAACATCCAAATATATCTACTGTCCTGTACTCCTAAAGGTATGTAGCTGCTGTAAATGAAATTAGCCTGTAGTTTCTTTAAGTAATGCCAGTAACCAGCCCAAACCCCAGACAACTCTAGGTCCAAGAAAGAAGGAAAAAAATAAAAAAGCTTTTGTTCTTCCTTCTTTTGGCACATATTTATATTTTAGGTCATTTTTTACATTCTCTTTCATCTCTTATGAGTTCATTAAAAAAAGGAGAAAATTAATTTTCGCATGGAAACTAAAGTAAATAGGGCAGCTGGTTCTCATTACTGAAATAGAGGTTCTAAAAAAATCCAAATAGCTTGAGAAAATGGATGGACTGCTTTGAGACCACTTATTTCTGATTTTTTTTTTTAATTGAGTTTTTCAGAAAGGACAGTAAGCAAGGGCTAAGCTTTGTAAATTTGTACCAGGGAGACATTTAAAAAAAAAAAAATAAAAATTCTCCTGCAAGGCAAAACTTGCATGAAAAAATATTTTAGCTGTTTGAGAAAATAATCCTTTGGCAAAAAAAAACACCCACAAATGAGATTGGGTCAAAACCCAAAAATTCCTTTTGCACCTTAAAAGAAAAATTTTGAAACAGAAAAACTTTTGCCTCATTAATAAGTCTTGCTGCAACTTAAGACAATACTTCAAAACCCATTGATTCTCTAGGTTTCTTTTTAAAAAACTGTTTCTTTTTTAAAACTGTTTATTGACTGTTTACTAGGCTAACTGCAAAAATCCTGTCTGAAGACCTCTCCAAAAGCAAACAAATGTTTGAATTTTTGACTAGGTGGTGGCAAAAGGGAAATTTCCTGAACAGAATTTAGCTCTTACTCTAGACCTAGACTAGCGACAGTGCTAATTTAACATCCTTAATATGCTTTTCATTAGTAAATTAGCTTTGATATTTTCTAGGTGTCAAAAGTGCAATTTGCCTCTCTGAAGCTTCTGAAATAATGTTTGAATCAGCTACTACAGGTTAATGATCCATAAGGACACTGACCAATAGCCAAAGAAAACAAAAATGTTGAAAAATGGTAGATGCGATGTGCACAGTGAAAAGACACTTCTCTTTTACAGATATGAATTCTGCTTTGAGTTCACCAAACTTTTGCTGTCACAGATTCCTAAAACATTTCAAAATCCAATCATAGCAAATGTCTTTGACCTTTTGTGAAAATAAATGTCAAATTACCACATTCCAAACCAAAAGTTTTCCTTTATGAACTACCGTTCCACCTTTGCCTCTGAATTTCATGGTTCAACATATTGCCACAGATACAGACAAGGTAATCTACAGTTGTAAAAACAGAAATAACCCCATTTGCTTTCCACTGAAATGATTTTTTTTTAAGTCATTTTACTATGTTGACTCCATAGCTTTCTTAATCCGAAGTAAAAGCTTTGGACAGCAGATTATAATTGGATGGTAATGTGAACCGCTTACATTTCCCAAGGGAGAAACAAACAGAGGGTAAAACGGGGGGGAGGGGGGCGGGAAGTATCAATTATTGGATACTCACATCTTTGCTTCCCTTCCCACTTGATCCATCCACTTCTGACAACAGTACCAGCTAACAAGCTGACAGTGGTAGCAGGTTTCAAACATATCCTTTTTGCTACCGACCAGAGTCACAGAACCATCATCTACACTCCATTCTCTTCAAAATCTACAAGTGTGGTAGCAGCTCTCATCCTTACTCTACTCTGATCAGCAAACTTGGTTTGTACCATATTGGTCTGCTAAAACATTGTGAAAGCCTTTGCAGAAATAACTCAGAAGAGTGCTTGGGGGAAAGTAGAGTGCTGTATTTCTTAATAAAATCAAAACAACCTTTTAAGAACTGCCAAACAAAACAAAAAAGACAAAATCAAAAGCCTGTACTGCGAAGTATTGTGCCTTAACTGCAAAATTCTATATCTCATATGTGATTTTGACCCCTGCAACATGTATCTTCCGTAATAAAAATGCTTCAAACACTGTTTGCAGAAAGCTGACCTCTCTCTCTACATCATTTGCTGTTCTGCAATTATTTTCATTGATCATCCACAAGGATATAGAGGCAGATGTCAAGATGAGAGAGGAATTCTGGATATTCAATACGACATATAAAACTGCCCCTAAAATGTTAAAAACATCCACCTGAACCTTCTTTCCTTCTAGAGGGAAGAAATGAAAAAGCCCTTTAATTCAAATGTCAGCGAGTCAAACACAGGAGCTATTTGAAGTCAGGATGGTGTACAATTTCAGTAACAAGGGGCTTTTTTCTTTAGTGCGTAATATCAGAGCAGCCACACTACTGAATGCAAAAAGGAGCAGTTATTTCCCAAAAGAGCACAACACATGCCTCCCTTGAGAATACAAAATTAAAACAAGTGCAATCTAAGCACATGATCATCTGAGGTAAGTCAATATCTGCCTTTATCTTCACAGCACGGTATCAATGAGTAATACAGTCCACTTCTGTGATAAGAAAATTATCTAAACTAATTGGATAGTAATATTCTACACCTATTATTAGAGCAAAACATTTTATACTGGGAAATAGGTACAACTATTTCCTGATAAAACACTGTAACAGGACTAAATCTTATTTTCAATCTCAGGAGTCAGGTCTTAAAAATCAGATTTAGTTTAAAATAAAAGGTGTTACTGCTTAGGAAAAAAAAAATACAATTATTTGACATTTACACAACACTGTAAACCTAAAAATACATTGAATTCCTTGTAACAAAAAAGACAATCCTGACAAAATCATTTATGAGAACAGAAAATAATTCATTATATACACATAACTATATTGCTTATAATTTGTTGGTCTGGGTTTTGTTCATTTTTGGTGGGTTTTTTGTTGTTGTTGTTTGGTTTTTTGGGTTTTTTTTATGTCAAGCAATGTAAAATCCAACAATCAAATAGTCTGATGAAGTTCACAATGCTTTATGAAGAATTTTTACCGTGTGTGACCAACTACTGAGAAGTTTATATAGGCTGAATCCTTACAATTTTCTAAAGATCAAATTAATATTTGGCATTTGGGTTTTTGGGGTTTTTTGAAAGTCAGCTGTGGCTTCTTCTCCAGCAAACTCATCTGCTGGAAAAACTTAAGTACAACCTCAACTATTGTCCTAGTGATTTTGTGAGAATAACTATGGCACGCTAAGCAACAAAACATCACTGCCCATATATCTGGTCTGACAGTGATTCGTTGCCACAGAACTGTAAAGAGAAGACTTCCTGAGCAGAATAATCCTATTTTTCGATGCTAAATACTTTTTCAATCCAGATTTTGGAATACTATTTGATTAAATACTGAGTAGCATAAGGTGTTACTCGTTAATATGGAACACTCATCTAAACAAAAATAATTTTCTTTAATATTACAACAAGAAACACATATAAATATTAAATATTTATCTGGTCAGTATCACAGAAACCTGGCACACTAGAAATCCAAGAGCAGCTCACAGAATCTCGATAAACACAAGGCAAAATGTCAACTCCATTCCCAGTCACTCATTCACCTCTCCCTCCAGAGCTCATGAGAATGAGCACCACTATCCTTTTTCCATCCCACTGAAGAGAAAATAGTTACAGATTCTGGTATTTTCCAACACACCCTTTTTTAGGGCTCCATTCAGAACATGACGTAAACACAGGCTTACAGATCCCAGCTCCAGAGAAAATTCCCTGATTTGGCCCAGGTTTCCAAAAGAAAGGACCCGTTGCCTCCAGCAGCAACAAAGATACACACAGATGAAAAGAGAAATGCAGTTAAATAAACATAATTTTGATAAAAGATTGGAAATCCTATAAGCATTTTTGGGGAAGTCCATGAAAGCTACAAATTTTGGTGTTTCAATCTTAAAACACTTGACTGAAAATGGAAAAAAAATTCGGTACTTTCTACAAAGTGTTATTCCTTCTGTGGAGCAATACTCTGTTTATTACCATTATTCTTAAAAGGTAAATTAGAGACTTGAGATTTTCCAGAGCAGATTCTGCAGATAAACGAATCACAAGAAATTTCTGACACTATTACTAGAGAGTTAAGAGTTGTCAGCTGTTAAAGTGCTAAGTGTGAAGCATTTAGAACTCCTCAGACTTTGGACTTCAGGATTATGAGGATCCTTTTGCTATATATTCCAATTTTTTCAACTAGCTCCCAGTAGTTTACCACCTGTTTTTTTCATCTTTTTTTTTTTTTTAATTCCCTTGATTTCTTAATTCCCAATCTTAAGTGAACTTTTAAGACTTTCTCCATGATTTCCACAAGGATAAGAAGAGCAAGCACACTTTCCTCCTCCCTGCTCTTGACAAACTGATTTTCAAAGTACTAATCTAATACCTAAATTGGGCTCAGGGATTATTTTTCCTCCAAGTTCCTTAAATGAATGGCACCTGCAAAATAACCCCATCAATCTGTAGACAATTTTGCATAGTGTACAAAGTTGCACATTTTATCTACTTTATGGCACATTTTTTCTTCCAGTTATGCTACTTTTCTTCATATGAAAAGCTCATGATCAAATACAACACACTACACCTATTAAAAGTGATTTCACATCACTATGCAGATACATTAATAAAAAAGCAAAAAGCAACACCTCCCAACTCTCCAAACCACAGAAATTTTTATACTCGAATCTTGTTCTTCCAATCTTTTAAGACATTAAGAGTATTAAGTACTGAAGTGTAATACATGCAGTATTTCAACTGAAAGACAGTCTTGTAATAATGTTATGGAGCCTAGCACAGGACCAGATAAAACTGCTTCCATTAACATGAACTGCTTGCTAATAAGGGAGGAATAAAGTTACAAAGAAAAGTTCTGCTGGAAGACAAATGGGAATTGTCCTGAAGCAGGTCCAAAATCAACACTAATTCTAACCAGAAATAAGGATCTGCATTTTTACTCAGCTGAATCAGCCCACCTCTTTGTACTTATACACCCAGGAGCCTTTTTGATCTCAGTCCCACGTTTACTGTCAGTGCTTTGCAACTCCCCATCCCCACCTCTCACTCTGAAGCAGAGGATCTGTGCCTCTGAACAGGAAGGAAGGCACTGTGATTAATGGCTGCGTATGGCAATATTGAGCAAGATATTAAGAACAGATCAGATAGCGGGAAATAGGAGGTAGATGTGATGCCCCATTAGAAGCTAGAAATCACAGTTACACAGCATTTACTCCAAATAAAATGAGATTACACCCAAGTGAATAAAAAGATTTCATACTTTCATTTAAATTTTTAGATCATAATTATTTCACTGCTACAAAAGCAGTCCTGGATTTTCCTAACAGTTATGCAAATCTAATCCGTGATTCGAAAAACAAGTTGGGTGTTGCTTTATTTTTACTGCCAGTAATAGAAATTTCTGCAGCTGTAGATTTGTGCACCAGTTAGAGCCTTCCACAGCCTTATCAGTGCTCTGCACTCATATCAAGAATACAGGAAAGACATACTACTGCCTCTAACACAAATATTACTTGGAACACAGAGAAGGCGGGTCATTTTTACTGAAACAGTTTTCCTGGTTGCAAGCAAGCAACAGATAACCAAGGGACTTAATGTATCAGTGAAGAAAAAAGGCTTGCCCAATACCCAGGGTGACTCTTCAATATATAGGAAAACACAAGATTTTTCCTACTCTTCTCAGGTTTTCCTGTCCTTTCATGAAGAATGCCATTTAAGAATTTGAGTTACCGCACAGAAAAACCAACCAGAACAACCCAACAAATTACAAGATACAAGGAAAAGACATGAGCTGGTATCACACAGTCTGTTTAGAAACATCTATAGCAACTCTATACCAACATCTCTCACGGTCCAACCTCACTAGAAGAAAATGATGGCAGCCCCTCACTCAAGCAAGCAGTCTCACCCTGTTTCAGAAGGGAAATGCAAGAGAAACACCTCTCAACCAAAATGAGAATTCAACCCATTATATTATACATATATATATATATCTGCCCATGTATCAAACCAAGATACAAGAAGCCATTAGGGAATAAATCTGCCTCCTGACTACTGTTCTTACAACTGACATATTTTGACATATGTTTGCACCAAAGTGCATCTCTCATACTTTATACTCTTCTTCCTAAAACCTTAGAACTATTAATCTAAGAGAATCTTAGCTCAAAATTTCAGGTCAAAGAGAAATGTTTACAGTTCACTATTGAAAAAAAGTTTGAAGACAGAAACCAAAAGGTTTAGTTACATAACTCCAGTGGTCTATGCCAACAATGCCAACATGATCATTGGCATAGAATATGCTTCATAAAATTACTAAGCTTGCTAAATTAAAGAATTATTATTTAATGACTGTTAGCCAAATCTTAAAGTCAAACAAACAAATCCATTTATTATTATAGCCATGTAAAATTATCCCTGCTTTGTTAAAATATTTTTCTGTGGGTTTCCTGGATATCTGTCTGCAAATGGGCTCTAGCTGAATCATATTACAGAAAAACCCAAAAAGAACCTTTAGAGGACTGAGTTCCAAACTAGCAGTACCATGATATACACACCAACAACCGCTGTCTAAAATTCTTTTACACCATAACTTCAAAGACTTCCTGAACTTGTCCAAGCACTATATTTACAGGTGTGCAGATGAGAACACGGAGCCTAAATCAGACAGTGGGGACTTCTAAGGAAGGCTTTGCCTTTATTTCTGCTGCTTTCTGAACTCTGGCATTTACCTTATGTCCTGAAAGCTTCTGTGTGAAATTGAGTATTGCAAACTTAAGTCACTGTCTAAACAGCAACTCTTAAACCACCTTTTTGACTGCAGATGGTTAGTTCAGATGTTTTTTAAATTCTCCTCTTGGATGAGGCTCCAATCAATAAACTGGTTTATAAAAAGTGGGCACCACCACACTCTTGTTTTTGTTTCAAGAAGCCATGACTGGGCTGCTGGTACATGCCAAACTTCAAATGGAAACGATCTCCAAAAACAACGCTTTCCCAGTCTTCTTAACAGATTTGGGTGAAGGGACAGACAGACATGTGAGACCCAAAAGAGTTTAACAAGTCACAAGATTATCACAGATGGAACCACTTCCAGTAGCAAAATTTCAGGCACTTCACTACCTTTCTTATTGAGTATCTTGCCTGTTGCAGACTTGCAAACACTTAAATAGCTGTTCAGAGATTCTTTGGACTGTTGTGCTGAACTCAGGCTAGTTTACACACCTGTCTCTAAAAAGCTACTCAAAAATAAAATATGGCCTTCATCTATAAAATAAACGATTTGAAGGCGAATATGGATGATTTCCTTATGTATAAGACTTATAAGCAGATTATAAAAAATGAAGCAATGTAATAAAAGGAATCTTAATGTAGATAAATAAATAAATAACTGTATGTTTGGACACCTGATTGAAAATAGGTATCTTACCCCTTACCCCCACACTCCTTCGGAGCACTTCCACTTGAAGGAATTCTTTCCAAAAATGAAGCCACCTATTCTAGGTAAGGTTTGACATAAGACTTAACGAAGACAAAATTCATATGAATTAGCAGCATTGAATCTGGATGACAGAGAACTTCTGTTTCTTCAGCAGTTACAGAACTTTCAGCTGCCACCTTTCAATTTCCCAAACTAAGTGTGCTACAGAAATATTCAAGAATTTTATAATCTTACCACCAGAATGAATTACACAGCATTGGTAAAGACTGAAAAATGCTTTTCTATTCAATCTCCCCCCCAAAAAAAGATGCTAAGAGCTTTGTTGTACAAAACAAGATGTTTTAGTATTTGCTAAGTAGAGCAAGCCTTTAGTAGTTCAAACAAGATGATACAGACCATTTTCAAAAACCAGAGAAAATTGAAGTTGGTTACCCTCCAAAACAGATGCAACAATGGAACTGCTAATGTTAGTGTGTAGTCTCTTGTACACTTTGCCTCACAACTAGAACAGTATCATCCTATATTTGTCAAACTGAAAGAACCTATAACCTTTTTCACTAAAGTAGAAGAACTCAAAAAATGAGAGAAGATGAATGCAGTTGCAACAAGATGTTTGTCAGAATGGTTACTACTGATATAGTGACATCAAACAACCTGTCTCTCTACAGTCTCCTACAGAAGCCATGAAAATTTCACATTAAACACTGTACAAGAGTTTCTTACTCAAAACATCCACAACACGTATTAGACAGCTTTGTTCCCTTGCTGCGCAAAGAATTAAATGCCATACATTTCTAATTTGAGACCTACTTAATTTAATACTCTTATTAAAGATGGAAAAAGTTAAAAAGCCACAGTGTTTTTTTTAAGGAAATCCACAAAGCATCTGGAATATAACTTTTAAAGACATATTATTTGTCAACCAATTTTACAGTATTCCAGAAACAGTATTTTTGACTGAAATAGACAAAAGTTCTACATACCTCAAAGCCAAGTCTGTCTTTCTCTTTCCAAAAACAAAAATGCGTAACCTTCTTATCCCAAAATTCATCTGGCTTTACTACACAAACAAGTGACACTTCAGCTGGAACAACATTCTGTGAAACAAATGAGAAAAGAAGTAAAACATTCCAGATTAAACCTTCATTCACCATAGAACTGAATTCCACTTACACTTCATCATCTATTTAAGAAGTTAAAAACTGCAGACAAAAACTAAGTCTGCTGCGTCTACATCATATATTGGCTCCATCCTGCTTTGCAGCAGATTGCTCTGGATTTCATAGCAAAACTGTGTCAGAACTGAAAAGAAAATATAACCTCTTTACTCCCAGTGCCAAGGACTAAGCATTAGTCCATGACATGTTAGTACAGAAAAACATGAGTTATCAGCTAGACTTAATTTTATTTATCCCATTTCATTAAAAAAAAAAAAAATATTAAAACCAAAGCATTCCACAAATGTTATTTGCCATGTAGAAGGAAACAGTAATCCTAAAGTTAGAAAAAAATCGTACACTTTGTTACCAGATCATATGTCAAGATTATGTGCTATATTTCTCTAGTACATATGACTTAGACTAGAATGAAAGAACTGAATGACATTTCTACCTATTAATTCATTACAATATTACCAGTAAAACATTTCTCAGCCTAAACCAGTAATTTCATCTACCAAGTTGATTTTATACTGTCACAATGAATGTATATCAAGGAACAAAGACGCTCAATTACTCCCAAGTCATCAGCTATAGCAGTAAGTAAGAGTTAAATAATCAGAGTAGTGATATAAAGGCGACACAATCCATGGGATTTCTCTTTAAATACCTCATTTTATTTATAAAAATTTAATTCAAAAAAGTTAAATACATCCAACACAGAAATCAGTGAAAAAACAACTCTTGCACCATTTTAATGAATATGCAAAAATGATTTACAAGTCGAAAATATTTTGAACATGGAAGTGGTTTTGAGAACCATGTATGTTGAAACAGAGAGGCATCTCATGCAATCTCCACAAGTGATCAGTTTACACAGGAAAATCATCTTTACTGCTTCCTTCTCAAACTAAAGATACAGATGTGGAACTCATGTTTCTGCAGGCTTCCTAGAGGCAGGATGCCAGTGAAATCAGAGCATGGGCAAACAGCATCCTTCCCCACTGGCTGCAGTTCCCACCAAACATCACAATCTCACAGTGGCTGAAGCAAAACCTCAGTCAAGATCATAATCTGAATACAGTGGATACAAATACTTTAACACTGTTAAGAGGAGAACCATCTTAGGAACAGGTGAAAGACACCTTGACATGAACTTCAAAACCCAGAAGCAGCAATGACCCAGCAGGACAGAAAAATGAAATTACTCCTATTTGACACACTTTCTGAAACTTAACCTCAGTCTGAGAGGAAAACTGCTCTAATAAAGAAAAATCACCTGTGCAATAAGAAAGGCAGTAGTCCAAGTGCTCTAATGTGTTAGGAGTGCTAAATCTTGCATTTTCTTTGACCACTGAGGCCAGAAAATAACCTACGTTGCTCAGCAGAAATAAAACTCTGTTGCAAACCCACAGTTCTGAAGAGCTACAATAACACTTTTTAAAGAATTTGTTTAATTGGAAATTGTCACTTTTTTCTTCTCCTACTTTTTATAGCATTCAGAATATAATTTGTGATTGGAACTATTATGCACAACAAAATCAACTACGTCCTATTCCAAGGAAAACGGGCTAGTACAGCACATTGCATCAGAACCTACTCAGCTGCATTACCAGTTTGAACTGCTGCCTTGCAGACATTCCTACTGCTCAAGGCTGGCATTGCCAGGAGCATATTTCTGTAATTTTTTTACTAAAACGGGTTTTGAAAAAGGTCTACAACCCTGTGTTCTCAGCATATAAAGAATTTGCCTCTCACTTGCATGTGCTGTATCAGCCGCTTTTCAGAATTTCCTCCCGCACAGAACTCTGTCACAGACCCACATTTTGATATATTAGAAGACCACAAATTATCTGTATCTCAATAAAGAAATTACTGCCTCTACAATAGCACAGCTGTTGGGTTCACATCTATAAAACTCAGTCAACTATAAATGTATAAAAATTTACTTACCTGTAGCATTAACACAACTGTTTTTACCACGTTCCACTGAGATTTCCTGCCATCCACTATCACAGTGAATCCTCTAGCTTTACACTTGTCACTGAAAGAAGAAAAACATTCAGAAAAACAAAATTAATGAACAGGTGTCATATCACAATGATTCTGGATTTCAAGCCTCCCATAAAACACATCTACATAGGTTTTTTTCCTCCATATAAAATGCTGTCTTGCAAACCTTAAGTTTACGTATTTATAAAATAACTTTGAATTTTAATGCTGCAGCATATTAACAGATATTTCAAACCACAATTTTTCAGTAGCACTGAACTGTACTTCATAATCAAAGTATTTCTTTAAACTTTAGCAACTCTGAAAAGGTTTCACAAACATAAACTTCACAAAAAATGCTCAGAAAAAGGATTGATTTACAATGTTCTATGGAAGACAAAGGGACAGCAGTTTTCACAAGGTTACTTCTGAATTGACACAGATTTCAGGATGCAGCTACATACCTCCTGATGCATGTCCAAACAGGATGCTACCTAAATGTGCTTGAATTTCTCTCCTGAACAAATAAACTAGGAATTACAGTGCACAAAAAGCCTCTACAGGATAGAGGTTTTGTGTATAGATCGACAAGAAAGAGTATTTTAGACTGACATCATCTCTTTTCCTTCTAATAAGGTTTGAGTCTGTGTATATGACAACAAAAAAACAAAACAAAACAAAAAAGCAAACAAAAAAAACCAAACAAAAACCCCCTGCGGAAAACAGCTGCAAAGCCACAAGTTCAAAGGTACTTCTGCTCAAACAGCAAATGAGAAAACAGGGAAAACTTCCCACACTCTCGGTGCATTTCCCCAAAGACTCCTCCAGCTCATTTCAAACTGAAGTTGCCAACAAGATGCTCACAACAACAGCTGGACAATGCTCAATGGTGGCAGCAACCCCTGGATATCATCACCAGCTGGGCAGTGTTACCTTCTACAACCAGCAGGGCAGCACCCAGAAGCGGGCGTGGAAGCGATCCCATCTTTTGGCATTAGTTACCACACTAGATATCATGTTGCAGGTTGAAATTTTTGTGCCTGGCAAAGTTATAAGTAACTAAAACCCATTACATTTACATGAAGTAGAAAAGCATCAAGTAATCTTTACAATAAAAAAACATTTCTGGGATCTTAGCTTAAAAAAAAAACAAAACAAAAAAAAAACCCAAAAAATCCAAAGCAACTTGAACGTAACAGTAAGCATTATGTTTCACACTAAGAAATTTAACTGTTATTTATATCATATTTAAGCTGAGCTTCATCAGGTATGGATGGAAAAGACATTTGTCTTGGAATTGAAAAAAAATACAACAAAAAGGGAAAGGCGGCACCTTACTCATCTATTTAGGAAAAAATAATTACAAAGTTGGCTGCCAGTCCATGAATTCCTTTGGTTTTAAGGAATGTCTAAGATGACACAGATGATTTTTCTGGAAGCAGTCTGAACATTCAGGCTTCACGAGTACAACGTTTAATCAGAATCAACTCAAAAGGCACATCACCACTGCTTTTAAGAACAAGATGAAGAGTGCTATTACTGCATCTTGAGACATGACTTGCTTAGGTTCTGGAATCTAGCAGTATCAGTGTCTGCTCTTCTCCACTAGTAAACCTGTTAAAAAAATACCCAAACCAACAAAACATACAACCAACCACATTCGGAAGTGACCTACCAGTTTTGAAAAATTCAGTGAACATAAAACATAAATGTTTGTATGCAAGTTTGAATAATAATTAAAAATAATAATAATAAAAAAAGCTTTGCGGATTTGAGCCACAATACAGAGGATACAACAAAGAAAGCAAACTTTGGTATACTCAGACAACAGCAAAACATTGCTGCTTTTATTCTTCAGTTCTGAAGAGGCTTCTTCAGAATCTGAGAATTTTAAATAGCATCAAAGAAAAGCATAAAAGTAGACTTCAACACTAGGAACGAGTTGTCTGAAGTTTCAGAATGGCTTTATGCAGACGCTCCAGAGAAATTCTACCCAAGACACTTCAAGCAGTTATGCCTCTCAATTTTGGACACAGCCAGGCATCGACACCAGAACGTAGAGCTCAAACCAGTTATAATTACATTGTATTGCGCAGCTGAATTAAAAGGTTCCCTCATACATAAAACTTGGGTGAAAAAAGTAACATGAATTTTTCTGGACAGCTATCTGGGTCTGGGTCAACATCCCTCCTTCATCCCTGTGTTTTTCAAACACTGTCCTTTCCAGAACAAAAAAGTCAAATGCTAGGGCCAAAAAGTTTGCATTTCCCATCGAAAAACAACATGCAAAACAAAACGACAATTTTTCCATACTGCCACCATAAAAGAGGTCATTTTTTCCACAACTGACAAACAGAACATTAAATACGGCAACACTGACTTCGCTTTCAAACAGATTTCCTGGTTTCTACTGAGTACAAAGAGTACTTTGCTTCAGTTTTTAGACAGTTATTGTTACACTAATATATGTAAAGACATACAGGAGGATGAGACTGCAGAACAATTAATGCTTTCTAGAACAAGAATGCCTGCATCTGTTCCATAAATATGGCCAAGTCCTTAAGCAAGGAGATGACTCGTATGGATGACCACTTGGGTATTTTCATCATTTTACAAAAGACAACAAGCGCTTTGAAAAACTCTAAAACTCCCAGAACTAAAATGTTGTGCAACATACTCATATATCTATTGATGTTTTACTTTTAAGTTATCTGAATTTATTCTTTGCTTTTCTCCCACCAATCAGAATTTTTGGAAGTCTTAAGTGAGGAAAAAAAAAAATTGGATCCTTTAGTTTTTTAAAAATACACTGAAGTCTTTAGTTATGCCACTGTTGCTCTGTTTCAAGAAAAGAAATTTAAGGGGATACAAAAGCGAGCATTTATCCAAGAGGCTTCTTTCCTTTTTTAGATCAGTGGCACAAGAGAACAAAAGAAAGCTATGATAAAGATCAATCTCTGGATCTTAAGAAAAAAAAGAAATGCAGGTAATTAAGCCAGGACCAAAACCTGCCACTTTAAGTTTGCAGTGTCACATGCACAGAAGTTAATCAACGGTGATTTTACAGCAAGATATGGATGACAGGGTACTCAAGTTGTCATTCAGCACATTTAAGCACTATCTGAACTTTAAACATTTGAGTTGCTTACTAACTTCAGTAAGACTTCTTGTATTTTTAGACTTAGTGCACACTGAAGCACTACAAGCTATAAAGATTAGGCACATAAAGAATGGGGAGGACGCTTTTTTACTTTGGGCAATGCTACTTTTGCAAGCTTAGGAGCCTGATTGGAATGGCTCATTAATTTATTTTGTAATTTAAGTGCATTGTCATTAAAAAGAAAGAAAGAAAGCTATCCCCCAGAAAGGACGAAGGAAATAACATGAGATAAAAAATAAAAGCGCCAAATATACAGAATAAAAGGATACAGGTAAGCCTTAGTACATATCCCTTAGTTCACTGGGATCTATATTTCTAATTCAGTCAGACAGTATCAGATTCTAGACAAACATTTATGTAAAATTTAAAAAAAAAAAAGTCATGAGAAAGATCCCTTCCACCTCTGGATGGAAAAGCAGCTCTGAAGGCCTTTCAAATCACCTTGGTATACTCAGAAGATAGTCTAGTGTGACACTCAGCTCATCCATACTCGTCTGTTCAAGGCATAATGGAATTGTCAGAATGAGGCCACTTCTTCGGTCCTTCCCTCCTATTTTAGAAGGAAAAAGTAATTAGAAAGTTAATGTGATGACTTTGAAACAAATACTCCATAGTTAAGTGGTCTCAAAATACATCACAAAAGCAATCTTTAAAGTTGCTGTGAAAAATCTCAACTGACATTTCACCTCTCAGTATGAGGATTCATTCACCATATTGGTATTTGAGACATCACCAACACTTCAGAGCACAGCCCACCTCCACAGCTGTCACAGTTTTTCACCTCATACTTTCAATACAAACAACACAAATCAAGTGTTCCAGAAGCATTATTTTTGCACATCTAGATTACATTGTTAAAAAGTATCTTCTAGACCTTCTACAGTACCAGTCCCTCAGAAACCTGGACAGCTTCCGAGGTGAGCAGGCACCCAGAAGTTCCAGCTGGGGCTCTTGGAAACACTGAATACACAAAGGAGGATTTTGTACCATACAGGCTGCCCGTGGCACATACTGTAAACTGGTAATTCATTCATCAAACACATAACCATTTCTAGACCTACTTACAAAGAGGTAACAGTCATCTCACAATTAAGATAAATATTCTCAATCAGTTGCCTTAATCTTCATATGCATTTTCCAACCTTTTTGGTAAAAGTTATACAAACAATACCAGCAACAGTAAGTTTTAGTACATTATCTATTTTATTAAGGGAATAAACCAACCACAACACATTTAAACACAAGTAGGAGCCAGTTACTAAAAAATTTTCTCCATATTTTAGAAAAACCATACAAAGATAACTACTCACAGGTTTATTTGGGACAAAATAACCTGAGAAAGCACATGTTTATTCTCAAACTGCGTTATTCACATTGTTAAAGCAATTAAATCATGCTTCTACTTCATAAAAGTTCTTGAATAACAGTAGAACTGAAGTTCTATCTAATCAGTAAGAACAACTTTTACAGAACAGTAACAGCTGTGCAGAGATAAGACAAAGCACATGAGCACAGTAATACCTGCAGACGGATACACATACATTGGCATCATCTGATAAGCACCCTCCCCATCCACGAGATGCAGGCAAGGCAATGAACACATACAGTCTGTTTACACAACATATGTTCGAATCTTAATTGCAATAGGTTTTTTTCCTTATTTCCAAAGCTTTGCAAACTCTCCAAAGAGTTTTAAAGATCCATTGATACACAGACATTTTCCACATCTTTATAAAAGACCTACTGTTTTCAGTCATCCATTGCAACAGTTGCATTCCCCTCCCTTTCCCTTTTTTGGTAGAGAATTGTTGCTGGAAAACAGCAACACTCTTTTTAACAACTACATTTCTAAACAGAAGAATTAACAAGTGGTGCTGTATGAGAAAGGACAAATGGACAGATGCTTTCTGTAGAAATCTCGAGGGTGTCACAGTTTAAAGCAACAGTCATTTATAGATTGCCCACCCTTCTGTGTTTCTGAATGGCAGAAAGCCTGAAAATTAGAGGGATGAAGCAGAGAAAAAGCCAGGAAAAATACTTAGATTTAAACAGCATTTGCTGAACTGAGTAAACAAAACACAACCCAAACCCCAATAATAGAATCTCTTGACATTTCACAGAAAGACCACAATAATTATCTAAATTTTTAGTTCAATATAAGTCATCCTCTAACAACTGACAGGTTTTTTTCCCCAGCTGTTTTTTCACAGCTTGTAAACAGTGCTACACTGAAAATACATTTAAGGAAAGGAACTTAGAGCATCACAAAAAAAAAAAACAACAAAAGCCAAAAAAATTAATTCATTTAGCACCAAAGTGCTAATGTTTTTTTGCTGAGTTAGTAGTTTGCCTCTTTTACTCTACTTGTATTGACCTACGAACATGAAACCTACACAGACGTGGATTCTAAATCTGAGGAGACACTGCTCCATTAGAAACCAATGTTTTGCTTCCAGAAAGATCAATGTTATTTGTACCAATTTAACTCAAAAATGACAAGAGATCTCAGCATGTAAGCACTGCAGTATACTTTCCTAAAATATTATTTTTCTGATTATATTTTTTTAATCATTAGTATATTTTTTCTTTATGAAACTATATGGAATAAAATTTAATTAGAGAGATATGATGAACTGATTTCTCTGTCAAGTTCCTTTACTTACACTGAGGAACACTAAAAAACCCTACTGCATTAATCTTTACCATTCATTAAAGCATCCATTAATACCAACCAATTTCAAAAAGGTCAAACTTAGAAATATGTAGGTTCAAAAAGGTTCCTAGTGTCTGAAATGCACTCAATAAATTACTTTCCACTAAGAATGTCTGTATTTCAAAATGGATCGGGCAGCTTTAATCGCAAATTGAAAATGCACTCTAGTTAATGAGAACTTCCCCATCAGTGCTGAACGGCCACCACACTACCCATCTGCTGTTACTAGAGTAGAAACTCCCCACTGTCCCAGGCTTTAATGTAAATTGAGTTTCAGGGGTTTGCTTGCTTGCTTTTGAACAGGAATTGTTTCACTTGCAATTGCTGAGGACAGTGTGCAAATTCATTCCATTAACAAAAACAACAGGTTTCACTTCTCAAGTGACCAAAGCAGGTTAACCCAGACTAGTTTAAAAAAAATAAACTAAAATGGAGTAAACCAGAAGAATATTTAAGACACTCATCAATTTGTGAAGTTGACAAGTGTTCTGTAAATTACCTACCTACACAAAGTCAGACTATAAAACACCAACAACAAACACTGCTATCTATGACAGCAAGAGAATGTCACTCATGATTTGGAGTATTCCCTTTTTTAAAGGCATGGGGAGGAGTAAGTTACCTTCAAACTAAGATTCAAGAAGTTTTAATACAAAGATAATTACAGCCTTTCCTGAATTAACTACTTGGCAATAATCAAACGGTTGCAATGCATGGCTAATTCTGCTTCCACATTTCTATGTTTGAGAAAGGATGATTAAAAAAAACCAAAAAAGGCAAACTTTTCTAAAGAAAATCCTGAAACCTCAGAAAGGTTTATTCTTGGATGTCTGCTAAACTATTGCTCTTTTATATACGGACTGACTTCTTGACAACTTTGTGGGTTGAGTTACAGGCTACAGCAAAGCAAGTCCTAAACACCAACAGCAATAGCTTGGCTACTAGATTAAAAGTCTCAGAGATTCTTTAGAAATCTGACAAAGCACTAGGCAACAATATATTTCATTTAAATACACCCAGAAAATACAAAGAACCGATTTAAATATTGGATCCAAATTATGCAGGGAGGAACCAGATGAGGAAAACTGAAATCGTACCTGAAAGAAAAGCCAATTTTTTCTTCAGAATAGGTAATATTACTGAAGCTTCCATTCTACTTCAGATGATTTTCACAGCTCTGAAACACAAGAAGTTAAAGTGCTCAAACATGAGAAATCAAATACAGTGTTTCTCTAGAGTGGCCACTGGATACAACACTTTCGTACTTTTCTGAAGGAAGCACAGAACATTGTAAGCAAAAACCAAAGTATTGTAAAAACTTAAGAAAAAACATTATCATATACACTTATCCCTGCAAATATTTAATGAAAGATTTCTTTCTCCTCACTGGGGGGAACAAACAATCCAACCACAAGACCCAAAGCAAAATCTCAACCAAGAACACCAAGACAATTTATATAAAAGTCCCATTTCCCAACCCTATTAAACTGCAATTAATTTACAGGTAGATCCTCTGTTTGCTCATTTAGATGTAAAATAAGTGCAGAAAAAATTGCACTTTTGCACAGTCTGTCTCATATTACCAAGAACATAATAATTACCTAAATACGTTATGCTACATTTATGTCAGGACACTGCCCTTACCCTGCCATTAGCAGGTCTTCAATTGAGGAAAAACATCCAACAGCCTGAATGTCTCTGTCTTAACCTATACCTGGAAATGCTTCTGCTCCTTTTGCCTCCTTCCTACCCCCATGCCATTTTTACTGCGTTGTCAACAGCAATTCACTGTGATTAAGCTCCTGTGTTTCATTGACAAACCCACAGGATGTTTGAACTGCACCCTCCTCTTCCAGCCTACACAAAGTAGCAACTGGCATCTGCTTGGAACCTTCTGAGTTCGCACTTGTACAAATCAATCCATTTAATCAAAAAAACCAATCCTGCGTGGAAATACAACCCCAAGATATGCACCAGTATCCAGTCAAAACAGAAAATAGAACAATTTTTTTTTTTTTCTGTCACAGGTCTTCAGACTGCAGCTTGGAGTTCTGTCTGGATACTTCAGCATTCATGCACACAAATAGGACACTTTTTTTTCCCTGGCATGGGGGAAGTTAACTGAAACAAAACTATAACTGACCTAGGAGAAAGAAACAAGCAAACAAAGAAATCCAAATGGAGAGCCTGAGGTAAAACAGAATACTTACTCCTTTCCATGTTAAAACAATGAGCATCATTACAAACAAAAAAAGAATTATTATTATTAAAAAACCAGAAAAAACATTTCAGCAACTTTTTAGTACCTCTTCCTGTTCCAATGCATAATGTACGACAATGTTCGTTCCCATCTCTTATCCCAAAATCTTCATATCTAAGTGTCATTTTTGACAATTATATAGAATTCACATTTCACATGTTACAGAAGGAAACAAACAAATTCCAGTTATTTCAGGAAACTGAGTCCCAAGACAGCCTGCACTTCAAACAATTACTCAAAAAAGCATCCTATTAAAGCTTCCTTTTATGCTTTAGACAAAAATTTGTAGGTTATTTGTTGCATAAACCACCAAACCAGCAAATTCAAGAATTATTCAGGCAATTGTTTTTGTCTCTCAAACCACTCACTGTAAGCTATTTAACTTCGGTAAGGCTCTTTTTTTCCTTTAGTTGTGGAACATGTACCTGAATGATTTTTCCCTCTCCTCCTCAAATTATATTTAAAAATTATTACAAATGCCTCGTTATTATAACCAATGAATAAAGTTCAAACCTACACACTCTTCACTATCTTCATACTTTCACATACGAACAAAAGTTTGCATCAACTTACTGACTCTGGGAAGATGTTTCTTTGTGGTTCTGAAAAGACCTATTTATTTAATGTGAAAGCACTGCCTGGCGTTTTGCCACAGTAGCAGCACTGTCCATGGATCAAAATAGTTCTTTTATTCAGTATTTCCTGGAACCAAAGGAAGCATTCTGTTCAGAGTGGAGGGAGGTGAATCAGAGCAATTACAACAATTGCGGATCGTTCCAAACACCTAGCCTTTGTTCCACAATCTCCTGAAGTTTACAATTACCTCTCCTCTGTGAGAGCTTTGATGGGCTTCCTCTGCAAGAAAACTCTCACCAGAGCAGGTTAATAGAACATACCAGAAAAAAACCTTCATGTTTAAAAAACATGTTTAGCATCCTTCTCAATTTTTAACACTCCGGAGAATCTCAGGATGAATGAAACTAAATCTTGTGGTTTTTTTAATATTCAAAAGTGAAACAATTTCAAGACAGCTGGCATCCACTTTCCACTGGGAGCTACCAAAAGGTACACTGCTTACAAGCAAATCTAAGTGCATTTTGATTTACAAATAATATGTAAAGCTTTCAGTTTGTTTGGGGAAAGACAAAATGACAGGCTCTTGAAACTGTCCATCAAGCTTTCAATTTAGCATGAGGAAAGAATGATTTGTTGCTCGATGTTGTACCACTATTTAGCTGAAAGAAACAGATTCAGTGTCTATTCACAAAAAGCCCCATTTGGAGTCATTAAATAGAAGAAAGCTACAGAAGAAAACATGAGCACTGAAAAGATTTCATTTGAAGAAAGATAAATTCTTCAGAAGCTGCCTTTTATCCATTCCAAAGCAAAAGACATAACTTTCATATGCAGGAATTTTACATATATGAATCAAATTAAAGAGGTTAAATTTGTTTGCTGAATTTCAGAAATTGCAGTCTACTTTGCCAATTAAAATACCATATGCCAAACTGTAAACCTTGCAGTTCTTTTATTTAACATGTTTCCTGTATACACATTGAAGAACATCACTGAACATGTTTAGAATGACATAGCCTTTCAGGTTTTCAAATCGGTATGGCAAAGTCAGCCTCCAACAACGTATTTATTCTTTTGAAGGTTTCCATAGAAAGGTGGCAACACTAAATCCACATAATACTTGTATTTAAAACCTAAATATCTGAAAGATGTTCCAGTGAAATAGAAAACTCTTCCAATCCCCTTGACAAGAAGAAACTAATACCACCTGTGGAGAAAATTCTCTTAAATACTTAGATGAGATATGTATACAGAAAAGAGAGGATAGGTTGGAGAGATAGTAAACAAGTAGTTTAAAAAATTACAAGAGAGGTAAAAAGACACTATTTCAGGTAGCATTCCAATGTGAAATCAAATTGTAACTTGGTAGGCTGCATTCTCTACCACTTCTAGGTTCTGGAAATTACAGTTTTACTCCACACAGTCTAAGATTTCAGAAATCCTTTCAAAAAACCAAAAAAAATCAACAAACCTCACACACAATAAGATCTATGTGTAATTCATGATAAAAGTGCAGAATTTCTGATGAATGAAAAATATCACTTGCATTTTGTGCTACCCATCCTCAGTGTTATCTATTTGGAAAAAAAAAAAAATATTGAACCAGTGTCCAGACACTGTTTAAAGCCATTCTAAAAGTCTATTAAAGACAGAGGGCAGAGGGACAAGTTGACAGACTCCCACTGCCTAGACGACTGGAAGTAAGATGTCAAAGAAAAGCTGCCCTGCAAGTAACAGGTGTTTTCTTTCTAAGCAACCCAGTGGAAACCACCCATCAAAAACAATCAAAACAAATTCAGGTTTAATGAGAATTAATATTAACATGTTTATTCAAATTCATTAGACCTGAAACATTTAATACTCTCAGGACATGGTGCAAGGTCTTTAAATGGGTTAGTCTGATCACAAGCATCTGTTGCAAGTTTCAAAGAATGAGTATTTCTTCATTCCCTTATCATGTATCACACAAGGTTGTGAAGCTGGTCTGCTAAGCACAGGACCAAAAGTAAGGAAAAAACCCGGCTTCTATTCCATGTTCTGGTATGAAATATACATATGGCTTTCAGCAAGTCATTTATCCTTTTTAGTCTCCATTCAGTCTCTCCATCTAATTCTCTTTTTACAAGAGTATTGTGATGTTTAATTCATTACTGTTTTTGAAGACTTGAGAGATTAGAAGGAGCTCCACAAATCTGCCTATAAATAACCAAGCAGCAGATGGGCAACTACATTCAAAACTGTAGCAGCTTGCAAGTCCAAGCACAAACAATAGCACAAATAACAACAGACATTCTGAAGTACCAAGGGGGGTGGGGGGGGAGAGAGCAGCTTTAAATCATATAGGATGAAAATATTTTTCCTTTCAAAATCAACTTCTGAATTGCAGGCCTTAAAAAAATTAGCAACTTCACTCTCTAAGGCCAGCATGCAGGCTTTTTCGGATTTTAACTTCAACCCACAAAGCCCTACCCCACTCTTTCCCTGGATCAGCTTAAAACAAGATCATCTGTCCCACAAAGAAATAAAATCCACGGGTAAAAGTCAGAGAAAGCTGAATATCACAATTATCTATGTAGATTATTATTTCACCTTTCTTTAAAGCTACATTAAAGGATGACACCTCTCACAGCTAAGCTGCACAAAGAGAGAACACAAACAAAGGTGTCTCCAGGGCTGATGCCCCAGAGTAATTTAAGAAACACAAACCTGCCCCCCAAAAAATAGAAAAAGGCTGTAAATATTCATTAGTTAATGCTGTCTTCAATTAAAAGCACACAAAACTGGGCTACTCAGCTAGACAGTTTCAAAATAACAATGAAACATGACAGATGAACATCAGCTTATGTACTCAAATGCAGTGTTTGGTTCTCACTCTTTAACATGTTGTGAACAGCACTAATAAATATTTAACATTAGAGCCCTTTAAGAGCTCAAGAGAAAAGGTAACATCAGATAGGGAAAATCAAATCAGATCTTTTGCTTTTTCAACCACTTTTGTAATTTTATTTCATTTTTTTTTTCACTATCTGGAAAAACTATCCATAAAAAGCATACTTAAGTGTTATGTCTGATTTTGAAGTTGTACACGAGGAAAATATTCCCGATCTTCCACAACCTGCTAATTCACACTAAAGGACTAAGAAAATAAAAACCATAGACTAAATAGATTTCATGAGTATGTAAGCCGGTTTAAAGCAAAATGCACACAATGTCATTTCCATTACACATACACAGTTAGCGTAACTCGGTAACTTGCTATGGCAGTTGAATAGCCAGATTGAAAATGTGCTCTGATTTGAGTTAAAGCTGGGGTTAACAGTGTGCTAGGCCACGATCCAAAAGAACGTTGTCACAGCCACACCAAATTTAAGCTTGGAAGAATCCCAATTCTTCTGCACCATTTTCACCTGAAGGTTCAACTCTTACCTTATACACTTTGTCTTCTAACTATAACTAACAATAGAATTTGGAAGAGCTGTCTGTTAAATATTTCTCTATTTAACCTATTTTTCATATTCGTTTCCCACCCTTTTTCAACTCCTTGACATTCTGTGAAAAGTGAAATAAAAAGATGAGCAACAAAAAGAAGCGATGAGCAATATAATGAATAGCAAACCAGCAAGTGGAGAACAGGTGAGTAAGAGGTTATGCCATCTGAGAGGAAAAAGACATTGTGCACCTGAGTTTTAACTTTGATCTCCGTCAACTATTCATTTCACAGAATGGTAGAGCTTTTCCTCAGACTTCAAGGAAGCATCAGAGAAAAAGAAAAGAAGGAAGAGTACCAAGCACAGAAACAATGTAACTAGGGATGCACAATAACATCTGAATGTACAGCTGTGAAACACAATACCAACACCTCAGGTTTTCCATGCAACAAGGTCAGCCCCAGGATACTGTGCAGCAATTAGCACACTCTCAAAGAACAGCATTCCTTGGATTCACAGGCCATGTTTGAAGAGCAGCCTTGCTCCAACCCAAAGGAACGTAAGCAGTCCTTCATAATGATCCTACAACATGTGACAAACGAAATTACAGTTTGAGAGATTTTTCTACCCTTTCCAGCCTCAGTCCAAGCCAAACCATATATGGTCTATATGAAGTTACAGCAGTTTTTGGGCTTCTTTAATCTAGAAGAGTAGAGAAAGCAAGTCACAGGTTTTGGATGCATCTCCACATTCCCTTTTCTGCCACACTTAACAGTGAGAGACACCACATTTACCTTCCTGCAGAACACTACACTTTGTCCTTGTAGGATGTTATCACAGGTAAACAGAAGACAAACCAGGTATCTACCTCATACCCTCCCCTCCCTTGCAGCAGGCAGCCAAACCAGCAGAAGCTGCAGTCATCTGGTATAGTCCTGACTCATTTAACACTATCGAGTGACCACAAAATATATAAAATGATGCAATTTGAGAGGCTGCTTCTTCCACTACTTTCTAGATAGTAATAAATCAATTGAAATGCTATGTTCAAAGCATAGCTGAGACATTTTCTCTTCTTTGTCATACTTTCTTACGACCTATTAAAAAAAAAAATAAATCTTCTGTTTAGCTCTTAAAATTTTACTTAGTCAGAAGTCATGTGGAAATAATATAGAAATCAGATTGCAAATTCTCCCAGAGAAATAGTTTTAGAGTGACACAAATAGTAGAATCAAATGATATACTCCCCTTCTAGCTCCCTCTACAAAAAAACAAAAACAAACCAAAACAACATGTAAAGAATATCACCACAAAAAAAAAAGTTTAAAAAAAACAACAACCAACCACAAAACACCAAAGCCAACAAACCAGTCTTAAGTGTTTTCAAAAATGAGTACCTTATCACCAGTTCTTTAGGGAACTGTCCAAAACCAGTCCGTGATGAGAGATCAGAGAGCTCTTCTGCCTTCAGTACTTCGTAAAACAAACTAAGACAGTGAGAGGAATAAGATTGGACAATCGAGGCCATAACCAGCTAAGTCAAAAGACAAAGTCAAAAGACAAACAGCTGTACTCATGAGCACAACTGCTGGCAGTCTGAAGCAAATAAAAACACTTCCCTCTGGGGTGCAAGATTAGAACTTCTTGTTCCTTTTAGAACACTTATATAAGAAAATCTACAACTTCACAACAATACACATACTCGGCATTGGTTACAAGTGTGTGTGGCTCAGAGCCTCAGGAGTCACTTCTCAGGTCAGTATAGAGACATTCAACTGAACAGAAAGAAATGCTCCTCTAAACTGAAAGCCATGTCAATTGGCAGGGGTAACAAAAGGGCAAGGTACCATTTGAAAGGAAAAGTAAGGTGGGGTGTGCAGACAAAAGTGTAACAGACACAAAAGCAGTTCTCTTTTTCTAGGTGGAGAAAACTGACCCAAAACAAGAAAAACAACAAATAAGGGGCTAACAAAAACACTATTTACAAATCTCTAAAACTTTGGGTTTGATACCTGACCAAAATATTTCCAGCTCAAGAGTAAGATTTTGTGTGGATCTTGAAACATTCTGAACAATTTTCTCTGTATCAAAACATCAAATATATTACAGCTGTGTGTTTCCCCCTCCTCAATGCACAATACACAAGTTAGACACAATGAGGATAATAATAAAAATCCCTTCATAAGAAACAAATAAATAACTTGAGAATTTTGCTAATGTTAACCAAACATGAAAGTACAAGAGACTGAAATATATCAGATTTGGTACATAAATACCTTGTTCACATTTTTAAGTTTCCAAATATTTCAGGAATACATGAATTCACTGCTTTACAAAGTAAAAATAATTATCTAAGCTGTCCTTGAATTAGTGGGTGTAAAAGAAATAAATCTTGCCCTAACTCTCACAGATGTCTTCAGTTTTTGTACTCAGATTAAAAGTTCTGAACACTTCAATTGCAAATCACAAATTAAATAAACCACAGTAACCACCTGCAGTAACCATAGCATCTCTCCCTCTCTCCTACCCCCTCAAAATAAAACACATAGCATTCCACTACCAAAAAAATAAAAATTATAAATGGTCACATGCTTCAGAGAATATAAAATCAAGCTTTCTAAACTGCTACCTGCAGCATCCTGCACAGGTGCAACACTCACACATTTTCCAGTTATACTGTTTTCTCAGGTCAAATTAGAATGCAAAATGAAAGAATTAGCGAACAGAATGCCAACAGACAGCAGACAACCTGCACTGAGGGTATACTCATTAGAAAGAAAGCACCACCTTTACTAACACCAGAAAGTAGATTATCCTTAGCAACTTTCATGTAGGCATTTTTATTGGTCCATCCTGATCCCTTCACTCAAGAACAGGCATTTATTTTCTCATGTTCAGCCACAGATATAATTCAGTGACCAAAACATCAAGTTTTAACATCAAATTAATTTATCTTATTCTTCCAACACATTTCTTTTTCCTTACTTGGTCTGGTCAACACTTATCTTTCATGATACTTCTCTGAGAGCACATCTCTCATGCAACTCTGCCAACATCACAGGAGTTTATCTTGGCTCTGAATTCTCACGTGCCTACACCTATCTCCCTTGAGTCATTGTCTCTGCAAAGCCCTAAGTCATACCTTCATCTCCTCTTAACTATTGTAATTTCCTTCTTACTGGGTTCTTTATGTCTCAGCATTCCAAACTTCAGCTTGTCCAAAATGCAGCAGTTCATCTTCTCACCTGGAAACAGGAAAACAACACTCCAGATTGATTTTAACTTGCTTCCTTGTTGAGTTTAGAGTCTGCTGTAAGGTTGCCCTCACTTCAGAAATCTCTCACTCTTATTTAGTCTTAAGAGTAAAAAGGTTTGCCAATGCATTTTTGTATTTGCTCAATCAAGGTGCTCAAGTCTCCTCTTCCAGCACAAGCTTATCAACACCATCAGAGCAGCAACAATTACCTTGATACTTTTAAAACTTCTTTTCTTCCTCTAACCCACAACCACAGAACCTTCTTAAATTTAGAATTCACTTATGTCCAGTCTTATGCTTAAACACCCCCTAATATATTTACAGACGCTCCTCTCCTTGTGAGACACTAACACTACACAAGACACAGTAACACAAGCTGCACTGTGGGCTGCACAAACTATGTAATGTAACTTAAGGTTTGGTTATGTTATAGAGACTTTTAAAGATTTTTTTTAAAGGTCACAAAATGAAAACAAAGTAAAGCAAGTAACTTAGAGAAGGTGTGAGTTAAAACCTAATTAAGATTTTACAAAACCAACTGCAAAGATACTGGTCTATGCAGTCTATTCATCAGTGTCAAAACTTCCTAAGAACAAAATACAATGAAATGAAAATTGTAACAAACTCATTTTTGGAAAGGATTTATCTTACTTACCACTGGTACTGGTATGCAACACTGTCCATTAGGGTTACAAGTTTGAGCTCCAGATTCCGGATGCTGCAAATTTAAATGAAAAAGTATTTGACTTTTTTTTTAGATTTTAATACTCAATCTAAAACTTTTATTTCCTTGGAGGCTGAAAACAAGGGTTTCCTACAGAGCTACTTGATAGGGGAGTCAACATTTCCATTATATATTCACAAATACTTGTAAGCTAGGCATTAGAGTTTAGTGGGACAGCAGGAATCCGGTACTTTCTACCAAAACATATGGTAGACATCAACATTGTTTACAATTAGCAGGCAATGCTCCTGAGGCAGCACCGGAAGCAGCGGGAAAGTAACAAGAACCAGAATCCTTGTAGTGTGCTTTCAATCAGAGGTAACCTACTCAGTTTTAGGCTAAACTGAAAATTCAACAGTGCTAGTGGGTTTATTTGTCAAGAAGAAGGAGGTATTCCTACAAAGTTACTCACTGCTATAAAATTTAAAAAGGCAAATTATAACTTGAATTAAAAAAAAATTTTAAAAGTCCCTATTTGTACTGGAAGATACAGAATTAACGTATAAGCTTCAAACGTTAAACCTCAGAAAATGCTTTAAGATTTCCATGAAACCTTGTAACTGATCAAACTCCACCCACTAAATGAAACCCACCAACAAAACCCAAGAAGTCCAAATTAGTGTATACTGTGTAACAGGTGAAGCCAAGATTACACTCTTCACTGGTTTTACAGGAACCCTGATACAGCAGTCATTACAGTAACCTAACTCACAGGAAGTTTTAAACTAAAAACCAAACCAAACCAAAAAAAAAAAAATCCAGAAGTTTTCTAGTCAGCCTCAAAAAAAAAAAAAAGAGAGAAGGCAAAAGCACACACTTATGGATCAGGAACAAAAATACCAATAGCAAGAGCTTGAGACAGCTAGAGTGGAAATCCTGCAACATCATTTCTAGGGTACGCTCTGCTTACTTTATCACAAGCTACCTAGTAAAGGTGTTCTGTATTTCCCCACCCAATCATAGTAACTGAGGAATAGGAATTCCTCTTTACAATCTACTCCTAGGGACTCTTGACAACTACGTAGCATTGTATTAAAGTTCTTCCAGAAGTTTCTCCAGTTCCCCTTCCTACCACAACTCAAGCAGCAGCCAACTGAAACTGAGCTGAATTTCACCTGACTCCTTTATTCTGTTGACAGAAAATAACAAAACTACATACGTAAGCTTTACTGAGAAACCTGAATCCACAGCCAACTTACAATTATAGCCTACAACTCCTGGAGACATCACACCACTTTTTCTTATAAGAAATTTAAAAACACATTTCTTTTCTTCTCTTAATTTGTATTTCTATGAAAACCGTCATTACAACTGTAAATAAAATATCATCTATTAGTATACTAGATTAGGAAAAACAGTTGGCTGAGACGATTTTACACGATTCTTCAAGCAGCAATCTATGACGTAAAGAATTATGCAAAATCCTAAACTTTGTAATTAAAAACCACACTGTAATTCCTCCTAGATTTGGTAGGTTTTCACAGAAGTGTTAGGATTGGAAGGGACCTCTGGAGATCATCTGGTCCAAACTCCCTGCCAAGGCTGGGTCACCTACAGCAGGTTACACAGGAAGGTGTCCAGGTGGGTTTTGAATGCCTCCAGAGAAGGGGACTCCACAATCTCCCTTGGCAGCCTGTTTCAGTGCTCTGCCTTGTTGCTTTTCTCCTGACAGAGCA
>JAWWEW010000169.1:23958312-24041764 GCA_035583185.1 Anabacerthia variegaticeps
CGCCCCGCCCCGCCCCGCCCCGTCCCGGCCCGCCGGCACACAGCGGGCCCCGGCGCAGCGACCTGCCCCGCAGGCCACCCCGTGGGCAATGCCCAGCCAAGGACACGCCGGAGTCCGCCCGATGCGGGGCCTTTAGCAGCCCTGTGAAGATAACAGGACTCGCGCCTCGCCCTGCGGAGAGCGCCCATGTGCACGCTGAACGCGAGGGCAGCGGGTCGCAGGTGAGCGCCGGCCGCGCACAGTGCCTCAGGCAGCGGGGCCGCTTCCCCCGGAGCCATCGGCTGCCACCGGCGTGGCGGCAGGCATGGAACTGCAGAACATCCACAGCTGGAAGAGATCCACGAGGATCATCGAGTCCAGCTCAGCACTGACGCATATTTTGTTTCCTCTCTGATGGCAGTGCATAAGCCTTCATCTGTCCCGGCTCCTGGACAAAGACCCTAAAGCACTCTCATGCCAAGACTAAAATAATGCAACTAAAACGCAGGAAGAAATGCTGTGAAGAAAGCTGGCCAGGACACTTGTCTTGCATTCAGCCTAACTGCCCTAGGACAGGTTGCTGTCAGTTTTAAATGTCCTGCTGAACACACTGTTAGGCTACATAATAGCTCTTTAAAAAGTTGGCTTCTGCAAACTATCTTAACCATAATTTTGCTCACTGTTTCCAGAGCAAAGGAGTATAATTTACTGAATCTCATTCCAAATTTAAAAACTGTCTCAGAGAGGCTTCCACTGCTTTGTTTCTTCCCTCAAAACAGCTTGCAGAACCACCTCTGTTCGCTGCCTTTCCTGGTGGCTGCTCAGTCAACATCTGCTGCAGCCATCACCCTCCGTGTCACCATCAGGGCACACCCATGGGATTGACCTCATCCCTGGCCTCTGCTGACTCAGAAAGCTGTCCCTCTCTCAGCAACACCACCCAATGGACATGTAAGAGCTAAAGATCATATAAATTCCAGATGAGGCCTATCAGCCAGGCCTGCCAGCCTCAAGAACACACCTTCTCTGTCGGGTCTTTCTTTCCTGGAAGAATACTTAAAACAGCAGCAGCAAAAGAAGAAGAAGAGCAATATTGGTTCCTTAACAACCTGTAGAGATAAACAGAGATAAATGATCTTCATCAGCTTCCCACTGAAAGTAATTACTGTAGAGAACCAAACAAATTGGGGTTTACTTTATTAAAAGAGGAAAATTTTAGCAATACTTTAAGTGTGTTCACTAATGATTTAAGAATGTGACAGATATAACTTTTAGGCCACTCTTCTACTTTTATGCTTATTGCATACTTGTGGGCAAAAGGTAAGATAACAGAAAGAAGCTTTCACTACTCATCAATATTTACTTGAGATCCCACAGGGTGCATCTCTGTAATCTCTGACTGTAGAACAAATAGTATTTCAGAACACTAGATAAGGGATCTGATGCCCAGCAACACTGTCCTGCACATGTGAAAACACAGTGGGACTCACTGACACACATGTCTTTAAAAGGAGCAAGACTAAAATCAACAAAGGGAAACTACAGCTGATTGTCATACTTGAGTTTTTTCTTTGTTATTTCACACTTCTAGGACAATCAATAGTGCGTGTATTACATTATCTGTACCATACCTATCACACAGCCTATATAATAAAGGAAAGTGCACCTATTTATGTTGGGTGCTTTTATGTTTGGTTTGGCTTGTGGATCTCAAAATTTTCCGTCTACATGAACTCATTAATCTTAATAAACCTTCACGTGGTTAGTTTTGGGGGAAGAGAGCAGAGGGAGAAGATTCAGGTCTCAAGGACACAGACCCTACTTCTCCATTTTTCTGGTCACGGTGAGAATCTCTTCTCAATGACTGAACGAGGTTTCTCCTGCAGAGAGGAGGGGCAAAACCCTTGCAGTGGTTTCCATAAGACAGAGTAACCCAAAAGTCACTTTCACTTCTACTCTGGTTGGAAATGCACTAGTTTAAGTATCAAGATGTTGCAACAGGTTTTCTGACTTTCCTTTTCCATGTATTCCATGCTGAATGATTTTCCAGGACAGAATCTGACATGACTGATTTTGTTTAAGGTCATATCATCAGTTCAGAGTTGTAGTTAATTGCCTTTTCCATGCAAACTGCCAGTAGGAACAAATCACAGTACATTTTTGTATCAAGGATCCATTCGATTAAAATGGGCCTTAATACATGCTATTATTCCCCAGCAGCCATGCCAGATTTACTCAAATACAAATGAAAGTAAATAGGCTGAAAACATCCTGAGCTTTGGGCGCTTTGCTGTGCGCCAGCACAACAGAGCCTTTGTTACAGGCAGAGCAGTGCTCTCATAACAGTTACTGCTTCCAGCTTCAGTGGCTGCACTTCCAGATAAATCAGCTTCAAAGAAAAACAAACAAAACACCCGTAACGTTTCTAGTGGACACGAACTCATGGTGGCACTGGTGACACTGATCTCAGTTGCCATCAGGTGTGATAGTGGCCTTCCTGTGCAGCGCCCCGTGGCCCTGCTACACACTTTGGCTCCTGCTCCACTTGCCAGTGGGCACAGGGAGAGGCTGCCGGGCACAGCCTTGCACCAAGCGGTGTGGAAAACCTGCACCTGGAGTGATTTACTTGCTGCCTTGCTTGTTATTTGCCTCACCATCTCCGTGCAACAGATAGGCAGTTGTTTTTACTTGTAGCGTGTAAAATGCTACAAGTAAAATTAATGTGAGCACTTAAATTAGTATAAGCCAGCAATATCTAATGTATTAGCTAGAGATGTAACTTGCAGAACTATCCAATTCATACATGGTATATACAGAAAGTAAGCAAGTACCTATATACAGTGGGACTAGTGTAGGCTGGCAGCGATGTATTGTAAATAAAAACTCTAGATTATTTTGTACACAGAGCTTTATGATCATAACAAGATGATATCATTCACAGCTAAGCAGCAGAGGCATGTACTACTCAAAACTTTATGTATTTGTCATACAGCCATATACATGTTGGCAAAACAGTGGAGAAAGGTCCCTTCTATGTTGGTAAATAGGATCAGAAGGTCTGAGAAGTGAAAGTGACAGAAAAAATGTAAGCATTCAGTGCACATTCAAAACATCACAGAAAGAAACAAAAGATCTGCTACAGAACTCAGTACATGAGCTACTGTTCACTGGCTTCTGAAGGTAAGCCACATTCACCTGCTTTTAACATCAGGATTTGAAATGTCCTTTTAAACACAAATAGCAGGTTTTAATCCTGAACTGAGGAGTGATTGTTTCTTCTGAAACAATTACAACAAAGCCTTAAATTGTGCTGTTTATACAATCAGGAACTCAAGCCCCAAATAGCGCAAACCCATGGGATTGTGTTTAATGACAAGCACAAGCCTGGCACTCTGAGTAGGCAGCACTTAGCACGTTTGAAAGATCTATATTTTATTGTATTTATACTTATCAATAGGGGTCTAAAACTATTTTTTAAATAGCTTGGCAATAATTTTGAAGTTCTTCAATAGATTAAATTAAAAAAAAAAAAAAGAGAAAGCCTTTGTTTTATAAACCTATTTGTATGAGTGACATGCCTGTAATGAGAGACAGCAGTATGAAACTTGTCAAGATTCTAAAAAATCTGGGGCATTTTGTGTCTTTTTTTTCATATGCTTCTCAGTGCTCAGGTAGAAACAATAAAGCATAGCCTACTTTCATCATATCCTTCCAAATACTAGAGGCTGTTGAATTGTATGTCTCACAGCAAACTCCACAGTCACTTTTATTACTTTGTTTAATTACTTTTTATTTTCTATAAAATACAGTCTTCATAACTTGGTCTTTCTTGTATAAAATAAAATAGAAGCCTAAAGGCTGCGTTCCCTGATAAATGTTTAACGGGAAGCAAAGCTATCTGTGGTCAGTATCTTGCTGCTCAGGTTTCTTAAACATGAAAATAGTTTTCTCACAAATTTATTTCCTCTTGTGAAGGAGAATGGTTTCTGGATGGCAGTAGACGCCAAACTTCCATGGGGAGAAACCTCCTTCCTTTCTGCACAGGAAATTGATCTACATGGTGAGGCTTACATGTAATAAGAAGGGCATGGATCTTAATCCTAGAACTTCAGTCAGAAGGTACACGACAGCAGAACAGAGGTGGGAATGTTCAGATCATGTTTTTGGCTGCAGAGGCAGGAGATGAGAACCAACTTACCTGTCATGTTAGGTGCTTGTGCCATACCACTGAGCAGGTTTGGTGGGATGTCTACAGCATACTCAGTTGCCTGCTGGCTCAGTCTGATCAGGGATTACTGCCATGGTATTTGCTGGGAAAAAAAAGGAACAACTGTATTCACCATACTAGTTATCACAGAAGGCATAATACCTCTGAAAAGACATGACTCTGAAACACTAACTATAGAAGTAACAGAGAGAGAGAGCTGATAGTGACATTTTGAAGGACTCTTGTACAAAGCACCTAATGTTCTGCTGGGACCATATTCCTTCTACTTGCACAACAACAACAACGGAAAGAACAGGGATTTTCTACTTCATTACTCACTGTCTGCCTGCAACTTGCTTGCTCTTTGGCTATGAAGCTTATTAGCATTAGCCTGCAAAAGAAGCTACCCTTGGTACCACCACCATTTTTGTTTACATTGGATTCACATTTCACTTCAAGCTTCAAAATCAACTATTAGCAAAATGTTATCAGCACAAAAGAGGTTAGGTGGTAATCAAGAAATGGAAGTCCCATACTGTAGCTGTTATTTTGTTTAGTCTGAGAAAAGGGGAAGACAAAGACAGATTACAATTTTTGTCTGAATTTCTCATACTGTGTGATTCTAGATTCTAGCACAGTTCTGACAAGATGTTACTGAGCATGTTCTTGACAACAAAACTCTTCTGTAGGCTTCTTCTGGTTGTCATAAGGGGAATAATTTGAAAAGAGAATAAATTTAAAGTGATTTCCCAATAATATTTTTCCTGTAAGTCTAAATAGCAAATCTTTCCAGCTTAACAAGAACTGGTCAGTTATGGATTTTACATACATTCTCTGCATAGGTTACTCTTCATATAGCTTGGATTTCTAACTTTACAAACAGGAGATTGCTTCAACACTAATCGCAATCATTGTTAGTGACAGTGAATTGAAAGAGGATAAGAAATACGAAGCTATTTTTAGAGGCGGAGCTCTTCACTCTCAGAGAAAAGCCATTTTTAGGAGTGAGTGGCTGAGCTGGTTACGATTCTTCACTGTATTTGCCAGTCTGTGGATGTCCTTAAAGCTACCTGATTTTATAGTTTATTATGTTCATTAAGCATTTAGAAGCTTCAAATTGTAGCTTTTTGTGTAGAAGAGATCTTATGTTATAAAGATTCAGTTTTATTTGGTGTTCAGTTACTCAGTATTGAGTGTTGACCCTGAAACAGAAATCCTCTATAAGGAAGAGAGAACATCATTGCTAAAAACCCAACTATTTTTTCAAAGGAAAAAATTACATCTGTAATTATAATTAAAAAGTAAAACATCTCAGAATGTGTGGAGTTTACTTCTCTGTGATTTGTCAAAACTGTGGAGGTTCAAACTTTAATGCTTTTTGAAAGCGTAGTCTCAAATATAATCAATTACATTTATCCTTAAAGTATTTCTGAAATCTTTGGCAGAATGGCCAGGATTTTCAAACACATCCAAAAGCACTGTGAGCCAAATCACGGGACATGTGTCTAATCCACAGAGGTTTTTTTTTAGATCCTGCCCATTGGTACTTGTTTTGTTGTTGTTTTGCACAGTTCAGAAGTAGTTTATAAACCTCTTCCTATATCTATTCTGAACACATACATCAAAAGCTGTGGGCAATCAGGCTGCAATGCTTATCTTTTTCATGGAGGTCACACTACAAATAGGTTGTTTAAGTCATTCTGGCCACCTTGAGAATAAAATACTATTTAAATGGAATTTGAATAATACTCTCTAATCCAAAGTGCTGACAATTTTCTAGTCTGAGGCAAGGATTTCTTGAGCTTTTTGTCTTTACACTATTTGGTGTTATACAACAACTGAAATTTGGATCTAACTGCTGAGTACTAAATTAGGTAGTTGGCACTTTGTCTTCGAGTACATGAACATAATTTCAGAACAGCTCATACTGAGAGATAGGAAAAATAGGGCAGCGATGAACAAAATCATGCAACAATTTTTACTTAATAAGGTAATACTGAAAACCTTTCATAAAAAAATATTGCTGAAGAATGTCATCATGCATTGAGTTACTGCACATAACAGAATTTTACAAAACATAAAAATTTACATTTCTGGTTGTAAAAAAAGAAGGTAAAAAACTCTTGGAGACTCATAGCAAATTTTATTTCAGTAAATGATCCTTTTCAAATAAAAGATTGTTAAAACTACTCATATTCACTAATTCAGTGAACAGGTTGAAACCCATTGTACTATGACTTAAACTTTCAGTACTACAAACTGTAAGGAAATTTATCAAATACACGTGGATAAAAGGAAAGGAATCCCAGGGAGCACAGTCAGAAGCAGCTCGAATACGTGTGCAACCCTGCTTTGAGGGCATTGCAGTGGGAGAAAACATTGCTGTGCTTGCATTAGGTAAGACAATTAATATTAGTCATTTTGATTGTATACAAGTCAATTTCTTATACTGTAACAAAAATTGATGGGTAGCTTGTTACTTCAGTAGTATCTTGAAATGGTAATAAAGGTTTTCAAATCTACTTAACTTTTCAGTATTAAAAGCTAAAGTTTAGATCTTTCTTAGTATTTAACTGGTTTAACTTCAGAGGTAGGAGTTGGTGAACTCCCTCCCACAGTCCAGTACAGGGTATGCAGTGGCTGACTCACAACTATCACAACAGCCTGTCTATACCTACCCATCAAATCTGGCCAGCTGATCTGTGTGGTTTGTACATCCTTTTACAGTGAGCTATTCAAACTGCTGTTTCTTCCCATATTCCACAGAAAAGGAATAGTTATTTGCACTACCATGTGCTTGCATCTTTCAGAAAAAACTGTAATGGTTCTAATTCCTTTTCAGGTTTTACAAGGCTGTGTTTTCAGCTGGAGTAGGAAGCTGCGTGTGCACCTAAGGAAATGGCCATCTGGAGCTTGGGGATTTTAAGTTCTGTGCTTCTTTGGTGGATGTATTGCTTTGCTAAGTGTTTGACACTGTTACTGACTTTTATTGCTTACTTCTACACAGGCTTACAATTCAGCATTTTTGAAATATCTGGTTTAGCCAAATCAAAAGTATATTCGGAATATTGATATATTTGAAACAATGCAAGAAACACAGAGCTGTGAGACTGTTATGCTTATATATTTTGGAGGAACTCTGCTGTTTCCCATGATTTTATAAAATAATTAGTTTTCATTCATTCATTCATTCTTATCCTAAACTCTTTTTCATAATTTTGGCTATCTTACATACTTTAACCATAAGTACAACATGTGTGCCCTAGTTATAAACAGCAACTGGAACCAGACTACTGTTTGCCTTTTTATCCTAAAAGCTAGTATGTTGCTTATAATTTGCCTCCCTGTACTTATGAGTGGCTATATGATATAAATCTTGAACAAAATAGGAAAAAACCTATAGAAAGTTGGAATTCTCAGGACTGGCAAGAAGCATTTGAGTTTTCTGTACCTTGACATTGCAGCAAATTGTCCTAATGAACCTTCCTTCTTAAAATTCATGAGCATGCTAAGCATGTGCAGTGGAAAGCAGCATGCTTTTAAACCTTCCTCAGGATAAACAGGCCCCAGCTGTTTTCACTGATTGCTGTACCATCCAGGCCATCCTTAACCTCAGCACAGAAAACGCATCCTTAACGCCTCTTGGTTGTTGCCAGCAGTGCTCGTGCCCACTCTTCGTTCCCCTATAACTTCCTCAGCACCCTCACTAGCTCAAGTGAAGTCCTTTTCTGAACTCAGACCTGCTGTCCTGTTTGGTTTCTAGAGTTTACACTTCAGTGTTGTTGCCACAAGGGAAGCAAACAGCCTGCTTAGCTTTGCCTCCAGCTAACAGTAGAAACTTTCTTATGCGTGTGTCTATTTATGTTCCTTCCCTACCTTTCCTTCTTACCAAACATCCTTTGGGTTTAGCTCAAAATGCTCTCACCGCATCCATTCTTGTTTACTCATGTCTCTGTCACCCAGAAGATCCCACGTGTCTCTGCATGCTCCCACCTACAGAAAGGCTCTCCTCCGTGGGGGCTATCTCGGCCAGGTGTGTTAAGCCCTACCTTCACTCACACCTGCCCCTCTCACCACTGCCTTCTCTATGTGTATTTTAGCTTGTGCAGTTACACAGTGAGCCAGCATGGAGAAATGACTACGATCAAACCCAGCATTCCCTCCCTGCAAAGTTGGTTTATCCAGCACTTCCACTGAAGGAGGTGTTCATCAAACTCTACCTTGAGTTAAAAGATAAATCCCTCCTGTTAAATCACACATCTTCTTCCCTCAGAATACTCACTCAGCCCATTGTGCCTTTCCTGGTATCAATCCTTCTCTTCCAGGCAGTTACGTACAACTCTTTCCTTCGTTCTTCTTCATTTTCAATCCGGTGTAAGAAATTAAACTTTTTTTTTTTTTTGAATAGCAAAAAAAGCCTTTTTGTAATTCCAGTTCCAGTTCTGCTTAGCCTTATCAGTACAATTAGTGCTCTTGTTTCAAGGTGACTACTTCCATATATGAGGTTGCTCATTTCAGTAAAATACCTGCAGAATTAGGCATGCTTTTTGCACTGGAGTGGAAATCTTGTAATCAAGTCTCTACAGGTAGGCAACCACTGACAAGAAACTCTGTTCGTTTCATACATTTCTGTAGCTCCACTGGCAGGACTGAGGTCTGAACTTTAGATCACCTATAAAACATATAAGTATGTGAGTGATATAAAAGATTTCAAGTCACCAGAAGTCTTTTGGAATAGCAGAATGAGCTTCTACCTGCATGAAAGATAAGTCAAACTGACAAATGTGGTTTTGGATATCTCTGTAGAGCATTCAATAGAGTCCAGACCCAAGCTGCTTTTAGCAAAGGCAGTTACTTCCCAGAGCCAGCGTGCAGGATCCACCTCAGATCGTAACCGCACAGCATTTCTGTGCTTCTCACAGGGACCAGGACACAGATATGCAGTTTTCAACATTTGCAGCAGTTAATCAGCAGCAAAGCAAAAGAGAAAACAAACAAAACCCTAAAGTCTTTGTGTTGTTGTAGCTGGTAAACAAAATATTTGGATTTAATCCAGATTATGCCTCAAAATTTCCCCACCACCATGAATAGATTTCAAGTTTTTCTACTCTGCATATTCATTAACATCCTTAATTTTATCAGTGGCCACCATGCCTTTTTTTTCAATTACATTTTTAGGCTTCCCTGGCAGAGCGTGCCTCTAAAAGTCATTAACAAACTACAGTATCCTGAGGTCCAAGCCACTTTTAAAAATATAATCTGCATTTCTAATTTCAGGTTTAAATACAAAAGCACAGTTTTTTCTCTTTACTTTGCAAAAGTCTTAAGACTCTCCATTTAAGGAATCAAAAATAAAATTTCTAAAATGTGCAAAATGTTTACCATTTGTTGCAGTAAAAGGACTTTACTTTTTAATATGATCATTTTTTTATTATTGTATTAACAATAAACACCAGCAATAATGAATTTTATGTATATATATAAAATAGGCATAACAAGGTTACATCCAATCATGAGACTAAAAAACCTGTAAGATTATTTTTATATTATTAAATCAATAAAGCAGCTCTGCTTATTGGTAATGGAAACAGGATGCATGCAGTTATGTTCCAAATAATTATAATATAGGGTTATATTTTATTTTTTAATTCCAGCTACATATAAAACAGAATGTTCTTTTGCTTGCCAACAAATTTCACATATTTTTTTTGCTGGAGAAGGAAATTGTTAAACAGTAGTTTTGAAGGCTTAGGTGTTTGTAAGCCATATCAGCAAAAACTCTTTTCATTTATCTAGAGGGTTTCAGTTTTTCAGGAAAAATAGGAGGCTGCAAAAATGTTAGGACAGGAAGAAAGGGAAAGAACATTTATGGTCGCATTATTTATGAACTGCATAATAAAATAAAGCTGATGTTGGCTCAACTTTCATTTTGGCATTTCTTAAAAATAGCTATACATGTGAGTACTGCGGAAGCATCATATAGGTTTTGTTTACTTGGGTTGTTTTAAAAGAAGAATAAAAAATAAATAGCTTTACAGTAGGCAAGCTGCTGTGGTGGAATCTTGTGCACAGGAGGGAGGAAGGTGTGCTAATCAGCTTCATGTTGTACACTCTGATAGAGCAGCAAAGTGATAATCCTTTCCTGTGCAGCACAGGAAGATATCACTTTCAATCTGGACATCAACATGAGAAGTATAGCGACAGTTCAGAGCTGGTGCTAATAATTAGGAAGCTAGAGGGACTGATTTGTGAGGAAATGGCATTGATTAAAATTTGCATTTAGAGCACTTTCTTGCAGAGGATCACAAGTGCTGTGCTGGTGTTCGACCAGCATTTTCAAAAGCAAGCGTTAAGGGGCTGCTGAGCTCCTGTGGTCTCCGGTAGTCAGCAGATTTTCTGAGCAGGTGTTTGACAAAGCCAAAGCCTGCTGAACACCCTTGTGCTAAATACTCTGGGAGGAAGTGGTGGGTATTTAGCTGAAGCACCAGACACATTACTTTTATTTGTGAAAACACTCAGGCAGCCACTTCACTTTGTTTCCAGCCAGGTGCCCCTGATTTACAAAGCTCAAAGACATAAATAAAGTGACAGGAGTGAAGGGTCATTAGGATTGTATAGACACTACTGGTAATTCAGCAAATTATGTACCTTGGAACCTCCAACAGAATAACAAACCAAAAGAAGCTCTCTGCCACCACTTCTCCCAAAATATCAGCCAAAAAATGAAACAAAATTCAACTGAATGTGAATGGCAACACAACAGGTGAAAGAATGCAGAAAGGAAGAAGTGGCTATTGAGATGTTTCGATGAAATTGGAGGAAATTGCAATTCAAAGTTACATAAGCCCTGGCTGCAGAATGACATCGACCCCTAAAGGGTAGAAAAAGAAAGTATTGCAGACAGGGGAGATGCAGGTATGTGATTAAATGTAAGACATATCCACACCCTAAAAGTCGTGAGTCACCAAATCTCTCACGATTTTACCAAAGGCTATTGAGAAGACAAACCCTAAAAGTGGTGAGTCACCAAATCTCTCACGATTTTACCAAAGGCTACTGAGAAGACAAACATCTACATCAAGGATGCACTTGAGAAGGACCTGAAAAAATAATTCATTTAGATATCAGCCAGGCTTCTGGCAGATTTATGCTGTACATGTCACGCGCCCATGGTTTCTCCTACCCTTGCATTCGTCCCCCACCAGTAAATACCTCCAGTTCCTCCCGGTGTTCCTCCCCTTGTTACGAAGAGTTGTAGTAGAAATGTTAAGACGGCTGAGTAAGAATGAGTGGGAGTGCCTGGGACAAAGGGCAGGAGAGGACATAAGGGCCCCCATGTTGTTGGCACCCAGACTAGCAGGTCACCAGGATCCCAGCAGATCTTTGTGCAGTTTTTAAGCATATCCAAGTTAGGATACAAAGGAAAGTGAGTAAATCCTGATGACTCATAGAGACTGGAAAGGAAGGAAAGACTGATGACTGTCAGTTCCTAAATGGTGTCCAAATGCATATCCAAAATCAGCACGTGAAGCTCATTGAGAAGACTGGAGAAACTTCAGAAAAGCTCAGCATGCAAATGCAAATCAGCTCAACTAACAGAAGAAAGGAAATAATAGCTGCCACAAAAATAGAAAGGTATTATAGAACCTTTACATTGTTTGCCATGGCTTATTCAGTGTAATAAGTAATTTGTATTAGTGGAAATGAAGACATTGCAAAGTATTATGAGGTAACCTTGCAGGAGAGCTCAGCCTTGGCACACAAGTAGATCTTTGCAGGGAGGTGGGTCTTTACACCCATAGGACATGGGCAGCTGTGACTGAGGCATAAGCACATATATCAGAACATCTGACACATAAAATGAATTTGTACTGCTGCTGCTGGTGAATATACATTGCTTTTATTTTGAAACAGATGCATATAGGTCATTGCTTCAGTGAAATACATACTTCAGTAATAATTTTCAAATCTCTCAGGTTCTCATAATTTAACCATTGTTAATTATTTAGCAATTATGCTGATGAAAGGTTAAAAATTTTAGCAGAGGCATTTCTTCAGTCAGGGGAAGGAGAAATGGTATAAAATTAAATCCTTGCAGTTGGTTCTTAATGGTAATGACATGCTATTTTTGTATTATTGGAAGTAACAGTTGATTACTTAGAAATTTCGACATTGGAAAGTGGGCTAGAAAAGTATGGTGAGCTAAATAACAGACAACATTCTCTACTGTGAGTTTAATACATTGCAGAAGCCTACAGAGACACAGCTTTACAAATTAATATCTTGATGACCATTGAAAACCATACTGTGAGGTTTATATGTTGGGGTCCAAATGTAAAACAGACAGAGACTATGGATAGGAGTGTTAAAAGACACTTGACCTTTCTAAGAAATATATTTTCATGTGTCACTAATGCAGTAAGCCATGAATATTTAAATGAAAAATAAAAGTCAGTTAAGCCAATAGTGGGTGTAGTATCTTAAAAATCATGCCTGAACTACCAGTAACTTCTGTTAAGTTGAAGATTTTCTTCTCCTATTTTTGAAACTCAGCATAGTTTAAAGATAATAACTACCATGTTCTGTCAGCTGTTTCACACTGCAAAAATGAAAATGCAATCTATTTAATTTCTCCCACCAGCTAGGATCCAAGGTAGGCAGAGATGCTTGTATTTCATGCTTTTGTCCTCTCTTTAAAGGAAAATTGGAACAAATGAGGCAAACCTTGTACCTCAAAATGAGTAACTCCAGAACAGTTCAGAGCAAGAACAAGAAGTATCTCAAAGCAACCGGGGTCCCTGTGAAAAACTTCCTATCAAACACCCACACTTAAAATGAGGAAGATGCATTATAAGCACCTTTACCAATGGCATCCCTGACCTCAGAGGGGAGTAGGTGGGAGAAATGCAGCCTGCTCACACAAATTCATCTCAGATGCCTCATTCTTGATGTTATAAAATCTCCACTGAAGGCAGAGCCACTCCAGAGTGTGGCAGAGGCATTTCACATAATGCTGCATGCTGTAAACAACTGTGACACGATTGGTGCTCTTGTTAGAAATAGGTAGAGCACATATTCAAGCTGTAATAAGAGAACAGGTATCAGCACATATAATTTACATAAGAACAAATTTGAAGATTCAGTGATGCCCTGCAGTATATGAAAGTACATGGCAGCATATGAAACGTCTCAAACTTTTCTGAGTATTTATTAGAGCTTATTATTGAATGCTAACAGCAAAATATTTCAGGAAATCCATGTTTATGAAAGATCGGGAAATACAACCCTTCTGTCATGGTTTTAATGACAGCAAAAATATATGAGTTCTAAGTTCAGAAGTTTCTAATAAACACCAGTTTAAATATATATCCTGAAACTTGAAAACTAAGTGAGCTAATTATTCCCATTTGCAAACGGCAGATGAACTTAAATATTGAAACAATATTTCGCTGAAGCAGGGAGGAAGAAGTGGTAAGGGAGAAGGGTAATATTTAACACGTACCCACTTTCCAAAAGTGCAAGCACATATATATACTCCTCTCTTTCATCTCTTGTGCTGGGCCCTGAGGCTGTTTTTCTCATCCTGGAGTTAACACCTCAGTCTTACAGGTTATGGCTCTTAGGCTGGGGGGAATGTGTTGCCAACACTGCTGAGGAGCAACGCCTACAGCTTCTGAGTCTTCTCAAGCTCCATGAGTCCAAGGCTGATGATCATTTGCCATCTCTGCTGGTGGCTCTAGCCACTTGCCTCGGCTGTCCTGTTGCTCCAAATGACCTTTGCAGCTCATGTGAATAATCACTGCTGCTCTATTAATGGCAGCTGCTCCTCAGTTCCGTCTGCTCTCCAACAGGAGCCTGTAACACACAGGGCTGCCCAGGGGTCTTTGCTGTTCAAGGAGGGCTTAGGAAGTACACTTCCTCTCCTCAGTCACAGTCTACAACTTTTGCACCCCAAATCACATTTACACGAGCTGATTTGCCCAGATGTACACACAGCATTGCAACAACACAATTTCACTCATGTTATGATATGCCTGCTTATTGCAAAGAGAAATATCTCACCTAGTACACCAGCAGCAAACCGTGTCTCAGAGCCCTCCTGTCACCAGATGTTAACAGAGTCCACCTCCTCTCCTGGCAGGAAGGCAGCTCTTCCCTTCAGGCCACTGCCATCAGGAATGCATTTGTCTAAAATGAGAGAAGATCGTGGCAGATCTTCCTGGCTCTCTTGAAGCAGCAAAACAGCGGATAAAAATAAATCGGTTGACTGAAACCTTATGTGAACATAAATTGTGGTGTAGATTAAGAAGTCAGTTTGGCCATAATAGTAGACAGAGCTTATCATTACATTTCATTGCTTTTAATGGAAACTTTCTGCTGCATTTGTATGAACAGGGTCGTTTCCTCTAAACTGAGTTTTGTGTGTGTGTATTCCTCTGTGATGTACATTCAGAGATCCAGGGCATATATATCTGAAACTGCACCATACCCTTCCTTTTCAGTTTGAGTTTGGTTTGGTTTTTCTGGTTGGTTGATTGGTTTGGGATTTTTTTAATGTATATTGGGCACCCAAAAGTTCCTCAAATTTCTGACAGACATTTTTTTAATTTCTTGTCTGCTTCTCACAATGTTCATCAACTGAGAACAATCTCTTCTTCTTACTGACACTCAAAGACTACCACCCATTTTCACCATTTTCATTCTAGAAATCATTCCTACTTGAGGTTTGTTTTTTTGTGTGGTTTTGGCTTTTTTTTTTTTTGGGGGGGGGTGGTTTGTTGTTTTTCTGTTTTGTTTTGGGTTTTTTGGGGGTTTTTTGTTTGTTTTTTGTTTGTTTGGGGTTTTTTTGTGGCATGGTTTGTTTTGGTTCTGTGAGATAGAATACATCTAGAATCAAAACAGTTACCCATTATCTGGGAGACATTAGTGGCTTGCAAGCAGCACTGTTTCTGGCATCATCTAGAGCACATACAGGTACATGGAGCAATTTCAGGTGAAGTTTTTACATTATTGAATTTATCTGTGTAAACCGGAGCTAGAAGTCATTTTCCAAACAACAAACTAACAGTACCTGCTGAGAGGCTTCATGGGTGAGGTAACATACCTAAAATGAACCCCTTTTATAGGATCACAGAAATGAACCTGGGATCTCTGTTGTTTGAAAGTCAGTATCCACGTGTCTTTGAAAGTCCCCAAGCCTCACAGATTAGCGCTGCTGGAAAGCAGGAGAGCCATCAGTGCAGTCAGTTATGAAGTCCTCTTCCCCACATTCCTCACAGCTAGGTTGGAGTAGATCTAAAGTATTCTCTCGGCCCCAAATTACTGCCTAAACACAAACTGCTAGTCAGCACTTTGGAAAAGGTGCTGTGTGCTGTGAGTGGCTTTTAATCTATTTCTCTCTCCCCACACACTCTATTCAAATATTTTCTATTTGTCTCATAACACATAAAGCTTGGCAGTCTTCACAGTACAGAGTGGGGCTGAACTATTTCAAATGCCCACAGGACTTCAATTATTCTCCTTGTGCTTCTGCAATGATTAATGCTTTGGAAAACACAGTCACACTGGCATGGCTGGAGCAGGCGTGCCAATACCCTCATGTCTGCAGACAGCTGTAACCAAAGGCAGGAGCAGAATCACTAATGGTCTGCTGACCACAGTGCCCAATCAATAACCCATGGCAAAAGCGTCACAAGCTATACAATATATCATGGGGGTTGATCATGGTATTGCCAGCAGCGGGATCCATCAATGCAAATCTGATTCTGGAGAATTTGGAATATTTGGAGTTTTGTTTTTCAAAGTACCTACTTGGTATCCGCACAGTAAAAATTTGAAAGAGAATTTATTGAACGCATTAATTTGGATTCCTCTATCTTCATGCAACTGTGATTTTCCCAAAAGAAAAACACTAGTTGAAAATTAACATGAATGTAAATTTTGACATCATTAAAAGGATTAAAAATATACATAAGATTTTCATACAGCCTACAAGGAGTAAAATCATATGTGCCTGAAGACTTGTTAAACTGTATGTGCTAAATAAGAGTATGAATTACAGAGATGTAATTATTTTTTAAGAGTCCTTCAGACTCATTTATTTATCACAAATCTGTGATTTAGTAGCAGCCAAAGACAGATGGAAGAGAGAGAGCAATATGCTTTTGAGGGCACCTAAAGGTAGCTTTGCACCTTCAAGCTGCATTTGGGGCTCATAACATGGCAACACACCTGCCTGTAGGCAAAGCATTTCTCAGTTTGGTTACATGAAGTCTCATCTTACAAAGATACACATTGCTGTGCATCAATGGCACATCAAGAGTTCATGGATTTTGATAATATAGTGTCAGCAGAAAGCCTAAGGCAAATGGTATGAAACTCACTGAGCACAGTGCTAGGTATGGCTTTCATGCATTCCATAATTCTAGTGGTTAATTTGTTTTTATTTTCTCATTTTCTCTTATTTTAGTCTCTTTTCTCATACCATTCTCTATTTTTCCTCTGCAAAGATATTTATGTCCTCTATGATCCAAACTTTTCCACAATCCTTCTTTCCTTCTCTCCTATTCCTCTTTCTTTTCTCACATTTCTTCCTTTAACTTCTTCCTGGTAAGTGCATCATTTCTCTAAAACTACTGGCATTTCTACAAATATATTTGCTAGTGGAATGACAGCCACAGGCAATTTTGATTACACCAAATTAGCAGGAGACTGCAAATAATGTGCTCGTCAAACACCTTCCAGTCCCACTCCCTTTCTCTGAATGTTGAGGCAAGGGAATCTATTTTTCCTCCTTTACTTTTCTGTCATTTGCATTTTCATAGCAAAGTCTGTTACTATGTCCTGTTTATCTTGGACTGCGGCATCAAGTTCTTTGTACATCTTATTCCCTTCAGGAATCTCCCAGGCAAGCACTTCCCCACTGCACCTATTTGTTAAACAAAGACAAAAGATTTCTCTAATACAAAAAAAAAAGTAAAAAAAAAAAAAAAAAAAAGAAGAAGTAAAAAAAAAAAGTAGTGACTGTCCTCAGAGAAAGCCAAAATCCTTCTGAAGAATAATTCATTTTCTGGATACAATTCAACAGAATGCCACTGTGTGTGTGAACATGTGTTAGCAAGAAATAAAAGCTTCAAATCATATAAACTCTCTCCTAGCTGATTGGAACAATCAGAAAAAAAAGCCCAGTTCAATGTATTCCGAGGTTCTTATATACAATTAGTTCAAGCCCTCACTCAGGATTTTTGGAACCACTAAAACATATTCCCTGAGAGACCTTTTAAATTGTCCCCTACTTCCAAGAACTGGATTCTTGGGGCTAGGAAGAGAGATTACCATTAATAGAGAAACACAGCTTCAACCCAAACAGTGCCCCCAGCAATGTGTTTATGATGATACATAATGTATTCCCTTAAGCTAGTGTTAGAAACAGTCCATTATTTTAATTCTTCACTCACCGAAAAGAGCATGCAGGAGGCACATATGCTTTTACCTACCACTTCTCTGTTTGGTGCATGTTTTTTTCGTGTAGTACTGTCCAAGAGGGCTCACAGAGAGGCTTCAGGCCCTTGGGAACACTGCCCAGCCCTGTCCTTCGGTTCAGCCAACTATGACCATTTCAGCTCTGTTTAGCTCTGTGACAAAAGAGGCTCTCTTGGAGCTAATCCAACATTGCTACCACGCTCTTCAGCTTCAGGAAGAAACTTCACTTTCTTTGGAGTCCTTCTGGAGAGAGACTCCAAACTGAAAGCTACATTAAGTTCAGTTTCCGTATTCAAACCCATTTTTAATTTGTTTCCGGTTATGATGGTTCATGAGCATCAGTGGGGAAGGGCTGAGTTGAAAGTTGATGCAAATGAAGCTTTCTGAGGGCTGACTTTTCCCTGTGTGCCAGGAACTAAGAGCGGAGAGCACTTCTCTGTGGTTTTACTCCATCAGGAGTTCTGGGTAAATAGTTTATGCAAATGAGTTACCTCCCTGTCCATTATTCTCCCTTTTAGCAAGAGAGGAGAGTCATGAAGAATCAGGGCATGGGGCTTAAATGAAGTTTTATGAAATAATATTTTTCTATTTTAGAATAATGCCCGTCAGAAGGAAAAACAAACAAAAAATTTACAGGAGTTAAGGTTCCCACAGCTGCATCCAAGTATTTTTTAAAATCTCATTATCCCTCCAGAGTTACCACAATGTTGATGATACTGTGCAGAGGTGCAAAGTTCTTTAGCTGAATCACTCTGTTATCAGATGCCTTGCGCTCCGTGAAAACAGTTTCTGTTGATTCAAGGTCAGGCAAGTGCCATCAATATTTATCTCTTACTGATGAGACCAGAAAGTGCCTCCAAGCTGGTCAACCACAGGTACATTTGAGTGCATTTTCTTCAATTTCCTCAAACATATATAGTGCTTACTTCCCTTTCTTTGCTCCAGCATTCCCATGAGACATGAGTCCGCTTCCTCAGCATCCTCCCCACCTTGGGCTGTATCACCACTTGTGATGTCAAGAAGCAGGATTAGCTGGAGCGTCTTAGGCTGACAAACTATCCTCACGTGGCTCTGCACCCTTTAGTGGTGTGCCTGTGAACAGTAGTTTCCACATTTCTTCAGGAAAAAGAAGTTATTCTGGTGATTCTGCTTAGTGTCCTTCTGTGCCACATGATTCCTTTTTTAGGTATTTTCCACCCTTATTTTTTTCCATTCAGTTTTGACTCTGTGGCTTCTTTCCTTAACATAAGGCATGAACTTTTTGTTGCAAGCTTAAGCCCACTCATTCTAGGAATTTTCTAGCATGGCACCAAACATTTTTTCAGCTGTTAGACCGCATACATTCTCTTTCCCACTTTATAAAAATACTGCAATTACAAGTTGCTTTATCCAATCTTATCTTTTTCAACCCACAACTTTGTAACCAAAGATATTTGAGAAACAGCTGTATGGAGTCCAGAAGCAGGGTGTATTTGATTAGGGCTGGCACTATACAAATATAGTGTACTCATTCTGGGCCAGATCCAGACTGAGTCTTGTGAATTTACAGGCTCAGTTCAGCCTGGTGATGTTTGCACCATATAGTCTTGCACAATATATAGACATATCCTCCCTCACCTAGGCAGTACTGTGACTCTAGGTGTGCACAGCAGCCCTTTACTGGACACTAGCCTCCTCTCCCTGCTTCACTGATAGAGTTGCTTTTCTGTTGCTGTCTCAATACAGTAGCAATCTTCATTTTTTCATACTTTTAAAACTTGGCCTAGCTGTTAGCATTCTGTTAGCAAATCTGGGTCTTTTCCTTTAGGCCACTCCTAGCCTAGGTTTCTGGTCTTTGGTCCCTTCCTGCACAGGATAAGCGCTGCATAGGTTGGGACAGTCAGCACCTCTTCCAGATGCATCTGCATAGCTTCCACTGGGCTCTCTGACTGATGCCTACTTCTTACTCTACCACCAGCAATAGGTTGTGATTCCTCTTAGAAGTATTTTTCACTGAATTTGTTAAAAATGTCAACTACCACTAACAGTCATGGCAGAAAGATGCACCTACACATGAGTCTGAACCACAGGAAGTAATGGGAATACAAGTCCCCCGCTTAGCAGATTTATTGTGATGGGAACACTTTTAACCCCTCTTGAGAAAAACTGGGTTTAAGCCAGTTTAACCAACACACAAAATATTCTGTACCTAATTAGGCAGTCTTCATAATATTCAGACCCCAATAAATATTAACGTGATGTCCTAAAAAATGAGATTTATGTTCCTGAATCATACACTTATTAAGTCAAGATCTGACCTTTTTGAAGATTACATGGGCAAACTCCTTCACTCTCTGCAAACACAGGCAAAAAATCGATCTCCTGAAAGCATTCCCTAAGAGAATTCAAATGCCACATCCCACACTTAATGGACACATTTGATTAAACTGAACACAAAAAGACATAATAAATTGAACCGTCCTAACTTAGATACAATAAATAAAGTATTAAAAAAAAAAATCCACATCTTTAAAATGCCATTTATTAGTTTTGAATAATGCCAACAATTACAACTCTTCTGTTCTTCCTACATTAAGAGGACAGTCTATCTATATATAATTGCTGCTAAAAATCTACATTCAAGTCCTGCTGCAGGTACAAAATAACACTCACCCAAATTAGTAAATGCTAAAGTGAAATCTATCAGTAGAGCAATCATTCACTGTCATGTATGCATTCTGTTATTTTCCTCCCAAATTAATGATCAATAGGATTTTAACTCTTACCTTCACACACAGTTCTCTTACACAGAAGAGCAGCTGATAATAGGTGTTAGCCCTCCCATGGACCAGTCAGTACACAACAGTGTACCATCCTGCCTGCCAAGGGGTGATGTGGAACAGGCAAAATCTTGCTCAGTGTGGAGATTTCTGACTACCAAGAGCCCAGGGAGGACTGCAGTGCTCAAGGAAATACATTCAGAAAGGACAACTGTGGCACTTGAATAAGGTACCTCTGAGGAGCCATGCAAAAGAATCAAGAGATTTCATTTTGCTGTGAGAGCCACCTGCATTATGTTCCCATAAAACTTTGGCCAAAGATCTGGAGTGCAGTATTGACAAAAGCAAAGAGAAACTTTCCAGCCTTCGCGGGCAGAAATTTTAGAACTTGACCAGTGGTAAGATTCATGATCTACCCAGAAATATCTAGAGAAGATGATAAAAACCAGAGTCCAGGATCTTGCAACTTCTGGCCTACCCTATTTTAGTATGGGTGTGCTGTGATGAAAATCCCACCTCAGGTACAGCCAGGTGTGACAAGCCTGCTTGTATGTCATACCCAATGTGCATATAAACCTCTGGGAGAGGCAGCCCTATGGTGGCTGATTCTGCTAAAAGATTCCATCTGAGAATAATGCACTTCTACTGAAAACTTTCTACCATTGTTGATGCAATGTATGCATGGCTGCAAAAATTTGGCATAATAAAAGCCATCATTTATCAGGCTATCATCACTTTAAGTATAATTTTTATTCGGCTGAAATTTTTTTTTTACTTAAAAAGAAAGACCACCATGGTAATCAGATATGCCTATTGCACATCTGCAGCCATACTGCTACAGTTACTTAGCAACCAGTAGGAATTAAAAAAAGAAATCATGTAAAGGAAGAGAAAAATTGGAAGGAAATTGAAATTCAATGTGCATAAATACATGTGGCTGTCTTTGCTGCATGCACAGCAATGGTTGCACAGTGTTAAATCAGCTTCTACTATTAAAATCAAAGCTCAATCTAACTTAGATTTGAAGATGTGTTATCTACCATCTTATGACTATATCCTCTTCTCTGTTTCATATTACATCAGAAAGACACAACGAGAATGAAGGATGCCACATTGAGCGAAAGTTCCACCCCTGCACTGAGAAGAGAGAACAACCTCAGCCGGAACAATTTACAGGGAGTGAAATTCTGCTCCCTGTATTCAGTAAGAATAGCCACAAATATTCATAGGCCTTCTGCAGGATTAGAAATGTGGCTGCTGTAGAAGAAAGCAGAGACACGTCTGCTGGCCAATGACTTTCATGCACACTGTTGACACCTGCTCAGATAGACAGGTCATCTCCTTCTCCCTTGACTGGAGTGCTCTCCTTCCTCACTGATCCCTACCAGCTCAGGCAGCATTTAAAGGTTTCTTTCATTCACTTTGAAAGCTGAAAATGTAATATGTATTCTGGCATGGAGCAAACATAATAAAATTTTTACGTGTTGACCAATCAAACATAACTTTTTGGTCTGACTTTTATAATCTAGGAAGGAATGAACTATATTCTGAAGGAAATTACAGTCTTAACTACTACAAAGTAATGATGCAATGAATAATCACTTTGATTCTCAGCTGGAGGTAATTATGTTTATGATAAATTGGAAAATTTAGCACTGTGGTTTTCTTCATAAGACAGTGTTCCATTGGGATGCCATATTATATATTACCTTCCAAGGGTAGATGAGTCTTAAGTATAAAATATCAGAGACCAACATTCATTTCTGTACTTAATTATTACATTATTTTTTATGTTACATTTCAGTAGAAGTGCTGGCAGTTATAATTCATTGATCATTTTCTGTGGAATCAAATGCATCAAAATGAAAAAATTAGTATCTCATTTCATATTTTCCACTGAAGCACTCTTTTGCCAGTAAACCCCAAAAACTTACTAGGCTTTTTTTTCTGCATTTATTTGCAGGTAAAAGCAGTTCAGGTCAAAACATCCTCCAAAAACTCTCTCTATTTTTTCTTTTTCAAAGCCATGGAACAAAAATCAAAGGGGCTCTCCCACAGTGTTTGATGAGGTGCAGGTCTGCCACCATCATATTCTGCATTTCTATGAAACAAGATTTTTCTTGTCAAATGCAAGAAAGAAATAAAAGGGTGTTTTTCAAGTATCAAAGAGTCAGAAAAGTAAGGTCAAAAGGGAGCTGGGCTTCTCTAGGTCTGAAGTTTAAGTACCAACCATTTTAAAGGGAAGCTTGTCCCCACAGAAAAGTAAGGAACTATTTTATTTTGATTGATGATGAACAGTCTAAGAGCTGTTTTCATCTCAGCTCTGTGCAATCAGTCTCATCTGTATGTTCCTTTGCACTTGACAGAAGAACCCTCTCCACTTAACAAGTACCCAGCATCAATGTCTGCCTGCTGCTCTTATCCCAGTCTGTCACTGCCAAAAGAGGGGCTCATTGCCTGTGGACTTTAAAAATGACAGATTCCTCCACAGTTTGTCTTGGAGAGCAGAGAGTGCCATACAAAGTTTCATTGAAGTGGAAAGTTGTGATTTACAGCAAGAAGAGAAATGCAACAGGACTGCAAAAGCTTAGAAGAAAATATGGGCATTTTAAGAGATCAAGATGAGGAGTATCAATGCATAACCATCTCTTGATTCAGTCTTTTAAACACTCCCAGAATTGTCACTGAGGTAGTGTAGGTGTGAAAGGCTGCCTGCGTATTCTCTATAGCAATGGCAAACATGAAAGTATTACTGTCAGACTGAACAGAGCAGGTCAAGTCCTTCACAATAGGCACAAGTAGCTGACAGATTGACTTTCAATGATCATCTCATTCCCATAAGCCTCTAGCCACTTGATAGATCTTTCTTATGATTGCATCTTTATTTAAACAATGCATTTGCTACCCTCCTTACATAATCATATGAAGGTTTTTTTACAGAATTTCTATTTTCCCTGTTGTTACTTTCAGCTGGATTAATGTTTATAAAAATCCTGAAAGGTCTGAAATTCAATTGCACTTAATTCCAAGAAAATAGAAATAGGCCTTCATATAAACAGATAAATGACGTACCAGCATCCTAGGGGGAAACAGGTGCTCTGCCTGGACTACTGAAGCACAGAGGATGATTTGAGTTCCAGGCTGGTATTCTGCCAGTCACGCTTAGAGCCAAGACTACCGGCAGCTGGTTTTCCTCCAGCTCTTTATAGGGAGTTCATTATCTCTTTTTCACATCTACATGCCTCACTCCAAACCTTTAATTAAGACATGGATACAACAGACTGTTAAACTTTCCTACTTTAGACTTGCCTCTTACCCTTCAGTGATTCATCATGTTAGTGAGACTTGCTTATAGAGCACATAACTCAGAGTGCAGCTTCTCTTGCAATTAGCTACGCAGATTGACCGCTCTCGCCAGGAAGGGATGAAAATTACCCTCAAAACAGTTGCCCAAATTCATAGTTACTTAGGGTCTTGCAGAGGTGGCAATGCCACACTGCAGGGAAGATGGGACAAAGTGAGGGTCCTTTTGCTCCCGAAGGCAGGTGGAACTACCACCTGCACTAATTCCTGCTTGGCAGGAAATTTGTTTGCCAGTGAACCTGGCAACCTCTGGTGGTACTCGGTATTTCAGGAGGGCAAGAAAGCAGACTAATGGTGAAACCTCTACTGACTTGTTTGGGCCCGTCTGAAAAAAGCCTCTATGGGACCCTCAGGAGGAACACAGGCCTTTGAGCCTATCACTTAGACAAACGTCTGTAGGCAAGTAGCAGACAAAGCTAATTTCTAGACTTGCAGTAAAATAGTCTCCCTCAGTCAAGCCAAGATATTTTTGTGCTATTCACTTCTAAAATTAAAAAAGGCAAGATAAGCAAATGACATTACATCCAGGTAAGTGTTAGTTACCAATTAAACCCATCAAAATTTCATAGAGCTTTTCTACCCAGGAAGTATGTACATTCAACAATAAGGATGTGATTTCAACTTCATTAAATGAAGAAAAGGGGAATTGCATGTCAATTATCACAATGAGAGATGTGTTCAAACAGCTTGACTTGGACCAAAACCCAGACAATAATGATGCGAGACTACTTCCCAAAGAACCAGCATAAGGACACATAAGCAGCATTATCAGATGTCTTATTTTGTTTCTAACCAGCCCTGAACACACTTCATGCTGGAATAGTCTACAGGAAAGGACTTTGCTTATGGCACAAAGACTCAGGCAGAGTTCCACCCACAGAAATACCCACTTTTAGTTTACAAAAATTCTTTAGAACAAGAATCACTTTTCCTCTTTATGTTCAGTTAACACTAAACCAATCAAGTCAATACTTATAAAGAAATAACAAGTCAATAAAGTCCTGCTCTTTATCCTTCTGTTCAAATGATCTATATAGTAAATGATATTGCTGCTTCTGTGCATTTTCAGTATGATCATGGTCAGACTGAATAATACCATTAAAGATGAAATGAAAGCATCAGGGTCATTTTTTCCTTCTCAGGCCTGAGTGGCAACTTTTCTGCTTTTCTGTGGCAGTGCCACGAGATAAAACATGCAAAAAGCAAACTGACAAATACCACTACTGTCTATGAAAGACACTACAGTGATGAAACCATCCTCTTGCTGCAGGCAAAGTACCTAGTGAAGTGTTAGAGGGTTCTCCTCAGTTTAATGCAAAGAAGCACAGCTCATTCCACTAGTCATCAAATACATATTATAGGAATGTGAAACCTCTACCTTGTTTAGTAAAGATCCATTTCTAGAGGCAATTATATTCTTGATGGAAAACTATGGTGGTACCTGTAAACGAAGGCTCCTACCTGTAAGTGAAGAGCCGTTTGAAGAGAAGGCAGGGAGCAGGAGACGATTGTTTATTGAGATAAATCTCATTTTGTAGCCTAATCCCAATATTGAAAGGTGAAAGAGCCTCTTCACAACTGGAAATTTAAAAAAAAAAAAAGAAAAAGAAAAAAGAAAATGGTAAATGCTAAAAATCATTCCCAGTTTCAGAGGGAGGAAGGCAGATCTTGGAACAAGTGAATGAGGATTCAGAAGGAGGGCATCATGTTGGAGGTGCAATTCTTTATTATTTTGTATCTTATAAAGCACAGCGATAGAAAGCTTGGTGAGTGGGCTTCGTAAGCAAGTGAATGTAAAGTGCTGAATCAGACTGAAAATCTGCACAGGCTGAAGACATCAACAATTATGGATAAATACCAAGAGTGAATGACAACTAAGAACAGATGGCACCAATTTCCATCAGTGGGAAAAGATGATCAGACTTGATGACTCCAGAAGTGATAGGAAGAATCCTAAAAGCTAGATGGGCAAAAGCAGGCAGGTCTTTCTGTGGAAGAAAGATGTGATCGTGGTAGAGCAGTTACATGGAGTGTCATTTCTGTTATTATCTATTATCCTCTGTTCTTTTTTTCCAATTTCTTTCCCTCCAGAGGCCCCAAAGTAGTTTCTTACATCAACTTATTTGTCATATGCCTAAGCTGTAGGTTTCCTGGGACTTGATCATCTTTTCTGTGTGCAAGCAATAATGAGCACAGGGGAGGCCTGATTGCTGACTCAGACCACTTGAAATAAAAACACTAGTAAGAAGTACTGGGGGGGAGATTAAAGAGTGATTCAGCCTGGCACAGAAAGACTGATGCTTCAGTCTCACACAGTAGTTTTGCTTTCCCAATGCTACATTAAAAGCAAAAAAACTTGCTAGGTTGACAGCTAAACTATTTACAGCCATTTTCTTACATTGTTTGTGTTTAATGTGAGACACTACATTTCTTACCTGTTAAGATTGGTTCATGTGAGTAGATTTGAAGTAGCGTCTTTTGACCTTGGAAGAGAGGCTGAAATACCTTGTTACAGGTGCACAGAGCCATCTTCTTACCTGAAGGTATTCTACCTGCACTGCTTTCCTATGAAGAGGAGTGTTACAGAGCTGGAGACTCATCAGGTTAGGTTCTGATGGCCAGATATGATTACTTCTGTTCAAAGTTAAATTGCATGAAAAATACACACCTGGGGTTTTGAAAAAGTAAAGTGTCAGGCAAAAGGTGTTTTCAATCAACTCCTCGTGCCCAGCACAACAATTTTCACAGTATGTGTGACAGACACAGTGTTTTGCAAAGAACTTGTGTCTTCTGGAAACCCTTTGGTATACAGCTGGGTGGAGATCACTGCTGAACCCCATGGTAGACTTAGAAATATGTCAACTTCAGTGCCTGCTTTTCTAGTGTCAGGTATTCTAAGCTTTGCTGTTAGTATTCAAAGGATAGTAAGTCCTGTGTTCAAGACAGCCCTTTTGGTCAATGCAAAACTGTGTAACAAATTTCTTTTCTTTGCAAGACTGACACTTACAAAGACTTCATGATTTAGTTCAGAACCATTCCATCTGGTGGGCTGATGATTTAAGTCTTCCATAGTGGCTGAATCATAAATGCTGAAACCTAGCTCAGTTTTAGTTTTACTGTTGCAATGGGCATCTGTACTGAGCAATGTATAAACAAAAGAATCCGAGTGACTGTACATCATAAATATTTATTTCCAAATTTATGTTTCCCTATCCATCAGACAGACCTGGGACTGAGGATGAAAAATATATTTGTGACATACCATTCTAGCAGCTGCAAAATGACCAATGGGGATATATTGGGCTCTTTATTTAGAGGTAGCAGGAAAGTAAGACTGAGTTTCTTAAAACTGTGACCCAGTGGCTTTCCTGACACATTTCACAACATGAGCTAGACAGCTGTTCTCATCTTTTCTGTAGACAAAATAAAGATGACTTTTCGTATCAGTGCAACTTCTTTTTCAGCTAACAAGCTGTCCCTCTAAGTCAAGAGCTGCCCTCAGTAGTCACTCTCTGTAACCTGACATCAATTCTGTGCTACCAGGTATCTGGCAAGAAAAGGAAAAGAAAGGCTGAAAGAAATTGGTGGCTCTGCCAGACTGCTGGTCTGGGACAAGCATCTCACAGCTGTCAGTATTAACTCTTGAATTACTGTATTTTCCAGGAAAAAAAAAAAAAAAGTGGATCCTTGATGGAAATACATTCATGTAACAGGAAGGCCACAAGCCCCCAGTGTCATCTGAGCAGTTCATACCATATAATCTTTCATACTGGGGGCTTCTGGGGAAAAAAAACCTAGCAAATATGCCACTCATCAGTCTTGGTTTCTATGTTTTGCTGTGGTGTATTTTTAACAGCATTAATTATTGTTTGACTCTTGAAGTATTTTCTATGAGTCAGGCTAAAAGTTAATACACATTAACTAATAATACAGAAGCAGCCAATTAGTAAAAATGCATCCAAGTACTGTGCAACGCAACCATACGAGCAGCTGATACAGGACTTTTGGTGTAATTACTGGGGCTTAGATGTCAAATTATTGAACAAACCCATAAATCAATGAACTGTGCAGTTACAGATTATTAAAATCGGGAGCGGTGAGGGATCTCAAGGTGTCAGTCAACACATTCTTCTGCAGTGAGTCATTTTTGGCAAAAGTTTGCTTACAGGTTTTGAAATCTCCTCTGTTGTAGGTTTTAAGAACAAAGCCTCGACAATCTGTGCCAATGCTTACTCACCCAAACCATGAGAATTCTTTCCTAACATCTAATTTAAATCTTCCTCAAATTTAAACTCATTGCCTCTTCTGCTAGCCTCAGTTAACATGAAGGACAGGTTGTTTTATTTTCTGCTGAAGCCTTTCACAGACTTGGCATAGGAGCAGATGTTGCATGGGGTCTGACGAGGGCTGCACCCTTCCTTTACCCTGCACTGTGCAAATCCCTTTCTTACAGCTCCTGTCCGAGCGGCAGGAGCTCTGAATGGGGGGCTGTGCCACCTCCAGGGGTGTAAATAGCTACTTCAATCCCCAGGGCAAATGTATCTCTGCATATCCAATCCCTGCTATTTGAACCAAGACAGGGACTCTCATTTATCTCCTAGACGAGAGTGCAAAAATCCAGGATTGCTGTCACTGAGTCTTAATAAGGTATCAGCCTTACATATAACTTTAAGTTAGAAATACCTACTTAATTCTCTCCTTGCCTGTAAGTATAAATAACAAACTCTTGCTTTAGCAACAGAATCACAGAATATTCTGAGTTAGAAGGGACCACAAGGATCATCAAGTCCAACTCTTAGCCCTGCACAGGACCATCCCCAAGAGTCACACCATGCATTTCTTCACCATTTTTTTTCCCTTGGCCTATATTTTAATTATATTAAAAAACAACACACATAAGCAGGATTGATACGTTATTCAACCTTGGGGAAAAATTTAAATGAGATAAAAATTCCCAAACTGGGATTTTAAAGTTTAGGACATTGCCCCAACAGTAAAGAAATTACTGATAGTTTGTTGGAGGAAGGAAGCTTTTGGAAGTTCTTTGCTTGCTTTCTTTTCTGGCTTAGAGTCCTGAAACTCAAGTAGTTGCTGACCTTTAACTGTGATATTGCAGAGTGAAAATGAGGACATTCTGACAGGAAAATGGAGCTATGTGTGTCGTTGTGTACAAATCATTAATACTGGTGCCCTCAGATAACTGACTAGTCAGGAAATTTTCAGAGATTTAAAACAAAGAGAAACCCAAGTATTTAATTTCACTGCTTCCCTGTGAAGTGTAAGGTATTATATTTTTACAATGAATATTCAGTTGACTGAGGAGTCTCAAACTGGTAATTTAGCTGTGCCCCCAGAAGTAACTGTAGCAGGCTGAAAGCAGCCCCAGCGCTTCCACTGAGCGACTCACAGTGGAAGAGGAAGAGGATAATATGAAGGGCAGGGTTGCCACAGCCTCCTTTTCTGTGTACACATCTCCCTATCTGCCTTTGCAGACAGCACACAGGAACTAGAAGCTAAACTGAAGCTCCTCAGGTGCTTTCAGGGCTGTTTCCATAAAGCAAACAGAAGATAGTGCATAAACACATAACACAGAACAGCTGAAAGCAAGGTGCCAAAAATTGTTAGAGGGAAAGGAATTAGAGTGAGGTAGGGTAGAGATCTAAAGTATTTTGGAGGTCTGTAACAGTGGTGACACACTTCTCTCAGTAACTCATCTGCAAGGTACCGGAGGGTTATGTTTGCAGAGTGAAACAAAAGAAAAAGCCTTTTTTCAGTGAAAGGGCTTTCTCAGGGCTTGTACCTGAGAACAGAAATGCTGGTGTTTCACTTTACTAGCCTCACAGATCCAGCTTGGCAATAGAAGATATAAATGGGTAACATCTTCAAACAGCCTCCCCACAGCTCATGGAAGGTACCTGTGGGGGCTTCTGGTTTCTGGCCTGGCCACTGCGACAGGTTGCAGATGATACTGGGGTGGGGAGGGCTGTCATGGGCAGGCCCTCTTCTCCCTTCCTGCTAAAAGGTGTTTAAAGGCAAACCCCATCACATCTCTTCTGAAAAGACATTATTCCACATCAAATTCACTTGAAAAACGTTTATCTGGAACACAGGTATTTATTACCCTGAAGGTTGTGTTCTCGGTTACTTCACATGAACAATGGTGAAAGTCACTTGAATGGTATCCAAGGAGACAACTTCACTGAACTAAACTAATTAATCTTTTCTTATTGCTGTTCACAATTGTTTTTAAGCAGGCAGTAACTGATCCTGTAGAGCCCATTATGACTCCTTCATACGGAGTACTTTATAAAGATGTGTAATACATTTATCAGAGCTGGTTTTACTTCATAAAATAACGTTGTTAAGCGTCTCCATTTGATTCATAACATATTATCTTTCACTTTTTGCTGTCAACCTCTAGTTCATATTAGCTCTCCATGGATCAAATTTTCCTTTAGTTTCAATAACCTGGATATCATTCATATACGATTCCATATATGGTGCGTTATTCCATTTTTGCCAGCAGGTGTCATCCAAAGGCACAGCAGCACCGAGTTTGCGCTTACTGAAGGCTTGGGGAACTCGGTGGCGGGTCATTAGCTGCCAACAAAGGAGTAAAAGGGGGCCACAATTCTGGCTTTCCCATGGCTTTCTTTGTTTAGCTAGGCTTTACACTACAGAAACAAGATGCAAACAGCATGGTCCAGCGGTGACATTAGCTTACCTTTGGTTTCACTAAGAGTTATTCCAAAGTCTGCCTGGATTTACAGTCCTCATAAGCAAGCCTGGAAGAAGTCTTTCTCCTTGTGTCTGATCTTCAAGGCTTTTAAACCAGCCATTGGAGCTCCTAATAACACAAGATCTACAAGACAAAAAACCCCAGAATGGGAGAGGCATCAGATATCGAATGATATTCATTTCAGGGTTCCACTTAAAAGCTGTTTACTCCCTCCTCTCCTCCTGGTAGATTGTGAAACAATTTTTTTCCCAAGAAAATGTAGCTTTTCATCTTTGTTTTTCATCTCTCCCTCCCCATTTTTTTTTTTTAACAAAAAATGTTAAATACTCTTTCTACCTATCACATTCTAACTGCCTATTTCTGTAGGCTGTCACTTGGCCAGCTCTTCATTTCTATATTCATTTCCTGAATGGAAGATTTCTTTCTTTGCATCTGGACCAGAAGTTTGAGTGTATTACAGTGTGCCCTGGGGCTGTTAATTAGATCCCTGATACAAAGATGGTTAGGTGCAGAAATAAATTTGCCTTCAATTCACATAGGCAGGCAGGCACTGTAGGACTTGCTGTCTGCATGAGGGAAAAGTAAACCCTGCCACAGGTGTGCCAAGGCGGTACAACCACCGCACATGGTCAGGCAGCACCTGGGGGTCAGCCATAGTGGTGGCCCTCTGGGCTGTGCCATGCTGGCAGTGTCCTGCAGCCCATCACTGCCAGCACTCTGCGCTGCTTTCAGCTTGCCTGGCACCAGCCAGGTGAGTCACGAGAGCCAAACTCAGGGAGAGCGTCATCCCTTTGTTTCCTTAGATATCATCTATTAGCAAAGTACAGAAAGCATGTTGCAGAAAGAAAAGAGCAGCGTCACCAAAGTTTTTAGTATATTTCAGAAAGGCAATCAGCTCCAGTTCACAGATAAATTACTTTCCAAGTTTGTTATTGTGTTTCAGCTCACACAACGTTTTCATTGATTTATCATTCCTGCAAGGTCTAGTTTTTAGATTTCTACCTTTTGAGGTGGTTTAATTGCACTGGATGCCGCTCAGTGCCTTTTAGCTCAGCTGGCTTCTGGCTGGGCCAGCACAGGATCCTGCTTCTTTCTGGGATTTGAGGGAAGCAACCTTTTGTCTTTATTTGCAGTTATTCTTATCTAAGGCAAATAGCAAGGTCCCCTTCACTCAGTGGCTTTTGGGGGTAGAAAGAACACTGATTAATCAAAGATAACGAGAGTCTTGATCTAGAAACCCTCTACTTTCTGTGCTCTTGATACTGAGAATTGGTACAGAGGAAGGAAACACACCCGAGAAGAAGGGTCCCGGATCAGCATTCAGAACATTAAGAAGTCTGGGAAACTCTGGCCTATGCCTTTGTCTCACATGAGATGGCTACTTACATGCTCCATAGAATTCCACAAACTGAATTTACTGCTAAATATAACCCTTAGATTTCACAGAGGATGGGTTATTATTAATATCCCATCCATTTGACCTAGATTCTGTAGACTGTAAAGTGCTACATTTAAATTTAACTTCTAAAGAAAAACTAATTGAATAGAAAAATCAATCACTGGGCAAATTCATATTCAGTTCATTTAAGGTCAGGTTACTGCTGTCTCAGAGAACAAGAAGTTTTCTTAATGTACCAAATTCAGGAGTGATGTGAAATTAGGCATGACTACACACTGGCTAATGAGTCTAAATTAGCATATAGCATACATATTGAGAGGTATGTACCCATCTACATCCTCTTTGACTCAGTTATCAGTTGGACAGGAATACAAGAAGGAGGAATTGCCACCAGGGGCTTTAGACGGTTTAAAAGGCCATAGCTGAAGTGGACAGGTACCTGCTTTCTTCCTGCGTGAGCAGGCATTAAAGGCCAGGATTTGGTAGAGGGACCACAGGTTACTTCCCATGGATGTTTCTGCTGCACTAGATGTGATCTGCTATGGGTGGCTGTCTTTTGCAATCCATATGGTACCATTTCAACCATTCTGCATCTTTCTAGGGCTCCAGGGAAAGCCCTAATCCAAGGTAAAACCCAATGTTTTTAACTTGCTTCAGATTTTAGTCAATGGTCAACTCTGAGTTATGTTTGGAATTTCTGTAGGAAGTCTGTCATAATCCAATCAGAAAGGTTCTTTGATCTTAAATCTAATGAAATCTAATTTATCCAGCTGGAGGTGCTTCGGGCTTCCAACTATTTTTTCAAACTGCCATAATTTCATTCAGCAGAACATCTTCAACAGAATTTCATAGTACTATGACACATAAAGATTTTCTAACTGCATCATGGTATTTGCATCTCCGTTGTTCAGAGATCTTAGCTCAGTGTAGTTTGGTTCTAGATTAAGATATATAATTCCAGATTTAAGGCTTTGTGTCTTTGTTCTTTGGACTTTTGCTTTTATATTTAGTTTGTGGACTCTAAATAGGTATAAAAGTATTTGCCAATAAAACGGGATCACTTGTACTTTTGTTAAAGCATGATAAATGTCAGTTATTGTTAAGTTTTTAATATGTCTTTTCACAATTAAATTCTATTGTATACTGTATTTTTAAATGTCTTGTTAGGTTCAGTGGTAAACAATTTTAGTGACTTGTAGCAGTAAAGTCTGAAGTAATGAATTACTTTAGGAAAGTAATCTGCAAGGTGCTTTAGAAAGGTATCTTCTTTTAATGATATATTTCTGATTAGTCTGTGTTTTTCAGGAGGCAGTGTTGGTACAACTGGCTCTCCTAATTAAATCATTCTTGCACATGCCACATAGCCTTAAAACATAGCCTTGGTAGACTCAGTTTTACAGACATTCAAAACTTCTACTACTTAAACCTGTAGTTCTAAAGGAAAAAAGAAAGCTATTCACAAGTTTAACTGCACTCATCTTAAAATAACATCATCTGGCCATAAGAGAATCCATCTCTCTGCATTACTTCCTTTACTCTGAGACGCAGAGTAAATCAAATATTCTTAGTGCAATAGCCAAGAGAGTTAGACTTTTCTTCCTAGTTTTGCATTTCAAGGTAGCATGAAGCATTAGAAAGAATGACAGATTGTTAGTCTTTCTCTGCATATCAAGTCAGAATTTCTAATATGCAGATTCTTGATTTTCTTTTGAACAGGCTGTGGGAGGAGCACAGCTGGTGAGCCTGCTGCACTAGGGTTGCAACTGTTCTGCTCATCAGAGACTTACAGATTTTAGGGGTGCAGTTCTTTCCTGTTTCCTTCTTTCCTATTTCCCTCATTCCTGAGTTAGTGAAGAAAATGAAATTCCTTAGATGAAACTCCTTTATGAAGAAGTTCTATGACACTTTCATTCACTGTATTTTCCTTCAGCAGGAGACCAAGAAAAGGAGGCCAGAGGCCGTGTGAGAAATGGGACTGAGCTCTGTGAGTCAGTCACTAAGCTTCTTGTTGCAGCCAAGGCTGTATCTCCAAGTGCAGGCCTTGGGCAAATCAATAGCAGGAGTAATCTTTGAAAAGACAATTAATTGCAAACCCAGATTCTACCTATTTAAAAAGCTTGAAGAGTTCTTCTAACTTAGGTGTATCTTAAGAATTTTATATATTATTTTTGTACATTAAAATACTTATTTAATATTTATATATTATTTATATATATATATTTAATACTTAATATTTTACAAAGGAACACCAAGCAAGATGATCAGTGTGACGATTCCAGGGAAAAATAAGTCACATTTTATTTTCCTTTTTTTTTTTTTTTTAATATTTATTTTCCTTAATCAACCTGAAAGCTTCTTAGCAAACTGAATATTTCTATTATAAACCTACATTCAGCTGTTTCAGGTGTGACAAGCTCTACTGAGCTTTTCTTGGATCCATTGTTGTCCTCCTGGTATGAAGTCTCTGTGGGAACTTCAGAAATTCTTGGCATCAGCTCTCAATTCCTCACAATGCCTACAGAGACATTTCTTTGGAGCTCCATATTTACCCTCTATGCTTTCAATCAATGCCAAGAAGAAATGCTTTTCTTCTGGGGAGTGGTAATGTTAATTTTTTGGCTTCTTTATTCTCCAAAGAGAGTCTAGTCAGTCTTGTTATGCCAAGGTTTAACTCTGCAAATTGAGTTCCAACGCAGCAAAGGCATTTTGTTCGTTTACTTGTTTCAATGCTGCTAGAAATAAGAAGATCCTTCCCAGGAGATAGGGGGGGAAGTCCCTCCATCAGCAGTATATGCGGACCAAATATCATGCCTTCTTAACAGTACACAGAAATAAGAAAATTAGTCAAGCTGATCTACTGTTATGAGATGTGTCAGATACAAATAACTTTAAAATTTGAGGGATTTTTTCTTTATAATACCTCTCCATACTTCATAGAGATTTATAAATGGCTCCAGGTCCTCCAGCGTGCCAAGGCAGCTCCGCCTGTGGGCTGACTGCAGCACAGTCACAAGCTGCAGGATAAGTGCCAGAGATTAGAGAAGCCAAGCATTCAAGACTTCCAAAAGCTGTGGCCAGGGTAGTCAGCTGTTTGAAGAGGATGGCCTCACTGTTTATCTTTGCTGTTATAAAACAAAGGAAAGAACTGGGGTGTGATCTCCAGTTTACTTTCTTAGCTCTTCCCTTTAATAATACATAATGGGAGAGAGGCTGACTTCCCATCAGCACAGGGGCCTGGCAGCCTGTTTCACAGGCTGCTTTGATTCAGGCCTGGTACAATTGCAGGTGTTTTTCTCTGTTCCGAGAATCACTAGCTGCCTTTAAGGTCCTGGTGTTTCTTTGCATCAGCACACAATACAAAAAATGTCCTTTGTCTAAACTGCATGTGAAAGAGACACTCCCAGACTTGAAAATTTTCTCATTTTAAATGAAACTGGAAAGCAAGTGGGTGATCTGTTGAAATGCATCATTGTGGGAACTGCTTGTTGAAAGCATGCAGCCAAGCTTTGAGGGAAAGTGAGAGCAATTACTACTATCAGCTTTCCAAGTACCAAGCAAAAAAATGCTCATGATTTTCATGTTCTCTATCTGTCATGAGAAGACAATTCTTTGACAATGTGGTGAAATATATCTCTGAAATGAAAGAGGATTATCATCTTTTTTAATTCATATCTTCTTAAAAGAAATCTTATTTGCTATCTGGAGTTCATTTCTATTGACCTTACTCTCTGGAAATCTCTAAATGTGTTCTGGAAGAATCAGATAATTTAAGATGTGATCAAAATAGGAATAAATTTTCCACATGGTATGTTTTAAGGGATGTCTGGTCATGATAATACCAAGTTCAGGTTCTATTAGTCTTCAAGTTCTACTGCCACTGTCAGTGTTCTATGTTATTACAGAAATACAAAGTTGAATGTCTACTTTAGAATGAGTGTATTAATAGAAAGAAATAAACATCACCACCCAAGCTTCTTCATTGCTTTCTGGTAATTCCTTGACTTGGAACATTTGCCATCTCTCAAGATGTAGATGTAAATGTAAATGTGCCTTTGTGGAAAATGAATAGGACTGCTGAGCTTACTGCACATCAGAGCTTTTTTACATCACAGAATAAAATTTGGCAGCTAAAATTAAAATCTTAGCAAAGAAAATAATTTTTTAAAAAAGTGTTTTAGCATGCAAATAGATTTTATAGGTGACAGAAAAAGTGACAGAAAAGGCCTGTAGAATGGGTTAGAGAGGCCAAGTGAAGTTTCTGGCACTGAATGCTCTCCTCAATGGCCCACTTCGTAAGATCTATCAAGGATTTATCAAGCATCTATCAAACATCTTTTTCATTTAAGTCTTCAGTTAAATATTCTTTAAGTGACAACATGGAAGTACATTTCAAATCACAACTTAATTCTTGCTCACTCACAATATAAAGGAAAATGGAGAGTTTAAAACCCCACCTTTGTAAAGACATTTTCCTTCTTAAATGCCTGTGATTGCATTGTACCTCTCAGTGGCTCAGGGAGAGCTCCCTCTTGCAGCCCACCGTGCCCACTCTCATGTTGCTGCCTCCTCTCTGTACTGATGAAACATCATCCTGGCACATGGCAAATGCAAATTTAAATATAAAGCATGTCAAATTTCCATAAATACTCTTGAAAAAGAGATGTGAGTAATGGCAGGCAACATATGTAAGGAGTTAAGTATTTTCAGAAAGAGTCTAAAACTGTTTAATGCTTTTTTTCCCATGACAGAGCAGGCCAGCTCTGATGATTTAGAAGGCACCAGAGTGTTCCCAGCATTCAGTCCCAGGGAGGGAACAGCGAGTCATAACTTTAACTTTTGCATTTGAAAATGTGGATGTAATTCTTATTACCCTCTACATTTGAAGCATTCTGGTGCCTTTGATACGTCTAATCAGTATCTCCCACACTAAACCATTTACAGAGAGCAGCTCCTGAAGCTGATTCACAAGCCTGATGCCCTGTCTCACACTACAAAAGGCACACATGGTAGAAAGTATCTGTTTGCACCTCTCACTCCTCATGTATTCCAAAGATGGGTAGCAGAGAAGGTGGAGAATATAACTGAAGTGTGTTTAGCATCACCAAGGAACTGGAATCTGGGAATTGTGTTTTTTTTCTCTGTCACAGGTAAAAAACACCTCCTAATGAAGTCCAAACTGATGTCAGAGATTGTGTTCCTGTTCCCATCTCCCTTTCCATGGGGGCTGAATAATTCTTCAGCACTCACTTGTGAAAGTCACAGGTAAACCTCTTACTGGAGGGTTTTTCTACATGAACTCTGCTTCTGCACTGGGGGAGGAAGGCGGGAAGCCAAGACACAGGAAATGTGTATGGGAAGAATTGAGGCATAGACACAGGATGCTCTGAAGGATTAACTTTTTAAAATATGGCAAGGGATTACTGTAGCCCTGGACTCACGTGCAGACAGACAACAAGAGACAGATCTCTCTGCTGAAAGTCAGACACTCTGCAGGAAGGGAAGTTAAACCCCAGCACAGAACACCTTACAAGGCTCGTGTGTGCCCTCTGTAGCATGGCTACACTGTGAACAGGGCTGTTCTGCAGGGTGGGTGGGCTGTGATTGGAATAGGAACAGAACTCCCACCAGGAGTTACACAGGCAAGAAAGAGCAAGGATGGAGCCAGAGCATTTGTCCTCATGCAAACCAAACCCCCACTATTCCCTTTGCCCTGTTGGGCTGTGGGTAGGCTCACGCTGTTCAACCGTGAGAGCCTCAGAGCAGCTCCGGTGAAGTCAAGCAGTGAAGATCCATTTTTCATTCAGCCTTTGCAGAAAATGTTAGAGAACATTTTAAAATTCAAATTGCATGTGAAAACCTGATTTGGCACAGTTCAACGTGAAAATTAGTTTTGAATGAAGCTACCACCTGCCTTCCTGAGGAGATAATACATACCAAAAAGGAAGTGTTTGCAGGCATCACTGACCCTCTAAGGCAAGCATCAGATCTGCCTGAAAAAGTGCTTAGTGTAGTCAAGGCTGACAGAACTTAGACGGATAAAATAAGAAGGGTTGTGGTTATGTTTTTCCCTGTTCTTAGGATTTCTTATGTGCTAAAATCTGACATCACAAAATTTCATGCCAGTTTTACTCTCCCTGCAGGGGTGGTGGTTCTCTTTTTTGTGGGGGGGGTGGGGGTGGGAGGGGTGGGGGTTTGCTGCTGTGAGATTTAGGAAAGATATTGGAGATGGACTGTTTGGTAACTTTACAGACTAGGGAGTTGCTTTCAAGTTCAAGGGCAGAATTGAAAAATCTCAGCAGCACTTGACTGGAAAATGAAGACAGAGTTCACTCAGGGAATGGAGAAGGGAACTGACATCTTGACAGGTTATGAGAGCTGATACTTAAGGGGCTGATAGAGGGCTAGAGAAACAAGTGTCATAGTTTGATGTGGTCAAGGAAGGAGCTAGAGACCTCCTTAAGGAAATACAAAATACCGGGAAAACAAAATGGAAATTTTTCCCGCTGGGCAAGAGCCGTGTTTGTGTCTGGAGCTCTGGAGAGGGTGCTCATTGCTTGAACTATTTTGAAAGTTGTAGCTCAGGTTTTGGACTCTGACTAACTGGCTGCTGCATGTGTTGGGCATTTAAAGCTGCCGAAATTACACCACAGCTCTAAAGTGCAAACCGTTTTTGAAAAAGAAGCTTCCGTGTCTGTCGTGGCTGCTCCTAGCCTAGGAAAATACCTCACAGTAGCTAATATCTCCTAAAAAATGTGGTTTTCAGCACCACTACAGTCAAATGTTTTCATGTCTAAGACTGATGTATTTGTTTTAGCAAAACTCATCAAGACCTGAAACACATCGCATTGCAGTTAATTACTGCAAGGTCCCTTTTTTTGGCCTGAAAAATACAGCCTCAGCCCCTCCAAAAATATTGCAGTACAAATAATTTCCCTTCCCTGTCACTTTGACTTTCTCACCTTTTCAGGTACATCCTCCTTTCTGTTCTCTTTCTACAACCTATTACAGGTAAGATATTTGTCTTCATTTTTTCAGGCTTAGCAGGTGCCCACCATGTTGTGAATTGTCTGTCAGTATTTAGTGCTGCAAAGTTTCCATCAGCTGCTAATTGCCCTGTAACACAACGATTACTTTTGATTTTACAGCAGAAGACCTTGTTATCTTTTAGAATTATTGACTCATTTAAGATGACAGGTCTTCTGGAGGTCACATAGTCCAGCCTACTGCTCAAAGCATTCAGAGCTGGACCACGTTACTCACCTGGCTGCATCTAAGAGCTTCCACAAGGATGGATGTTGCAATAACCTTCCTGTGCAACCCCCTCCAGGGATTACCTGCTATTACTTTCAATCCTTTTTTTCTTATGTACAGTCAGAATATTCTTTCCTGCAGCTTCTGGCTGCCTCCTCTCATCCTCTCATGGTGATTATCTGAGAAACATCCACCTCTTTTCCCTGTGACTCAGGTCAGACACTTGAGGCCAGAACTGCCACAGCCTTCTCTGGGCTCAATACATGCACCTCACTTTCCTGAGCACACCATGCTGGTTTCCTGACCCCTTCCTTGGCCTTCTCCCAGGCTTGCTCCAATTTCTCAGTGTCTCTGTCCCCCTGGAGGCCCCAGGCTGTTCCTCCAGGTGCAGCCACGAAGAGGTGATTTATGTGTCTCTCAACCTGCTGCTCGTGGTTCTGCTATCGCAGCCCCACACTCAGCTCAGTTCTGCTGCCACAAGGGCGCACTGCAGACTCGCTCTCCGCTCCGTCTGTCCATCACAAAACCTGGGTGTCCCCACCTAACCCGTCATGCTGCACTGGGGGCTCCTTCCCCAGCCCTTCTCCCTGCCAGCTCTCTCAGTCCCGCCAGGTTCCTGCCCAACCTGGTCTCCAGCTTTCCAAGGTCCCTCCAGAGGGCAGCTGTACCCTCCAGCACATCGCTGGAATAGCAAGCCCCTGGTTTCGTGCTCATACCTGTGTGCGTCCCAAACACTCTCCTCCCCACTGCCCAGGGTCCCAAGGGCTCTCCTCCCCACTGCCCAGGTTCCCAAATGCTCTCCTCCCCACTGCCCAGGTTCCCAAGGGCTCTCCTCCCCACTGCCCAGGTTCCCAAATGCTCTCCTCCCCACTGCCCAGGGTCCCAAGGGCTCTCCTCCCCACTGCCCAGGTTCCCAAGGGCTCTCCTCCCCACTGCCCAGGTCAGCAGGGAGCGTGTTTGGTGTTCCTGGCCCAAGGGACTGCGCTTGACCGGCTGTCACAGTCTGCCAGCGGCTGCCGAGTGCTTGGAGCTTGGTGCCCCAGGCAGTCCTACAGCCACTTTGTAGCCACCCACACTGTCTCTGCTGCCCACATTTGCCTGCTGGGATTCTGGGAGAGCCAGCATTGGAAACTTGACCAAAGCCATCCTCAGGGCACCTGGCTCCGCTTGGCTGCACGGACAGGCCCCTGGTGGCAGAGAGGTTGTGCTCGGGCCACTCGGACATTTTTTTGCCTTTTGTAAACCTGTGTTGGCCAATCCCAATCACCTGCTTGTTTTCATGTGCCCAGATCCTCATTCTTGACATTTTGGAAGACAGGCACAAAGCTATCCTTTTCCCAGTGCTAGGAAACCTCCCTCAGCTGCAGCTGTCAAAGGCAACAGTCTTGGTTTGGCCTCTCCTAATTCTGGTGCTCAGCAGGCATCCAGCATCCAGCACAGTACTCTAGCAATACACATAAATACAAATAGGAAACAAAACCAAATAGAAACATTTCTAAAACAATGTTACTTTAATAACAAAGTATTGTAATATCTAAGAATTCTAGACACTCAAAAAAAATAGCTTTGCTTGAAATGCTGGTTATTCCAATAAATACTTAAGAATGCTAAAGCTGGTACTTGAAACAAGAATGTTAAGAAAAAAAAATTGTTAAAAGAATATACTAGCCACAGTAAGAAAATCATCATAGCCACTGTGACCTGTAGGTGACAGCTGTGAAGATTTAATGTCCAACGAAGCATGAATAAATAGTGAAGTACCTCACTTACTCAAGGTGAAATGTTCAAAAGATATACAGTCACACTCGCCAGGTTATTGCCAAATCCACAAAGACAGTGAAACTCCTGCAGAGTTTAAAACAACCATGTTCTCTCTTCTCTTTTTTTTCACACTAATGTGACAAATTCTTTTGCAAAACTTTTCTGAGCATAAAATTTATAGTTCAAGATCACATTGCAAGGAAGTAAAATAAGGTAATTTAATGGAAAAGTCTCCTTCTTAAAGGAATTGTCTATTAGTTTATCAGTACACAGACCCAGTGTAACATAATCACAGGAGTTCAAGTGCTGATATCGACTGGGCAATGTGCGTGCCAGCTCCTCTCTTCTTCCTTCTGATATCTGACCAAAACTAGGGAAAATTTCCTTATCATTTTGACCTGCAGAAATGACAGGTGCACATACTAGTATCCTAGTATGTGGTGGTCATAGAAGGTCCTATTGCTATTATTATTGTCTTTAACAAAATGGTCTATACAAATCTTCAACCTGTACTGACTAGTGGACCACGTCTCTGATAACCCTTTATGAAAATCTTCTGCAATACAGGGGTCATGATCCAGTCACACATAAGAGCAGAAAGTTCCTGCTGATGTGTGATCTGGTCTGGATCCTTCTTTTTCTGCTGCAGAAAAATGGCAGTGCCAGGTATAATCCCTGACCAACATAGTGTCCTTGTACCTTTTGACTTCTCTTACAGGAACAACCTGCAGCTCAGAGTGCAGTGAACAGACCTAGAACAATAGACATACAAGAAGATGTGATCCTGTTACTTTAACCTTATTACCTTAGTGGTTTGCACATTTGATATCTTTATTCAACATGCTAACTGCATTGCAAATATTGTATTTCAGTACTCTTTTTCTGTTACAACAAATGCATGAATTTACTAGCCAGCTGTCTGTAATGATGCAACACCTCTGGAGAAAACATCCTAACACTACAAAAAGGCAGCTGATAGCCTTTGTGTAAATATGATACAAATTTTCTTCCTCATGTAGAGATCATTTTTAAACTGAGAGATCCCAGCAGGCATAATGAGAGGGTTTGCCATTTATCCTGTAATTATCATCCCAAATGCCCAGTCCTGTATATCACAGACAAAACTTTGGTTGCAAGCAGTTACAGTACACAAAATATAAGTTAGCACAGCCAAGAGTACAAAGAATGTTGAATATGAATCTGAACGTGACTCTTCCTTGGCTCACAATCAGGGCCTTTTATCTCCTTGTATTTCATAGATCAATTCCTTTCATTGCTGACAAGACACTTTTTTTCATTCTTTCACCCTTAGAGACCCAAATATTTCTCTGTTGTAAGATGCTCTTTGACACAATCAGCTGTCCAAGAAATCTACACAGCCCTGGCTGATGCCCTCCTTAGCACAGGTTTTATATGGGAACACTTTCAATTGCAGAAACTTGCAATTGCTCGAAACTTCTCATTATCAACGGTGGGTTATAAAAAGCAGGTAAAATAGTGGTTCAATACATAGACAACTCTTGTTTTCTGACAAACGAGTTAAAATACACAGTTCTGTAAACCTAGCTCACGTTGGACAGAAGCAGGCTTCTCATGCATTTAACTCCTCTGAAGGTCGCTGAGCAACTAAATCTAACTTCCTGCAAAATCAGACGCAAATAGATGCACATGGCAGAGTGTCTGTACTTCACATTGTAATTCTCACAATCCACGAGTTTAATACTAAGGGAACTGCTTTCCCAGAGGATGCTAAAAGCACAGACTCCCTTACCTGCCTCTTGGTAGGTGATTCTCCAGTGAATTATCTTCTCACAATGCAGGTGACAGCTCCACAGAATGGTGGTAAGGGCAGAATTACCCTTGCAGAAAATGGTCTCCAATATGCTACTATGATGTATATGTTGGTCTGTAAAATCTCTATTATAAAGTTTCTGAAGTTATTTTCCTTGGCCTTTGTGGATTTGTAATGTCCCTGGTTGGCTTTGTATTAACCCTAATGGCCTTACAGTTGAGTCTTTTTACTCTTGTACTCTTTACTTTGCACTTTGTATTAACAAAGAAAAGACTTTTAAAGAATAGATCAAGCTTTTCAGCAGCAGGAAAAAAAAAAAAAAGGTCATTTCCAAGCTTCCCCAAACACCTGCCTCTAAAAGCCTACTGCTGCATCAAGTAGCTGCTTACTTTGCCCATGTTTCAGAGCAAGTCCTGGCTCTAAAGTGACCTGCTCCCCGTCTCAGGTATGCCCAGGCTGGTTTTAAAGTTAATCCTTAATCTCCATTAGCAACAGCATAACCACGGTGCAGCATTTTGGTGGTGCTACAATCAAACCATAATCACGCACCTGTCTCTGCTGCGTCTTCCTCCAAATCTCTGATGTAATGAATGTTTACAGTCTTGCTGCAAAAAAGCCTCAGTAAATGCTATTATAGGCTGTAGGGAGAAAAAGACATTAAAACACAGGGAAGTAAACACAGGTTCTGTAATTATACTTTATTGCAACTCCAATGCTTTGTCTGCTCCTGAAGACTTCTTTAGCTAAATTTGTTTCAGACTTTTTTTCTGTACCAATTAATAAACACAACAAGCATGTATAATTTTCTTATTATTTTATTGAAAAGGTACATTTAAAAAAATACACAGACATTTTACTATTATGGATTGTTGATAAAGATGCTCTAAAAGTTAATTCTCTTCCTTTTTTTCCTTTCTCCCACCCCTTGTCCCCATTATCACATAATGACTTTAGTCTGAGTACTGTGTATTGATTCACCTTTATAAAAGGGTTGGGGAGGTAAGAAGATAGGTGGGACATTACTGTAATATATTCAGTAAACAGAGAATATGATCAATTATAAATATTTTATGTTCTGTACATTATTGCATTAGGGAGCCACAATGTTATGCAGCATCATTACAAAGGAGACTAGTTAGAAATGAAGAATAAAGGATATTTACGTACAAATATATGCATCCATTGTCTTTTTGAACAATGCATGTGAGCTGTGGCAATGTGCAATTGAAAAGCTTTTTTTTTTCTCTTTAAACATTGCTTAGCAACACCAGTGAGGAAACAACAAAAATAAGTTAAATGAAAGTAGCAAACAAGTAGCAATCTTAACTCTATGTTATATGGCTTTCTATTTTTGATTTCTCTAAATCAAGTGTGACACAAAAGAAATAATTAAGAGCTTCAGCGCTGCATTGCTTTCGAACATTTGCACAGAAACTAAAAATGTTAAAATCAGACATGTGATACATCTGTAGTACTACACAAGATACACCAGTACTGGGGCCTAGGACAGCACACAATCCCTGTCAACAAGAACACACAGAAAAAATGGATGCAATTCTTTTTTGAGATGTTATCCACGACCTAGCATTTGGTTCATCTACCTTTTTTCCACAGTAAGTTGTAACCCATTTGTTTTCAGAGAAGTATTTACATAGGTGTGAGTGAGGAAGACCCTAGTTTTCAAGTCTGTCAGGAAAATACTTTATGTTCCTTGATTCCAAGGTGCATCATACACATTAAAAAAAAATAAAAATAAAATAGATGCATGAATCTTTACTGGTATAATTTTTATGAGCAATTTAATTTTTAAGCAAATCAAGTTATTTTGATTAAAAAAATAGAAACTGAGAGAGTTTTCTAGACTTCAAAATGCAGTGCCATCAATGATGGATTTTATGATGTGGTTGGATGAGGTGTCCTGCTGGATGGCATTGCAAAAGAGAAACACATTTTAAAATCTCAACCCCTTTGCTGATTTCCTTTTACCCTTTGTACTGGCCATAGTTTTCTCTTTTTTTACACCAATAAATTAGTATGGTGCAAAGAGTATGGAGGCAGGCGTTGCCCGGATGGGCCCGTGGGCTGGCCTGAGGAGAGCTGGTGGTATTGCTGGTGCCTGGAACAGGGATGCAGAGGGCCGGGGAGGAAGGGACAGAGCTGATGATACAGCTGCAGCTGCAGCAAGGGGAGAGGAGAGGAAAGCAGGTGCCAGTGGCTTAATCATGTCCTTCTGGAATGCAAGTTTTGCCTGGAATAAAACACACAGAAAAAAGCAATGTAAATATAGTTCTCCCCATGCTGACTTTTACATGAGGGAAAAAGTGAACCCTGACACAGGGCATGCTGTGGCTTCTCGCAGAAGCCTCATGTCAGCTGCTTAGAAATGCTACCTACATGGTCCTCTTACTCCCAAGGCAATTAAAGCAACCAAATCCTATATTTAAAGATACAAAAATCTCATGAGTCTAGAGACTGTCGCACTGATGTTTAGAAGGAAGCATAATTTGCAAGTGACCAACTTTATATAAATAACTGTGTATGAAATACTTTAAACCCCCATGATTAAGACTTCAATATCAAAATTCAGATTTTCCACTTGCAAAAATGAATTATAGAAAAGTTGAGTGGTCAAGATCGGATGCTGGCATTAGTCCAGTCAGCTTTTCACCTGCCAGTGCAGACCTGCTCTATTCAAAGCAGAAATATTTTTTAAGATCAATAGCATAAAGAATTTTTCCTGAAATAATTATTGCTCAGTTTATGATCTGCAATCATTGCTGGTGCTTGTGGTGAAACAGCTTCCCAGAAATATATCTACCACAGTCTCAATGAAAACGGTTTGCACCATAATCATACTTTTGCAGGGGCAAAGATACTCATGGCCTTCCTTTACAACTGGTGATCTCTTCTTATGCCATACTTTATCAACTGATGCATTACACAAGTGTAGAAATTAGAGTGTGCAGAACCTATCAAATGGGGAGACTTAGGGAAAGCCTGCAGCATTTTGATTTGCCTCTACACAATTACAAAGACATATTAATATTTCAGCTTTAAGAAGCTTTTCACATACTTCCTCTTGCACACACACATTTGCATCTCTCTCTTCCCAACCTATAAATTGTTTTTGTGCCATAGGTGGCAAGCACATTTCTCTACGGAGTAAAGTACAGGCTGAGTCATGAGCAAATAAACACACAAACTGTGCTGTGCTAAAGCCAGCCTGAACCCTGGCTGCAGCTGACCAGCAGAGCCAGCTTGTGGGATTCCTGGAAATGCAGGTGGGTGTGAAAGGGATTGGCTAGGGGCACAGAGACAGAAGAGGTATTTTGATAGCCACTGACAGACACAGCCTGGACATACAGACAGGCAATCAATTCTCTTAAACACCTGATGACCCTTTTACATCAACTAATACATCCACACAGCACTCTGTTTTGCTGTATGCAGAGAATAAGCATTAAAATTTTTATATCAACATCCTATATCCATTTCCCTGACTGCATCCATCATAACTGAGAGTTATCTCAGGTGTCCATAAAGACCAAGTATATCCATTGCTGCCTTCAAGAAGTGCACTAGCCCGGCAAAGCTAATACCTTTCCACAGGGCACACGGTTCATTCCCCATTCCACTGATTATTCCCCTCTTCCTGGCAGTAAATAACATTCGCAGTGCTGTCTGCATGCCTTTGACTGGGCAGACAGAATACATAACTATCTTCAAATCTGATCCCCCTGCAGACTCAGCCTGCGGGGGAAGAGAGGCTGTGGAAGCGTCAGGTCTGTCACGTTCCTGTCTCAGTGCGGTGGGAGTCCCCAAGGTTGCAAATTCACACAGACAGTGAGGAGACATAAAAGTACTTACTGCTAAAATACTTGGGTTGCGCTGCAGTTTGTTGTAAGGACTATATTTAGGTTTCATAGGCTTTCCTGCAACTCTGTCCTTATGCCTTCGGCTGGAAATGTGCTGAAATAAATATCCTCACATTTAATTAGCTGTTTAAACATTTCTTGGTTTTGAGTTTGAAATTGATTTATCAGCAGGATATGCCTAAGCTCCTGTTTGTAAGATAAAGTAGGTTCTTTAGAGAGAGCAAAGATGAGTTTTGCTAAATTAAACATAACAATTTGAAGCACATCAAACAGAGAATCAAAGACTAATCAAATACAGCATATTTTGTGATCCGAGACAGGCTCTGCAAATTATCGATATTTTTGTTAGTATCTCCTTTTTCCACTTGAGGAACTTCAAGCCAGGCAGAGCTGTAAGCACTAGGTCATAGGGATATTCAGAAGTAGAAGGTAAATTTCCATCCTGCTGATGCTGTTCAGTTGCATAAATAATTCAGTATTAGCTGAAGGAAGAACCATTACCCAGGGATATGTCTACACCATGGAATTTAATATTATCTTAGAGCTAACTAAAATAACAGGGAATGAGGGAACACATCCACACAGCACAGCACCATCCAGTTAGAGATTCCCATTTGGGTATCAGAAACACTACATTTGTGTGGGCACATTTCTGAACCCAGGGCTCATTGACTCAGACACAGCAGAGCTCATACAGCTACACTGTTAACGATAACATTGTTCTACACAATTCAGATGTATCTGTAGTATTACCCTCCCGTTGACTGTCCCAAACCAATAGACTTGAGTCACATTTTCCTCCTCACATAGCATTAAACAGTATTGCAGCAGCCTGAAACAGCACTGAATGAGGAATCCAGGGAACCTCAACCCAGAATTTCTTACATGTGGGAGACCAAAGTTCAAATCTCTCTCTTGAACCACAGCAAACTTTTAAATAAGATCTGCTATGTTATTCATCGATACTGACATCTCTGCTTTACAACTGTCAAGCCCGTTTTTCCCAGCTGAAACAATTCGGTGAACTTGACCTGTGATTGATGATTTAGAAATAGTTGTGGGATGACAGAAAGAAACACTAAGTTCACTTAGCATTCACCAAAACATCTTCACACAGCCCTACACCCCACCTATAATACTGCAATACAGGTAAAACCAACAAAGGAGCAAGCTACCTGTTTAAGTTGAATTTCTGAATTAACATGGACATCACAGATTTCACAATGAAACGTCTTGTTCTGCAGTCCTGAGCCTTTACTGCCATTCTGCACCTTCAGTCGGGACCCAGGCCTAGGGTAAGACTTGATGGGACCAGCACCGTTCCGAGCCTCGACCATGGTCTTGTGCTTGGAGCCTAATGGGCAAGGAGGTGCAGGTGAGCTCATGATCAGCAACATAAAAACATGTCCATCAGCCTTGGGACTTTGTAACACATTTATCTTCAAGACAGAATGGTTAAAGTCATCACAGATTGGGACTAATGATCACTCTGGTTTTGGTCAGTGTAGTTTCCGTTTCCATGATCTAAAGGCAAGCCAGAAGAGTTTGTGCAAAGAAGGAACAGGAACACTGCCTTGCTTTTTGGGGGCAGCGTGTGACTGCATGGCCAAAGTGCTTGTTGCTTATTCTGCCAAAATCCACATAAACTGGTGAATCACAAAAAAGGGTATTAGCCAAGAGTGGGACAGAAACTACAGTAATAGCTCAAAACCTGCCTAGGAACAGTAATACTTCAATAAATATCCTCTGATTTGGAAGAAATGGCTGCTTTGTCCATCTCAAGAATGGATTACAGCTGCAAAGCCAGTTTCAATGGTTTGTTAACAAGCTTTACATCACCAAGCACACTATCAACACACACAGAGCAGACAGAGCATGTTGTGGACTGCTACTTGTGGTCAATTAAAGGGAGCATATCTAATCTTCAGTAATCAGAAGATTCTAGGACATCTATGAAATCTAACAGGCACATCCTAAAATTATAAAAAATATGAAATAAAAATAATTACTCTAAGTTGTACCAGCAAAATAAGAGATACCAGTGATAGTGAAATAAAATATGAAAGAGAGGAAGAACTAACATTTTAGAAACCTTAGTGTTACAGAAAACACGATGATCATACTATGATCCTCGCTGTGGAGGTATGATGGAATCTAATTAGATAACAGGAACTATAAGGATTTTGTCAACTAAAAACTTAAAGAGTACATGAAAGACAGTTAAAAAAATTAGAGTGTTTTAATAAAATGTCAAACACCACACATGAAACTGTCATTAACAAAACCAGTTTTGTAACTTGACATTGTAAGTTTTAACTAAAAGTCTCTTCAGTGAAGTGTGGCTGCCAGCTTGTTACATTGAATTTTAAGAATTTTAACACACTACTGACTTGTACTGTATAGATACCCACCTGTGTTGTGGGCTTCTAGTTGTGAAAGGGAATTCACAGCCACTTTGCATAATGAACAGTAAAGTAGTTTTTTGGCTTTTTCCTCTTCTGACTCAGTAACTGTGTCAGCAGCTCCGTTCGTGCTCTTGGTGGATGAGGCAGGTGTTAAAGGTGCCACTGCTGTCGCTCCAGGTTTGGGAAGAAAAGGACCCACTTCTGTATTGGACTGTTGACTTGCACTATTGGGTTTTGCTTTCCCTTTATCTTCTAAAAGAAGCAAAATACATATGCCATAATATGCCACACATACACAAAAAAATCATACAGTAAAAGTATTGCGGATTTAGTGAACCTAAAACAACTGTGGCCTAATCAATCTCATTTTATAAAAGAGAGCAGCACCCTTGAAATCTTATTAAAATCCTACCATGAAATGTGTGTATTTGACAAAAGAGGTGATTTTCCTGTTTTTAAGTTTACCAGTGAATACCAATGACTTCAAAAAATTCATGCCAGCTGTTGTTGCTGTCATGCTGCAGGTATGACCAGTTCAAAGGAGCCCAAGCAAGCTCAAAGACAGCCAGGCCTAAGGACTGAAGAGCATTCAGAAACATGCCAGGCTTTGCACTGGGGATTACACAAGTATTTCCCAAAAGCAATATATTTGCCTTTTGATGGGCTCAAGTTTCTCAAAGTCATTGGGAGGACACTGAAAGGCTCCAGCACCATTTTGACATATGATATCCCTCATTTCAGCTACAGGAGTAGATTATGGTAACTACATGACACACATGAACACAGCTGCTAATATTTTTAGGTTTTTCCAAGAACGATTCCCCATATATCTGTAGATCAGATGGCTTCCATGTGCCTTCAATGCATTCCTGCCTCACTTCACAAGCATGAGTCAATCATCTGTGCTCCTATGAGAGAGGCAGGTATTACTTCATTTTGCAGATGGCAATCACAAAGCAAGAGATTAAATGTCCTAACTGTGCCTAAAGAGGAGCTTTGTGCCAGAGCCAGTATGGAAATGCTCCCTGCTTACATGCTGCCCACAAGAGCTCATTGCATTTTAAGCTCTTCAACTGCAGGCCTTGTGACCACAAGCCATATTAGTTGCCAGCAGTGCTCCACCTATAAAAAATGTGGAATAGGAGGGGGACAATGCAGTGGTTCTGTGAGCAACCCTGACAAAATGGACATGAGAAATGATTGAGTTGTCACTCTGAACAATGGGAATCAAATTTTATCATCTAAGCAAGAACATCATCCACATAAGAGCAGCCTCTTAAAAACTACTTATATCTCATTTGAAACCCCAGCATAGTTTTAAATAGAGTTAAGCTGACTTGAAAAACTAGTTTCCTTTTTAAACATTTATTTTTAAACCTGGACCCTTGCACTTTATGTTTCCAGCTACCAGACTCTGTCTTAACATGTCTCTGTGTCTCAGGCCAATGCTGTGCTACCAAGAATTCTGAAAACAGGATTGTACCCACTCAGACACTTGAGAGCGTGTATGATCTATGAACAGCCATACTGAAACTGAAGCCCACAGTTGCTGGCATATTTCCCAGAAGAGCATTCCAGTACATCAATTTTAGATTGTTATAAATGAGGAGAAATAAAATTCTAATAAAAGAACTATTATTTTTTAAAATAGCAATAAAAAATATTTTGAAATTAGACAATATGAACAGTACTAGACATTGAAAATGGTCAAGTACAAAGACTACTATTAGAATCAAATTAACGTTTAAACCAGATTCTGAAGGTATTTTGATTGATAAAGTATGACAAAAGAAACTGATGCTAAATTCTACTTCATAGGCTATTCAGTTTTAAAGTCTCTATAGTAATAAGTCACATCTGCAAAAATCTAGAATGCTTTATATGACATATGAGTCTTCATAAAACACAGTTTTAATAAATAGCATTTGCTAGCATTCTAAATTAAAGAGTTTTCAACATGGAAAATTCTCAGAGGTGCTAACATCTACAAATGAAACACACTGAACATCTGCCATTTGTGAATTCACATTACAGAAAAATAGACTTGTTGTTGTTGTTCTATGCAATATTATGCCAGACTCCAAAAGGCATAACACCAGGATATATGTGAACCTGAGTGGAATAAAGAAAGATTCCTCAGTATTTTGCATTTCAGGCCTTAAAAGAAAAGTACACATAAAGAACTGCAAGTTGTATGCTAACATATACCGATGACACTTCAAGTTTGGGTTTGGGGTTTTTTAATGTTGTTTCCCATGTACTTTTTTTAAAGTAAGCATAAAAACTTGGTGCTTTGGAACACCTCCTGGAGGTAGAATTCATGTCCTGCAGTGAGCGAGAGGGAGTGTTGAGGGGCAGCAGGAACAGCAGCTGATGGGCATGGGGTGGACCCCTGGTCTGAGGGGGGCTCAGCAAACACACACTCACACTCCTGCCTGCAGCCCCTGCCCATGCTGTTCTCACTGAGCATATTATTATTCCTTTCTTTGACCATCAAGTGTGTGCAGAATGAGATCCCAAGACACAGAAGAAGATCCATTTTGCACAGGCCACCAATTACCATCACAGAGTGATGGTTTTCCAGTGCTGAATTTAACAGATGATTGAAAAATTACAGATTTCAGTTCCCACTGCTCCTCACCTAGCTAGCCACCAGCTGATGTATTCTGCAGATTTTTATATTCCCTAGATTTACAGCGTTTTCACTAATTAAAATACAAAGCAATTCTAGTGTATACAATATGTAAAAAACTAACAAGAAACTTCCAGAAAACTAGAGATAAGTTACCAGCATCCAGCTGGGCTCAATTCTGCCAGTATCACAGCTTTTGGAAAGAACCTCAGTTCACATAATAATTCCATCATTTGGAAAGCTTCCTGACACAAATAAGCTCTTCATCGATGGGGATGTATAAGGAGAGACATACGCCCCTCTATGAATTAATGTTTCCTTCCACCATTCTAAATGTTTAATGCAGAACATCTTCAAAGATCATAATTGTAAGGTTATTATACAGTTTAACTCCCACAGAAAGTACACGGAGCTAAGTACGTATTTGTCACTGCAGTAGGGCCAGAATTGGGTTTTCCTGGCTTCTAAAATCAGAAAATTGCACTTCTCCAAATGGGCTTTTGATAACAGCTTATTTTTTTCAATCCAAAGAATTCAAAACACCATTACTTACAGTTTTATGTTTGAGACAGAAATGCCAAGTATTCAATTGTGCAAAGCACAGGAAATGCAAATTGCATGTATATACAAAGCACAAAGAAGATTATTCCTTTTTTTTTTTTTTTTTGGTACTTATAACACAGAGCTAACAAATAGTATCTACATGCAGAAATCAAAACCTGGAACTGGTAATGGCTGCATGCATATATCCATATTTCCAAACTCTAATCACCTTATAAAATACATATGGATGGTGAGATGCAGCTGCAGGATTATAGTCCTCTTGCTACATCTTAAGGCAAGTACTTTTGAGAATAGGCTCAAATTTGCTCTGATCTCCACCCAGACCAAGAGAGGCAGGCAGAGGCCAAATGAGTGCAGACGTGGGTCCATCCTGCCCTGGCCCACTGATGCACCAGCTTCTCCTGCACAGCTCAGCAGATCACAGCTGGAAGCATGAGACCACAGCAGTACCAACCTCCTCCCCGAAGGCAGTCGCTGGGATTCAGTCTGTCTGCATCAGGTCAGGTTGAAATGCTTACATCAAAACTCACGTGCAAGAAGTTCATTTAAAATCTAATTTGTACTGTTGCACTGTATCTGACTAGGTTCCTTTTCCATGTAAAAAAGTTATGTTTAATCTGTGTTCAATTCCTGTCTTTAAATTAGGTCTTCCTTTCCTTCAAGATTCCAGAAAAGTAAACTGATGATTCAGGCTCTTACTGAAGCCTGAATTTATTTTGAAGTAGAGCCTAGGGAAAAAACTAAAGTAAACTAATTATGTATTGCTTTGGGCTCAGTAATATCATGTTTTTGTCACCCATTACATTGTTTTAATTCTGCTTTGAAGTTGTCTTCACATATTTCTGCTTGTTTGACTCCTGCTTGTGTCAGCGCCGTGTTAAAATACAATCTGATCAGTACTGCCTCGTTTTGACTATCCATACCAAGGTCAGGACGCTGCAGGATAACACCTGACAAGTTCAAATCCACAAGTTCCCAGTGGAAGATCAGCTGAAGTGACTTCCCGACCTTTGCAAGTCATGTGACTCTCCCTACAGTTGGTACTGCACAATCGATAGGACCTGACTCTTAATGCTGAAATCCTAGTCCAGCTAAGGGAGCATGTTTGCATCCTAGCTCAAAAAGGGGCAAAAATCTCACTGTAAACCTTCTTCCCTCTGACACTCAACCTGCATCCCCTCTATTCAGTTCTTTTCTTTCCTGACAAGCAACTGAATATGAGCATTTTGCACCAGCTCATAGTCCAGTGATCAATGCAAGCCATGCAGAAAACAAATATATTTTTTAATTTTGCTAACCATTTCATGAAGAAGTTTGGCTTATAAGGCACTTTTGAGAGAGCTCACTTAGTTTACTTTGTGATTTGCATGAGATGTGTACACTTTTGTAGCATAAAATATATTTGCATGTTATAAATATCTATTTTTCAATGATATCTTACTATACTAAAATGTGCCTATAGGCATTGATTTCTATGGCTAGGAAATAGATTTTTAATTTTTGAGTGAGAGCAAGGATTCAGTATATATTAGGAAGTTCTAATTTGGACTTAATCAAGAAATTATACATGCTATTTTCAACAAAAAAGTTACTTAAAATTCAGATCCTTAATTCAGAATTTACATTCCTGATAAAAATAAAAACAATGAGAATTCTAAACCTCATTAATAAATCTAGAAATTCCATGGAACAAGTTTCTATGTATCAATAATACTCATTACTACTAACACCCCACAACATGCCTATCTGCAGTTTTTATCACTGACGATACACAAAACAACATTGCAATAAACTTCTGTTCCACAACAACTTGTTCAAATAGCACTGAAATTAAAAGAGTATCCAAGGTACAGATGATATGTGATACACCTGCAAGAACCCTTTCCAATACATTCTAAAACCTTTTAGATACAAAGTTCTGCTACGATCTTAAGAACCTTACAAAACCATCATGTAAATTTTCTGACAGTACATAATAAATAGATAAACTTGTTCTTACTGTGACAGAAACAGAAGAAATAATATTTCAATTACTGAAAATATATATTGTGTGTGTCTGCATGTGATAAAAAGTATAGCTTTGCACCTGCTTGCTTCTCTTCTCCACCAGAATCTTGGACTGTTGCCCACGACGTGTGCTGAAAGCTGAGCAGGCAGACAGTGAAGGATGTCGGGACAGAGAACAGCTGCCCAGCACAGCACTGACTGTGATGGAGGAGGCTCCCTCCCCACCAGGAAGAGGCCATGCCATTCTTATCACCACCCAGCCCCAGGCTGCAGCTTCACACCTTTCCTTGTGCCGGGTCCTTGGCTGCATCCCCCAGCGTCAGGCACAGAACAGCAGCTGTACACACAGCACAGCAGAAGGGCAGCACACACACTGCAAAGTGGCCAGCCCTGCTCTACAACCCTACACTGAGGCGCTTTGGAGAGATCAGCTCATTTCCCATCCTAGAGACAGAAAACTGGTTTGATATTTCTTTTACCTGCTCACACACCAGAACACATTACCAAGTTAGAAGAGAGCATAATGGACAAATTATTTTTGGCAGTAAGATATTTATTCTCCTTCGCAGAGGTAAAGAAGTAGTAAATACTTGGGCTTCTTCTTGAAAAACATGAGCAAAGAGCCATGTAATTTTCAATGTGAATTCTAGCCCAAACCAGCCACATAATTTTGTTGCCATGTTAGGGAAACACAGCAACAAAATAATTTACTGTGTAACTCAATCATTGCATGGTTATCAAGGCTTTCCAACTAGGGAGCAGAAATGATGCACAGTTAGGTGCAAAGCCTTCGGTTCAGTCAGCCTTGTTTATGGTGATATATTACAGTGCCACATCACTTCTAAAAGAACAACTTTTTAAAAACGCAAACAACTTGATGATTCTGAACACTTACAATTAACTTCTGACTACATCACTTCCTAAGGTAACTAAACTGAAAGTGATTTCTGAAAGGAGATGTTCATGTTTTATTTATGGGATACTGAAAGTGCAGTGCAAAGATTGTCTCATGATAGCCTTGAGTTCACAAAAGTTGTGTTACAGGGAACTATTATTAGTTTGTTGATTTTGAAGAGTAAGAGAGAGTTTGAAGTAAAGCAAACTTATCTTGCAAACTGGTAAAGCTGAACTGAGTAAAACAAATTTTCATGTTCTCCCTACAATTTCAACAGCTCCAAATACACCTGTGAATATTGGGCTGCATTAAACAACCTTTGAGGCACACAGTGGTTACAGAATGGGACAAGGAAACCAGTGAGATTGCCAGTCTATTGTATTACATGCTCCTTCCCTGATCAGCTGTGTAGAAATGGTAAAATCTGATTGCTTGGCATATCTGATGTAAATCAAAAAAGTGAGACATTTCCCACTGCATTTTCCCCCCTATGCCTCTTTATAAAATATCCCCACTGAGAATGCTCAATACTCAAATCTACCTTTTGACCTCTCTGTTCTAAGCTTCCTGCACAGAGAACAAGGTGATCCCCAGACCAAGTGATGTTCAGCTTCAGAGCAGAGATGACAGCTGCAGACAGACAGGTATGAAACCACAAAGAGACAGAACAACCGGCCGCTAACACAGGCACTGCTGTGGCAGTCGAACTTCTCACAAGCCTTTCTTTCTGTTTCTCAGTCCATCACAGTGAAAGAGAAATTCTCAGAGGTGAGACAGACAGAAATCAGTTTGGCAGCTGATTGCAGAGAACTCTTCACAAATAGGCCCAGAAAATCAGGAAGCCCTTTTGGAAGCTGGTTTCCATGGCTGATGGGTGGTAGGTGCAAGACAGCATTTTGAAATTTATTACAAAAGATATACAAAGGTATGGAGAGCTTTGAAAGTGAAGGACATGAATTTGGAGAGAAAAATCAGTAGCTTTACCTGTACCAGAGAAATATTTTAACAAAATTTGCAGCATTCAAAACAAAAACATTAAAAGTAGAGAGACCACAGTAAAAGAGGTCACAAGCCTAGTTGAATGTAATTAAGGGGGACATTAAGAAATCAAACCAAAATAAAATCTAGGTGGGGAAAACTTATTCAGTCACACTATGCTTGTAGGACTGCCTAACCAAAGCTTAGGATCTACCCCAGCACACAGGTCTGGGGATAGAGAACACCCACAAGTCATTACACTGGAAACAATAGCTGCTGTACAAGTCTTTACCCTGAAGTAAGATATGGAGGGAGAATATGATCAATGGGTGAATTAATAAGATGACAACAAGGACCTCCTTCAATGTATTAGCAGAAAAGCTACTGAATAGAAAGTCATACAACAGTTCCAGTAAGAAAAGCAAGTTTCCAAATATTGTTCTCCACAGAAAGTTTTATCTTCTTCTGGTCCACACCGCTTTAGAGTAATAAAGCACGTGCACAATTACTTCTTCTTCTTATGAAGAAGAAGATGAACACTGTAAATAATATATGCCATAAGGACAATAGCAGGAGAGCAATTAAGTCATTAATGGTCACAATTTTTACAGCATTTGTAAGTACTTTCTCCTGCATCTCAGCATCACTCAAAAAACCCCCAACAAAACAAACAACAAAGAACATGAGGTTATTTTTTGGTACTCATTAAGACAGAGTTAGTTAACTTTGACAAGGTATTTCAAAATCTTTTTTGTTTTATCTTCACATTTGCTGAATAATGAGACCCTAATGGTTGTCAGACAAAATACCTACTTTCTCACCAGTTGTGCAGTCTACTGAGAAATGAGGCTGAAAAACCCGTAGGGCTCTGTTCTAGAAAAATTCCACTGCAAACCTACATGCAAATCAGACAGCACAATGTATCTATTAACTCTTTGGTTACCTTTAGTTTTTGTAAAATGTTTTTTCTTGTACATCAGGCCTGCATGAAAACAGATAAGTTTTACACAATGAAATAAATCTGGTTTACACATTCTAAAGAGAACCAATTTTGTCTCTATACAATAAAGATGAGAAACAAATGGAAGCTATAAATATAAAGCTTTTCATCTCAAACACAAATGTGCCCTGAAATAAGCTACAACTTAGCTCAGGATACTGAAGCTGTATCAGGAAATGTCTGGATGGCTGTGCAATATTAGGTGAACTCAGTAGCTAGACTGGCTGTTTGATTAACTGCATCACTACTCTCCAGCAGGCTTAGCCAAAGTTATCTTTTTTCACTTCAGAAGTATTGCTGGTATGGCTGCGGTACAGCAGTGATGCTGACAATTTCTTAGATATTTTATTTCTGATTGGGCATACCAAAGGCTCTTACAAAGGAAGCTGTGGTTTTTTCAGAGTAAAAAAGAATATTTGCAACTGATCAGACTAAAGATGCAATGTTACAAAGGTTTGCAGTTTTGAATGGGCTAAATTTTTATAAAAAGTGGACCAATGAGAATTAGAAAATATTCAAAGTACACATAGTTCTGCAAGTGTGAAACCTTGCTCTGCAAAATCTATTTCTGTACCTATTTGTACACCTTCCTGAACTGAGAACACCTGCTGCTCCAGTTACTGGGGTGTCTGAGATGATCCTGCTGTATTGCCTATGATTTTTAATCAATTCCTTGCACAGTAGGAGATTCTTAGGGGATAGGTTTAGGTTGGCTGGCTGGTGTTTTAAATATGTTTTACAGACCAAGATCAAGAAAAATCTGCATGCACTTACTAGGTGGGGGGGGAATAAAGAAAAGAAGAAAAAAAAAGAAAAAAATTTGGCATGTACATAAAAAGCATATAGCAAAATAACTGTGCAAAATTTGTTATGTATGGACAAAGGACATTCACATTTCAAAAAGCCTCTTATTTAATATTTCAGTACGATGCAATTTCTCTGTGCAGAAGCAAGAAGAATAAGAAGGGTTGATTCTGCACTGTTAGCCAAAATGCAGAAGTGTATGTAGTATGTCTGGAGAAAACAAACTAACTTCTAACAACCACTTAAGGTAGCTTGTGTTGTGTCTCCATGTCACCTGCTTGTCTTCAATCATTTTTTACAGAATGCAGGTTATATCAGACATCCCTCTTCCTCATTTGAAAAGACATCTATTACAATTCCCAGCTTCTCTGGTCCCTTCCCCAGTGTTTAGACTTACTGGAGTGAACAGGTAACTATGCTGAATGCAGCATGTTACCTCCGGAGAAAATCAACGTGTCTACAAACACCAATACAGAGCAATTTCCTAGTGCACAGTGCCAATATCCACTTTCTCAGGGACACACTGACAGCTTGGGAAAACTCTCACTAGAAGCAGATTCATAAAACTTATCAAGATCATCTGCTGATCTACAGTGCTGGCAATTGAAAACAAGGTGGATCTAAAACACAGATAGCAAGTGTGAAGGCTGATGTAAAGAGTATCCATAAAGCGAGACCATCCAAAAGCTTAGTTTTCATGAGTCCTGTCACTGTACAGTTAGGCAAATTTACTTTCATCTTTTCTGAGCTATGCCCATCTGTTTTGGCTGAAATGGAAAAGTTTGCAAGTTGGAAAATTATAATACAGTGTGGGCAAAGTTTGAAATAGAGCGTAAGAGCTGCTGTTACAAAATGTGGCTCTCCTGTGGGTGAAAGTAAATGTTTTTTCTAGTTATAAACTTATCTTTTTCTGACACCAGACATCTATTATTTTGAAAATATTTTATACTCCCATTCCACACTCAGCTACATTTTTTTTTTTTTAAGAGGTCCTGGAATGCAAACTTTCTATAGTACTGCACTGCCATTTAAACTTTTTAATAATGCAGGAATGCTTAGAAAAATAATTTCAGAGATTACAACAAACATACTGTATTCTTCCCAGACATCCTTCACTTCTACTTAGTCTCAGTTCATCTTCTCAACTATAAAAATAACACTGGCTCATCCGTTTATAAATCTGAAATACATTACTAGAAACACATTTCAGTTGCAGTTTGTGCAAAACAAAAATCTTACAACTCTACCCACAGATGCTGAAGTGCCCGGGAACTCAATATGAAATTTATGGGTCCCTAAATAAGAGTCAAGGAGATCTGACAAACTGTAGGTAAGTACATTCTCATGGGCCTGTATCCGAACTACTTACTCGGTACTTGCCCAGGCAGAACTGCCATTGAAGTCACCTGTGAAATGACATCTATAATTGTACCTTCTCACCCACTTCTGTAGCAGCATTGCCCGAGGGCTCTGAATATTCAGTCACGCTCTCAAGATTTGACAAACAAATTGCATATCAAATATAACTTGTCTAACAAACACCAAAACATTTTCACTCTCCTTGGAAACAAGTAATAAGGAAATAATGATTAGCCTAATGTTTATATAAATGACTTTTATTCTATAAGAAATGCAGTGTATTTCTCCCTTCCTTGCTGGAAGGGATAAGGTAGAGAATCAGGAGTAAAGTCAAGCCCAGGAAGGGATGGGGAGGAAGGCGTTTTTTGTTTTTTAGATTTGGTTTTACTTCTCATTATTCTACTCTGATTTGATGGGTATTAAATTCAATTAACTTCCCCAAGTCGAGTTTGTTTTGTCTGTGACAATAATGAGTGGTCTCTCCCTGTCCTTATCTCAACTCATGGCTCTTTTGTTGTATTTTCTCTCCTCTGTCCTGTTGAGGAGGGGAATGACAGAACAGTTTTGGTGGTTACCTGGGTTCCAGCCCAGGTCAATCCACCACAACATTCTCCTTAAAAAAGATTAAAAATTAAAATATATATCCTTTTTAGGGGCAAAATCAAAGCATCCTGAAGCCACAGCATTGGGCCTGACCTATTGTTTTACATATGGACACTAAATTCACCCCAAGGCTCTGAGAAAAGGAGAAAAATTAATTTTTGCAGCCTTTAATTTTGACACAACTGGACACAGAAAAAACTTTATTCAACTACCAACTGTGTGAATAATCACCAGAATCCTGTTATTTATTCTCTGATAACAGTGAAAAATACATGTCTGGCCACAGAAGAATGGACTTATTTAGCAGTATGTTGCTTCAATGGGTTCTGTAAAAGTAATAAGTACAGCTATTTCTCCCAGGGTTGTTTAAAAAATAAAACCAATAAAACCAGCAGGTGTCGTTTTAGCAAGTTTTCCATTCTAGTCAATTTAAAGGGCTAATTTCAGTCTACATAAATAAAGAGCATTTCCATTGGTTTGGCTTTCTAAGCTTTTAAAAACAAAACTAGGGTTTGGTTCACAAAGTAATTTTTACTTATGCAAATAATTGTCATTCTTCATCAAAATAATAAATAACTACAAGTGATAAAAGGGCATGTTTTCTTTCTCTCTTTTGCAATTTTTACAGAATTTCATTGCACAACCCTCACTTTTTAGGATACTTCCAGGTCATCTCCCATCCTAATAGAAAGCTACAAAGAAGTGAAGTGATATTGGTATCTCACAGTCTCAACTCTTTTTGCTAGATGCTTCTTTTTTATCCTACTTTTCCCCCTTCTTCATTTCCTTACTAGAATGCTCAAGAACCTTTATGTTGTAAAGACAATGATGAGTAAAGAATGATGTGATACATAATAGTTCTAATAGTGCCACCTCTCTGGTATTATGCCCTCTATGGAAACAAACATACATACATTTCCTAGTAATTTTTGTTGTTTTCATGTTCATCTCACTATCATTCCATTATCATAATCATCCTATTAAAAAAATCCCCTTTGGATATTCAATAGGCATATCATTAACAGAACAAACAAGAAAAATAGATGCCTGATTTCACGATATAAAAGAGGTGTTGAAAGAGTCAATGTATATAAATGGATTCTTTATATGACCACATGCATCTAGCTAAAAAAGCCCAGTAGCTGCGAACATCCCTGGCCCTGCTCCCACTTGTACAGCAGCATTAGTAGAGTCAATTTTGCTTGGGCAAACACCTATCTTTACCTCTCCCCAAAGAAAGAAAAACTTTGTATAATTTTAAGGATGGTAATAAAAAAAGAGTATGAGATTCAAGTTCTAAAAACTTGAATAAGTAATAATAACAGAGCTATACAGGACACATGAATGCACAGGCATCCAAAAGAGTCTTATTTCATCATACAATATACTTTTATCCAAAGCTTATGCTTATTTTACTGAAGGGAAAAAAAATAAAAAGGTTTACCATTCCTTCAAAACAAAATCCTGCTTGCATATATTTCTGATTGATATAATAACTGAAGAGAGAAAAGATTGACCTTTTCCAATTTGAACAGGAATTGCAACAGCTTATCAATGTAATTGTGTCAGCTGCAGAGCTCATTCTTCAGTTAATGGCACCCATAATCAGTTTTCAGTAGAGATGAAGAATTTGGAACATGCTAGTTAGCATTATTATAGACACACCAAGGATATGCGGGAGCTCCCAGAGTGTATCAACACCAAAATGTGGAGTATGACTGCTCTTCCATCCAGGTTCTAAGACACACATGGAAAGATGAGGCTCTAATATCCACTCTTGAAAAGCATCAACAGTAAGACTGACAGGGAAGAAAGTGTTTAAAGATCCAACCTATTATAATGATTTTCTGTTAATAGACTTTGACTTGCTAATTGTTCTTTCTGCCAACCTTTCATCCTAAGAGTATAAACCAAACAACAATCTCCTAAAACAGCAGCTGAAATTACCAGAAAATGCCCAGAAGCTATTGACTAATCAAATGTAGGCATCACATGTGCCATGGATGTAAATACACGCAGGTACTTGCAACAGTGTATCTGTGATGAATTTATGAGAATTTATTAATCATATTTTATATTATCAACTACAAAAATACTGTGGTCAATCAGCATATCCTATACCATGCCTTTACCTCTGTTCTGGGGACAGAGTTTTGACAGCCAGCAATATAGAGTGATCTTCATAGGGCTGTGAAACACTAAATGAAAGGAAAACAAAACTTACCATCCTCAGAGCATGTAATGAAAAATGCCCTTGAATTGACTCTCCTTGGTGGCTGAATCAGATTGAATTTACTACTTAGTTGACCATAAACTAATAACTTTATCTAAGAGAAATATGCCTGTGCTTAGCAGGCACTATCCGAATGCACGTAAACACAGATGCACAGTTATTTTATAGAGTGTAACTTCAGCAGAATTCTTTATGTAAGCATAAATGTGAAGAACTCATCAGTAGCTTTTGATGAAGGCTAGATATAAGCACAAGCAACTTTGAAGGGCATAAGGCAGAACCACTAAGCAGGGCACATTGGTACTGGGGGATAGCAAGCCAAACACCACCTTGTGATGTTCCTCTCCTGGAGCCTCTCCCTATCCCTGCCCCATCCTCAGAATTCAGCTTTGTCACAAAACATTTTGAGGTCTGAAGGACTTCAGTACATTACATAGAATTAAAAGATTGAAGAATAATTGCCTTAGAAACACCCTAAACTTTGAGGTTCCTTTAATGGTATCTGTGTAACAAATAACCTAGAATTTCCCAGAACAGATAATTCCACGGGGTAGCTATGGAGGCTGTGTCCCTGGCTCCCAGCTATTTCTGAAGGATTACCTAAAAACCAGTTTATTAGAGCTACGTAAAAAAGACATTCCTCTAAAATGAGTGGAAAACAAGGTGATAAACGGACAAAAATGTTAAGGTGAAAAGGGGATTCTTTTAAGAGATCTGGTACCATTTTTATGATTACTCCAAGCAGAGTGATGTATATGGAAAATTTTAGAATTTAAGCATTGGCAGAAAGCTTTTTAGAATAAGCAATGAAAGCAAGATGACTAAGGGTGTGTCGTGATGGTGAACTTGTGAAATACAAACTGAGCCCTTCCCTGGGACATTACACCTCATTGGTAGTTGATGAATAAACAGAACTGGCAATGGGGACGCCAGAGAAATCCAACCCATCGTAAACTTCCTGAGTACATGTGATTCAACATGTTGCATACTACTTTAGGAATAAAAAGAGAAAAACACTCAGTTTTGCTGTTAAAAACATCCACAGGAAGCCCTTGATGAACTGAAACTCACAGGCAAAGACCTCAAGGTCAACTTTTCTAAGTCTGCTAAAGCTTGAAGTTGCCAATCCTGTCTAATGGACCAAGTAAGTACCACATGTCTACAAGACATCAAGTGGCATTTATTAGGTCTGTCAACATCTCTGTGTTATTTTCAAAACACAGCTCACTCAGCGTCAGACCCTGTACTGCACTCCAGCGTGTTCCTCAGAACAACCTCCAGTTAGCTTTAGTTATGCAGCTGTAATGACTGGAATGACTCTTACTGCACTCACTTAGGATCAAGAAGCCAGCAAAAAACTTTCCAGACCATCCCTTTCCTGCCATCCCTGCCATCCTTAGCAGATGAGCATAGGACTGCTCATGTGCTAGAATATAATCACCATGACCCTGTGCACTGCTTGTTAAGCTGCTTTGGGACAGTGCTACAGAGCAAAGCATGGGGGGTCAGGATTTGAAACAGGTTCTAGCATTTGGACTAGTTACGGGTGTAATGTTGCCTGTTCCTGTCCCAGCTGAACAAAAGTGGGGTTTCCCAGAGCAGCCAAAGAGTCTGTCTGTACCTACTAAATCCCTTATAGCAGAGCCTTCTGCTCTTACATGAACACGGACTGAACTTGAAATGCCCACACTCATCATGTCACAAACAGGCACAAGGCAGACAGAATATGTGGTGAACGGATCAAAGACAGAAACAACCACAAACCCCATAACCTTTTATGATCTGAAATACAGTTTTGACTCTTGAGTAGTTTAAAACAATTACAGTTACTTTCCGATTTTCATATCAAAGCAAAATGCAAAGAAGGTGATACCACATCATATGTCTGCTTTGTTTTGAATTATTTATTTTGATTTGGAAGTATGATCAAAGAATTTCTCTTTGCTTGATAAGTAAACAGTGATATTTCAATCAAGTTATTATCATATGAATTCCTCAAGGACCCATCACTGTAAGCATCTAGACTATTCTAACCTGGGACCACAGATACCATCTTCTATTGCATTTCTAGAGCTATATTGAAACCACACCTTAAATATTCCAAACTATGCTATGTTATATGTCATTACCCCTGCCCTTTTCTAAAGCAAGTCCATAATTATATATATATATACATACACTTTTGTACAGCCATACAGAAAACCCTGAGTTTCCACGAGGAGGGAAGGGAATCTTAGCAAATATACTGAGTTTGCAAGGCTAAGCTTTGGTAGTGGGAGGGCTACAGGGGTGGCTTCTGGGAGAAGCTGCTAGAAACTTCCCTTATCTTTGACAGAGCTCAACTCACAAACCTTAGGTTATATTTCCTCTCCCCTGCCCAGCTGAGGGGAGCGATAGATTAGCTTTGGTGGGCACTTGGCATCCAGCCTACCAAGATCCAGGTCCCACCATCATCCAGGATCAACCTGCCACTGACCCGCAGGAAAGAGCAGCTCCCAGTACTCTTAACACAGCTGTTCTGTAACCACACCTCAAAGAAGCTACAAATAAGGCTTGCAGTGTCACAGTAGTGATATTCTAGCATATGAAACTGTTTTATAGCCATTACCAGACTTTTCCTGTGTGGCTTGAGAAACTGTGCGAGAGATATATTATTAAAGGGTCCCCCCTACGGCCACCTCCAATCTGCAAATACCCATCAGGACAAGCAGAGATGACCCAGCAAGAGACAGGGTAACAACAACCTTGTCACGCAATCTGTAGCGTTTTTTTCCTGTCTGCAGAGTGATAAGGATAGGATGGTGGTATTTACAATCACCAATAAACAAGTATTTTCTAAACTGCAGAAAGTTGTGAGCTTAGAAAACAAGATCACATAGTAGCCTAACCATGTTAGAATGCAAAACCTGTGCAATTTAACCCACCAATATCAATACCTGAGGCTGCAGACACTTGTACCATCCCTGTATTATGGCTTTACCATTACATGTTTCCTGATGATAAATTTACAAATGCCATTTCTGAGTCATACTGTATTATTAATGTTAGCAGGGAAGATCACTCTCTCACAATGTGAGCAATTGTCATGTTCAGACTGAGTCCTGCAGTCACCCCTTTCCATTTGGCTGTGGTCGCTTTTGTCTGTAGGACACCACGTTCTTCTGGAAACATCCCAAAAGACCTTAGAGATGAATACAACTTTCATATCTCTACCAGCAGCCACATTTCTCAAGCTGAAAAGAACAGCAGTGGAGAGACCACTGCATCAAAAATTCTGAAAAATAAGGACTGGATGAATTTGGGTTTTGCCTTTGATAGATTCCTCACACAAACTCAGCTAGCAGCGAAATTATTTTTCCTGTTAGTACTATAGTTGTGACTTCTGACAAATAACTGTTTCAGAACCCATGCTATGTCTGACCCACAGAATCCATGGCTCTGTAGCAAACTTAACTTGACAAATTAGTTCAATATATAACAACTATTCTGTCTGGAGAGCCCCAAATCATTCATCATTATGTCACTCAAAAAGGTAGCACATCAAAAAGGGTGCTAATTGTGCCTTTATTAGCAGACATACATAAGAGAACAGTAATTGCAGTTTATCAGTCTGCTATAATACTCCCTACCCATTCTGCACTAATACCCATGGAAGCACAGCAGAAAACAAAACACAAGAACTTAAAACTGTCTTCTCTGTTTAGCTTCTCTTTCTACTCTTCCATACACAAGAAAAGGACACCAGAAATTATTTACTGTTTGATGACCATGTCTCAGGAACTCTCCAAAGTACAATGACTAAACAAAAGCTCCACAAGTATTGAAATTTTATTCCCTTCCTTTATTTCATTTAGCTTATGTACTTCTAATGCAGTTTTTTCAGACTTATACCACACATACATACATTCAAATCCTACATCCTGAGGGCAGAGTCCCTGGCCAGCCAGCAGACCAAGCAAAACAGAGCTCAAATGGCAGCATCTTTCAGGATGTTTGGGAGGACATCAGATAAGTTAAGGCTTCTCTTCTACTTAAGTGCCAATTTACACCAAACTTATAAGACCTTCATTAAAATCTCTTAATTTCTTTTTTTGACACTATACAATATAGTCAAAGTTGTGAAGACAGAGGCATAGAGTAACCAAGATAAGGACAGGTGATGTGGCCATAAGTCTAATTTCCTCTAGAAATCAGGCTAAAAAAGCCAAGACTACAAATACACACATGAACCGAAACTCTTACTATTAAAATCTTTTAAGGAAAATGAAAATATTCCTAAAAAGTTAATATATAGTAATAATCCATTTCTCAGAGAATGAAAGCTGTGGAAAAATATTCAGAAAAAAAATTGTATCAGTTAATTTGCTCCAAGGCAAAAAAAAAACCAAAAAAACAAACAACAAAAACCCACTAATTCCCAGTAGCAACACAGTGATTGCTCTAGTTGCAATAAGCATTGTGTTAAGGAGCTAAACATATGTTAAAGAACAGATGAATAATAGCTCCTGTAAGGGAAAGTGCAGTTGAACAAAACTGTGGTTTGTTTCAAGTTCCTAGCCACTGGTAAAACCCCCAGTCCTCAAGCTGTTCCCCACCTCTATGACCAACTTTCCCTACATATACAGAGAATTTGCTGCTTCAGGTTCAGGCTTCTGTCCTCCCAAGCATCCCCTCTGTAATCTCCTGTACAGCAGTAACAGGCTCTGAGGAGCCTCCTCTCCATAGAGACTCCTACTGTTCTAATGGGAAGAACGTGTTTAACTAAATTGCCACCGGGAGTCATTTTTAATGTAGAAACACTCACAGTGGTATAATCCAACAGACACAGATGTTAATCTGTCTAATTTGTACAGAGCAATTAATACTATAAAACAATACACTGTCAAAACAGAGCAATTTAAAAAAAAAAAAAATCAAGAGCAGGTTTCCCTTCTGACTGGTAAGATTATTTTATCAAAAACTGAATGCATATTTTTAGATACATTGCACAGAAAAAGAATAATTCAATTCAGAATCATAGTCTGGCAAGGAAAAACAAGACAGCTCTACACTTATGGAAGAGATGATGGAGCTTCAAAGAGATGACGAAACTTGTTATTTGGACCTCAACCTTTGGCATAGGAGAGGGAGGGCATTATACAACTATGTTATCACAGACACAGTCTTAACGTGTTAAATCCTTTAAAGTTTTAACTGATATCTTACTTAAGCAGTTGTCTGAGTTCTCACTATGCATACCTGGAGCAGTAAGTTATTTTAACCACAGCTATTTATGATATTTTAGAGAGTAAAATATGTATAAAATATTTGAAATATTTTTCTATTCAACAGTTTACCTTATATTTAGATCAATGACAGCTTGCTACTGTTTCACAGTAGCATGGCTTATTTACCTGAAGATGCTACTTGGATTTATGTTATCTCTCTTAAACATAAAATATGATTTGGTAGGTAAATCAGTGCAAAATTTGGGACCCATTGTCATTGCTAAGGACCCAAAGAATATTTTGATGCTGCTGTGAACAGAGAAGGATGACAAATAGTCACCAGTACTTTTTTTGAATTGGTTTCATTGGGGTTTTTTTAGTGTGCATGTCAAGAAACTGTGTCATTCACCTCACGGCACCTGAGTCAAGATCAGCTCTGGTGAAGAGGATAATAAATGGCTATCAAGGCAGAAGCAAATTTATTAGCAAAGTCTATTGGACTGACAGTTGGTAACCCACAGTAGGTGCCCTCTCCTAGATAACACATCACAGTATTTCAGACTGTCAGCAAGTTCATGAATTTCTGCTGTTTCATTCAGTAATACAACACTGACAGAGCAGGAGAGACTCAAGCAATTCCACTTATAGCTATTAGTGTTGCTGATCTGCCTCAGATTAGTAATTGGGGCGGGAGAAGGGAGGGAAGAAATGCAAAAAGAAGTGATATTGAAGCACTAATGAGCTGTGGAAGTCAGGAAATACCCAGGCCACAAGACTTCACATTTCTGTAGATGTGTTTCCCTGTTTCAGCAATATTATCCTCTTCAGAAAGGAAGAATTTCTTACAAAGGTGTCTTGTGCTTCAGATAAATATATACATCTCAGACTTAACCCTCCACCCAATCCATCCATTATTATTGTCATATGAACAACATCCATACTGTAAAAGAGTGAGTTTGATAAGTTTTTAAAAAATAGACTTTAGCATTCAGGGGCACCAGATGTTTCATAGATGTGAAAAAGCACATTGATAACATCAAAACAAATAAAATCTGTACAAGAAAGCATAGTATATACTTCAGAAAAGACAAGTCATGGATCACTATCATGCAATCAAATTCTCTCATACAAACACAAAAGAAGGAGAAAGTAAAGAATGCATAGAACAAAAAGTTTTCATTGACCTGATTTGTCAGAGATGTTGGCTGTGACTGGCGTGGTGGAGCAGCTTGTGCTAGCCTTTGTGCCGTCCTTGGAAGAACCAACTTTGGGTTTATTTTTCGTTGCCTCTAGTGCTTTGACCTTCTTGGCATGTTTACTTCCTTTGTAGTGGGCCTCGGCCTGGCTCTACAAAGGAGAACAAATCAGGCTGACTTTTTTCTGTACTTGTAAATAATACAATGAATGACAAGGCAGAAAAGTGACACTTTCAATAGTAGGCACCATTGTAATTCATCTAAAAAAATTTAATATCTTTATACCTAACAGTTTTCGTGGATGTAAGTTCTTATATATTCGAATGACAGCACTTTAATGAATGTTGCATGTTTTCAGCAACTTGGAAAAAGAGGCTTTGAGATTACATAAAGCTCTTTCACCCCTAATGTAATTCTTTGCTTCCATGGTGCTTAAAGATTTAAAGCACTATACAAATGTAAACACATCCAATTGAGAAAGATGCTACTCAATTTTCATGTACTGTTCCTTAGACTTTATTGCTTGTAGCTAGAAAGATGTACTGTGCTATGACATGATTAAATAATCCATTTTTCCTTCTGTTTGATCTAGTACAAATGTCATAAAGTATTTTCGTCTTTACAATAACGGCAATTGAAAATTGAAAAATGATGACTTTGCTATTAGATCAAGAAAGAAGGGTTAAATTGAAAAAAGCATCATAGGTATAAACTTCAGCAGAATCAAGTACAAAACAGAAAACTAAATACTTATTAGTCTTGACTGCTTTATAAATTGCCTTGGATATTTGTTTAAAGACTAAGAAAATTGGGACCTTGAGGATGGAGAGGAGCTTTTTTAATTATTATTATTCATTTTGGTTGAAGTGCTTTATGTATAATGTACTCTTCTTAACCTGGCCAAACAGAACAGAAGACATACGTATTGAGATGTAATGTTTACTTCACCGTTGTCTTAAAACTATCTTCAGAAACTTGGTGAGTGTTTTTGAAGATGCACAGCTAAACCTAGACACACAAATGCCCATTTTTTTTCCATAATTTTGGGTTCCCTTTATTGTTCCTGACTCTATATAATCAGTTGCCTTGACAAACCAGGCCACTTTGTTAGGGGCAAAACTAAGGAATCACATGCTTAATACAAACTGTAAAGCTTGTGAATTTCAGCTAATGATTTTAAATGTTTTTCTTGACTTCTTAATAAATTAATCTACCAAATAATGGGTAAGAAACAAACCTATCAAAACCAGTCTATTTTCATAACATTGTACTATTCACAATAGTTTTGCATTACTAATATTTCCAAACATAGTTTAAAAGAAACCCTATCTCAGACATACCACTAGGTGCCTCTATTGAAGGTTACATATTAACTAACAAAGTTAATATTGTCATTTACTTCAAATTAAAACACTCAGAGAAAGCATGCTTCATGTAACCACATCTTGGCACCTGGCATATAAAAACATCAGTGCAAGTAAACTTTTATTATGTTCATGCAAAAATACATTCATTCTCCCTTCAACTGATTAGAACCATTTTATTTAGTTCACTGTGTTAAATGAAGCGAGCCATGAAACAAGTTGCATGCTTTTTATAAAGAGCAACTATAACACCTAAGATGCTTGAATTCTGTAAAGAGTGCTGCCATAATGAGGGAAATTGCTTTAAGATCAGCAGAGATAGGCATTACAATACAGTCACCTTGGGCAGCATGTAATAACAGCTTTATCATATGGGAGAGTGCAAGTGAACAGTAGAAACAGCTGGACCGGTCAAGAGAATAGAGAGCGTGTTGGAGTCCTCACACAAGTTATAGGCCCCATTAAAATTGATGGAGAACAGTTGCTAAAATAAAGGAGTGAAGTTCTTATACAGCAAAGCTTCTTATTGTGATTATACACCCCATGAAATGCAGTGCTTTCCACCTCAAAAGGACTGTATGCGACGTTGTGGCTGCATCTTTCCTTTCAGTTAGCAAGCATTCAGTAAGAAAGGCTGCTAGATTAGTTTTACATTGAATTCCTCTGAAACTGAGATATTAAAAAAAACCACTTTATTATACAAACAGTAAAGAGTTTGCTCATAATTGCTATTAAACTATTTCTTGATTTAAAAACCTTTGAAATATTAACACGCATACAACACACAATTTAAGGATTATAAAAAACAACTAACCAGCTATACTAGTACTATGTGCACTACTTAAAGGGACACTTGTCAACTTCTGAGTTGGACCTCTTCAGTTCTGTGGGCAAGGAGCACAGTCCTGTTTGTGCCCCGTTATGTCAGTGGGCCTTATGCAGGCACAGCAGTCTCGCCCTGTGTCTCTCCACCTTTGCTCGGTTTTGTCCATTTCTCTCAAGCTTTGCTGTTGCTACATAATGCACTGGAAGGAGAGTTTTCCATCACCAAAATTAAATAAACTATTCACTCATTACAGTGTACAAAAAGTGAAGCTAAAAATTGAGGTGTATACGTACCCTTTCCACACTAATACTTTTGAATTTAAATAATACCAAGTATAAGATTTTGCTCTCAAGTATCCTCAGGTTGATGATGTCCCTTTAAATATTTGAACTCTAAGCACTGCACATACATGTGCTGTCAATAGGATCATATGCTGCCTGAGGCCAAAGCTATAACATGAGACATAAATGCACTCAAGAGAAAGGCTTAGTAAGTCAATTCCTTGATAATAAGCCTTTCTGCTGATATTTGCAATAATAATGCCTGCAATATCAGTAATAACCTACTACAGTCTTTGATTCCCTTCATTCAATCCTCATATAGTGTACATGAGACCTGTTGAGAACAAACAAGCCCAGGCAGAATTAAAATTAAGATTTCCATAAACATAAGCAAAGCTTCATGGAAACATGGTGAACGGACTCACTTTTGAATTATGTTTAGTAATTATAACAATCTATCAAATTCATCGTTATACGTTATAAGGCCAAAAAGTGTTGCTATAACCAACTAAGTAGGGTTTTCCAGTACTGTTCAGACTAGCCCATTTTTCTTCAAGGGCAAAAATCCCCAATTGTCCAATTTTGATTTGAAAGTAGCCTGGGATGCAAAATCTACCTTTGGAAAATGGCTTCACTGCTTCACTTTGTCAGTTAAGTACATAGTATTTATTTCTACAATGAATTTGTCTACTTTCAGTTCCAGGGGCTGGATTTTGTTAAACCGTTGATTTTTAGGCTCTTTCAACTCATCTCTGTTCTGTGAGTAGAAACACAGATACTCTTTTCAAGAGTGAAGCTGGAGGACCATTTTTCGAGGTACTGAAGCAGTTTCCTAGCCACATAAGCACAGTTTTCTAGTCCTTTCAGATACACCTGAAATTCAGAGCTTGTTTTTTATCCACTGTGGGACAAACCATTTAGTTCAGCCGCCTTTGGTAACTGAAATGCCGTGTCACTACATGACATAAGCCTTTAGAGTTTTCTGGAGTCACAGGAAGCAAAAGAAAAAAGGGCAGCTGAGGGAATCTGAAATTGGAATGCAAGTTCTGCTTATTACTGGTACCAATTATTCTGATTATTAATTTCCTAATCATTACTAACTCTAATTTTATAAAATACACAAGTACCACATTAAAGGCAAACACATTTAACTCTGAGATTCGCTCAGTGACCCTGAGATCAGCTCCATTGGTCAGAGCCTGGTGCTGATAACACCAAGGTTGTGGGTTCAATCCCTCTGTGAGCCACTCACGTAAGAGCTGGGCTTTGATGATCCTTGTGGGTCCCTTCCAACTCAGAATATTCCGCGATACTTGTTCTAAATCCCACTTAAAACTTACTTACAACACAAATACAGCAATAGAGTGCAGTTTATGAGCTCTGTAGAATACAAAGCTCTTTGAAATAAGCCATGACATATAAAACTTTCATTTTCAGTGAAGGGAAAAAGTTGAGGATTTATTTCCATTTGCTCTGATAATTCAGAGGAAGTTCTGTACACATAGGATTCAAAAGTCAGGTGCATAAAAGACAATTTACCAGTTTTAACATAAATCCCCAACAATTAAGAGTAAATATATTAGTGATGCAATATTTTAAATGGATACTGAATATACTTTTTGATCATGACTAAGTACAACTAATTAATGCAAATACTGTATCAGCAAAACAATATTTCAGAAAATAAAAACGTTAGGAAAAGCCAAAATGCATACCTGTAACATTGAAAAATCTCTCTGTACTCATGTACTATGATGATTTTAATTGTGCAATACTTTGTTCCAGTGTATACAGCTGTATTTACTGTAGGGATTAATACTTCTTACCATAAAATAGTTTAACTGTGCCACAATACAATATTATTTAAATATTTAGTTTTTATTTAAAAATAAAGTTAAATTTATTGCATATATAGTCAATATTAAATGTCACCATTGAACTATCATTATTATAATTTTTAAATTAAATGCATTCTTCATTAAGGAGGACACTTTTTGATAAAGTGAAATAAGAAAACATTTCTATGAAAGAACTCCCTAACTGAAAGGAAAGTCTAATTTCCACTTGGTTCTAAAACTGACTGTGGTCTACTAACTTGATATACACCCATTGCAACATTTTAAAACAGAAATCCCTTATTAGACAGCACAGAAAGTCATCAGGTGCTGGCTCCTAAGATTTAATGAACAGGAAAAGCTTTAAGCTGCCACAAATGTGACATTATTGATCAGAATGCAAAATATACCTCTGTACTGACAGGTCAAATTCCACCAAAGTGTTTATGCATTTGTCTGGCGTTACTTTTTGATCAACAGGATGCAAATTTTATTACACCAAAAATATGTCTACATCTTTGTAAGATCACGGCTTAGTGAAAAGCTGTATTTTGAATTCAGTTGAAAATAGTAATATAATTAACAAAAAAATAATTAGGCAATTTTGTCCCATAATTTTTCAAATTTCTATACCATAAATGCTGGCAGAACTCCAGTTCTGTCTTTAAGCAAACCAGATTTTTAGTTCCATTCCCAGTCTCTTAGTATTAATTAAAAAATCTGAACCAATCAAAGCTTATGAATGTTTTTGGGGTTTTTGGGTTTTTTGGTTTGTTTTTGGTTTGGTTTGCTTTGGTTTGTTTTTTTTTCCCATTTTTAAGAAAGCCTCTATTTTATAAGGATTAACGACTTGGTTGTAAAAAAAGACAACTTTTTCCACTCCTAAAAATAATCCAAATGTTGTATTTTATTTAAAATCTAAATTTAATTTCTACTTTAAACTACAAATTACTAAGTTTGAAATCTAAGCATTAGGATGCTCAACTGTGAGACTATATATACTATGTATACAGTAGCCCTATACTGTAGATTCCATCCAATAAAACATCAAGAATTCAAATCATCTTCTTCATGTAAACATGCTTTTGAAAACAAATGTGCATATTGTTAGCATATTATTGTACTTAAAACAATGTCACTAGCTTTACTTTGCCTGAAGTTAAATATGTGTATACATATGCATATTTAGAAAGACAGAGATAACCAGGGAACATACAGACCATACAGATTCATTGATAGTGGTATTACCTATAAGAAACCTTTGAAATAGAGGCCAGACTGTAGTAGAAAAAATAACAGAATATTCCCCCTGTCAGGAGCAATGACTGACAGGATATTTGAAACCAGCACTATTCATTTTGACAGTTCACAAGTAATAATCCTGAAAACTTCTATTCTATTATGGAATAGCTATAAAGATGATTTTTTTCTTGCATACCATAAAAAAGTTTTACATAAATTCAAGCTAAAAAATAATTTAATGTGTCTTAAATATAGTCATAACTTATATTGTAGAAAGACCACCTCTCAACACCTGTGTTCTTGCCCCCTTTTATACCTGAAGCTGATTGCAATGGCAGTGGTGCTGTTAGAGAAGGCAACTAACTGTGCAAGGTAGGAGGAGCAGAGAAGTATTTATGTTCATAACATGCTGCCATTTACATTCACAGCGGACCTTAAACTATAAAGCTCCCTTTCTTAATAGAGAGATGTCCACCAAATGTTTGATCACGTAGTTTACTTGTTAGAACCATCCAGTAAGAGTAGGCATATTTATTTGAGTATATAAATTATGAAGAATTTAGACTAGAATCATAATTCTAATAAAAATTGCATGACCTTATAAATTAGGAAGTGGTGTTGAAAAATATAGTTTTACCTCATTTGTTATTAATAATAGATGCAATTGAAGAAATCTGCAAAGCTGAAGTGTTCATGCATTTTTTACACCAAAGCTTTGCACTATTTTTTTCAATTCAGTCCCTATGGATTTCTAAAAACTAATTGCTCAAAATAGTAAGGCAGGCTACTATTGAAAAGAACACAGAAAAACCAAAAAGCTGTGAAGATCAGCCATGACATAAGAAGTCAACTCATATTTTAAATACCTTACCAAACTTAGTCAAAAGCTCTGTTAAATAGCTGTTATTTGAACAGAACTTTCAGCATGTTATAACCCTGTACCCTATAATTATGCAATATTTCTGTCATGTTGGAGCTAACAACTTTCATCATTTTGTCAGTTCTGTCTACAAAACAGAAAATTACCTTCACAAGTTCCTGAGATTTATGCTTTTAATTACCTCCTATCCACTTCACTACCCTCCATACCCAAAGAATCAATATAGTCTTATTTATAAGGAAAACCTAAAATGTTTGACAAAAGACAATGACAGTTCTGTAGATTTTTATTTGATGCTATTAATTATTTTGTTTATTATTTTTTGACAGCATGAGTGATTCATTGAAATTTGCAAAGTCAACTGCTCATAATACTTGCCTAAACTTCAAAAACTTGCCTTCTAGATTTTTAAAATTATGGTCTGCCATCACATCATTTTTATTAGTTTTAAATGCATTCAACAATAAGATGATCTTCAGCATTTTTTAGTACCAAACTCTTACAGCTGCTTTTGCTGATCTGAATCTGTTCTCACTTGATCTTGAGTCTGCGCAGGTGATAGCAAAGAGCAGCACTGGCTGGCAGTGTGTCACCACAGAGCAACACACTGTGCAGACACAAGTTTATTTCAATCAAATCATATCCTATTAACAAGATGGCACCTACCAGGCTCTACCAGCCAAAGACCTTTCCATGAGAAACAGAAAGTGTACAGAGGGAAGCAGATAATTACTTTAGACACAATCAGCAGACAACAAAATCTGTTTTGTTGTTTTTTAAAAACAAACAAACAAACAAACAAAAACCCAACCACCAAACAAAAATCAGAACAGTAACACATGTGGACTGCTGCCACAATATATTTGCAAGTTTGGACTGTAGAAAAGTCTGCTGAGAAAAGGGACTGGATTAGCACTGACATTATAGTCTAAGTGCCCGAGCTCCAAAGAGTCTGTGGACTACAGAATCACAGAAGCCTTTGGGTTGGAAGGGACCTTTACAACAGAGTTCAGCTGTTAACTCAGCACTTCCATGTTCACCACTAAAACGTGTCCCTAAGCCCCATATCTACACACCTTTTAAATACCTTCCGGGATGGTGACTCCACTACTTTCCTGAGCAGTCTGTTCCAGTGTTTGACAAGTTTCTTTTGGTGAAAAAATTTTTCCTAATATCCAAACTAAGCATCCCCTGGCACAACTCAGGGATATTTTCTCTCATCTTCTCACTTGTTACCTGGGAGAAGAGACTGACAACCATCTTGTTGCAATTTTTGTTCCAGGTAGGCATAATGAGAGATAAGGTCTCCCCTAGGCCTCCTTTTCTCCAGGCTAAACAACCCCAGCAACCTCCATACTAAACAATAAAATACAAATAATGGGAGAGAAGAGCAGAGAAACTAGCTGAACACAAGATGATGATTCACAGATACAGAGAAATGAGCGATTCCACAGAAACAAAACAGGTATCTTTGCAACCACAACTTACTTTTCTCTTATGGCTACAAGCTGTGGTGTCAGATGTGATAACAGAATAGACATCTCTGGGACACTCTGACCAAAGCTCCACAGCTGTTGGAGGACTTACTGCCACACAGCAGCTGCGGGAAATGCTGCATGTTCATCTGGTGGCCAGAAGAAATGAGAAGGAATGAGCCAAGAGATGCCAGAGGAGGGGTCTGTGTGGGATAGAAAATTGCCATTTTCCCTCTTGCTAGTGGACCCTCTTCCTGATATCATTAGGATTTAGCAAACTCACTGCCATGGTTTAGGAGTGGTATTTTCCAATTTAGCACTCTGGCCAAAAGCATACACTGCTTCCCTTCCCCCCTCCAACTGCAGGCACACAAGACAAAGATCACAGGTTGAGACAATTTACTGGAAACATTAATGGGATAAAAGAACAAACAGTAGCACCAACAGTTTTAAGAGCAAAAGGCATAAGAGAAAGAAACTATTTACACAGACTATTAAGGCAACTTCAGTTTGGTGTTACTTCACAGAGGTGGCATTTTAAGTTTGTTTCTCAAGCCTTTGGATCATCTCTTCTATAGTACAGTTTCTTCTGGAGCTGACAGAGATCGGAAGCCGTGCTCAAACTAGTTGTGCCAGAAAGTATTAGCAGAAAAACACAGCTTGACCAAACTGCAGCTAAAGTATTTTCAAAAAGGACAGGTAGAGTATAATAGTGAATGTCTGGGAGTCTGAGGCAAACCCCATAATTTCTTTTTTGTAAACGGATAGACGTATCAAGCTAAAACTAGACTGAATTTAGAACCTGTAGAGAGCGGTTTTCTTCATGTTGTACTTTTAAAAATTGGTTTAAAAGTAAAGAAGACTGCGAGGAAACACTTAGGAGACACTGTTCAAAGTATAATATGGTACAAAAAATTGGCATCATCCTAGCAACTTTATTTTTCAAAATACAGAAGGCATCACTTCAATATGAGTTGTGTTTACTCCCACATTCAAGGCAACCTATTTTAAAATTTCCTCCCATCCCTGACATCAGGCTGTCTCGTCCTGCAGACAGCTGCAGATCCCTGCCTCTGGGTCTGATGTGAGAACATACTCATCAAAGCTAAACCTGCAGACACACAAGCAGAAAAAACCTGAAATCTTTGCAATTTACTGTATTAATTTAGTGGGAGGTTTGACAACTATAAATTGACTAGTCTGGTTTTCTTTTGGCGTGTCTATTGATCCAAACCAGTGAGTTTCCACAGCACAAGGAAAAGATTGCAGGCAAAGAGACCAATTTTCTTCTCACGGATAAATATCCGCTGGTCTCTATGTTATTTATATAAAACACTACTAGAATCAGGTCAAAGTCTTCAAACACCATGCAAGTGAAATTCATTTGGGACAATAAAAGTAGAAAAAAAAAAACCTAAACAAAAACTACTTAAAAGCTTATTTTTATCATTTTGATTTCATTTACTTGCATAATTTAGGTCAAACAAAGTTCAAAGAAATGAAATGCCTATGAAAAACAAGGACTAGCCCTGTAGAGCTAGAAAAAACTGCAAGTGTAAAGTGGCTGTACTACAAACCTCATTCTGCAACATGCTATGCTGAAGTCTTAATGCAAGTCAACACAGCTTGATGCCACTCCACAGGCACTCGATACATTTGTGACATTAGAACCCATTCCCTGAAAGATTCAGCATTTACAAGGTTTCCCCAGTCAGCAAACACAGGATGGATCGTAAAGACCATTCAACCACTAAGCATAACTTCACATTATAAAGGGACCAAAAAGAAAAGTACAATCAGAGTCCAGATTTTTATTTCTGTGAAGGAGTTTTAACAAGCTACGGAAGAACTATAAGAGTCTGCAGAGTTTAGTTGAAAGCCCATGAGTATTACCTCACAGAAATTATAACAGTGCAGATTACGGGATGGCATGTTGTGTCTCTGTGTATACAAGTGATAATAATACCCAAATAAGATCTCATTCTCGAAGAAAAAAAAAAAGGCAACACATGCTCAAATAAATAATTTTTGAGGTTAGATGACTGGACCTGGATGAAAGACTTAAAATCTGACGTAAAGCTTCTCAGGAGAAGCCAAATAATCCAATGAATGGATAGATAGCTTTTAAAATAGAAATGCTACACTGTGAAGACTCCAAATATTCCTGTACATGTGGTTATAAAACATTTGTGAAACTTAGATTTATATTTATCTTCTGGTATTGGTAATACTGCTATAATCCTGGCACATTCTAAAACCAAATTTCCATGTTGTTTGTTAATGTTCTGGTAAACTAAACTGCTGTAGAAAGTAAGGAGCTGCATTTCAGCACAGCCATGATGCTTCATCCTTTCTTAAATATTCATTACAAAAGGATGATGATATTTTCTAGCAACCTTAACTGAGTATATTGATCACGTTTAGAAAGAAAGAGCACAGCACTGTATTGAATATATCCAGCCCAGAAGAAGAGACATGCCTATAATTAGCCATTGCTGCTATTGCAAACAGAATATGATATGCACTTTTTTGTTCTGCTTTGTAAGGCTAGATAGGACAAATCGCTTGGCTGACAGATGTATGAAATGCTATAACATATCAGCTGTTTTTTTTATTTTGAGTCACTCAATCGTGATTCAGCTTGACTGCCTGAAGTGCTGTTTGGCCACCTGAACGTCAGCACAGACAAAGCGAGCGACTCCTCTGGAGACAGAGCCCATCATCAGAGGGACCCTGAGCTCAGGAGGAGAGGGAAGAGCGGGGACAGGCTGAGCTGCCCCCGTGGTGATGAAGGAAGGTCCAGCTCAGGAGCAAGATTCAGATCCACAAAGTCCAAGGAAATTCTAAAAAGCTTTATTGCTTCCTTGATTTAATCAGTAAAAGTAGATATCTGGACCAAGAGCAGAAAGTTGGGGTTTTTTGTTTGTTTTTTTTTTGTTTGTTTTGGGTTTTTTTTCCCTTAAATCTTAACCTCAAAGAAGAAAGGCAACTAAATTTAAAATAATGACTTTTGAGATCAGTTAGCTAAGCAGATACTGCCACTTCAAAGAAAGTTTAATAAGCTTGTCAAAAGATGACAAATTTAGAAATCAATTTGAAGCTAAGATAGCACTGCTTCAAAATCCTTACCAGCCTAGACAAGAAAGCCAAATGGGGGAAAACATTTTACAAGACACTTTTCAAAGTGGAATTTTAGAGGTAAAAAAAGCCTCTAATAGGTATGGGTGCTTTACTGTAAATCTCTGGGAGCAGAAAGTTCTCGAAGGCTCTGAGGAGGTGTCTGCAAACTAACTCTGAGACTGAAGTTATGACAGAAACATGTCTAATATTAACACATCACTTAAGGATGTATTCTTACACTCAAGATAAAAAATCTGAACATTGTTTTTATTGATTCAATGGCATGAGTATATAGGCTCCAAGAACAGATACATATTCTTAAAATGTTGAAGCTTATAATTTTCTTATATATTGTTTTCTTGAATTCCTTTAATTTTCAAGTTATTCAAGAAAAGCATTAATTGGATATTTGTTTTTAGACATATAACTCAATGTACTCTTTTGTAATACTTTTTTTTTTTTAACTTAACCTTCAGAAAACAGTTTCCTTGAACTTTATCATATGCAAGAAGACTAAGTGTTCCTATTTATTACAAATGAAAGTTATTGGAAGAGCACCTTTTTTAAGAAATCAAAAGATGTATCAGCAAGGAGGTACGAACAACAAGAAAAAGCTATTTCTTCTGGAAGAAGAGCAAACATGACATGGAGAACTCACGGGGAAGCTTTTCTGTCTGCTTCACCTTCGTAAAAAAAAAAACAAACAAACAAAAAAAAACAAACCAAAACCAAGCAAACTTTTCTTTTTGCAATACACTTGAAGGCTACTGCAACATCAAATGGGATATCATCAGTGGATGTGGCAGTGGATATCGTGCCAGACCTATTCTTTATGGACTTCTACCTCTGAGTGAACAAAATACCAACCCAGCAGGCTGAGCAGAATGGAGGTACAACTGGAATGATTTATTTGGGAAAAAGAGGTTACACCTTTTGTACAAACAAAAAACAAATAAAAGGAATGAAAACAGACAATACTTACATCAGAGTTAAAGCGAAGCTGGCAGACGTTACAGGAAATGACTTGTTTCTTCTTTGGGGGAATGGACACTCCAAATGTATGGTTTATGACTGCTTTTTGCACAGGATCCATCTGGAGAACAAACAATAAACGATTTACAACTTTTCAGGGCAATAAACAGTATAAAAGAAAATAATAGCACTTCTGGAAACCATTTCTTTTCTTTTTTTTTTTTTTTTTTTTGAGATAAACAAGAGAAATAAGATTCCAGCCCTCATCATAATTGGATTTAACACAGGTTAGGGAGTTGGTAGCATGTCAGAGCTTATGAAGAAAAGGCAACGTCTTTGTTGCTGCCATCCCCAGGCTACTAAATAGTTCTTTCCCCACCCCTGCACATCGTCTGCACTGCAGGGCCCCACTACCACATCTGAATTGCAAAAAGCCCTTGAAATCCCTCCCCTATGACCTGATGTTCCAACAGACACATTATGGAAACACTTTTGCACTCTGATAAGTCACTCCCATTTATTTCTCTATGTTTTTCCTTCAATGATAAACATTATCCTATATTTGGAAATTATTCACTCCTGAAGACCATTTAGTGAGAGGTGGTCCTTTCAGTCTCCTTTGGAAACACCACTTGCAGGGAAAGAGGTTGCAATGCCCAACATTTCCATGCAGAACTGATGAGTGACAGAGCACATGGGAAGGCTGAAGTTCAGAGGAACACGTGGGAAGTGTTTGCACCAGGAAAGTTACCAAGCTTCAGAAAACATGTCAACATTGTGAAAAATGTGAGGTAAGGGAAAAACTGAACACATTAATGCGAAATTTGACTGAACCTTTTCAGGAGCTCAGAACTGATTACATCTTTGCTAAATACAGGGGCTCCTGTTGGTCACCAGTTTAGGATATTCTCAAGGCCACAGAGTGTTCTGTTGTTAACACTGTGGGACCTGAGGAATGACGTAGCATGTTCAGAAAACAGAGCTTGTAGTTATAAGCTACTGTGTCAAGCCCTCAGTCACAATATGTCATTCTAATTTCAAAAAAACAGAATATCTGGTCTCGTCTAACAACTGATCCTGCTCTTAGCAGGAAGTTGAACCAGAAGACCACTGAGATCCCTTTCAACCCAAATTATCCTGTGAGCATCTGTTCCTGTGTGGTCTTCCACCTTTTTTAGTATGAGAAATGGATTATGAAGATGAGAGGGCAAAAACTAGCAGTTTATAATGAAAGACAATCACTCATTCACCATTTTGTTTTTAAACCAGCCCAAGAAAAAATAGGTTGATCTGTTATAAAGTTTCATTTTTCTGAAGCTTGCTTTGCACTCACAGTGATGTTTGTTCTTCTTTTTCTTTATAGTACTATTTGAAGAACCAAACCTGGCTATTTAATCTCAGGTGATACACATCACATATTTCATACAAAGCTGACTTACAAAAGGAAGAGAAAAAGTTGAAGCATCAGACTCATTGAAGAATTAGAATAGCAAATTATCTGCTTCCAGACTTTCTAAACATAGGAGAACGATTGTAATTTTTCTTTAGTACAAATTTTAAGCTCCCAGAGAAGCCTGCACTAATGAGGATTTTCTTCACATATATGCACACACACAAAAAAACAAATTCAAGAAAAACTTACTGCACCGTATCTGCCTCGGAATCTATTTCCTAGCATTAAACACTTAATCAATTGTTTTGGGATGATGGCTACATAGGTGGCTTGCTGCATTTATTTTAAACAAACACGTCTTTGTAAAAGGCATTAGCAGAAAATTTTCTGGAGAGGTGATTTACATTTTATCGGCTTTTGCCATTAAATACTTATTTCATTGCCATATTAATGGGCATATAAAGGGGTACCATATTAAATAGTATAAAGGGGTACCACATTAAGACAATCACAATAGTGGAAAATACTTCATCAAAAATAAACTACTGTATTATTAAATGATGCAGTGTTGTTACAATGAATGCGATAAACTCTAAGAAAAACCTAAAATAAATATCCTTGTTTCCTGTTTCCTCTGTTTCTAGAATATAGTCACAATCCAAAGCCTAAAATACAACAAAAAAATTCTGGTTTTGACTTGTACCATTTATTGCATTGCCCTGCATAATATATCACAATTATACATGTAGATTAAAAGTTTCTTGAGCATTCATTTTATAATAGATACAGCAGTCAATATATATCACACATGTTAAAAGATTGCTGTATTAATAGGGAATAGTTGGTTGGAGTTTTTCTTAAATGGAAGATATGTTTTACTTTTCAACCTGCTAGTAACTACTTTTCAACACTTAGTAATTACTAATTGTTAGATCAGTTAATCTAGAAGAAAAGAGCAATGTTTAAAAGTACCTCAACCATTTGAAGTGTCTGAGATCGGTGAAAAGAAACAGCAAAAATACCCACTAGCGACTGCAGTCCCGTTTAAAAAAATAAAAAGGGAAGAAGAAGCAACAATCAATGATTCCTCTGTGTATTCCAGATAACAATCCACAGTGCTAAGCAAGGCAGTTCAAAACCATACAATGCAGACTATGCACAAAGTCCCAGTATCAAACAGATGTAGCAGAACAAGGACAAAATCTACACAAATAATACAGCTCACACTGCCTCCACAAAGTACCACTTGAGATCCCCAGGGGAATGGTTAATGATCCTTCCCAAACTGGAGCCCTGTGTGCAGTCTGGTCATGATTAGAATTCAAGAAGTGCAACATTAAAAATTAATAGGCTTTAAATATATCAGAAACTGGAGTGGATTACAGCATGCTGGAAAAAATAAAATAGTATCTCTCTGTTAGAAGATTAATGCTGCAGGGTAAACTGATCTCCATCACTAAAACAAAATTATCCTCTTCATTGCAGGGAGGGGAGGGGAGGAAGAGCCCAAAGCAAGCCACAAGAACCACATGAAAGAAATAAATACTGATTTTAAAGTGAAAGTGCCATAATGA
>JAWWEW010000169.1:24041864-24167396 GCA_035583185.1 Anabacerthia variegaticeps
GAAGGGAAGGGAAGGGAAGGGAAGGGAAGGGAAGGGAAGGGAAGGGAAGGGAAGGGAAGGGAAGGGAAGGGAGTAGCAAAGAGGGAGAGAGCTATTTGTTGAGGTACGTATTAGGAAATGACACAGCATACTTTGCCCAGTGGGGAGCACCAGTATTTAAGAACCAGTTCTATAAAACAGAATAATAACAGAAGGAAACAGCTAAGCTACCACAAATGCAAATAAAAATCTGCACTGAGCTGTTTATGCTACAAGGGGAATTAATAAAGCAATTCACAGTGCTCTGGTAGCCATAAGTAAGTTTAACAACCTTTTAGTCTTGTTCTTCTATTTTGATTGATTCAATAAAAAGTTATATTTAAAAATGTCTTTCCAATGAAGTAGAAGGGACTATCTTTTTTTTTTTTTTTTTTTGCAATGAGTCTCCTTAAAACCACCCAAGCTACTGAAGTGAACAAGGACTGAGAGAATTCAGACAGGTTTCAGCAGTTGTCTACTATGACTTCTTCTGTAGCCTGGAGAACGGACGGCTGAGAGAGGATCTTACAATGCATACAAATATCTCAAGTGTGGGTGTCAAGAAGATGGGGCCACGCTCTTTTCAGTGGTGCTCAGGTCATGAGGCAATGGGCACAAATGGAAACACAGGACATTTCATCTGAATACAATTGAAATCTTCCGTACTTTTAGGGTGACAGGGCACTTGATTAAGCTGCCCAGAGAGGCTGTGATGTTTCCTTCTCTGGAGATACTCAAAACTTGCCTGAACATGATCCTGTGGAACCTGCTCTAGGTGAATGAGCCTTAGGGAAGGGATGAACTAGATGATCTCCAGAGGTCTTTTCCAACCACAACCAGCCTGTGATTGTGTGACTTTCCAATTTCAGAACATGCAAACATGAGAAATGCTCTACAACTAAGACCTGTGACAATAACTTTCAAAGCACTGTAAAAAGGCAAACGTGGCAAGAGAAAGAACAGAAGCACAAACAGACACTGTATTTCCTGCTGGGTTTTTTCATATTTTCCCACCTAAAATTTTCCAGAGCCGGTTATCTCTGCATTGCTCAGTCACTCTCTGTATGGAAATCATTCCAGTCCTTTACACATCCTTGTTGCCCATCTTATTTCTGCCAAAATTTAACAAATTCAACCAAATATATTGAAGACATGGACAGGAACCATACAATACTCAGGGTAGATCAGTATTGAACTCTGAGCTGATGTTTTCAGGGAATCACTACTACAAACCTGAGATCTCACTCCCAAGTCTTGATGGCCAATTCTTAGCACATTCCTTTCTACACAAAATCTTGTGAAATTTTCCTGGCTTGTGCATCACTTTACAATTATCTAGACATAACTTCACCAACTGTTATTCTCTGGAGCATCAGTCTCATCAAGGTCTTTGACAATTGTGGTCTTTCTTAGTCCTACTACCTTTTTGCCTTTATCAAACTTCCTCAGCCTACTTACCTCTTAAGTATCTCCTTGGCATCCAAGGATCCTCTTACACCAATTTAGTTTTCTTAACAATTTTTGCCAAGGGGTTTTGCAAAAACTCTTTTGGTAATTTGAACTATGTAGATTAAAATGTCCTCATTTACATGTTTTTTCACCCCTACAAAGAGGTTTGGAAGGAAGAAATAAAAAGGATTTTAAAAAGGAATTACGTTGACAATTTTCAGGCAGTTTACAGTATGAGGTGTCTTCTTATATTAGTCAGTATCTCTTAATTTGCCTGGTAAAAACAAACAAACAAACAAACAAAACATTCTCCATAGAATGGGTTTAAAAAACCTGCATCACATTTGCCACCTCAGATCTCAGGTACAAAGGCATTTTTAGATGAGCTGTTACACATTATCATCAGCGATCCAAGAATTTCATCCTTGAATTGTCTTATAATTCGTGCTACCAGAGGCTCTCCCTGCCCTCCTGTATGCCATGATTCCATAGAATCTTCTGGTGCCTTCTGGGAAATGAACCAGACTACAAAGAGACATGAAATAAGCATCAGAAGGGGAGGGGGGAAAGAAAAAAAAAAAGGCAAGTACTTCAGAATTCTTTTGGTGAAACTGAAGTTCTGGCTACTTTAAAAGATCTCTATACAGAGCAGACAGTACAAGCACCAATTTGTGACCCTCAGAAATAAATTGCACTGATCCTGTGAAGAGTTAAGTTCTGCCTTTTCCTAACAGCAGCATAACCTGAAATCTGAGTAAGGTTTAAAATTGTAACTGGCAATGTATGCCCTCAGTCTGGTTACCTCTCATCATGATGTAACTCTGGTCAAATACAGACTTGTCTGTTAGGCAAGCTTTTGTAAACAGAATATGGATAAGCGGGTATAAGAGATTTAACTGAGTATCACTTAACCAGCAGGCATCAAGAAGCTTCTGAAAAACACCAAGAGTGAGTGGCCCTATAGCACACTGTGTTGGTTTATTCTGATAAAGGAAAGTTTTAAACCGTTTGTGGAACAAGCTGATAACATAATCCAGTATTTCCCTCCGGAGAAAAACGGGGGCATACATAAATTGCATATACAACATCTAAATTAAGTTCTGTGATTTTTTTCTTAAACCATTGAACTCCACCTGTATTTCAGTTCCAGTTGTTATGAAAGCTGAGCACGCTGCCACTGTGGAGAATGACCATACATGGAAGCTTATCAACCAGGTGAGGGAGGGGATTGTCCCGCTCTGCACTGGGGCAGCCTCCCCTTGAATATTGTGTGCAGTTTTGGGCACCACAATATAAGACATTAAGCTCTTAGAGACCACTCAAAGGAGAGCAATGAAGCAGTGAAGGGCCTTGAGGGGAAGTCATGTGAGAAGCAGCTGAGGGCACTTGGTCTGTTCAGCCTGGAGAAGAGGAGACTGAGGATGGACCCCACTGCAGTTACAACTTCCTTGTGAGAGGAAGAGGAGGGACAAGTGCTAATCTCTTCTCTGTGGTGACCTGAACCTAAGGAAATGGCCTGAATTTGTGTCAGGGGAGGTTTAGGTTGGATATTAAAGAAAGCTTTTTTATCCAGAAGGTGGTTGAATGCTGGAACAGGCTCCCAGGGCAGTGGTCACAGCACCAAGCCTGACACAGTTCAAGAAGCATTTGCACAATACTCTTGGGCACGGCCCTGTGCAGGGCTAAGGGTTGGATTTGATGGTCCTTGTGGGTCCCTTCCACCTTGGCAGATTATGTGATCTCCTTGTTTATTTTGCATCATCAGGAACACGAGTCTGCTCTCCTGATGGAATTCTACCTGAAAAGATGTACCAAGGTGAGTGTCAGTATCTTTTCCAAGGTAACATGTGACAAGACAAGAGGAAACAGCCTCAAGTTACACCCATGGGAGTCTTCAACTGGCTATAAGGAGAAATGTATTACTGAAAGGGTTATCAAGCATTGGAACAGGCTACCCAGGGAAGTCTCCATCCCTGGCAGTATGTAAGAGACATGCACATGTGGCACTGAGGGACATGGTTTAGTGGTGCACTTGTTGTGCTGCATGAACAGTTGAACTCAACGACCTTAACGGTCTTTTTCCAATAATAAATAGTTCTATGATGTGAACAACTTTCTTCTCTTGTGGAAAGAAATATTCAATATTCTCCATGTATCAGTTCTCCTTGAGTAACACAGAGTGTGCCCTGAGAGATGTATTTCTGTACAGGGACCCTGCAGTTCTCTAAACACAACCACCCCATCTCTGTCTCTATGCTCTTCACAACATTCTGGGGTTTGGAAAAAAACCAGGCAGATGTAAATGGCCAGCAAACAAACCAGGCAGGGGCTTCTGTCAGATTCCCAGCAACTGATTTGAAGACTTGTGCAAATGTTTCATTACAATAAAAAGAATAATTATTTTACAACATTACGGGGCTTTTACCATAATCCTATGGTCTGAGGTTGCTTTAATCACATTTTTCATTGTTTAACAGGCTTGCTTAATGTACTTGCAGAAAGTACATTTGCATAGAGCATGAAATCTGGATCGCACTGAAATCAAGGCCAACCATGCTCAGGTTGCAATGAGTCCATGATTTTTTTTTTTTTTCCTTTTTAGAATTCTGAGTATAATATGTCTTTCCCCAACCACAGAAAGACATAAGCAACCACTAAGAAAGAATTCAGACCACAGGGACCAGTATCTCCGTTCCTTTATGCATGGTTCCCAAAACACAATAACAACATTGTACTCTGAAGGCGAACCTCCCTGAATGCAACCTCTCACTGTGTTGGTTTTTCCCCCTCTGATCAATTTGGCAGCAAGATCCAACTTCCCTGAGGAAAACAGGCTGTGATAGCTGTGACCTCCACACACTGCTATTAGTCAGTGAAATCAGCCTGGAGGCATTTTAAAACAAACCAAAAATCTTGCTGTAATTCACTTGCTAATGTGTCAGATACTACAGTTATCCATGCTGAAATAAGAATGAGTACTTAAAAATAAAATGGAAAGAGACACCTTTGGAATTTACACTTCTAATTCACTTTTAATACCACACAACTAAAAGGACACCCAGAGTTGGGAACAACCTTTTGTGTCTTAAAAGAAGTGAAACACTAATAAATGCAGCTTCCTCATTTCCCTTTTAAAGATTAAGGTTCAGCTAATCTTTTTTAAATTTCACATTATTTCTGTTAACAGAGTTGCAGGGCTGGTGCCCTGGACTTGGGAGGCCAATTTTCCATCTCCAGCCACTAGCAGTTAGATTGCTCTCCCTACATTTTTATGTCCAGTCCTACGGCATAATGCAGAGTCACTTGGTGTGTTACCCTCGTGTAAGTCCCTCTTTTAAAATAAAGTTTGCATGGGAAAATGAAGGAGGGGCTGATTCTCCTTGCGTGCCTGCAGTCACAATCACACAGACTACTGAAAGTGATGTCTGCAGCCATTTACAGGTTTGGCTCAGGCCAGAGGGAACCATTACATCTCATTTCCTGAAAAATTTATGACATAATTTCATTCACTGAAATGCTTCATCCCTTCCTATTACAAAGCCCAATAATTTTCGGTCATCCAGAGCCTAAACTTTAGGAAAAAACCCACCACAACAGCTTGATTTAAAAGTTTTGAAATAAGCTAATTTACATCACCGTGGAAGCAACGCTTACCGAGTCTATTACAAGCCACTCCATCGAGTTATGCTTCTCTGTTCAAGGTCAGCCTAACCTCCAATACCTCCTGAACAGTGCAGGCACTCACACACTGCAATCATATCAGCTCTTAACCTTTTCTTTGATAAAACAAGCTCCTTAAGCCTTTCACTATAGAAACCTTGATTCATTTTGTAGCTTTTCTCTGACTCTTTTCAGATTTTCAATATGCCATTAAAACACAGGTACTAAAAGTTAGAACAACATGCTTAAATATACATTCTCTTTACCCGCTTAATTAGATCCTTTCTGTTTTAACAAGAAATGCATTCATCATCTTGCCTTAGCATCGATTTGGGAAGCACAGCCCTAAATCTTTACGGACGTGCTCACTCATCCATTCGGTGTGCCTGCACGAGCAATTGCACCATCACGCGTCCTTCTCTTTAGCAGAATGTTTTCTGATCCAGCCCAGGAGAGGGCTGAAACAGCACCACACTGGGTATCTTATGTTGAAGCAGAAACTGCTTCAGGAGGATTTGCACTTAGGAAGTCTAATTTGCAAAACACTGTTGGACCAAGCTCAGGAGGCCAGTGATGAATTCCAGCCTTCTCAGCAGACTTTTCTTTATCTACAACAGCCCAAAATCAATATAAACAAAATGAGCAAATGAAACAGAATCAGGGACTTTCTAATCTTTGGCTTTTCTGTCCTCTTCTGTCTTCACACGACTCCAGTTTAAATCAAGTAACTCTGAAATTAAAAGTAAAAATCAAAATCTGGTGAATAACTCTGAACTCTTCCTACCTCTCTCTTCTCTCCATATATTGTGCCATGATTAAGCACAGAGATAGACAGATAACTGAGAAATCACCTTTTAATTATTGGTTACTATTATTTTTTCAGTGCTGGGAGTATTTCCTCTGTCCCTCCTTCCTTTCATCCTTGTATATATTTACTGCATGCTAAAACCAGTTTCTGGGTTAGAAAACCATAATCCTACTGTTAACTGGTTTAGAAATTTTGGTGTAAAAGATTATGAAAATTTAGTAATTGATTCCTATAGAAATACTTGACCCAAAGAAAGATAGAATTGATGAGACACCACAGGAAAAAAAAAATTCTGAATCTGATCTCTGCTTCCTCTCAGGCTTATTCTCAAGTGAGGATATAAATACATTAAAGGATTGAGTTTGCTAAGAGAACACCAAGAATACATATAATCTTTATGGTGAAAATTGTCAAATTTTCTGCTCCAGACAAGACTGGAGACTTTTGAGGGCAAAATAAAGAAACAAAAAGCTGCTGAGACTGTTTTTGGATTAAAGAGAATTTGCCACCAAACAAATGGAGAATAAGTAAAAAAGCAAGTATCTGAGGCTCAGTGCTTTTTCTTATACTAAACTGAACCAGCTTTAGTATTTGGCAGCTTCTTTTTAATCCATCCTGATTACTCCTCTACCATATTACAATACTCCGTATCTGTAAAATTAACTTTTAGGACCATGACAGACCAAACCTGACAAAAATATCAAAGTTCAAACCCAATGGTTACGCTAATACTTAACGAACATGACAGTTTACTTTCCCTACTGTCTATGGTGGCTCACAATCCTTAACTTGTCATTTCACCTGAGTCTTACATTATTCATTTGTAAAATTGAGATAAAAATATTTGCAACCTCACAAAAAAGCTGACAGGTCTAAATAGTATGTTATAATTCTTCAAAATCATCTAATAGAAGGTGCTGCATAACTGCTATTTATTATTAAAGCTGCTGTTATTCAGAGCACTCAGCTGTGTTCAGCTAAACGAAAAACCACTATCATCTTGCCTCCAGATCCAGCAAAAATATAAAAACATTCTACAGTTTGAGACTTGCTGAAAAGCAAACCAATAGTGTATTCTGAGAGAAAACTATTCTTGTTACCGTGCCTATGACCAACTGACAGTAAGATAATAGAAATAGGTAAAATAATATGAAAAATTACCTTTCAGCAGAATCCTGCCAAAAGATTCAAGCCTAGGAGCTTGTAGTCAAAAAAGGAGCTTAGCACATGGGATAAACAAGATTCCTAACTGATTTTTGCTTTCATCTCTGAGATGGTCCTTAGATATGACTCTTCTTTTTAAGAGTCTAAGTTTTGAGTGTTTTTGCTCCCAGACTGCTCCAGAACACCAAAACACAAAGATGAATGATATCCCATTAGGCAGACTTGAATTTTCTCTACAGTTCTGAACTGTGCAAAGAGAGGTTACTGACAAATTCAGGGCTTTTGAATAATTCTGTGACCAGGAAAGAATAAAGACACAAGAAACCTAGTCTTGTGAAATCAGTTAATAGCATTACTTTTCATATACTGAAAAGAAATATCTAAACAGAGGATAAATTTTAAGTGTGTATATATAGATTTGAATATAAATGTATAGATGGCTGAATGTGAGAAGCAAATCAGAACCAAGAACTGCATAAATATTTTGACAGCTGTCTTTGGCTTTTCACAGTATGTAAGAAATAAAGCCTTCTTCACTTCAAAATTGATAATGATGCTTTTGATTTGGGGTTGGTTCGGTTTTTTGGTTGTTGGGCTTTTTTTGTTTTGGTTTGGTTTTGTTATTGTTTTTTTATCAATACCACATACTATACAAATAAACTCCAAAATGCCTTTGTCTAAAAAGCACTGGTTTTAGATATGGTGCTTTAAAAAAATTCTTCTAATTTGGTGTTTTGTTTTTTTTTGTTTGGTGGGAATTTCTTCTTTAAATCTAAGTAAATGAGACACAAAAAAAAAAAGGTAGAAACCTATGTTCTTTAATAAATACATGAGGAAGAAATGTGATATTCTTTCCCTAATGTTAACTTGGGGAAACAGCTGACATTTGTGGTGAAACCAGATAGACTAAATATAGAGAAGACTGGTCTGAAAGGCACAGTTCTTTGAATCAGCCTTGCTCTGCTACTTGAAATGAGCTGCTTGGTGCTTCAAACCTGTGTATTGTTGGTTTTCAGATATGCAAAAGAAAGACAAGTTTCATGCTGTGATTTTAAATTGCCATACAGGACCTTTAGATTGCCATAAAACTGAGTGTAACTAGATAAAAAGACCACAAGGTATGCCCACATTCAGAAGGAATGAGTATGACAAGAATTAAATTTTAGGTACTTTTTTATAATTGATTTATTAATAATTATTGCAGCAATTCTCAGTTTCTCACAGAACAATGTGACAAAGCTCTAGGGAGGGCAGGAAAGCCAAACATGTACAGCCAGGATGCTGCAAAAGCAGCCACTTCTGCACTCATTGGACACAGGGACGAATACTTTTCTCAAAAGCTGATCCAGAATTTTGCTTAGGACAAGGCTTATAATGAGAAATTAGCAAAATCTTTGTAAGTAGAGTTGTGCAACACATTTCTTGTCTTAAACTACAATTCTGTGACTGCTTGCTTTAAGGGGAGTTGTTTTCATCATAGTCTATTTGCAAAACATCCTTCAGTTAGGCCTAATGCCCACAATATTTATGGTTAACAACCTTCTCCCTATAAACAGCTTCCTTGTGTCAGGAACACACTACTAACTTGAGAAGAAAGCAGTTCAATGAAGATAAAGGCTTCTGAGCTTTCCTGTGCTGACTAGTAAAAGAAATAAATACTGCTGAAGTGTTGGAAAGACTAACTCCAAGCTTTCTGTACAGACAGAGATAAAACACATAGCCAAGGAACAGATTTTCTGGAGGACTAAGCAAATGGTAGGATTTGTACACAGAAACTGGATTTCTTTAAAGAATTAGGCTGATGACCTCATTACTTTTACACACAATAATGGCTGTACTGCAACAATTTAGGAACCGTTTTTCAATATCCACACTGTGGATGCCAGAGCTGCCTTCTGTTCCTCCCCACTGCATGTCAGTGCACTTCCTCCTGAGAGACAGGTTTCCTATCTGCCTGCTGATCTGGCAGCTGAGAGAAGGAAGTTCATCCATCCAATTCCTCTTCAAGAATATACAAAAGTAACAGGAAACTTTCAAAAGTAATTAATGTTTGAAGAGATTCTCCCTTAAAGCCTGACTATATTATTTTAATAAACACTTTTCCTCATAATAATATGCATGAAAGACTAGAAACAGGCAGAAAAGTGCTTATTCAGACTCACCAATTTAACAGAGTTGCTCTTTGAGAGATTCCCAACAGGAACCTGCATATTTCTGTTAAAATACCAGAAACCTTAACGCTGTCAAAGGTCAATTGACAACTCCATGCTCGTGGCAGCTTTTTTCCCATATCTAACTCATGGTATCTTACCAGGGCATTTCTTCAAGCTCAATGGTTTTTGAAAGGTTTAGGGAAAGACTCAAGTATCTTGTGGGGAAAATTAGGCCACATTGAATAAACATTTTTCAGGGCTTCACAGGCTGAGAAGAATTTTTCCAAAAACTTCTACCACAGTTGAAAGAGTTTTCTGCTGTTTTGCATCAAAGTCACAGAAAGAGAAAGAGGGATTCCCAGCCTGGAAAAAAGAAAAAAAAAAAGAAAAAGAAAAAAAAGAAAAGAAAAAAACCACCCCACACCCAAAACCAACCCACAACACAATCCTAAAAACCCCAACCAAGGGATACAAAGAAAAGGGAATACGTAAAATTAAAAAGACAACAGCATGAATAGTAAAGAGGTTTTGCAGTCAGGTACCAAAAGAGGAGAAAGCAAAGACTGGTCACAGAAGAGAGGTCTGTATTGAGAAAATTTGGGCTTAATTATGTGCTTCCTGAGCTTCTGCTTTCATCATCTGTAAGTACCTGGGAAAATACCAATTACTTTCCTTTATTTCCTTAATAAAATGTAACAGGCTTACTCCTTATGGTGTCCTTTGGATGGTTCTGGATACGACTTGGAAAACATGAACTATTATATCCATAATAAATAAAAGTGAAATAGGAATGTTTTCAAGTGTTTGAAACAGGAATAAAAGGCAAACCTGAAGTGCCTTTTGTGCCTGCATGGTTATAAAAAAGGTTATAAAATGTTTGTAAGAAGAAAACAACTTACCATTTCCTGATTAAAAAAAATCAACAAAAATCCCCAAGAAAAACATCCAGTACCCTGCAAAACACCTCTTCTAAGTCAACTGCTTAAATTTCCTTTCTGTGCTGTCAATGAGTGCAAAAGATGGCTCTTACAAAACTTCACCTGCTCTCTGGAGTCAGATGGAGAAGAGCAGAACAGGTCACTTCAGTCCAGCACTCCATAAAAGGGAAAAGGGGAAATCAGGGCACAGGGACGGGCTACTTAGATAAAGAGGACCAGAGATAACGGGTTGGCAACACTCTGCTGGCTGCATCTGTAATCTGCTCCTGCCATATACAATCCAGCGCTCCAGAGCATACTTTGGCACTGTAGCAGGGTGTTAAGTGGCTGAATTCAGACCCTGCTAAGGAAAGAGAAAGCTCCCAAGCCACAGTGTCCTGCCAAAGGCAGAGAGGCACTTGGCAGAGGTGTGAGTGAAGCCAGCGATGAGTGCCCTGTGCTCTTATCTGCTGAACTTGGCTTCTGCCTTGACTTGATTACCGGGCCCTTCAAATGAGAAGAAGATAGGGAGCAAATGAAAATGTGGGTCATAATTGAAAATGCAGAAGAGGGAAGAGCAAATTAGTCCCTCCCAGTAGTTGTCTTGGGGGTACGCCAGGGATACTTAGTCCAGGCAGGGCTAAAGGTGGAGAAGACTCAGAAATTCCTGACTAAGTTACTAGTCAGCTCCTCTTCCCTTCCTGTAGCTCATTCCAGCTGGCTCACCATCACTGGCAGATGTAAAATATTTCTGGTCCACTTTGCAAGGGGACTGAGAGAACTCTAGTATGAAGAATCAGCAAAAATCGAGGAGAAATAGATACTGAAGCACTAACTAGGCCACATTAACCCACATGTCCTCTAAAACATGAAGGTATGAACCAGCATTTAGAAACCAATCATGGTTTAGTTCGATGGAAAATGTTTCACTAATGTGAAAGCTACAAGAGATGCTCTAGTCTTTGATTACCCCCGAGGCCATAACAAACTCAGAAGGAAGCATATGAATTGCTGATTATTTTCTACAATGATAGCATCTGAGAAGTTGCTGATAATGCTTTTGTGCAGACTGACAGGTCCCCTGCTTTACCACTTCAACCAAATATGAGTCAAGAAGTGCTGCTCTCATTTCAGAACAAGGTAGAATATGGTGGAGTTTTGAGATTTCTTTTTCGGGGGAGTTTAAAACCTTCATAGGGAGATGCAGACAGTGATCATGAAGTTTGCCTTGTAAAATAAATCCTGGCTTTCCACCACTTTACCACATGTATCACGATGACCTCCCATGATGTGATCACAAAGGATCCTTTCTTCATTCAATACACAAGATGGATGACGGGAGAGAAAGAATCAAGGGAAGTGTAGAGAGAGAACGGTGAAGAAGGTAAAGCCAAATGGCAGAAGCCAGCAAGTGCAAAATTTTAAGCATAATCATCATATAAGGTGTTACCTGTTAAGGAATCCTTAGAGTCATTTTAGCATGCTGAAAAAGAACTCTGCTTAAAAAATACTTTTTGGTACATATCCATTCCAAACTGCAGGTACCCATTTGGGAAGTTCCTATAACAATGTCTCCCCTTATTTTATAAACAAGGACATTTTAAGTAATAGCAGCTAATAATTTGAATCAAGCTCTCTGTTTCAGACAGAGGGGTATAAGTAACTGAGCAAGAGCATTTAGAACTTGATTTCAGGACGAACACGATGTCCCATTTGGATCCACTGCTGCAGCATGTCTGAGAGAGGGCTTGTCCTTCCATGCAGCAACTGGGGTTCAGGCTCTGACAGTCTAATCATGCCTGTCCTGTGCTGACAAGATTATTTGCTGCTACCATGAAAAGACCAGGAAGGACAGCACCTCTTTGCTTCATTCTGCCCATAGAAGGTCCCTTCCTAGGTAATCTGTTGAAGCTTTATTCCCCTTACTGAGAAAAAAAGACATGTATCCAAGCAGTTAGTGCAATCATTTATCAATTTTTCCTATATAATGAACAAGTACTCAGGAAAAAAGGCAAATTTAACTGGGGCACAAATTGACAATTACTATACATACATCCACAGCATATATAGAACTACTAATGTTTTTAAGAGAAATAGAAGGGAGACAGTTGTAACTGTATCACACAATTCCATCAAGAAAAAAAGATATATGTGGGGTAGGCATTTCTTTTACAAAACCAGGGTCTGCTCAGTGCTTCAGTTGAAAGTATCCCATGTGGAGAGAAGCTAGTGATCAGAACACTTTCACAAACAAAATGGGAACAATAATGTTATATATGGAGCATCACAGATGTTTTCAGAATTGAAAACTGTCCAAGTTAAGAAAGGTTTACCCCAGATTTTAAATACATTTCCATAAATAAGAGAGGTTGTTTTGGGAAAAAAACTGTGGGGGTGTTCCTTTAAAGATGCTTGTAGTTAATACATTTTACCTTGGTTTTTTTCTACCCTGGTAGTTACAGTATTAATCTCCCGTGCATAAACTTCTTTTTTCAGGCAACTGATACTAAGTTAGAACCCACCTTCTGGTGAGGTTTAAAAAATTGTTTCTGTATCTGACTGCCATTGAAAATGAAAAGGGGGATCCAAAGAAGTTTTTTCTTCAGACCCTGTTTCTTTTTGCCATCTTCTGTGAACACACGCAAGCAAGGACAGCACCGTGGCAGGGCCCCCTCAGTCCTCCTGAAGGCAAAGAGATGAAGGGCTGCACACTGGAAATTTCATTGTCTGCACTCCTTGACAAGTTCTCCTGTGAATGAAGTGCATTGATTTCCTAACTGATCCATAAGGCAAATGATGGCTTTTTTGGCTCTTCCAATACTCACTTCCTGCACAAGATAAAAGATTGCAGCACTTTGGATGATGCATATGTTATGAGTCAACTGAATTTAGCTTCTATAACTCAAAATTTCCTTCTGGAAAAATGGTTTTTAAACACTTCTACATACTTCTTCCACCACTTTAGAGTGAAAAAGAAAAGAGTTATTATATATACACAAACCTAGAATTATACATTTGCAAAGGTTGTGCTAAATTAGAAAGAAAGGAAGCGCATGACAGCTGGAATTCATGTGCCTGTCAGTAGATAATCATGAATGATTTAGTTTTCCAATGAGCTTTGAAGTCCATTGTGAAAGACTCTTAGGGAAAATCAATACCTGCAAGATAAATGGCAAAGTCTGTGAATTAGAAATAGAGAAGTACTGAACCACTGTTCCTCAAAATAGAGAGTTTAAACATGCAGTGCCTGTGGTGTATAGCAGCATAATTTTATATAATTATCAAGAATTTCAAGGGAGGAAGTAGACACTGAGCTGACAATATTTGCCGATTACCCCAGGTCTGTCTCTTTTTTTTTTTTTTTTTTTTTTAAATTAAAAGCATAGAAGTTTGGAGAGAAGTGACAAGAGTGAAGGATAAACACTCCAAGAATTAGGCAAATTAAATGTAACCCAGATAAATATAAGCTAGGCAAAACTAGTGTAAATATCCAAATTAATCTGTCTCTAGAGGCTACTGTGAGTCAGAAATTCAGTAATACTCTCAGTACACAAATGATGTTGGTTGACTCTAAAACTACAGCATCTCTAAAGAAAAGTTTCTTTGAGTCTTAATGAACAGTTCTGTGAAAAAGACCTGTGCAACTGAAAAGCAGACAAATTAGTAACAAATAAAATTCCTGTGTTTATTAGAAAGAGGATGGAAAATTAATATGAATTGCATCATGTCCAGAAGATGCAAATGACGCACTGCTTTCTTAACACTTTGTTGGGTTTTGGGCCTGTGCTTTAAACACACCTGGATTGTTTTTAATCTTTTAAATCTTTATTCACACGCACATTTCCACATCTCCCTCATAAATGCTCAGTTTTCACATATGAGCTTTGCAATCAATTAATAATATTTGCTACTGTTTATAGTATGTGTTGGGCTGCTGACATGTGAAAGAAGCCAGCTGATACATCACCTCATAACCACCCCACATCACCACTGCTGTAGCACAAGGCCTGTCAGCAAGATGCATTTGCAAATCATGAAGAAAAAAAAATGCTCTTGCTGTTTTAATTTCAGACAGAAGGTTAGTCTGTGAAAGGAAACACTTGGCAGTGGTTCAGCTGATCACTGTCTGGTGGTGATGACACTGCTTCCCTTTCCACCCCCTGCAAGCAGAGTGGCAGTGTGATGCTCTGCAGTTCAGGTGACGGTCACATAGGAACAGACTGTACTCGCTGACTTGGCAGAACTGACTCAGACCAGTTTCCTTCCTGTTGTCATTAGCTTAAACATTTAAGTTTATAATAAAGTGGGATAACTAAAAAGCATTTTGATAACACTCAGTGCCATTTTATGAGTTGTTAAAACAGCGAGAACTACAGAAGAGAGAATTTTGTTACAGCTGCTCTGACAAACAAGTATTTATTTTGTCATTTTTCTTTGGTTTTTTTTTTCTTTTTTAAAAACCAAGATGTTTTACCATAAAGAAAAAATAACAGGTTCACACTTTCGTGTTCATTGGCTGTGCAATTTTACACTTTACAGTTGCAATTATGGACATTTAACAATAACCTCCAGTTGCTGTACTGGCTCCATCAGCTTGATTCACGTCAGTGGAGGATCTAGATCTTACCTGTCATACCTGTCTTGCCATTAGCTTATGTTTTTTTCCTTTTTACAGCATGTTGAAATAAACATGACCAGAAAAATGTCCAAAATTATTCTACCATGCCTCAAATCTCCATCACGGAATTGTTTTTTTTCAATGTCCAAACACCACCTCAACAGACCAGGTTAAAAACCAACCAGCTCCATTCACAGTGCGAAGGCTGGATACCACTCCAAGCCTTTTGTACAAGGGGAAAGCAACCAGCACGGCACAGACAAAAAGGGTTCTCCAGAACTGTTTTAAGGGAGCTTCAATACTGGATATTAGAACCAGATTGGAAAGCATACACTGAAACCAAATGTGGAAACACCTTTACTTACTGTGTTAAAATTTGGGAAGAATCCAACAGCAGAGCTGCTGTCCACAGGGAAGGGCATAAAGGGTTTGATATCCAGGGAAGGCTGCATCATCAAGGTAGGTGTGCGCACAAGGGTGGGAAGTGCAGTAGTGCCTGCCAAGAGCAAACAAAACCAGGAATTCATAGTATTCTGCTTCCCACAACACACACAGTATAGCTGACAAACTGCCAAGGAAAAATAATACAGGGGGATGATAAAGAGGCTCTGTGCAAGTTAATATCATTAAAAGAAACCTATTTACACACAGTACAGATGAGGCAGAGCACTCCTCTATGGCCATGGATATTCAGAGGCTGAAGAGGAGACATATGGTATATAAATCACACTGGCAGGTAGAATAAATCCTTTCTACAGCTGAAAAGTTCTTCTGTGCCAAAAAGGCCAGGATGGGCGTCCATGAAAGTCAGATGCTTTTACAATTCATGGTTGCCTATTAGATCAGCTAGCACAAACAACACATGTAAGCTGAAATCCTGGGGTTTGTTTCCAAATAGTAAGCTGCATGTTATTATTTATCCTCTTCTGACTATCAGGTGCTGCACAAACACCATTTCAACTAACATGTAAAAATGCCTTTTTTACAGAGCAAGGCAAATATTAGAAAACAGCCAACAATTAAATAATCAGCTAGCATATAAATGAACACAACCCCTTACATGCAATGCAAACTAGCATTTGCTAAATTGGAGCCCAGATATTTCTCTGAAAACAAAAGCTTTCCAGAAATCTATATGCTGAAATGCTTTCTATATACACTTAAGAATCACCGCCCAGCAAGATTCTGAAGGAATGGGGAGGCACAGTTGTCCAAATATTCATTTTTAACGAGCTATCTGCCCTATTCATACAATAAATGTACCTAGTACACACCTAGTAGCTTCCAGCTATGCCTGTAGGAGTACTTTTTTCCCTGAAATAATACAAAAAAGATTTCAAATAGAATTTCTCTCACTGAAATAAAAATACCAAAAAAACCCTAAAACTCAGTTTCTCTTTCCTGGGTTGAATAAATAATTCAACACCAATTGGAACTGGCAGTGGAACATGAGTGTCCTGCACCTCTAAAGGAGGGTGAGTCACTTTCTGCCTCTGCTACCTCTGTCACAATTTCTTCATAATTACCTCCTTCTCCCACTCACTGGTGGCCAGGAGCTGGGAGCATAACAGGCCTCTCAGGAGTTTCCCTGGTTTCAAACAGAGCTTACACAATACCTGAGCTTTTACTCATAGAAGCCATCTGAGCTTTTTTAACCCAGTCAGGAAGGGGGGGGGGAATGGGGCAGAGGGAGAAGGGAAGAGAGAGGGAAAAGGAGTGGGTTAGAAAAGTAAACAAACAATTTTCCTTCTCTTCTCCCATCAAATAAAATCATTTGAATCTACTTGAAAAATGCCAGGCAATCCATATGGGCTGCCTGAGTACTGGTCTTCAATTAATGGATCTCCCTTTGTGCCTCTCAAGGACACACAAAACTGAAGGCAGAATAGATATTTTTTGCCCTTTTCACTGTTCTGCTTCCACAGGCACCCATCCTATGGTATCCAAGAGGAAAGCTAAGTTCAGAAGCCAGATGGAGCTGCATGGATTTTTTGGATGACCAAACACTTATAGCTAGCCCTGAGCTCAAATTTTAGAGATTCTGGAGAGACTGTCATTTTGATCACAGCTGCAGCACAGTAAATCTTACATTATGGTTTAGCAGATAAATAGAAGGCTGTAGTCTATTGTCTGTTTCTTCTATAGGAAAAGCATGATGATTACACAAAGATGGGTCATTGACAGCTATGGAGAGAGAACTGTTTCACACCATCCCAAATGAGCTGCACAACTTGAAAGGAAAAATACACTTGACAAACTTTCCTGGGATATTTTCTCCCTTCTTCTATCCCAATGCTTTCATAAATGTCAGGTTTGTTTTTGCATAAGCTCATGAAGCTCATTGACAGTTGTGCCTAATTAACTGTAAGTCAAAGCTTATTCAAGTGGAGTCACAAACATCAAAAAGCTAAAGGCTACCATGCCTATAGTTTCTTATTCATATCCATAATGGAAAAGATGTATCAGTAGGAAAGCAGTGTGTCAGAGTATTTATCCAAAAAAAGTATCCTCAACTGCAAAACTGGTGATTATTTCTACTAGCTGGTTCTGAAACAGCAGATTTACATAATTTGGATTTCAGAGCTGCATTCAAACAGGAGCTATGTTGTATGCAATTACCTAAAGCGCCATCATCAATCTAACTTCTGCAAGTTTCTCTTTGAAGTTCATACGCAATTAAAGATCTGTGAGGTTAAGTAAGACCTGCTTTCTCTTTACATATATCTACTTCAATGAAGCTATGGTTACATATTTTAACTCAATTTTACAGAAAAAAAAAAGAAGAAAATAGACTTAAATTGTGATACATTTAAAATCAGGATTAAGTTAGGTTTCCGATGTTGTCTTTATTCAATGCATAGAAGGCATTTGGCACAAAATCTTTAAAATTAAAAACCAAATATCATCCTCCTGACACAATGCAACCTTCTTTGTACTCCTTGGTTGAGTAAAATCCTTTCACATGGAAAAGACATTTGAAATCTCTCTGTAGTTTTGCACTCCATGGAGTTTCTGCTGCCAGAATAATTTATGATCAGGAAACTAGAACACATTCAGAGTCCATATAGAACAAAAAACATACACACCTACCAGACTGATCAGTGAAGGCATTAATCACAAGAAATTTGTTCCCTTCCATTTGCCAGTTTACTACTTCGACAATTGCCAATCAAATATCAATGACCTTGTTGGACTGAAGTCTGACTTTCAGACTCACCCTTGAAAGCCTCTGAGAGAATTATCAGATAAAGGTGACCTCAACTACATGTAGAAGCATTCCATGACATAATCAACAAATCAGATGCAATAGGACAGTTTTGCACTGTCATTGCTCCCAAAGGTCAGTGGATTGTCACCACCATTCCACTAAATCTGTATGCAGGCCTGAGCTAAGAAGGAATGCTGGCATAAGAAAGATGTTGCTGACAATCTTCATTATCTTCACAAATTTAACAGATGTTTACTGTTTCATTAGCATTTTAATAATAAAGACAACTTATCATGTCAAACACATTCTTTTTAACTACTTGTAAATCTCTGGAATAAATATAACTGAACTTGTAAATTAATTTGCTTATTTCAGCTTCATAACTATTAAACAGTATTTTATCTTCTTAAGTTCAATTTTGACTCCCACAGCAAGAGTTATCCATGTACTGGAAATGCAAGCCATAGACAGACTTTGCCAAAAAGCACTGATCCTCACTGGTCCCTTTCATCCTTGTCTATGAAGAGGGAAAACAGGTTTTCATCTCATCAGGTGATCCAAAATGTTTCATTTTATTAAAAGCTTTTCTTCCTCCTACACATATTTGTCTGAAAAGCAAGTCCCCATGTAACAGGTGCTGCTCCTCTTTAGCCATGTGCATATGGTTTCACGTACACTGCAATGCACTGGGACACTGAGGATTTTACACAAGTTCTGAAAGGTGGTAATCTTTACCCAAATTTAATCTGCCTCTAACAAACAAGGCATGTAATTAATAGACTTAGCAGTGAAAGTTATAATTTCAGGGAGCAATTAGAAAGTCTCCCATCTGTCACTCCTGTGGCAAGACATGCCCCCAGGGCCAGTTAAGATAAGCTTTATGTGCCAGAAACAGGGCAGACGACACAGGGTCTTGAAGAATCTTTACCAACCACCCCCACAGCTTTTTTGCAGTCTCAAAGAAAAAAACTAGCAAAACTGCAGCATTGGCAGAGACAATCACAATTGAATTTGGCCAGGGTTAACTGCTCCTCTTTTTCAACTAAGAGTGGTGACAAGTTCAGTCAAATCTAAGCACAAAATTTCTCCCTTTGTGCCTCGTGAGAACTATTTGTGACAGGCCTACTTCTGTGATTTTCTCCCCAAGTGCTTTTCTTTGTCACTGAAAAACAGAAAAAGAGGTGTAGCATTTGCTCATTAACTCCTCTGATTTGCATCAGTATTAGACCATTACACAAAACCCCTCAATTCCGTCACAAAACTTACGCGTCTATAACACATTTTGTGAACTATTTCTGCTTACTTAAATAAATGTATTACATTCCAGACTTGAAAGCATGCTCTTCCAAAGTCTTCGTTAAAGGCAACTATAGAGAAATCTGAAGCCATACTCGAATCTCTCCCTTTTATCTATTACCTAAAAGATGTTATTATAATGTTTAAATCCTCCCATCCAAAGAAGAAATCCACACTCAGAACCAGAGCAGTGGAAGAGTAACTGAAGCACTATCAGGACTGAATAAAAGTACTTGCTTGACAAAATGCTGTGAACTGGACAATCTATATCCACCTCAGACTGCATATGGTTGCATTTGTTTTAACTTATGCCATGGGCAATATTTGGGAAAATGTCAAAGGGACATTGTTTGAGCTATTCACACCCACCACTCTTTATGTACATTAGACTTAACAGTTTCCAGTTTATGGGCGGGTTGGGTTGCCTTTTCCATCTCTGAATTATCTGACCATTTTCAGTGATGAAGAACTTTTACTTTCTATGGCAACATTGAGGAGTCTGATTTGGCCACACAACAGTAGCAATGTGACTGAGGTTATGGATCACTCCTGGGCTTTCTCCCCCCTTGACCTTTTAGAACTATTTTGGTTTTTTTTCAGACACTGCTTGAGCCAACAGTAGGCCTTTGGGGCTGGATGACAAATTGCCCCTTTTTTTGCACATATTTGCTGAATTAGTTATGGACTGCAACCAGAGTGTGCACAGTCACCCTGCCTTTAGACCTCACACTGTCATCTCTGCTGGCAGTGTTTTCCTTTCGAGCTCCAGAAGGTGGAAGCAGCTCCCTGGAAGGATTCTGAGACAATTCTGCATGTGTTTGTCTATGAGCTTTTTCTGGTACCCTACAGTTTCTGTACAGTTTATCAATTTGTCAGTGGAAGCTTTGAACGTTATCAGAAATATGTACTTCAGCATGTGGCTCAAAAACCCAGTTTTATAAACAGGTTAGAGCCAGAGGCTGTACCTAGGGCTTTCAGACTGAATAAAAACCTCTTCAGCTCTATTGACTACAAGTTGCAAAAAAACCCCAAAAAAAACCCACCACCACTACTAAAAAACCCCCAAGACAACCTTCCTACACTTACTTATAAGCAGCTTTATGGGAAGATAGGGACAACAAAATTATGTTTATAAAAAAACCTCCACCTAACTACACCATAAAAATTAAAAAAGGGCTTTTCTCCCCTTTTATCTCATGCTCCAGATCTATCTGCTTCCACCACAATTTTTTTCCCCATATGTGACAGGTAAAAACCAATCACTTGCACGTTGCTACATTCTGTTTAGGCATTTGACACTAGCTCCTGAGATATTTCACAATGCTTAATATTAGTCTTTTTTCCTTTTCAGTTTCATCAGAATTTACTAATTTTCTAATTTAATTTGTTTACTTAGAGCTATACATGGGTATTAGAGGGTGTCATGTTTCTGTTTATGCCTAAGATAAACCATCAAAAATAAGTTAAATGGAAGTAAAATAATTCAGAGTTTCTGAACAGCAGGTGTTGATATCAAAACGCTTAAGGAAAAATCTACTCTACAAGTATCCCATTAATAATACTCATGGAGGTGAATATTAACACATTCACCCCTCTTTAATAAAAAAGTTAATAAAGACAACATTTTAGCAGATTTTTTTCATATTTCACTCAGCAGAACAAACATTTCTTACTTATTATATGGTGGTATGATAAATGAGACTTATGGCACCCACAGGGATTTCAGTCTGTCAAGTAAAGTCAGGGAAAGATAAGACCATTACTCCAACAAATTTTCCCAAATGGCAAATTAGCACAACCCTAAGAGATGAGCCACTATCCAGGCAACTTATTTTTAAAAATAACTTGAAGCAGAAGCCCAGCATATATGAAACATGGCACAGCCCCTGTCTCATACGGTAGACAATAGGAAAAATGCTAACAGGTTCTCTGCCCCCTGGGCACTACATTAGCTAACACACTAAGGAGTGAGGATGCAGCTCCTTTGGCAGTTGACATGATCACCATCAGAGCTACTGATACACATATTTTAAAACTTGGAGAGTGCACTCATAAACATTACTAAGAGATCAATGGAACAGTCAGACCTTCCATTGGCTTATTAATGATTTTAAAAAGCGCAAACCATACACACCCATCCATGGCTGGTGAATAAAGTCCTTAAAAGATGTGCTGCTTTGTTTTTTTCAGAAGCCACAAGGAAAGGCAGCAAGAACTGGTGTAGAAATAACAGCTACTCAACAGCACGAAGGAAGAGCCCCTCTGTGGAACACTCTTAAGGCAAGTGATAAGAAAGCACTGGTCCAGGTCCAGCCTTCCATAGCAACCAAATATTTTGCACTCTTTTCAGAGTAGGTTTTTGTTTTTTTTTCAGTAAATGTTTCAGCAAGCCTAGAGGTATTTGATGCAAGTTCATGGCAATGTACAAATTATCTGTGTATTGTCCAGTTTAAGCTCTTCTCACTCAAGAATGATTTACCCAAAAAACATGTCAGATTATAAAAATAATTCTCTCCCTACAAATTAAAACATGATTTCTAGTATGCTTGAGCATGAACTCTAGCATTTCTGTTATTATCCATATAGAAACGAATGTTCTATGGTGTACTAAAAGAATTCCATATTCTCCTTTGGTATAAAATCAGATACCATGAAATGAGGTATTTCTATGTTTCAAATACATGTAGGATTCCACCAAATAGGTCAACATAAAAAATAAATTGAAATCTGGTGCTGCTGAAATGAACGGAAGCTCTGGCATTTAATCAATCCAAAAAGTCAACGATCACTTACCTAATACTGATCATTATATTAGCACTCATGAAAAAGTAGTATAGCTATAAATTGCATGTATTTCACATAAGAATTCTAAAAATAAAAACATAAACCTATGTGTAATGACAAATAAGCATATCTTGATTAGATCTGATTTTTCCTCATTAAAATATTAGGTGCTGATTTGGAATTAATTTAACCTCCATTAATTGTTAATATTCCTCTGCCTAGCTAATTGTTTTCCACCTCCAAAGCCTTATGACTGAAGAATGTCCACTTAAAAAATAAAAATTTAGACTATATAGACTACAGATCATAGAAATTAAGCATATATTTGATATGTATATATTCAACTGATATGGAAAAACCTCTGTTATATTAATATTTTAATATTAATATTCAAAAGAACTGTGTCAATATTTATTGCCTCAATATCTAGGTTTAGTGTATCAAAATCATGTACAGGGACAAATAATAATGTTAACCAGGGTCAAAGGGAGGGTGAGGAGGATGAGGGTAGAGACGCAACAGTAGGAAACTGGAATTTCAGTATTTTAGAGACAAATACATTAGAAAATTAATCAAGAAAAATCTCATTCTGCTTTCAGTTGTACTGCCTTTCTGACAGTTTGCAGTAACAACAGCAATCCCCCATAGGTTTGGTATAGAAGATACCAGAACAGATGGAGTGGCAAGAGAAGTCCAATAATTAGAAGTGGAAGGGATTATCTTGCGTTTTTCTTAAATGACTGTGCTGCAATTGCCTGACCATAACATTCAGAGAGCCCTGTCCTTCCTGGGTTGCAGAACGTGTGGCTCACACTCCTGTGCTCCTTCTCCTCTATCTGCCACTCTGTGTTCTTGCGGCTGACAAAGTTCTTGCACACCTGCACAACCAACAGCCAAGGTCTTACAGCTATTCTGCTACCACTTCCACATATTTTTTTTAATTATTTGTATTCCCAAGTCAAGTGAATGCCAGAAGTACTATACTAGCATCAAAGCATGTTTGTTAGCACTGGCTCCTTGTCAAGTCTAAGCAATTAAATAAATTACGGAACATCCTTTACTATATTTAGAAGAAACATGCTGGCTGCAGTACAACTGCAATTTGCTATTATCTCTAGATAGTATGGAAGTATTTGTCATTAGTTACTTAAAAGAGATAATTCTCTAGACTTCTAAAGCAACCAAGACTATTTGTTTGACTGTAAGTAGTGTTACAGCTTAACACCATCGAGCTCAGTAAGTTGGATTTTACTCTAATAGAACAATAACAACTATTAATAACCCTAACCCTGCCTGCATTACGGTCAGTTGGAGTTTTGTAGTTTACTCCTATTTCTTTTTCTCAGAATCTCCTGACTGGCTCAAGCTTCTCCCTCTGCTCTCCACAGACAGAGCGAGCAGCTCTGCCCCCTGCTCTGTTCTTATCTGCTTCTAGGAAACAGTGCTTTGGAGTTGTTTTCACTTTGAAGTTTTCCAAGTATGATAGAAAAAAACAGCTGCATCTTTTTCAGCCCTCTACTCTCTTGCCATCTGGACTAATGGAGATCTTTCTGAAATCCCTAGGATCTGTTCTCTTGATTTATTTAAACCAGCCTTCCCCCCACCTTGCCTTTTCCACTCTGCAAACACAAAAGCACAGTGAGAGAAGGCGTTTGCTTTTCTGCTGTCACCCTTAACTGAAAACACAACATCACCCAATTCCTACTGAAGCCATAATCTCGTCCAGAGCATGCTGCAACTTCTTTAACAGACTCCATTTTTCTCCTCAGTGCACGTTCTTTGGTGCTGGGCATCAAGCCTGTGAGTGTCCCAGGATGAAGCACTCATCATTCCCTCTCAGTGCAGGATTCTCACTTAACACAAGTTCTCTTACAAACTCAAGGTTCCCTGATAAAAGAACACAAGCAAAAAAAGCCCAATTTACATTGAAAGTTTCACAGTTTCAGGGGGATTTAGTTGCAGTTAGCTTTTCAGAATGTCTGTAATCACTTTAACTCTCATATAACCCAATGTTTCTCATAATCCAACTCCTATTCTGAATTGTGTCATCCCTGAGATCATCATCTAACTCTCAGTGAGCCTTAGAAAAAAATTTGTTTCAGGAGGTACTGAGCTGCTACCCACTAAAAGCAAACAAGTCTGTCACTGGGAATGCTGCTAGTTGATAATTTTGTTAGTAGCCAGTCAAAACTACTATGCCTTAACTTTTGAATTTGGGTGATTTATGTCTGTGGTTGTCTTCTTGCTCCTTATTCCGCTCCAACAGGCCAACCCACTAGCTCAGCTATCCTACACACAAAGGTAACAGAGGTCTAGACACATATGCACCCTCATAGATGTGGCTAATCACTTAACCACATTAGACAATTTCCAATGCTCTTAAAAGTCATCATAGCTCAGAGAATTTCATGCCTCATTTGCTTTTCCCATGCAATGCACAATCTCCTCTAGAAAATATAGTTACCAAGTTTTGGTAAGTTCTATTATTGTTATTGTTCCCTAAACATCCTTCAGATAAAAGATTGCAACAACAAATAATTTAGGTTGTTCAAAGAGGTCTCTTGAAAATATCAGAAATGGAAATCCAGATCTCAGCTGAATAAAATCCATTTTCCTTCCAATGACAATTTTCAAATTTTCAGAAATTTCGAGAGAAGTTTGAACATTCAATCCACCTCTTTTCTATCCAAAAAGTCACAATACCAGTCACAATCTTCCCCTTACTTCCTACCTTTTCCACAGGCACATATTTTTAGATGAATCTTTCTGTTCAGAAATAAGAAACTATGAGACAGGGAAGAAAGGTAAACTTAAAAACCTTCATAATATAGTCCACGTAGCCTACATTCCACATTGAGTTTAACTGCTCTGCTGTGACATAGGGTATGCAGCATGCAGGCACCTGTCCAAAAGAGATCAAACATGCAAAGGTTTGCTCTACCTCATGCCCCTAACTAAAGCAACAGGAACATCTTCAACCTGGAGGATTTCAATTTTCCCCTAATCAGATGCCATACTGCATCTCCTCTTCAGAGACCACACTCTCTCAATAGTCACAGCAAGGGACAAGTCAGAGCTCTGTTTCTCAATCTTTACAAGTTACCAGTGCACTCTGTACAACTGTACCTGGAAAAACAGAGAGTGCAGAGACCTCACCCCATGCAAGAAATTAGGAGCCAGACTCAGCACTTCTTTCAACTACAAAATTACAAATAAAGGTACTTTAACCTGCCTGCAAAAAGAGCACAAGAGTTGCATTTCTGAACAAAGTTCTTTAGGCTATTTACAAATGGAAGGCAGATACTACAAGTTCACCAGTGCCCTACAGTATTCAGAAGGTGCAGAGGTTTTTGCTCTGACTACACAATCATAAATCATTTTAGCGAATCAAAAGCATAATGAAACAGAAACCACGTAGTTTCATAAAGGCTCCCCACTATTAATCAGTGTCACAATGCTTATCTTAGTCCCTAAGGTTATAATCCACCTCCTCTGCATGACTTAAACATAAACACAGCATAAGACCCAGAGGTAAATAACCCTTTCATTTCAATATGGTACTTTTGTGACTTTGGGTGCTCTGAGACAGCAGGTAACCAGCAAGCCTGAATAAATCTGGACTGTTGTAATTGTGTGCTTAGCTTTAATTATCCTTGAGAAGAGTACACCATGTGTCTGAAATGTGCCCCTGCTTCTTGGGGTTGTCCTGTGCAGGGCCAGGGGTTGGACTTTGATGATCCTTGTGGATTCCTTCATACTCAGAATAATCTGTGATTCTGAGATGCTAGGAGTGTTTGGAAATTCACCCCAGAGGAAGAGCAGCCTGCTATTGACATCACCAGATCAAATATAACCTAAAACACTGATAAAATTCTATTTCTGTGGCATTTTTCCTGCTATTATTCTTAGAATTAAACTTAAAGGGGCTACTAGCTAGCTGGCTGCTGTAGAGCTGCATTTTAAGTAACTCTGAGAAAGAAAAAGAAGGGGAAAAAAAAGGATAGAAATGGCGTCTGGTCGAATTTTTTGAAGAGTTCATAGAAGGGGACCTCAAAGCACAGGGTTACAGACAGCATGGGGTCATGACATTCAGAAGATCAAAGTCCATGAATCCTGGCTCTCCTGAATTAAGGTGCACTGCTTTAGTTATTCTCAAAGTCAGCATTGATGAATAAGTAAGAGCTGGAAAACTTATAAAACTATAATATATGCTATCAGCCCTCTATTGCCCAAGAAGAACAAAGACAATAGATTTCAAATTAACAGATCTGTTAGCACAGAGAGCCACATTTGTGATTCTCCTGAACATTAATTAAACACTTGCATCTGGCTAGGAGCCTTATTCTACTTTTGGGTGCAGCAGTGCACCAGCCCTGCCAAGGGATGGTACATAAAAACTTTTGAGTCTGTTATGTTTTCAAAGAATGGATGACATGAACTTCAGGAATTGTACCAAGAAGCAAAAATAAAAGAAAGCAGTATGTAATAGAATGTTTCTGTTAAACTGAATTGAGATTGGAAGAAATAATTATCTTTTTAACAAAACATTCAAACTGACTTTTAACAGGATTTCAGCTCGTATAAACCTTTTTTAAAAAGTCACCTCTAGTTTCCCAGAGACTGACTAATATCACTTTAGTATGATTTATTTAATAAACTAAATGTAATTAATCATTTTATTGCAAATAAAGACAAACAGAAGGCACAAGTCAATGTAAAAAACACGTGGAAGCATTTTGAAGACACCAGCCATGCAGCCTGCCTCTACTTTCCATTGCACCACCCGACACCAGGAGCAGGCTGGGTGGCCCCGCCGCCCCCAGCGCTCCCCTTGGGGCAGCCCAGGCAGTCAGACCAGCTGTAAACAAACCGGCACAAGCCAACAGAAGAGAAAGTTGCCTTCAACCAGACCAGATCAAGCTGATGTCATGGTTGTGAAACAGGGACTATCGAGACAGAAGCAGCTGAAAAGAAAAATGTTGTGAGCACTGATGCTTCTTATTCTCCAGACTCACCTGACCCAGCCCACACCTTTCACCCAGTGTAGCAGACAGATTTCATGCCTGCCACACTGTGTTTCTGGTTATTTCTCTCAGGACAGTATCTGTTCAAGTTGATAACACGGCAGTGTTGAGTTCACCTTATCAACAGAGCAATTCTGTCCTGCATTCACAGAACAGTGACTCCTGCTTGTGCTGCACTGCACTCAGCTCCCGTTCTCCTTTGTATACTTCATTTGTCCTGTTCTTCAAAGGGAAGATCATCTACTTGTTCTTAAAGTCAGTCTGTTCATTCTTCTCTTTTAAAATTACTGTGACCCATCAGCTCTCTCATTGCTCTGGAACCTCTTCACAAGTGGCAACAGATCTGATCTTTTCATCCATTCAAGTATCTTTGCATCACATTTGTCAGAACCAGTGCTTTGAAGATTCTGCTTCACAGAGACACTCTGACCTGCTCTTACAGGCTTTTGTTATTTATGTTGATGACTGCCACATTAACACAATTGATCTTTCTAATAAAAAGTAATGCAAAAATGGCACCATGCAACCCAAACTCTTTGGCTTCCTCGGACTTTCAGAGGATAACAATCCACCTTTGTATTTGGTACTCTCTAAGTATTGTAAGTGCACTTACAGAAAGATTTCTTAAAGTTTGATGCTTATTTCAGTCTCATTTTATCTTCTATTTTATTTTCTACAGATTCACGTTACTCTTTTTTCATCATTCTTAGCAATTTAAACTACTTTTCATTTCCTACCTATACATACAGTTCTTATGCTTAAATCCATAAGGATTTTATAGTTTAGTCAAATTATCCTTGCCACACTTTCTAACTTGCCCCTGCCATGGGAAAGTTGGCTGTTGTACTGTTATTAGGATTTCTTTAGAAGAATTTTCAAACTCTTACGGTATGCTTGATTAAAAAATATATCCTGATAAGTGTATCTTACAGAAAAAAAAAATCCACTCAATCCTCTTCTCAAAATTGCTTTCACTACTGGTTGTTTGGTGCACTATCACACAGCAACATTTTGTTGCATGACTTAAAAATCAGACAAGATGGCTATTCTGTCACTTTTTCTAATAAAAAGCAACACCCCATCACTTCTAATAAATACACTCTCTACTACCTTAAAAATAAATTTAGGATTTCACCCTAATTTTAAAAGCAATAATCAATGCTTAATATTCAGTATTCTGAATGCTAGTTTAAGGACAAATCTAAGCAGCATCCATGCTCCAGCTTTCCTCCTGGAACAGGGGGATGTATTTCCCTCAGCCTTTCACTTTCTAAATCCCGGGTTATATACCATGATAAATAACTGAGCCTATAATTCTAGTAATGAGAAAGAAGCACTTTTTTCTCCTCTGTTCTGAACCCTGATTTACGAATGTGCTTAAATTGCCAATCACTGGGCTTTAAGTTCATGTTTAAACAATTCATTTTCTCAAGAGTACTGCACACATTTAACCTTACTTCACACTTAGCAATAGGCAAGACTGAAGTAAGAGAGGCTTTTCTACTAAAAGGCAATGCCAATTTTACAGAAAGAATATGGTTTGAAATGTGACTTTGTATATATAAATTATTCAAAACTTAACAATTAGTTGAAATTACATAATTCAAAGAAACGGTGTTTTTGTTTTGTCACGTGGGAAGAACTGGCAAAAGGGATTAAGGAAGAAAAGTACTGATATTGCAAAGGCATGGCTTCCTCCTTCCCCTAGTGATATTTCTAGTAGCTATAATGCCACTCACTGCAACAGGGAGAGCAAAAACCCTGAAATGCAATCCAGATTATTGGGGAGAGAATTATTTGTGTAAGATTTTGAAGTCACAGTTGAAAGCATTTGATGAATATACTTTTAGACATAAAGAAATCTTAAAAATACTCTATCTCTGCTTTTCCCATTTAATTGCATATATTTGTGAAACCAAGGGAAGCAAGACTGATTTTATAAACTTAAGACCTGGAGATACAATGTGTGATGTACAAAACTTCGGCAAATGATTCAAATGTGGATCTATTACCCTTGTGCAAATCCGTCATGATTCTGTCTAAGTCCACAGAATCACTAGGATTAGAAGCAGTACAAGTGTGAAATTTGGCAATTAACTTCGGCAGGAGGAGCTCTGTGTAGAAGCAGCAGCTGCCAGGTCAGACGCTATAGCTAACCTTTCCCAATGCAAAGCAAGGGCAAGATGAGGTATCAAGGGATTTGTTCTCAGTTTGATATTACACCAACAGAAACTGCTACATGCTCTTTGTTGACTAATAGTTCTCAAACTGCTGCCCAGAGAAACATAGTGAGGACATCAAATGTACAAACACCGAATGGGAAGAGGCAAACAATTATGACATTACACAGAGAGCAGCATTTGTAGCAGGAGGAACCCAGCAAGTCACACAGAATGACTTGTTGTGCAGGGAGAACACCACAGCTTACCTGCTCCTCTATTACCACATACACTGAACTACACATTGCAGCTCTCCCTCCACTTCTGTGCAGATCCAGCATTATAACATCTCACATAACTATCTGCTGCAGTACCATGCTAAATTTGGCAAGAGGGAGTTGCAAAGATAGGCATGAAAGACTGGCTCCTTAATAGTCAAGGCTCATGCGGATACACCAAACCTAAGTTTAATGTTAAGCATGTGTTCCAGAGTGGGTTTAAAATATGCCACATATTTCCTCAATAGATACAGCCTTTCAGAGTGAAACCACACCCCAGAATACACTCACTGCTGTGTAACCTAAGGATTCTTAGCACAAGTCTCTAATTCAGCAGCTGAAGTTCCTTAAGGAGCTGAGATTCAGTAGGCAGCTCTAAACTTGCATTTTGCAGTTGCAGTTCAATCACCAGCAGAAGGAGCCCACATTTTTTGACACAGTCACCTTTAAAAGACAGCATAAATGATCTTCCTCCACCTCCACTGGCAGTACCTACACCCCTGGAATTTCTGTGTCCTTTTTCCAGAATATTCCGCACAGCGCAATGGAAGTATTTGATATAAGACTCTGGGTGAAACTTCCCCATTGCTATAGTATATGCCTGTCAGCACAGGAGAAGATCAGACACTCAACTTACCATTAACCTGCTTTTATGCACTTTGATCAGGAAAATGCATGATGATCTTAGCTGGTTCCAGAGGAAAAGATTCTTAGGAGTTTGAAAAAGTGTAGTCAGAGCAGAGGAATTACAAGAATAAGTTCATTTGCCAGTAGTAGGACGTTTAGATTGATGAGAAAAAAGTAAATTATTCTAAATCTAAGTAAAAAATGTGTTGTGTTAGAGTTTTGGGTTTGTTTTCTTTTGTTTGTATATCTGTTTTTAATTTAAGGTCCATTTCACAATACATTTTGCACAGACAGTTTTTAATCTTACAACTTTCTGCCAACACAGAAATTCAGTCTTGTACAACTCCTGTTTCCCAGGACATGAAATTGAAACATCTTCTATTAAACACTTCTGACAGTTACAATAAAAAAATAAAAATATGAGTCATGTGAAGTGAAATTTAATCCTTGGACGCATGTTCTATTATAAAAGAACATAAATGTATATCACATATTATAAATGCTTTATGGAACACACATTTGAATTGAGTACCATGACTGATATGTCAATTAAAAAAAAAAATAGGTATGTTGTTAGACAACACTGGAGCCAGAATAGAAAACAGCCATAAACATTTTCTTTCCCCAGATTTAACAGCCTTACTAGCAACAAGGGACTCCAGAAGAGCAATCATTCAACATGAAAAAAAACAGAGGAAATGCTCCTCCAACACAAACTGAGGAGAAGACAGCCTGTGGCATGAGATCTCACCTGCAGCACAGTATTTAATTCTTGGTATCCAAGATGAAGGATAGAAAAAAATAACTTAAAATGGGAATAAGAAGAAATCATAAAAGCAACTGGATTCCAGTGTGGCAAGCATTAGAAAACTTCAGCTAACTTTGAGATTGTAGATTTCTGTGCCTACAAGAACCATGGTTTGGACAAGATGAGCACTGCCCAGTATTTCTACTTCTGTATATGAATATTCAAATAAAACAGTGAGCAAAATCTGTAAATTAGTCTAAAACCACCTGGTCTTTATATGGTGGGCAACTTATAGATTGATAAATCCCTTCATGGGGCAGTGGTGCAGAGTTACAAAGACTTAGAAAAAAAAATACAGAAAATAAAAATATCTGGATATTTTGTCTGAAAAAAACTTTAGTGCCCTTGATCATGCAGTGAGAAATATGAAAAAAAAAAGTATGAATAGCAAAAATGCTTGATGTCTTTCCAAATAGTATTTGAGTTGCAAGAGTGAGGGATTGACCTGCCAGAGTAGCAACTAAGGTGAAGGAGGAAAAAGCCCATTTAATAGCAGCTTAATAACCTGGCCACAGCATGAGGGACAAAGCTCAAAGAATCGATGTATCCCTCATATGAAGGAAGGACTTATCAGTCCCTCTCTGATAAACCTTTTTGTGTTGAGCAGTAGGTACCTTTTAACAGGAAAGGGATTTACAAATTGAAAAGAGGCTGAGGCAGAGAAAGGTCTGGGCCGCCTAGGAAATACAGGAAGTTAAATATGGACACCCTTGGAACAATACAGGAGAGACACAGAGGCAAGAGGGGGTCCAGGTATTTAAAAGACTTCTGAGGTAAAGAATTCTGAAAGGTTTGGAGAACAGAGAAAAATAAAAGGATGAAAGTGAGAAAAACAGGTCTGAACAGTTTGGGAAAGCTTTGTGACACCAAGATTATTCTGAGTGATATTTAATGTTCATGGTGGCAGCTCTTTTCTGCTGAGCCAAACTATGGAAATAATCTTCCAAGAGAATTCAAGATTCTCAACCACATATGCTTTTGTATCAAGACTGAATAAAATGGTGCTGTATGTACAAGAGAAGCAATTGCACACTGACGAGGACAGGATTAGGTGACCAGCAATGGGTACCGTGCTTTGCAATAAGGTATTTATAATCAGCATCAAACTTTTATTTTGTGAAGTACAAGCATGGTCTTGCTTGATTTCAAGGAGGCTGTGTCTTTCAGAAGGTGTTTTATCATGAGTTTTGGTCAAGAGATCAATAAAACAAAATTTATCAGAAGTAAATAAAACCACAACCATATGCTACAAGGCAGCATCAATGATGTCCCCAGTGCTGTGTATTTTATCACGTCCATTCTATGACACAGAAGTGGGTCCTTCCTCCATAAATGTCAAAAGCTTTGACATTATAACATAGAAATAGATAGACGTAGCTGAGTAATTCTTTGTATAGAGTAGTAAAAGACTTTAGTTTAAGAAACAAGAACACTTATTTCTGTTTGAAATTTGCATTTTTGATTTCTGATAGTACTTTCAGTCTTTTGCATTCGAAGTGCAAAAAACAATATAAACACTAACAGAATTACTCTGGAATTAGTACCTAGTGCTGCAGAGAAGTAAAGCAGAAAAACTTTTTATGCTTCTGTCAAATCTGGTTGTTGACAATTGAACAGTTTAGTAGTTCTCAATACAGCGGGAGTTGCAAATTCTGAGAAGAGAAGGTTGCTAAGATTCCCTCTCACTCTCTAAGTGGAATTTTCCACTTTATATAAATACTATTTTTGTCAAAGCAATTTGTAGAGTCATGCTACCACTGCACATGAAATGGAAAGTTCCACAGCTGTAATGAACTGGTAACTTTTGTTCAGGATACACTTTTATTTTCATATTAAGGACAAACATGCCTTATAGTCAAAAGTAGTGTTGCTTATCTTCCCAGTAAATACAAGACTTACAGTTTTATTCCTAAATATCAGTTGCATCTGTTTTTTTAATGCTAATTTTCCATAATGCATTCCTAGCAAAGTTCATGATAAAACACCCTGAGCACAGCTGATAGTTGCCATGTCCCTTACACCTACTGTAAGTACTCACTTGCATGCAAAGCACTCTGAGCTGCATCAACACAAAGAAGAAAGAGCTTTCATTTGGGAACATTTGGATTTGTACAAGTTGCAACAAAGGAAGATATCTATCAAAGGATCTATACTTCCTTCTTCTAGAGTGATGGCAACCTTCAGCCATTATTACTGGATACCTCAAAGCATTTTGGTTAAAAGCTGATCACTGAATCACGGAAAGTAAGGATAGACAATCTTGAATCATCCAATCCATCTACATGAAATTAAACAAGAATTCTACCTTAAATCTACAATGTCAGTCAATCACCACATTATTTGAAAATTGCTTTACTATAAATAGCACTCAGAACAGAGGGAAAAGAAGCAGAGGTAAGTGAAAAGCTGGCAGGAGAAGAAAGAAAAAAGACTGCTCCTGGCTCCATGGAATTCTGTTATTTTCTGTACATGTGTGTATTACAAAAAAAAAATCACATCTTTGAACAGATCTATTGACTAGAAACTACAAAAATTCCTAATACGTCTCATAGTTAAAAGAAGGGTAGGGTAGGGAAGTTTACGTGATATTTGCTGAGTAAATAGCACAAGTGTCAAGATCTCCAGATAGTCTGGAACTTTAATTATTTGAGACAATATATCGAGGAAAAGAATTAGACAGATCATTGTTGTTAATTATATAGAGTAATTGATGGAGATACAACAAATGCTTAGGCATTTCAAAGTTCATCCTTCAATAGCAACTAGATGATGCAAGAACTATTCTGTCCAATACTGGTGAGAACAATATAGACACATGGCCCACATTTCCCTGAAGGTCTGGAATCCCGCTGCTTCAAGGTTTGCTTATGCTGGAAAATTTAAGATACAAAAGTATAAATATGTACTTGGCTTGCAAAGAAAATTGTCACTGGTGCTAAACCACAGCAAAAAAAGGGTCGTGTGCAACTTTCAATTTTCAGAAGAGTTTATCAGGCTGGACTCAGGGGCAATAATAGCTTTGCTTGTAGGTTGAACAACTTAGGGAATCAGTGATATTTAACACATACGACATGTCAGAGGGAAATGCTCCCCAAAAGATTCAAGCAAAGGGAAGAGGACTGAAATGGGATATCAAATTTCACTGATTGAGCAGATTTGATTTCACAGAATTGAACCTGGGGACACTGACTTAAGCAGGCACTGCTCAGTTTGAGGCCAGCCTGGAGTTAGCTGGTGGCCTCCAGTGACACAGAGTCACATTTGGCAGCATTACATATGTAACTGTCCTTCTCAGGAGAGCAAACAGGTACAGAGAAGCCTCTCGTACTTGCAAATGCAACTGTGCAAAAGGGAGCCTGTCAGTCTCAAGAGCTGCTAACATTCTTTTTCCATGTCTCTCATGGAAAAAAAAAGGTTCATTTTATTAAGTGACCTGGCAATTGTGGTCCCACACTTCCAGCAACCCACACGAATTAATCTCATCAAGAACCCTTGTCCAAGTCTATTTCAGGCTCATATAGATTCCCACTATTCTCTCTTTTACTGCTTTACACATAGTTGAATATATCTGACAAAAAAATGAGAAGGTTAAAAGTAAATCTGACAGAAATCCTGACATTTGTGAATTTCTCTGCAATGCCTTTCAGCTGACAGTCAGGCACGTACAGTTTTCGTAGCTGCTTGCCCTGGTATCACACCAATGTGCTGACAGCAGAATTGGTAAGAGTATGTAAGGTGACTAACTCTTCCCCTCTGACTGGTATCTCTCCTCAGCACCACGTGCCTACTGTCATTGAGAGCTCTCATAGCACAGCAGCAGCCCCTGCCTTGAGGGTCTCTATCCCACCTACAGTGACCTGCTGTCCCGAAAGCCTGCTCCTGTAAGTTATTCCACATTTCATCACTGCATCTTAACACAAAATAAGTTCAAGCACTCATCTGGAAAAGATCCCTTGTAGAGAGCCACATCTGTGCTGACTACAAAGACAACTTCCTGAAGTAGTCCATATTTTGAAAGGTACATGTTTGTATGAGCTTTAAAAAATGAAGCAGAAAATATCCAAGACAAAAGAATTTCATTAGTTCATTCAAACTAATACTGAACTTTTCATGGAACAGTTATGAAGCTGGTAACACTGAGTAATAGCTTGTAAGAGTGTTCTCCTTTGAAAGGTTCCAATGTTAACCACAGCAGTGGCTTCATCGCTCCCTTAAGCAGATCTGGTCTCAAACTGTACAGAAGAAGAAGCTCTAAGCAAACAAATGAATAAACGCTATAAGATCGCAGCTTAAGTTTTGTCACACGACAAGTTGACATATGAAAGGTTGAGAATGATGCAGGTTAGAATTTTGGTTTCATTAATTGCTTTGAGAAACTCTAATTAACTGTGAGCTTCAGTAACTCTCATTTTATTTCTATGCATGCTTTGGGTCTAACTATAGGCTTTGAAAACCAGAAGACTGCTCAGAAAGCTTTTATATCTGAGACAAATTAAAATAAATATGGAAATCTAACTTTCATCAAGAGCTGGACATGTTTCATAGTGCAAGCAGCTAAATTATTAGAATAAAACAAATAAAATACACTAATGTTGTTTTCATTAAAGAAGGACACAAACAGGTGTGACTGAATCCACGAGAAACCAAAGATCACAAGAGTATCTGTCCAGTTCTCTGAAGTCTAAGACATCAGATGGTATCCTGTGCTGTTGCCAGTGAATGAAGCTGTTCTGTTTGTCTGCCTTAAAAGAGGGGTTGTGTGATGCTGTCAAGTCAGACTCTGAAGAACAACTCATTGCACTTTCCATTCTCCACCTTTCTCACAGAGGAGAAAAGCCTTCTTTGAAAACAGGCAGTTCAAACAATCGGGAACCCCACATTCAATAAATGCAGTGACGCTTCTACAAAGCATGGAGCGCTAACATGGTACATTAACTGGGAAAATGGCACTCAAATACAGCTAATTTAAGACTCCAAAAGATGTCTTTGCACATGCTGCACTGACAGCATGCATACACACGTATTAAAAGGCAGAATTCCCACAGTACATCCAGCACCAACAGTTCATATAGATTTGTCAAATATCAGACACTAATTACTTAAAATAATAGTTTTATTTTCATTAAATAATCTGTCAGTAATTTTAAGAATGGATTTCCTCATTTAGCATGTCTCAACTACATAAAATCTACCATAATACCTATTCTCTCTACTTTAACATCAATCATCCTGTTTTGAAATTTTTCTCTCATAGTTAGTTTCCAGTACTCGTCTTGGCAGCATTCAGTCTGATTTTCTCATGGGTTTTCCCCCATGAATTATTTTCCATTTTACACGTCAATAAAACATCAAATCCCTCGACCACTATGAGATTAAGATCTAAAATTGATGATAATCCCTCCCAAACTGCTTTTTATTTCATTATTTTAAGAAAAGCAGTGCCCCTTCTTTGTTAAGATAATTCCTTTTTCAGATCAACACCAAAGCTAGATGAGAAGTTCAACTTTTACCCCTTTTAGGAACTGATCCCACTTTTCTACAGTGACTCTTGTTCTCTGTTCCATTAAGGAACTGAGAAGAAAGCTTGAGCTCCTCTCCAGATGGCAAGTCTTGTACATACAAGGCAGTCTTCACTTTTCACACAATTCATTCCACTAGAGAAGGTAAACCACAGTTTCCTGTTGAATTTTAAAGCAGTACCTCATGTATAACTTAAAAAGCTCCCAATTCTATCAACCTTACTTTTTATGACATATTTTCTGCCTCAGAATGTCCCATGCTGTTACACTACAGCCATAGGTGCAGTAGCTATTACTGGCTCGAAGTGACATTGCACTGGCATCCATTTTGTTGCTATCAACAATCACTTGAACATTACAGATATTTTGGCTCACAACATCACCTACTGCTTTGTTGTTACACTTAAAGTTGCCATGGAGACAAAAGAACAGCTGAATAGCAATTTTAATGCTTGAGAAATGGTTATTCTTTAGTAGTAGGAAGCTACTTGCTAGTTTTATGTACTAAGTTTCGACTCAAACCCTTACCAAAAAAAAAAAAAAAAAAAAGGAAAAGAAAAAAAAAAGACAAAAGAGTTGTGTTTCCTCCTGCCCACCCTAGTTCTGCTGGCAATGAACAGAGGCAGAGGAGGCTGTCTCCCTGCTGTGGAACAAGAGGTAAGCACAACAAAAGGTGACTCCAGCCCCATGTCCTGAGCCAAGCTGCTTACCTTATTTTCTCTTCATATTTGCAAAAAACCTCAAAATGGGAAGGAATAAGGAAGTTCCATGCTTCATCTTCCTCACCAAGTAAAGTGCTTCACCACCTCACATAAAGTGCTGCTCCAGTCATAGGAACACAACACAACCTAGGGAAAAAAATCGAGGATCCTCTCCTTGAAATTTTTCCTCTCGCTGCACAGACCTGCTCTCTCTCTAGAGAACCCTTCCTACACAGACTAGGAGCAGAAGCTCAGACCAACAGCTGAATCCCACAGCGCTCTGCTCATAATCCATTAACTCACATTGCAGTGTAACTTGCAGCTGATGGGAACTGAGAGTGCTCCGCCCTGAGATACTTGACACCTTTCAGATTCCTGTCCTAGATGTTTAAATCATCCTTCATCTTCCCGCAGCTCCTGCTCCTGACTGGACTGAATGCATAGGAGAAAACATAATACTTACTTTGATATCTTAAATCCTGCTGTTGGTGAGTTAGAGAATTTCTAAAGATGATTATAAATAGCAGATTATCCTTGGTTTGGTACAAACAAAATGCAGTGAAGCAGAGTCTTGTTCTGCAAAGCCAACCAGTAGACAAAGCATGCAGCTGTCAGGGACAGCTGAAGGAATATTTTCCTATGCCAGAGCCTTCCCCTCACCCTGCACTTGACACTGCTGCCTTGCTCCCAACACCTTAGTGGCAGCATGAGCACCAAACCTGTTCCCAGGGGTTCCTGCCTGATCCTTCCCCAGCAGCAGGAGCAGCTTTAGCCCATCAATTTCCTGCCCCGTGAGCAGCCCCTGACCCGTCTGTTCCCATGAAGTGCAGGATAATAGTCACAAGGAACTGTTCTAACAAGACAGCAAGTGGAAGGGGATAATGAACAAGAGGAGGAGGAAGACTCAGAAAGATAATTTTTCCTCCTCCTCACCAGACCTTCCTGCTGAAAGGCTCGTGTGTGCCCTTTCCCACTCTCTGAATTGTCTCACCCCCTGCCTTTGCTCCCCACAGCCCTGGCGTCCCACTTGAGGCTGCTGTTACCTCTACAGTAGCCTCTTGTGAACCCTCAGCTTTCAACAGCCTGGCCTCTGTGCCAAAATACATTTTGTTGACACTTCAGAAAGAGCACTTCACACAGAGGATTATGATCTTTTATTCACATTGGACAAAATCTGCTTTTGCTAAGAAGCCTTGAATTGACTCTGGAGCTCACAGAGAAGCAAAAATATTAAATGTTAATATACGAAAGAACAGGCAGGCTGTAACAGCAGAGGTCTGTTCCTCTATCTTGGAAGTTTCCAGCTGAGTGAGAACATTCTAATGATAAACTGAAATTAAACACACAGATTGATTCTAATTTTACAAATTCTCTGATCTACAGCAAAGGTGTTTAAAGTGGAAATAAAATTAGTTTAAAAAACACTACTTTTTTGTTCTTTTGAGCAAATACTTTTCTATCACTTGAGGGAAAAGAGGAGAGACAATGATAAAAAAAGTTTTTATTACAATTATTTGATTCAGCACCTCAGACATCATTCATCTACAGTACTAAAGGACATAATGCAAACAATCACAACAACAAACAGAAAGAGTGGAAATATAAAAGCAATTCCCTCAAAAAGAGGGCAAGACAATATTTTTAAAAAGTTCCTTGTCCACGTGCAGGAGTTTCATTATTCTAACCTCAGCAGGTCCTGCTCTAGGCTTTTTCCATCAGACAGAGATTGCACAACTTAAGCAAGTCACCTGGGCAGATGCCCAGCAAGACAGGAGCCCATTTCAAAACAAGAGAATGCTCACTTCTCATCAAGTCTTATTCAGAGGCATCAACAGCCTGTGACAGGGATGCCCAACAATAGCACCCAACATCCCCAATGGAAGAGCATCCATCACAGGCAGTGGGGGCTGGGACTTGGGCACCATCTCACCAACACTGTAACAACTGCTGGATTCTGACAGCCTGAGCTAACATGCTGATCTCCAGCTAGAGACCGAAAAATGCAGTCTGGCACAACCCCTCTGACACATTGCCAAGTCCAATTTCACATCTCTCTTGGAGATAGGGAGGAAGGGAAAGGACAAATCTGCTAACAAAACAAAGTTTCTGATCTTTGTGCCCCCACAGTCACAGAATCAGAGAATATGCTGAGTTGGAAGGGACCCACAAGGATCATCGAGTGCAACTCCTGCCCCTGCACAGGACGATTCCCAAGAGTCACACCATCTGCCTGAGGGTATCATTCAAACTCTTCTTGAACTCTGTCAGGCTTGGTGCTGTGCCCACTGCCCTGGGGAGCCTGTTCAGTGCCCAACCACCCTCTGGGGGAAGAACCTTTTTCTGATATCCACCCTAAACCTCCCCTGACACAACTTCAGGCCATTCCCTCAGGTCCTGTCACTGGTCACCACAGAGATCAATGTCTGCCCCTCTTCTGCTTCCCCTCACGAGGAAGTTGCCACTGCAATGAGGTCTCCCCTCAGTCACACCTGAATCGAAGGGAAAGAAGTCCACAGACAACGAAATGAGGTAAAACTCAAAGGGAAAACAGTTGAGTGGCAGCATCAGACTCAGTCCCAGCGGCATTTTTATCAAATGTTTGGAATTGCTCCTACCTTGGGGAAGAAGAATCTTCTCTAAAACACAATTTAAAAAAATGTGTGATGGAGAGGAAATAAAAGACTTCCATTTAAAAGATTATGTGGAAATACCATTTTATAGAGGAAAGACTTTTGGAATAGAATTTTCAATGGAAGAGATTCCAGATGGAAATCAAAAAGAAATAAAGCAAGAAACTGATAACATCAAGGACAAGTTGTATTTGAAGATTAACACATATTCAGAAAAAATGAGGAATAGAAAAGAGTGTGCATTTAAAACTTAACAGCTATTCACACAAAATTGTGGGATTCGCTGTATTGGCATCCAGTTTAATTCATTTAAGGAAACCTGAGAAAAACCCAAACATACAACTTCCTCAGACTAAGTATGAGTCTTTCTTTCATGTCACAACTACATTTAAAAAAATAAAACAAAAACAAACCCATACCAAACCAAAACAACAACAACAAAAACAAACACCCCCCCAAAAAAAAAACAACACAAAACCCCTTGAAATAATTATACACAGTTGACTTGCAGTGAGAGAAGTTTGACTAGTATTTCAGCTCCTATATCTCTATTTTAAACAGGTTACATAAAGAAAAACGATATCGGGATAAAGTGAGAATGAAAGAGTAGAGTACCAAGACTACACAAGTGCAAAGGAAGAACTGCATTTAAGATAAGGAGTAAATAAACATCTAACAAAGTTTTAGAAGGTATCTAATCATATTATGAAAATGAAGAATGATGAAGAAAATGGCAAACAAACCATAGATTATCTAGCAACTTCTAGCAATAAACACAAAAAGCAGAGACCTGACTGTTATCTTGCCATATTAGCTTAATACTTCCTAGCTGCACTTCAGTCAGTGAGGACCCCCTCGGTGGGAAGGCACAGGGGCAGGAAGCCTTTCCCTCCAGAAATTTGGCAGAGAGAAGCTGCAGTGCCGCTCGGAGCAAGGGGCTCCGGGCAGAGCATGGCAAAACTCTTACAGCCACCATGCACTGTCCTTGCAATAGCTCAAACTAAGAAGCCTTGATGCCGTTCCAGGAAGTCCATCTTTTATCTTTTTGATTCTTTTGGTGTGAACAATTGCTCTAGATGCAGTTTAACAGGAGCTGGTGTCATTTCACAGAGGTCAGTATCAGATACATCATTATTTATGTTCATGTTTCCTTAGCGAAGTAATCCTTAGGGGGTCATGGTTTTAAAATTCTGATGAAAGGCCTTAAAATTTCGCCTGGATTTGTATTCATAATTGACAGAATTACATAATTTTAAGTACTGAGCGACTCACAATGGAATACAAAATACTGACTTCATAGAAATTTTGTTATGCTTCTTAATATTTCTTACACTTTCCTTGTTATAAGGGCCTGGGATTTCAATCCCTGATGTTTGGATTTACAAGAAGCAATTCCTCTTTTTCCAGTAGAAGTCTTTGTTTTGTTTAATTTTAACTAGCAAATATGATGCCAAGACCCTCATTTTTGTTAGACTTGCATAACTACTTCTCAAAGTACTTCTTGAACAGCTGTAACAGAAGGATTTCCCAAATCTTACAGCCAGCCCTCCAACTATGAGCAAATAAATCCCTAGGTTCATCGACTTAGGATGTTAAATGTATCTGGATTAATCTTTCCTATTTAGACCAAGTACTAGAAAGTTTTAATGTTTCTTCTGTGGTTAGTTTTTCTGTAATCAGCTCACCTTCCCAGTCCACAAAAGCTGCTCATTTAACTCAAAGAACTACTCAGACCCTTGTAATGTATCTTTGAAACATTAAGACTATTACTAGCCTCTTAAGTCTCACACCACAGCATAGGAAGTCCTTACTTTTAATTTAATTGGATTCCTATAGAGGAAGAAAAAGGGTTATTTAGCTGGTTTTGTCTGCTTGTTTGTTTTACTATTATTAAGCTGTAATAGGACCCCATCCCTTTCATTATCTGATACTATTTCTCAGTGGCCAAACTTGAACAGAGACTCGAAAAGTAAAATGATACTGCTCTTAATGTCTCAAGAGCAGACTGCTAAAACCAGTAAAGTGATACCATTTACAGCTGCTAGAAGTAAGCATTTGGCTTAAAGACCTTTCATGTAACGAAATGTGTTTCAAAGCACCACATGCACAGGATGTGCCACTAAAAGTGGCTCCAAGGTTACTGCAACAAAGGAACAGCAACAACCAAATAGCAGAATACCCAATGTCACCTTTATGAACCTGGTGACCAGGACACAACCACTGACTAGCTCCAGTGCAGGGAAAGCACTGTTCAAAAGGTATCTGTGAACTGACTTGATATAGGCAATTTTGAAATACATGTTCTAATGAGGTTGTTTAGACACCATTCCTACACTCTCACTAGGACTAATTTAAAAGGAAATTAATATCTGAACCCCCTCACTGCACCACAAATGTTTGAGGCATGAATACTGTAAGCAAAGAGTGCCCTTTACTTTGACACACTGGGGTTATAGTTAGGAATGATGAGATGGAAGAAATCAACAGTATTCCAAAGGTTTAATATTGTGAAAACCAATATCCAAAGCATTGTCTTCAATAAAGCAAAAGGAAAGTGACCCATGGGAAAGCCAGGAAAACCAAATAGTTTAGGAATTTTAAAGGAAGATCAGAAAGTAATGAAATAAGTGAGTGCAGCCTATTTTCATGTGTTCAATGTCAGTTTCACTTCTGTTTCAATTGCATTTTTAATATTAAAACTTATAAAATGCATTTTAAATGTGGTAATTATGATAATTTCAAAATTTAAAGAGCACAGGGCCACAGAGTAATCATGTAGTCTCTAACACTGCTGATCTTAAAGTATATCCTTTACTATTGAGTATGCTCAGTGAAAAGCTGATTAATTTTGTTCAATAGCTGGAGTTCTGTTTAATCAGAAATGCGTATCACTCCCTATGGACTCCTTTGCACTCAAGATGCAGAACTAAAATGAAAACGTCCCCCCTTCTAAGGCTTTACTTATCTTTCATTTAAATTGGACAAAGACCAGATTTTGTGGATTGCTGATCCTATTTCTATTCTCACATATGCTCTTGTCCATTAGATTAATTTCGCCAGCCTCAAAGGAATCACACAAGTGAAAAATAAAGACTGAGCAAGCCAGCCATGACATATTGAGCTGCAGCATGTGCCCTGTGACAGAGCATGACCTACAGCACATTAGGCAACTGATAGCAGTGGAGATGGTGATCAGCCTTTTGTTTTAAGGCATGTCAGAAATACAATATACCACTGCAGAGGCCAACTCCTCATTCCAGGGCAGCAAGCAGCAAAGCTTTCAACAAAACCAAAACTACAAGATAAAAGTTTAAAGGTAAAGGACAATATTCACAGGGAACCTTGTAAAACCTGGTCACTCAGCTTTATAGCTCAGCACATACCATAAGCTATAGAAAGACTGGAAAAGAGAGATGGACACTCTACTCCTTTACCTCTCAGTATTCGCTTCCATCTTCTACTGGCTGAACAGCTACTCTTTCAGTGCCATCGAAATCATATAAGCATATAAATTACTTTTTCAGTTAAACCATAGGACTGAATCTGTCCTTATTCCTCAATCTTTTCAAAAGCTTTAAACACTTTGAATTCCCTCTTTTCATGTGCTTGCTTGTTCTGCTGAGCTACTACTTGTCATTTAAAGAAGTCACTAGGTTTCTAAGGAACATTTCAGAATTGTTTTTTAGACCTACTCTTGACATTTTACCCCTTTCAACTGTGCCACCACAACATGGTGACAGACATTAATATACAGTATCTCAAGTCAGCAGAGGGCAGTTGTTAACATAAAAAAAACCCCAAAACTGATTAATTTTTACACTGGAGGCAAAGCACATGAATTAACCTAAGAGCAGGCCAGGAAGCATTGCCATGCACTATTAAAAATTACCCACCTTTTGAGAATTCTTCTAATTTGATATCTAGCCTTAAGACATGAACTACCAAAAAAATCAACCTAAAAAAGCCAAGGAATTTAGACAAAACTGTATCTTTTCACATGTTTATTAAAGTAATCATTGGATGCTGCTTTATTATATCATACCTCTTAAAAGAAAAGCTGACCTGTGGCTGACATATTAGCCTCTTGCTGTAACTATTACATTCTACCCTTTAAGTCTAGTTTCATGAAGGCCTCTCGGTACACGTCAGCAAGAACTGCTTTCCTAAGAACACTGTAGGACTGTGTCCCTAAGTAATCCTAAGCGACATAAAAGTAATTTAAGTCTCCAGAGTCTGCAACAGTTATAATGCTCCTTTTAAATTTACATATTATATAGAAGGATATATTATAATTCAGTTTATTTACAAGAGTGATCAAAAAGTATTCTAAATTGAACACAACTAGAGAAGTATATGAAAAGTTTATGGTTTTCAGGGGGCAGTGTTTTGTCTGAGGGTTTTAATTTTTTTAGCCTTTTCACAATCAATCAAAACAGGCTATTCAACAGGCTTAGGACAGACACCATTCCAAGCTGTTAAGCAATATGATGGTTTTGTGCAATATGGTGAAAGGAATGGCTGCATGCTTTACTGAGCAAGAACAGGAAATATAGCTAACAAGGAGCAAGGTATGGTGAGATAAACTTGGGCATTCTTTGGCATGGAGCAAGTGTCTTGACCTTTAAAAATGCATGTATTGTTATACAGTCACAAAGGGGCAGAGTTCAGCAAGACATTTTCTGCCTTCCGTTCTGAAAGCTCTGTCTTTTCTCAGATTCCCCATAAAAATCTGGGAAGAACACTCTAATTCTGTAGTTACCAACTTCATTTTGGCACAAAACACAGCATCACCTAGGATTTTAGTTACTGTGTAAATACCTGCTAAAAGCAGAGGAAAAGATCAAAAATCACTTCAGAAGCAGTAGTTTAGCTACATACAAAAGTCTCTCTTTTTGTCCTAGTACCACACAAGCACACCCATAAAAACAGGGTGCTAAGAAAGAAAGCAACACCAAATGAAGTTCTGCATGGAGCGAAGACCCGGTTGGCCAACAGGTGGTTTTGGAAATAACAGACAGGAAACAGCCTGTGTTAATGCTGGTGAGATGCTTCATGACTTGTGGATAACTGCACTCATGCATGTTTTACCAGTCATTACCTCTTCAAACAAAAGAATCTACTTTATCAGGAAACACTGGATTTATGCCTGCACCGTGTATGTAAGAGTTCTTCGGGGAACACTGCCCTTTGAAATGTGAAAGGCAGATACATTTCTCTTTGGTAATAACTGTTAATGAAATTACCTAATAAAACAGATTTCAATCACAAAGACTACAAAATTAAGTTTGGTTTCATAGTATAAGATGAACTTCACTGACTGGTTTGTATTACTACAACAGGCAACATTTAACTAGAAGGTTTGCACGCTATTTATTGGAAGATCACATTTCTCAGTAACTTTTAATTTGTCAGTCTATTAGCTGAAGTTGTCCTTACCTACTTTAAATTTTTATTATTGTTTTAAATTTCAAGTCACTTCTGAGAACAGCTATTATGAGTAACTTGAGGGTATATGAGCTTGAATGAAGAAAATCTTGTAGATATTACCCAATTAAGATTACCTGATGCTATCTATCCATTTCTGATATTTTCTATCTATTTCTGATATTTTCATAGACTGTTGGTATATGGAAGAATCTCCTAGTCTATCCACCTAATCTTGGATTTATTCATGTACCCTTTTGAAGTATTGAAAAGCATCACTCCCTATCCTCAGCTTTGCCTCAGAGAGATTTCAACAACCTACCCGAAACTCTGCAAGCCTCTGAAAGGAGCGTGTTACTTCTAAAAGCTCATGCCATCCCCACCACCTACACACACCTGGTCTCCTACATTCACTAGAGCAGTGACAAAGACCACCAGGGCAAAAGACCAAAATGCCCACTCTCAAAACCAAGAAGTTAGCACCGTCTCAGAACTTCAGCTGCTTCCCCTCCTTCCAATGGATAAGTTTCCTCCAGGGGTATGAGTACAAGGCAGGCTTTTCTGTCAACTCTTCTTTGTAGGTAGCATATGTGACTACGCACAGAACTTTGGGAAAACCAATGTTTTTCTGACTCCTCGCAGGAAGGTTATTCAAAATAAGAGATTCAAAGACAGGTTTAGCTTCCTCTTACGAATTTCTACATTCAGAAACTTTTTGCTTGAATTGAAAATTGCCAGCTGTTATTGTCAGATACTCATCAGACAGTAAAAAGAAATAGTAAGTATACTGTCTCCTGTCCCTTCTTGCCCCTTTCTGGTTGCAGAGGTCAGAGCATTCTTGCTTCCCTTTACTTATTTACCCACAGTGAGGACAAAATTCTCCCTAAAAGAACACAGAACAAACACATAAACATGACAGCAAAGAATTAGAGGAAGATACAAATTACTCATACGTAAAGAAGCTCCTTATCTATTGCAAAGCAAGCTGTATCAGGATCAGACTTTTCCTCAACTAATCTTTTTTAGAGTTTCACCAAAACACTACTGAAAGAGCTGATCAAAATCGCAGAAATTAGAGCAGGAGAAAACTGTTCCAAATATAACATACTTAAAAACAATCCCTTGTTTTTAATTGCACAACTCCAAGCCTTGCCCAACAAGGTTCTGCAGAATTCAAGCCAAACCCATCCCCAACAGTGCAGGTCTAACTAAAAAGAAAGTTGTTGTTCAGATAGATCCTACCTCCTTTTACCAGTTAAACCAAGTTTTGTAGGAGAGAGAGCTGCTTGTCTCCGTGTTCTTTACTCTATTGATTGTTGTGTAAATATTAGGCTTCCTGCTTGTGGAGAAACTACTGCAAAGTTTCTTTCAGTCCGGTATGCACATTTCAAACTTGTGCATGGTTTAGAACAAGGAAGTTTATGTAATGTTCCCAAGAAAGTGCAGTACATCATGGCTCATTTTAATTCAGGTATGAATATATGACACAGATGAATTCACAAAACACTCCTTTCATCTGAAATTTAAGTAGTAACCCTTTTTCCCCTGAAGGTTTAAGCAGCTTTAAGTGATGAAACGATTATATTTTCCTGTTTTTTTAAAGCAGTACTGGATAGAAACAGCTTAAGATGAATCTTTCCTGAATTTATTCAAATACGAATGCACAATCAACCATAAGGATATTTGAATAAGTCATTCCAAAAGATCTCAATGTTCTCTACAGCTACAGAATATAATAATTTTAAACTTTGCTCAAAGTATTTTAGTATTACAGCACCTAAAAGCATTTTTTTCCCCAAAGGCCAAATTTTCAAGTACTGAACAACCCCAAATATCAGTTTGCAAAATCAAGAAATCTGCACGTGCATCTAGGATATTCATCTATGCAAATGCAAACCTTTGACACAAATTTTATTTGCACACTGTTCATTACAAGTGCCCATCACAGAAATGCTTGCTTACCTGTAATGCTGATGTCATCTTTCCTTTTTAAATTACTGTCTTTAGGAGATATCATTGGGAAAGTGATGGTAGGGTACTTCTGTACTTATGGATTACCCTTCTTTACCCAGACACCTCCCACAAGGTCGGACTTGTTTTCAAACACGCCCTTTCCAGGACCCTTTCTGATATCCCCCCTGCTGCCTCTTGTCCCTGTGACTCAGGACCCTGTACCTGCTTTCTCCAAAGCAGGGTCAGGGGTCCCTAGCACCAGCAAGGCCTAGATGTGTTTCCTCATCTGCCAGCACTTGTGTTGCTCAGCTCTTGTCAAAATTCATATCATATTTGGTGCAGAAGTTTCCAAGTTTTATTGGATTTCCCGTCTCAATGGATTATCTCTCAGTGTACCAGAGCTGCATGTTCTACATAATGCAGTTTTGATGGGTTAGAACTGGGATTTTTTTTTGGTTAGCTGAGTTTGGTTGGTTGGATTTTTGTTTGTTTTTTTTATTGTTTTGTTGGTTTTTTTACACTTTCTGAATAAACAGAATTTTCTCTTTTGTTTTCATTGCATTTCAACTGTCCCCAAGGGCTTGATACCAATTTTTGGACTCTCACTTCTCTCTCTCAGCTCGTAAACCATTTTGCCAGGATTGTGCCAGCTTGGGCTCACCATCTGCTACCCAAGAGCAGCAGACAGACAATGCCTGGCCAGCATGGACTGCCCATTGCCCATGCCTTATCTCCTAGGAGTCAGGAACAGCCCAAGATTTTTGGGCTGTGTGCACTGCCCCGTAGCCACTTGCCATGGACAACGCACAGCAGAGTGACCTGTTACGTGCCAGATGAGCCACGATGGAAAATGAAAGACAAATGTGAATCTAGACATGGTAGCACAGGGAAGTTATGTCTAGTGATGTTTAACAAAGCATCCTGAAGGCAGCATGGAAGGCATGGACTGCTCCAATTTCAGAGAGAGTTTATACATTTCTAAATACTGATTCCTGCAATCAGGTAACTGAGCAACAGGAAAAACAAAATCACCAGATTTCTCTCAGACTTCTCTGTTAAAACCTTCTACAACATGCATTTCTGTGCAACACAGCAAATTATCATCATGACTATATCTGAACACACAAAACGACACAGAGAAGCAAGGTCTAGAAAAACCAGAAAGCGTTTCCCTACCTCAAAGAATTCAGCACCCAAGTTGTAAAACTGTGATCATCAAACAAAACAGAGAAACTGTCACAGACATATAAGGGAGAAAGAAAACAAGAGATAAATGCTTATGAAGTAGCCATATTTGCAGTCCTGAAACACACCCTAACATAACTAAATTGCTGAAATCTGATCAATTCAGCTAGAATAAACTAAGTGCTTTGCTAGTCTTAAATTCTGCCTTACAAAAACACCTCTCCAGTACATCTCTTGTCTTTAGAAAGTTAAATAAGGTGTCAGTAACCAAAAATCATGGCCAGTAGATAGCCACCAATTATATTTAAAAAAAAAAAAAAAGAGAAAAAAGTAGTAGTTTTAGAAGCAAAGAAATCCTATTAAATGGATTGACCACATCCCAAAGATGATATCACACTTACACAGAGCAGAAAATATTATTTTATAACATTCAATTCCTAGCAAATAAGCATTTTGTTATTTACTTCGACATCTGAAAAAACTACCAATGACATTTCTCCTGTCAAGGTTGCCTTGTATGAAAAAAAAAAAAATTAAAAGCTGAAAAATATTTTTCTACAAGCTAATCATCTAACTGTAAACAGAACTTTGAGGATAAAAGGAGAGCATTTATGTTTTTGACCTAACAAGGCATCCTAAGAGGAGCTTCTTGAATGCATTTAACATTGGAGCCAAGCAATACAGTACAATCTGCAACACATTACCATTTCAGAAGCTTAATAATTCAAAGTTGTCCTTTAAAACACACAGGAACCCATTCCCTGTTTTAAATGGTACTACTATTTATGCTTATTGAAACTATTACATAACATAGTATCAAGTCACCAGGATTTAGCAGGAAAATGATAAAAGGAAATTAAAGACATACAATATTCCAGCACTAATTTTTTTACAGTGAGCCATCAGTATGCTCACAAATGAGAAACATTTATTTTCATGTTTAAGAAATACATTCTTCCAATGGGCTTACTAACAAGAATTTTCATCTATAGTCCTTCAGAAAATGTCATGATTACCATCTGAACAGGGAAAAAAAAGATAAAGTTCAAATGCTGATTTTGGCATTTGTATTTCTATGTCACAGTTTACCTAAAGATAAAAAGCATCTAAAAAAAACCAGATCACAGTCACCCACACTGTTAATATTTCCTAATTTGACTGCTCAGTGCCTAAACTACAGCAAACGAGTACAGCTTTCACTAATGGATTGCTATTAAAAATAAATCAGCTAAACAGTGCCTGTATTTCTCCCTCCATACAGCTGGAGCAAGCATACAGCGTCCTATTATGCAGCGAGTTGCGAGACAGATTTCATCCTCCACACGGAATTACTTACCCAGAAGCATGTTTCTCTTCCACAGTTAGTTCGGCAGAATAGAAAGTTCTGCACAACAGATCGAGCAAAAAGAATGTTCTCACAAGCTTCTTTTTGACTTGGTGCAAGTTTTGAGTAGAGTTTGAGCTCGAGCTGCTGAGAAATATGTCTTGCCCCATAAAGCTACTTCACTCCCATTGGTGAGTGATACCTCTGCAGGCTATGCAGAAATGATGCAGACAGGCGGTAGCTGGTGCCACCTTAATCTGAGGCAGCAAAACCACCAAAAAAAGGGAAAGTCACCATTTCACCAAAATTTTTGAAGTTTATGTATTCTAATATATATGTCCTGGAATCAGTTTTAAACTACTTATCTTTGACCAAGAGAATTACTCCCTATAGAACTAATACAATGTATCAAGGAAAATATAAATGGGAGGCTAAATTTAAGTTTGGCAAAAGTTAATGGCAATCTTTCCATAGCGCTTAATTTCATCACAGCTGAATGTGCTCTGATACAAAAGTCCTCCTTTAAAGAGCAGGGAGTTAGTTTGTGACTTTTTATTTAGCTCAAAAGTCACCTAAAAGATCAAATTGGACGTGGAATAAAAACATTGATAATGCTGCAGCTACCATGGCAAATACCTACTGTCCACTAAAATCTACCACAGACTATTTGCTCAAAAATTAAATTAACCTCTGCTATGAAGAGAAAAAAAGTCTCTTTTCCTCTTATAAAAACAAAAGGCCCATAATCTGAAAGCTGGACTCAAATCATGAACTAACTGTGAGAGGAACCTTTCTAACCTGCAGCTCCTCACTTTGGGATATACTGTGTGAGTGTGACACAACTTGGGGTCTGCACAGAACTTCTGACTCTTCCACAGAATTTTTTCAAGCATATGCTAGTAAGAGTACTGTATGATAGAGTTTTATTTAAAAAAATAAAAAAATAAAAAGGCATCCAGGATCATTAGGAACAGATTTTTATCTGATGCACTTTGTAGTTCTATCAGATAATTCCTCATGGAGAAGTAAAGATTGTGGATGAAATCTTGTATATAATCCTTCCACTTTATATAGAGTTACATTTACTTCATCTCCTCATTTGTTTTTTACAAAAGGGAAAGGATGAGAGGAGGGGTAAAAGACAACTTTAAAAGTAAACTACTTTGAAGGAAATACCATATATCTACAAATACTAGACAAATTTTTTGTGGTGAGATTAATTTTGTACCCAGTCCTGAGAAAAACACACTTCTCTAGTATGTGATTGTCGGTTACTCAATACAGCACACATTAAACTTTAGCTTAATCTTATTTTATTCTACAACCTCCTACTCCTCCTTTCCACTAAAGGGGGATTACTCTGATAATTGCCTGCCAACATGACTTGGCAGCAATTACATAATTTTGTTACATTTCATGAAATATTTGGTACTCTTGCTAAAAGTCCCTGTCTTAAAAAAAAAAAATAAAAAAAATAAAGGGAGGTGTGGGCATTGCTAACAGTGGAAAAAATGAATCAGCTTTGACATAAAAAGGCAAATAAAAATGAAACCCAATTAAAAATAAACTTCTGATTTTTAAGCAAATCTTGGAAGATGTGACTCATTCTCATTGCACACTTGGGATTGGCAACACCAGACTTCTATGAAACTTTATTTGGATTTTATAAAGACTCTGATGACTTCACAAGATGACCAGAATTCTCAGTAAATACTAAGTTCTCTCATGCTGATAATAATATTAATAATTGTATTTTCTGTGATGACTGAAGGATTTCAATCTTTTAAATCTCACTATTAACTGCAGAAGTGTCTCTCACATTCCACAAGCACACAGTAGGTTTATGCATTACAGCAAGACAAAAGAACATGGACTGTATCTCTCCTGAACTGGCAGGAGTGCTTCCCTCCACTTGTTCAATGACTGTAATGTCTCTTTTCTGGCAATGTTTGATAGTTCCTTGCTAAAACCGTTACAATGCACTAGCATGCTCAGTTTTAGCCATTTATCTAGTTCAATGCACTGTAGCTCCTTCCTATTCCCCTCTCAGCATATAACACCCTGTGTCACAGAAGACCAGACTGACTGCAGAGGAAGGTCTTAGGACACACTAATCACAGATGTAATGTTTTAGCCTGCCATCTAGCTCCTATCTAAAATGGGATCTCCAGTGCAGTCACAGTTTTAACTCCTCCCCCTCCCTTTAAAACAACTGCTAAGTCCCATCTACTTGACTAACACCCACTGTCTCAAGATTCCAGAGATCCCCTGACTTGTTTGTCCAAGAAGGCCTCTTCAGAAATCCATAACACAGAGTGCCCCTCCACACTCCTAGCACGATTGCCTCTTTGGGTAGGAGGGCATGCAGTGCCCCTGTGCAAGCACCACAGAGGTGCTGCAGGTGAGGAGGAAAGCAGGAACACTAGTCTGAGGTGATCGTGCAGCTCCTGCATTATAGATGGTGCTAAAGAGATAAAGAAGTCAGACGGGTAAGGATAGATGGCTGGAAGAGAAACAGTGGAATACAGAAGAGAAAGGTGGTAGGGGTGAAAGGTTTAAAGACAGTAATATGTGAGAGAAGAAAGTAATGAAAGGGCAAATGTTATTATAGCAGAAGGAGATATGAAGAGAAAACAAAAACATTAAGATGAAAGTAAAAGAGGCAAGGAACAATGATAAATTAAACATAAAAGTGAGTGCATTTTTTTCCAAGAAGCTGTCAGGTGCTGACCTTCCAGAATACAGAGTGGTACAACATTCACTGCAAGTGTCATACCTACCAGCACACACATCTAAAGAGGGGGAAGAGAGAGAGTGCAAAGAATGCACACAAGAACCAGAGAGCAATGAGAAAGGAAAGACCTCTTGAAGACAAATACACTCAGGTCTCGTTCATAAGCAGCTCCTGTAGCCAAAGGAAGAAAAGCTGACATACAGCTCAACTACTAAGATGCTGACGTGGTGGTTTTTTTGGTGGGTTTTTTTTTTTTTTTTTTAAACCAAAGCTCATGCTTTAAATTCCACCACCCCCCCGTATTGTCTCTCTTGTATCTGGAGGCTAGAGAAGTGACATTTTGAGCACTTGTAACAGGTTACTTACTATCTCTAGCTAAGAATTTTAAATAACAAACAAAAGTCACCCAGAATCAATCAACTGCTACACAAATCATAGTGTTTACACTTAGATTCATTCTGCATCCATGCTCTCCCCCCATATTGGTTTGATATAAGTAACTCCCTGGTAGACTGCAGTATGACATGCTTATATTTTGGCTGATGCTTAGAAACTAGGAGAATTGTACTGCTTGGATGTGACTGAATTAAAATGGACTGTGTATGGAGACGTGCTGTATTTTCAGCTTGACCAGTGAGAAAAATCATCTTTCCAAGAAGTCCAAAATTTAACAGTTTGGACTTGTGTAGAGATTAGTGACAAACAGCAATAATAGCATCCTACTGTCAAATTCAGAAAAGGATTATTTGCACAGCCATACTTGGATGCTTTAGGTTTTGTCCTTTGCTTTTCATGCACAAACAACACTTTAGGCTTGCTATGCCTATTCTCAGGGTTTTATCTTCCGTGCACTGTATACTAGTCACATACAGAAGTGTTGCAGAAAAAAGGGCATTACATCTGGTAATAACATGAAAGTTGAGATAAAGACAGAAGCTAAGGTTTGACCTTATTGTTACCATACTACCCATCATGATTCTTAATCTTCAAATTTGTTCCCCACATATATCCACATATATGTTTGAAGCAGAAAAATGCTACTACTACAATCTCAGCTAGAATGAATATCACGAATATCAATGAATTTACAACGATATGTGGAATATTACCCTAATGAACTACAAGCACCCTCCAAGACATGGATTTAAACCAATGAATGGTAAGTGAAAGAAAGGACCTTTTCTTACTGGAAAACACAAGTACCCTCCCTATTTCCTGTAATGAAGGATCAGCACCAGTAATTAAAATTTTATTAAGCATGGGTAGTGCCAGTTCCCATACTTTGCTTCTAAATTTCAAGGCAGTAATCAAAGCCAAGGTGAAGTAACTGTCAGGAGAATACTGAAGCCCCTGAATACATGTCAGACATGCTGGGGAATCTGCTGGCCACATTCGAGTGGTATTTTAACACAATGCACTTAATACAGTCCCTAAGACTCATTCCAGTTTGAAGGAGAAAAACAAGTTAGAAGCCAAGTAGAACAACCTGATCCTACTGCACAGGCACACAGACACAGGCAAAAGATGTGGTCAAGCACAGAACCAGAGAGTAACAGTCAAATCCTTTTCTCAGCAGATAAATTTCACAAGATATGACAAACTCCCAGAGAATTCCAGAAATTTCTCAGAATAGAAAAGTATTGAATCAAAGGAGTTTAATTATTCTCCTCTGAGCCTTTTCCCCTCATCAAGTTAATGACAGGAAATTGTGGGATATACAGACACAGATTCAAAGCAGAGGCAAGCAACTGTATTCTCCCAAACTCTTAAATCATAACCCCCACCAAGACATATGTACATCCAGTCAGGTATGTATTACTGCTCCTTTTTTTTTTTCCTGTCACCCAGCCCACACTGTAAGTTTTGCTCCAGGAGGATTTAGAAAAGCAACATCTAATTCTGCCTGTTTATGGATAAGGCATATCTCTCATGGTAAACATATACTTGAAATGCATATGAAAGGACTATTAGAAACTACCAGCTCATGCTGATATCTTCTTACTTGTGCTCACATGAAGCAAATTCTGCTTATTGCTAGTTGCCTGATGTCTACTTCACACGGGTGCATCAAACTTGCACACACATATTCACGTGTGCCTATACATCTGAGAAAACAGCACTCTGTATTCTGTTGCACATTAAATGAAATAATAAATCAGTATTCCTGTTACAGTTTATGGTATTCAGAAAAAGAAAACAATTACATCATTACATTCCAGCTCCTTAGATCTTACTTTTGCCCTTTGATATGAGACTCTGTCATGAGAGGTGACCTACAGTGCACCCTCAAAGATGACATTTTAACTTAAACAACTACTCCCAGGGCACAGGTGAGATGGCAAATATAGTTCCCTTTTGTGCAGTACAGAAATATTTCCATACTTAGCAACCAGATGTCATGCTGTGTAAGACATGTACCTTTGTCATGGTAAAAGATGGGGCAGTCATGAGAACTTAGTGTCAGTTTAATTCTCCCCCTGAAAAGGGATCTTCATAGAAATTCTTACATCTTTCTGCAGCCTCAAGGACCACAACAGGTCCTACAGGTATACAGCCTTCAATGTCCTAACAAATATCAAAGGCATGACACTCCAGCTATAAACGCACAGTAAAACCTATTTTGGTTCAAGCCATTAATCACCATTGCCCCAATTTGCTTGCTACTTTGATCCAAGAATTTGTCATTATAAGGTCCAGGTGACAGTAAGTGTTTTAAGGTACATCCCAGTAAGTAGTTACTTCACTGCAGTTTTAAAAAAAGAGAGTGACAAACTTATTTTTCTGCTTTGGATCTTGTGCTCCCAAGCACTGGAGAAGAGGAGCATTTCCCAGGCAGTATATCAGACACCTTTAGCCTTTTTTCCTTATCATGAGCACACAGATTCTGAAACACTCAAAACTTTCCAGTTCTCAAACTCCATTTGCACTGCACTTCTGTATAACCTTCACACAAATTTATAACTGAAAAAAATGACATATTTGGAAATGTAAAAAGCTTAACAAACATATATATACACCATACACCTCTTTGTCAGCTTTTGCTTCCAAATTTCAAATACATGCATATTTTTCATAATGTTAATGACAAATAGTTCCTAACTAATGCAAACAATGGGAAATTGAAGAGCTTAAGCAGCTGCAAGCTAGTCTAAATATATATATATACACATACATACATATAAGATCCCTGATTATTTTTGATTATGTGTATTACAGTAACGGTGAGAGGTGTCAAATGACATCAAGTTCCACAATACCAAGAGTTCTACATACACAAGGTAAGAAAGAGTTCTTGACCTAGGAGATTATCGTTGAAGTAAGCAATACCAGAAAGAGACATGTGAGACAAGTACATTATGTGAAGTGAATTAAAGCATCTATGAATTTCCCAAAGTCAAAAAGAAATTACACAATACATCCTGCTTTTTAATGGCAAATCTCTACTAAGCATGTTCTAGTCTGATCATTTTACTTAGTTCAGACATCTTAACTGGAGCTGAAAATCAGTTATTCCATCAGAACAGGTAAATCCTGGTGACATTACTCCTGAATTTTTTTTTTCTTCGAAAGTGATGGCACACCATTAAAAAACCAACCCAACCAAACAAAAAAACCCCTCAAAAGCTCAACAGTCCAATGCCATTCGCAAAGCACTTTGTCACTGAGGAAGAGGCAACACTCATTCTCCAGAAATTCCCAAGTTCTGGTACAAAGAATTGTGCAGTCAGGCTGGGGAAACTTTTGGGCTTAAACAAAAGCATAAGCACTTTCACGGAAAAAGGGAAGAGGAAACTGGAGCAGAGGACACAGTTTCAAGTTGCTGAAAGAACTTTCTACAGCCAGGGCAGGGGAGCATATTGTAGCACATGCTTATACCAGTAACACCTACTGTCTGACTTCTAAGGAAAGTATTTGACTTCACTACCATGAATACCTCAGAAAAAAAAAAATCTTTCTCTTGAAATCCACTCCTTTGACACCAGAAATATGAAAACATGATAAAGACTGTGGGAGAGGAGCAATAAAAAGTTCCATGTAGATAACTTTTTTTTTTTTAAATCAGCATCCTCTGTTAAGGGATTATAGGCATTAGCAAAGCATCAATTCATATGACATAAATGGAAGCAGAGTCACAAAAATGTTAATGATGAAAAAATGAGAAAGACATTAGCACCAACATGAAAAAGCAAGTTTAAGACAGCCTTTTGAGACATTATTAAGTTTGAAAATATATTCAAATCCTTCCAATGACTAAGAGCCTCAGGAATCATCAAAACAAACAAACAAAACCAACAACAAAAACAAACACAAACCCCCAACACTCCCTCCAACAAAACAAACAAAAAACCCAAAAACAACCAAACATGCATACTGTTTGTAAGGATTAATATCCAAAAGTTTGAACATAGGCAGGAAGACAGAGAAAATGGAGCCCTAAGAAATAAGCAATGCATCCAGGTAATACAGGCTGACAGCTAAACTTCATCAATCCCCTATTTTAAGAGCCATCTCGTAAAAACTATTCATTTGTCATTCTCCCTCTCCCCGAAGTGTTTCAGAACCAATTTCTAAATTAGAAACAGCAACATAGTAAAGACAAAAAACATTTGATGAAATGATTTGTTTCATTTACATTTTTAAGAAGATAACAATGATACATTGATCAATAGAAGTTCACATTTTTCGCAGGACAAGCCCTTTTTGTAAATAGTACTAAGAGTTGATGAGAGCATCAAGCCAGTGACTTGTTCAAATTTATGCTGATGATGACCCCAAATTACCTTCTGATGTCTGAGTTTTTGGTTATGAAAAGAGTGGCATCCTGATGCAAGAAGAAACAGGAAAATAAACTAAACCATACTGAGAAACACCATCCCTGACTCACAGGCTCGCTAATTAAGGGGATCTTATTGGCAGACTTGTCTGAGATATCAACATCTCTTTCTGTTCAGATTTTAACTGTCTACGACCCAAGCACTCATTTAATGGCAGGGCACAACAAGAAGCTTCTACAGATGAAGTCACTTCTGATAAAACAGAGGGCTGGAAGCCTGTAGAGCTCAGCTCTGACCAAGGTGTTTCAACTGGACTCAAGTATGACACAATGGGACTTTCTCAGCATTTGTGTTCATCCAGAGTCATAAAAGGGAGGATGAGGAAAGTCTCCTGCCTTCAGAGGCTAACTTGCTTAACTGGCACAAACCAAGAAACATGATTTCCACCCATATTCTGTAAATGTGAAGTGAGATGTCTGTTCTTCTATGAACTGTGTATCGGCTCCAGTTTTCTCCCACACAGCCTCTTCAGATTGGACAGGAATTACATTCTCCGGGCTTCCTACCCGTCAATCCTTCCTCTGTTTACCACTTTCTCTCAGTTTCTCTCTTTTCCTCTCTCCTTTCTCTACTTAATTCACACTCCCCTATGCATAACTATGATCATACTGGCCTCTCTTCTTCTGTTTTTTTCTTCTTGCACACCAAAGTCTTTTCCTTTTTGATGCTGCTTGATTTGGAATCTGGGAGTTTTGTAGTTTGGGGTTTTTTTCCCATTTTCCCCTCCCCCCAGGTTTGCACGATACCTCATCCCGGAGCCTCAGTTTCAGTATTTCTGCAGAACATCAGACCCAAGGCACCGACTTGAGAGCCAGCTGGAAAGAAAGCACACTCTTGCATCAGCCTAACTGTGCTGCAGACCATGCAAAGGAAGAAAGCTGGAAGGAATGGAACCACCCAGCACACAAGAATCCTTGTCAGGGTTATTTTGGACACAGAAGATGCATGTGAGAAGCTGACCCAGAGCTCTGCACTGCACCAGGGGGATTGTTTCTGTGGTCAGGCAGCCGAATCCCAGTGCAGTAGGACACAGTCTGCTATAATAAATTTCTTCTGAAGCAGATGAATGTTGTTACCCTAGAATGAGACCAGTCTCTCAGAGCATGTGACAAGTAGTAGCTCATTTGTATTTCAGCCTTACGTGTGAAAGCCAATTAAACAGCTTAAGTGACACAAGACACAGGGTTAATTTTTCTTGGCAGCCAGCCTTTTCTTTCTACAAAGTCATCGAATTGTGTCCATGGGCCTTGTGGAGATGACATGTGTTCAGACACATCAGAATTAGAAGCAGGTTTACACCTGTTAAAATCCATCCCTAAAGGTTTGCAGGTTCACAGATGCACAGAGTCTTTCAAATATTTCCAAGACTCCACAAGTATTTATATCTAGTATAAACATAAGCATATGCTTCCAAAGCTGTGTGTGAACAAATGCAAGATATACAGAAGCTTGGCTGAAAACTTCCAGGCATTGGATGGAGGAAAAACAACCCAGCCTGACTCCAGGAACAGTGCACCAGCAGTGGCTTCACTGTCAGACCTCCACCTATACCATTCTGATGGAAAATTCCATCAGTTTGCTCTGCAGCTTCCAGAGCCAGCAGCTCTAAAAGCACCACAGGAATTGTGTAGGTTATGCTGCTAACAGCTCAAAAATCACAGAGACATCTCAGATCAATTACTTCATCTTGAAATATTAACTCTGACTTATGTTATATTTTATAAGCATTACTTACAGGTTATATTTGCAATGTATACATGATATCCGCTACTTCTCAATCTGGATAGAATATTAATCTTGAAATTTTAATGCTATGCTTCTTATCTGAAAGTTTAGCTGCTTTTTATCACATGCATTTAGGTATGTATTTCCTTCAGGGCATTTGAGATGTACCAGTTTGATCCCTTGCTTACATAGGATATCCTTTCTTTAACAGGGTACTCAGTCAGCTAATCCAAGTCCTCTGAAGATATTTAAAGCACTGATAGCATTGAGTAAGGTCATTCCAGGCACTTGTTATGAATTGTGAAGCAGTCTAATTTAATTAATCATAGATTGAAGTAATTTGGACTTGTTCAATCAGAATGGCATGTATTTTCACCAATTTTCATGAGACAAATTTTTTGGACTTCAACAGATTCATAGCACTGCTGTCTGCCACCTTTTTGGCAAAATACCAACACACTGCAGTGCATGACATGATGCAGATTTATGCCCATAAAAACATAAATGAGTTTTTAATTGTCATACAGAAAACAGCTAAGTTTCACCTGTTTGTTTGGGTTTTTTTTAAAAACAGATATGCATATGCATTTTTAATTTAAAAATTTTATTCAAATTAGGTTATTTTAATAGCATTCTTAACAAAATAAAAATATCAGAAGTGTAAAGCCATTTGACTAAGCTTTTCCTAATCTGATGATTATTCCTGAGGGCTATTCCACTATTATCTGTCACTCAACCCAGTTTCCCAAAGCAGCGAGCCTCGAAACTGCACAGAAGCCAAAAGAAACTGCAGATATCGTGTCCTTGGGAAACTAGGCCAGCTGTCTTTCTGGGACTTGCCGTTCTTCAGATTCACCTCAGTTTAAATCTGATGTACCCTTAAACAAAATCACAACCTGAGCTCTCTTTAAATGAATGGTATGGAGCTACAATTGCAATCGCACCTGCTTATACAGTACTAATTTAGTCTGCCCTGTTAGCCTGGGTTTCCTAGAAAGAAAATATAGTCAAGCCCTACTACAGTGAATGAGGCTTACATGTATCCTGCTTGCAAGAGAGGTTTTGTTCACTAGGGAAGCTTTGTGTGTTGGTACACAATGAAACACGAACAACAAGCATTCAGAAAAGATGAACTAAAACCAGCAGAATGCAATGAACTCTGCAGTACAGCCAGTCCAATATTCCATTAGCCACAGAGCATTTTGGCAATTGACAGCACTTACACATGACTTAATGCAAATTAGAAACCATTTACTCTGTCTTTTAAACACATAAAATTTTTTCTGACTCATTCCTTGTAAAAGTACTCTGGATAAATCAAAATTTTATCTCAAGTTTTGTCATCAGCTCTCTCTCTCTGCCAATGTGTCAAATTATTTCCAAGTCCTTCACTTTCCACAATTATGTCCAGCCTCTTGGGCTCAGCAAAAAAAGTGGTAGACATCACTCAATATTTTCCAGTTTAATAAAAACATAATAGTTGTGTTCTTAAATACCTGAAAGTTTAGAAAAACAATTTTTATGCTGCATATACAATTCTAGAGTATAAAAATTAAGAAATCTCTTTAAACCTATACTCATGAAATCAACCTATAAGGAAAAGTAGCAATCTATACTGCTAACAGTCAGCTGCTCTGTAGAGGATGTGAAATGAGTTTATTCTTTGTAGGGAATTCTGAGAGATGGAAATAGCTATTGTTTTTAATACTAAATGATCACAACTGAAAACACGGTGACTTAAAATTTTCAAGATATAAAAATTTCAAGAGCAATTCAGCTAAGAGACTTTTTAAATACCTGCAATGCTCCATGTAGTCTCTGAAGCTGCACTGTGAAAGTAACATAAGAAATCCACTTCTGTATTCAAATAAAATTATTACACATAATATTGGAGTTTGGAAAGGTGAATATAAAATGGCAATTCCATGCCTTCAGATGCTGAAACATGAGGGGAAATTCAAAAAAACCCACCACTATACTTTGTCAGGTTTTGTTTTCTCTCATACAATATTGGCAAGTGCTTTTGTATTATAACTAGCTGTGATAGCACATTGTAAGCTTTGTGCTCCTCTTCCTCAGAGAAAGCCTTTTTTGCAGCAGAATAGACAATAATACTCATCTGGGAATGGCCTCATTACCATTTTGCATGAGACTAGTGTCTTATTATGAGACATACTCTTTAGTTTTACAAACAAAAGGTCAAACCCCAAATCCTTTACTCATCTTATACCTCCAATTTTTATGTTGTCTATGCAGAAGAAATTTAACTCACCAGAATAAATCTATTATCATTTTTCAGTACATTACAATACTCTGACACGAGTTCTTTCCTCTTCCCTACCTTGCTTGTGAACTTTATTATGCAATATCGGTTACTGTTTTACTTAAATCATTTTCCTCTCTTACATGTTAAGATAAAGCAACATCATAAAAATACAGACCATAATAAAATCACAGCCACCTCTGCAAGACATCTACAACTGGGTTTAACTCTTTACTGTGCAGTTGAGAGCTAGCATTGGCATTTAAATGAAAGAAAAATAAGGCACAAAAAAATCAGTTGTGCTAAATGACACTGCCACTCAGACATCTTCATGAAATGAACCAAATAGATTCTGCTAAGACACTTTCAAAGATCAGTATTCAGTAACATGTAAGAGGTCATGTTTACTTGTCAATGCCATTAAAATTGAGCTTTAATACTGCTCACAATAAATGGAATTTTTATTGAGAACCTTCTATATTTATCATTAAGCTTACTTGAACTAAACCAAAAATAACTGTAAAAGTACAGGCCCTATTTTGCCTTTATACTTTCTATAAGTTTGCTGGGTTATTTTTATTTTTGTTCCTTGCCTGCGTGCAAAGCAGAGGACAGGCTTAGGCATGCTTAACCACCTTGCTGAAGAGCATACTAATGTCTGATTTCCCAAGAGCAGACTTACTTGCATAATTTAAATCCAGATCCAATAAAGAGCAATGCTCAAACCTAATTTTACTTTTTCATATATATTTTATATAATTATGTAGTAGTAGCAGTAGTTTCTGGGTGGTTTTTTTTTCTCTCTCTTACTTTTTAGTAAGAATAAAACACCTCATGCTTTAATGTAATTTCTCCTCATCTTGATTGACTTGAGAAGCTTTCTACCAGGAAAGCCAAACAAAAAGGTAATTAAATATGGTAATTACAGCTCTGGCCCTCTTTGTCAGTTACAAGTTTGGGAATCAGAGCTGCTTTTGCTTAATAAAGTAGTTGCAAAATTAAAATCCTGCTCATCTATCATCAAATCTTTCAAAGGTTTAAGGGTAAAATAGTTAAGGAAGTTTTCCCATAACAGCCACTGGCAAAAATCTTAATTATGCTGAAACTGTGAGATATATTTTGTCTTCTTTTTTCTTACCAAGAATCTTCATTCAAATCCAGTTGTTTGGAAATTGCAATTACGTTATCCCTTGGTGCCTCTTGATCTTATGCAGACTGCTCTCGTAGTCAACATTTATAAGAGAGCGACGACCTCCTCATCTGTAAAACGCTCAGCATCCAAGTTTTAACAATGTTATGTATGAAGGTGTAGTTCACTGTGCCATGTGGGAACAAAAATCAGGATGTATCTTAGCATTAGCTACATGAAGTACTGCATACTTGCTTTTTTGTCTGGATTTACAGAAGCTGTGACAATTTTAAAATCAATTAATGATCTGGCACAAAAGATGATCCTCAAACTGCGGCTTTGAGAATTTCTGTCAGGCAAGCATAAGGATGCCCACTGCAATTCCAAATTACTTCCAAATAAGAGAAATACATATTTTAACACAGATGAACTACATTTCAGTCTTGTTTAGGTTACACAAATACAATGTTTTCATTTACTTTACACTCACGTACATTAAAATACATATTAAAGATTTAGTGAATTAACAAAATCTTAAGAGTCTGTTTTTCTGCTCTACATTATTTTCCTTTCTGCTTGGAGACAAACAGGACTGTCCTGCAAACTCTTCAGTTGAGTTTAGAAACCATTAACTCAACCTACAAGGTCATCAAGATAGGAACCAAATCGATAGGACTGTCCTTCTGGGCTCTTTTCAGATATGGCTAAATAAGTCTCTACAGCACAGCTTTACATACCAGTTCATTTTTAGTCAAATATTTACCCTGGTTGCAATGTAACTTCTGGTTTGCTTTGTAAGGTGTCAGTGTTCTGACTTTGGCTGTAGCACCACTTCTTGTATCTAGTGGGACCATACTGCTGTAAGGCCACGCTCAGTACACATAACATCCCAACCAGGCCTGGACAATGCACAGCTTGATGCAGAGAATGGGAAAATAGTGCTCAGATAATGGAAGGCAGCATCTGGATATTATAGGTATGACCAACCATTACCGGCCAGAATGAAAAGCTGCATTAGGCTTCATGTTAATTCATTAAACACAAGTGCCAAAACTGGACTCTCTTGAAGTGCAGCCAGTGCTGAGCTCTCCTGAGAAGCCCTACTGCACTGCCTGAAGGAAGGGATGCACTCCGAACACCCCCAAACCTTGCACGCATGAACTAGTGCTAGGAGAGCTCTCATCAGATCATGACAAGCCTTGGCACAGTTTATGTTTAGATGTTGGACAGTAACTCTTAAGGCTTTTTGCAAATCAAGCTCTCAACTCCCTTTGTCAATCCTTCCACCACTAATGTGAGCATTAACTTAATCATTTCTCACAAGCAGGCCACTCCTTATGGCACTCCTGACAGGGGAAATTTCTCTCTAATGGTCACCCTGTTTACCATCATAAATCTTTTAATGGATTATTTTAAAGAAACTGTCTCCTCTCAGTAGGCAGGTAGATGGCTCATGAGGGAATTAATGTTTAATCTATTAGAACTGCACACTTTATGGAAAAACAACAGCACTACCTGTCTAGGCTATGTAAACATCAGGTATTTTCTACCTAATCATCTTTGTTTGGCCTATAACCGTGTTCCTCCCCTATGCCTGTGATCCAATACTACCTGAGCCTGGCTTTAAAGCATCCAGTAAATCAGGACTGTCTTGTGCCCTCTACCACAACACAACTCTGGATGCCTAAATGCAAAAATGACATGATGTTTTTAACAGGATATTAACATTAGTGCCATGAACATAAAGTACCAAATGTAAGAATTTGGAAAAAAAGATTAGGAAAATTTAACAGAAACAGTCATATGTATGAACTTTGCATTATTTAACTCAAAGTTGTTTGTTGTTTTTCTGTTTTGAAGATTCCTCCCATCCTTTCCCATCCCTAGCATATAACCTGTAATAAGAGTATGCCTGCTTAATCAATCTCATTTACTTAAGCGCTTGTAAAAGAATTCAGAAAAGGTGCTGCACAATGTATTCCAGTAATCCTCAGAAATTTGAATTAAAGCTTAGAATAAAGCATATGAATAAATCCCCATTGTATACATTCCTATATAAACAAGACGTGATAAAAGCAACAGTCATGTTTTGTACAGAAAGAAACTGATTTTCAACAGCAACGACAGCAAGGGAAAACATCCCCCAAAACACATTTGGACACCACAGGAATTGTATGAAAATGTTATGTTTTCAAAATTTGTTTCATAAATAATTATGGAAGTTATTCAGCTATTTGTTCTGATTCAGAGATATGTGCACATATTATATATGCTGTCTGGGAAAAATGACAAACCTATGATTTCTGAGACTCCAAAACTTAGAGTTATCAATATATTAAATGAATGGAAATACCCTATTGATATTTGTACCTTGAACACAGGTGATAATTAAGTAGATTAGTACTATACAGAACCTTTTAGCTCCACACTAGTAAACTATTAAAAAACACTGCAACAGATTACCATGAATTACTCACATCTTCAGGGCAAGCTGCCTGGATACGACCTTTAATGAAAAAAACCTATGAGTTGAAAAGATTATTCCACAACACATTGATAGATGTAGCACACCAACTTTACTCTGGATTCATGTGTTGCTGTAGACTCTTTTAGGAATAAGAGCCAAGTAAGTTTCTAAATGCTATGTAATTCTCATCAGCCATGTATTAACTGACTACATTAATGGTATGGAAAGAATGAGTTAAATTTGATATCAATCATAAAACCAGCAAATTTTCACCAACTAAATGAAATCCCCTCCCTCTCCCCCCTGCCCCCCCCCACCCCCCCAAAAAAAAAAGGTGCCCCTAGTATTGTAAGGATTCAAGGCCTTACAAATGTGCTTTCTTCAAAGGAAAGGGGGCGGGGAGGGAAGCTGTTACTCTAAGTAATGTGTAGTTTTACTAAATGTGCGTGCTATTTATTGAGAAAAGAGGATGACTAGGAAATATTCTAGAAAGTGTGGAAATACGATTTCTCACGCTGTAGATTTTGGTGGATCTTTGCGTAGGTGCAATGATTAAAGCAGCATGCAGCAACACTACAAAATTCACTCACATCAATCAGAGCAAACCCAACACTTGCTATTTCAATATAAAATGCCAACCTCAGCACTGAAGTTCCATTCTTTCTTTTGAAAATTATTGAATGCAACAAGATTGGATACAGCGAGGATAAATAAACCTTTAGGTTTAGAAACCAATTAGGCGATAAAAGCTAAAAGTTTTGTCACCTCATTTCAAAACTGGAATGTAACTAAAGAAGAGAGAAAATATTGCCTGGAGTATACTGCCAACATGTTTAGACACTGGTACAAGTCAAGACTTATTAAATATTAAAGCTAAAAAATCTTCTATGTTCCTGTAGAAACTCAGTCTACTACTTTAGCCTTTATTTATTTAAGCAACTCTGGTAAATAAAAGTAAATAGAATCTAGAAATACACTAAGTCATTCTCCTTCAGCTATTTAGAGCTTAATCATACGAATACCTCTTCCTATGGTTATTGGTGGCAGCGTGTTTCAATGATGTTACATGTCACAGCATTACTCAAAAACACATAAGCAGTCTATCAAAGACAGAAACACATACAAACTCTCACAAATCAAAAGAATTAACTAACTGATGTGGGTGCTACCAAGATGACACATGGAACACACCAAATTTCCCACTTCTTACCGAGACTTTGCTGACAAAAGCTGGAGTACCACACTTTGCTCACAGAATTTGTTTCAGTGTCTGACCTGGCTCTGATGTGGAACCCTAGAGCACAAGGCATTGCATGGGTTTTATTGCTGTTGGCTCACTGAAGAGAAACCTACCCATATTTAATCACAAATCTTAAGGACAGTTACTTAAAAAACTTAAAATTAAGTTTTCAATTGTTCTGTTGGATTGCAAACTCAACACCTTGGCAGACTAACTACTTACTGAAACCCAAATGCATGTCACTGTCTTTAACCATTATGCTGTGAGGCATAAGATGAACTATCACACAAGTTTACCTTGAGTTTTCCTAGTTTTGCTTATTTTAATATCCATGTTGTTGATATGAATCTTCAAAAGGTTTTTTAGTGAACCCATTTTTTACCCCAACTGTAACTTGAAGCATAGCCTTCAGAACAAAAATGCAAATAAGCATATTGCATGTTAACAGATGAAGCCCAAGAGATCGAGGAGCTTTTAAACACATATTGTAAGCCAACATGTCCTGTGGCATCACATTTATCAGGTAGGAGTATCATATTTGCAGCTACTGTAGTTCATCACAAATTAGTATAGTGACTGACTCAAAATTCAGGGCCAAATTCAACCATAATGCCTAATTTCACATTGTACAAGTTTCTGCCAATCTCCTATTCATACACTAGATAGCTTAATGTTTTCCACAGGTGTTTGAAGACAGTCCTGTCTGGCTAAAAGTAGAAGTTACAAGCTCTTTAACTTAATTCTTTTCAGACTGCAATCCTGAACAGGGAAATCAGGAACACATTTCTGGAGCAGGAACTGTTTCAAGGCTCTCCGGGATAAAGGAAGAGAGCCACAGAAATCTTCCCAGAGATCTGCTCAGTAGCAAGCAAATTGGCAACAGTTTTGCAAACCTCTCAGAAATCTCAGCGGCTGAAATGCAGGATTTTACATGTGGGGCATGAGGATTTGCAAGTCCACCTTGGAGAGACGGAATTTAGAAACTAATTAACGATGGCAGCTTGTTCTTGTGTAAACACTTAGTGCACTTCTGCACTTTTGTATGATGAATGGAGTGATTCAGCTTGGGTTTCCTGAAGAAGAAACTTGATCCCAGCTACACTGCAACATTTTATCACAGATGTAATTTTACAAGTGGTAATTCTTTGATCAGTCACTAAGTTGAAAAGGTAATCAAGGGACAGTTAATATCTGAAGGGAACCAAATGGGACACAGTCAAAATACACACGAGCTACTCAAACAAGAGCAGCTTCTCTTTAATAGATTCAGAACAGGCGCACTCCCTATAAAGGGACTGAGTACCAGCAGAGCCAGCACAGTGTGCGTGCCTATCGTGTGCACACCCTTAAACAGCGACTGCTGGACTAAGCTTGGTGACACCCCAGAAAAAAACATTTGAGGGATAGACAGCAACACCTGCCATGGATGCAAATTGGCCTACCTAGCTTCTATTTTCAGCAATATGGTGGTTAACCGCAACATTTGAAAAAGACAAAATAAATAAAAAACTAGTTTGTGAACGATACAGAATGTTGAAATACCTATTCAAAGCAAACAAATAATCTAGACAGAAAATTCAACTCACAGGACTGGATATAGAGGTTTCATTTGGCAGCATGGGAAAACCAGGGTTATCATCTAGGCACAGGCCATTTCACATTAGGGAGAGAAGTTTTGCAGTCTGCTGCACTTGAACAGATGTGGAAAAGCCTTTATCTAACATACTAAACAAGGAAGGCAGTCACTGCCTTTACAAATGCAGCTAAGGACCATTCTAGTCTTTCAGCATATAAAGGCACTACAAAAATGATCAGCAATATCTATTCCCACAGCTGAAACCATCTTCATTCACAAGGAATACTATCTGGAAGGAGTTCTAATGGCATATGAGTCTGAACCTCTGCCAAGATGCTGACGAGCCCGGCCAAGTCATCATTCTCAGCTGACAAAAGCGGAAGGGATTTCAATGGTTGACAAGGGCCATAAAGGGTACGAGCTTGACAAAACCTAAAGAACCCACAAACACCACAATGCTACAGGCACAAGACACAGACACACTCAAATTTGTTACACCTAAAGCCCCCCACCATACAAAACTACATCCTATACCTTTATGGTTTTTCTTATTAAAACCCTCCTTGCAATTTCCTCTGGTACTAGGAGGGAAAAACTGAATATAAAAAAAATCCTTTAAAAATCTCCAAGTAATTCTAAGTTCATTTGCTATGACAGTGATTAGGAGCATATAATGTCACAAATATATTGTAATTTTATGCACACTTAATTAGCTTACATATGAACAACTGAAAAGTAGCTAGCAAACAATGCTTTTTGGTTGGCAGACAAATAAAATTATAGTTTTCTTTATGGCTACAACATACAATTGGGAAATAAACCTGCTTATTTTGAGGTTACTCTAGAAAAGTATCATTATTGGCAGAAGTCAATATTTGGGGCTTTGACTTTCAAAACACTTCCAGATGTTCCTCCAGAAATTGTTATTTTTTTTAGTAGTTTATGATAATGTTAAAAAATATTGCCATATTTTTAAACAGCTGTAATTAAGACACCACAATATTTTATGGCAAACATCCAAGTATTGTGTGTATCACAGTGACTTCAACTAACCTGTCTTTTCCACTCTTCTACACTCTGTGGTCCCGAATTTCACATATCCCAAAGCCCATTCCCTCTGCTTAGGCATTACAGGAAACAAATGGAAATAAGAACCAAATAATTTATGCAGTAGTTATGAATATACACAACTCTAAATTAATTGCAATTCACTGAAATAATTTGTCACTGCTTAGATGACTAGTACAGCACTTCTCCCGCCTCGGTTTTGTACTCTGGAGTTATCTTTAGTTATTTTTTAATTCTACATGTGTACATATTACATAGAAGCATATCCTTAAAAAAGATTATAAAATGAAACACAGCTGATTGAACCCATTAGACAAAAGACTAATAACTAAATCATTCTGAAAAAAAAAATCACACTTTGAATAACAGGTTTAATAACAGATAAGGTAATTTCTTTATCCTTAGAAGTCTAGTTATGACAAAATGGGCCTTGAATCTCTTCCATATGCCCATAAAACTGCATGCAGAACTTGATTTTTTTTTTTTTTTTTTTTTTTTTTACATTTCTGTTCTGTAATGCTGTACTCTCCTTATTTTGAGTGCCTCCTTGGGATATGTTCTTGTAGCCAGTTATTTTTTTGAGCAAAATTCATGTACTCTAAGTGTTTTCACTCTCAGATGTTGCTTAGAATTTACTTCCTTTTTCTGTTTTTTTCATTATTGAAGTGCTTAAAAGCATTCCAGAAGTTTCCTGAGATACGATCTTTACCTCCCCCTATAAAAATAGCAGGGCTTTTTCTTATCCTTGTCCTTTCTATATGACCTCAATCTCCTAACTTTTGGAACAACTGTGTTCTTCTTAGAACTATTTCGATTTTATTTGCTTTTGGGTTATGAAATTTATTAGGTGTGAAATATTTTATTGCCTTATTTACTGGCTTCAGTGTCCCATTCTGGGAAAGTAGGCAGATCAGCTACAGGCACCCCTAAAGACAACAATATTAATGACTCCAGCTGATGCTCCTACTTTTCCAGCCCATGGAAATGTGAGTGCTGTCCCTGCAGGCAGCATGTTTCCTGAGGCACTGCCCCAGCTCACTCCAAGTGCTCCCTACCCAGAGCGAAGGCAGACACATACCCTGCTGTCCTGTTCCAGAAAACCACAGAAGACTACACTCCATCACCTACCAAAGACAAAGAAGTCATTTATATTTTTCATAAGCAGAACTACTTGACATAAAACCTAAATTTTCTTCACTCAGCAATACAAAATTAGTTATTCAATTACCAAATAGAGAACTGAAAAGAGAATTTATGCAAATATATATGACAAAGAAATTCAGTTTCCCCCTAAGCAGAGAGAAATAATTGCCAAATTTGAAGACAAACATCCTGCTACTCTACCTCATCCATCCCAGACATGCCATGTATCCACACTAGTGGTCACTCCAACTTCCTTGACAGTCTATCATAGACACGTTCTATTATCTATGATATATTGACTGAATATTTAACATCACCGCAACGTGTCCAGATCAACACATAGTTTAACGGCATTTGACAGATGAAAAGAACCAACAGGCAACGTACAAGGACACTGATTATGGAGAGCAGCTTACAAATCTGTGTTAAAATCTCCAAATTTATACAATTGCATATTTATATTTCTATTGAAGTGTAACAGAAGTCCCAGATTTAGCAGGCACAAAATCTGGACTCCCTGTACTTAACATTGAGGACCTGGAACTGAGTTGCTGAAAACCTGGGCTTGTGCACCACAACCCGAGTTAGGGATTTAGGAGATTTCTGATTTCTTCCCATCTCCTTCTTCATAGCCTGTTGCACTGTGTGCTCATTTTCTGAGGCTGGTTCAATGATTCATTCTTTCTTTTCAGAAGCAAATGCCTTCATGGCTGCACTTTACTTGCAAGGCATGGAAAGAAACGAGCAGCTTATGTACGGAAAAACACCAAATTTTTATAGCTGTCTCGTTAACATATTGGCTACATCATGTTTAGCCCAATTAAAGAAAAGGACAACCCCACTCAAGCCAAAACTGTCCTACAGGAACATTCACATTTAATATGCAGCAAAATAGACTAATCTTAAGGAAGCTGTTCTGTTTGTTCCTGTTCAAACATCAGCTATTTTTCTACTATGAGATAATCAAGTGCCAAAACAAGCATTCACATTCATGAGAAACATCAAGAAAATCACTTGAGTTTAGCAGAGTGGTATTTTCTAGATTGTTCTATCTTTCCAATTTGCTCTACTGTCTTCATTGTATGTGTCTCAAAGCACACTTAAAAATTTTGGGGATAAGTCTTTTCCCTAATTCTGTGCAAGTCTAGCATAATAGAACTGTGGCTCTTAAGACATATCTGCAATACAAATAATCATTCATTTAATTACTAGAACATAAAAGACAACAAGCTACAAGGAAAATGACTCTCATTTATAAAGATGATCATGACTAATCCTATGCCAAGACCAGGCTGAAGATTTTTTTAAAAAAAACAACCAAAAACCAGAGCATAATCTAAAACCTTGTTTAAAATTTCTTTTTGCTACAAGGCTCTATTGAACAATTATGTGATCTTAGAGTAGCTAAGAATGTAAGATTCCTTTATTGGGCATTCATTCCAGGCAGGTATTTTTCATTATAATTCAGTATATCAGTTCTTTTTTTTTTTTTAAAGTCATTTTATTAAGCCTTCATGCTCCACATCCCCTCCAATTCTTATTACCATTTTCATACCCTGTGGTGTGGCTGACAAGAAGCAGTGTAGATTTGACAACCAGAAGCACAGGAATCTAGCAAGAAATTACTATGCAAATGTGTCTGAGAGAAGAGAAAATTAATAAATATTTGCTGATGGGCCTTTTGCTCCGGTAGGTGGCACATTTATAATGAAAACTTAACAGTAGTTTAAGCTAAAGATCAGAAGCCTCAGATGTGCATGTCTCTGGTGGATGATAAAAGACGAAAAACACTTCCAAGCGTTGTCACTTTAGAGAAACCAACCCAAGCTCACTCAATTAGATGAAAATATTTTCCTTCCAACTCCTCACATTCTATAAAGGTTTTATTTACAAAAAAAAAAAAAAAAAGGAGTAGTTTTGATCAACAGTTACCAGCAACTTCCATAATAAAAAGTTCATTAAAAATAACAGTTCTTTATTAAAAACCCTTCAAACCTTTATACACATTAGACTTTAGTTCACTTTGCAGCTAAAGGAACATTAGCCACAGGAAAATGCACTGCATTTTTACTTCACTGTATAGAAAAAACAATTATAAACTCTAACACTGAATGAGACATCTAAGAGAAAGGGAGAAAATGCTACTGTGTGATGACGTAAAATTTCAATTAAAAGAATGTAAGATGAGGTCTCAGAAAAAAAGGAACTGGCCTGAAGTAACTACTTAACTTCAGTAGGGGGAGGTAGAGGGAAGGCTTACACAGCAGGGGAATAAAGTAGGCAACTCAGGAGGGACCAACCTGCCCAGACAGTCAGTGACGTGCCAAACAGAAGAATTCTACTTCTGCTTTATTTGAGCATTTTGACTTCAGATTCTGCTACAAAATAAAGTCCTTCTTTAATTCAAACCATGCTGTGACTTTCAGTTCTTAAAAAAAAGAAAAAATTAAACAAATCGCAACATATTTTTGGATTTATTCATGGACAGCGCTCTCGAAATCCTGAATTCAGGCACACATATGGATCAGGGGTTATCCCAACACAGATGTGAGAAGAGCTTAGATAAAGGTCAAGTTTCAAGCAAATTGCAGAAATAAAATCCAAACAATATACTCTGTCAGCATAGTCTTTGGAGTCAGAAATACTGAACACCATCTTGCAAGGTATTAGAGAGATTAGTATTATTTATTACAGTCACAGGCTTAGGAGCAAGCCTGTTAACTTGTCTTGTCAAGATGGTTTTGTGCAACTAAACTGTAAGCATTTACCTGAAGCAAAATGCTAAAACAGGAAGGAATTAGTTGTCTAAATAAAACAGTATGCTGTGCTTACCACGCTTACCACAAACTACAGAAAGAAGTCTTTGTGGATAGATAGATGTAGGTGCTGAGGACATGCTCCAAAGGAGTTAAAGACATCCCAAGGATAATAGTCTGAACATAACTATATATATATATATATATATATGATATTGTCTCTAAACAATACCAATGAAGTGGAAAAAAGACAATGGCTACTGAGCATGCCTGTCAGATGCTGGTACAAATGTACTGGAAAAGAGAGAGACTTGGCAAAGTCATTTACATAGTTAGATTACAGATATTCTTGTCCCAAAACTTAGGTAAAACTGTAAGGAAATATCTTCTCAGGTAAGTCATCATGCAGGCTCTTTACAAGCTGATTAGGAAACAGGCAGAAGATTCTGTATTCCCTGTTTTCTATGTCTTCACTGAAGGTATGCTTTAGATAAATCACAGTCTTTGAAACTAATACCAAGAAAATTGGGTGACACAATAAGCACACATCATGTAGAGGAAATCACACTAAAACTATGTCAGTCCAATCCCTACAGAGGTATTAAGCTTATTTAAGATATTAGGTCTTTAAAAAATTGGTAAAATAACTTTGCGTGGCAAAGTTCACTGCACATCTCATATGGTACCAAAAAGTGGATACAGAGCTGCAACATAGCTACCTCTCAGGATTTAAAATATAGCTGTAGAAATGGAGACCAACCTCCACAGAGGAGCAAAACAAGCACTGCATACCATAAGCAAGGAATTTGACCTGGAAAATGACTCTCCTTTTACAAGTGCTCAGAGAAAATCTTGATTCTGCCAGCTGAAAATAACTGGAGGAGAGGAAAAGACAGCAGAAGTCTAGAGCAACCTTGACATATATTGGTGTCATGCTTCTAACTTAATGCAAAGAAAGAGAGCTTTATGAACTTGGTCCTGTCTGAAAGAGTATTTGTTACAGTTAAGAGTATGTTGTGCAGAATTTAAAAACCAAGACACAACAGTCACTATTATGGAGGTGAAACTGTTGTTCTGATTCATCAGAGAGTCACTGAGGCCAGTGATGCAAATCACGTTATTAAAAATGTAATACATAACCTTTTCAAATGTTACACAATCTGTTTGTAATTGCACACTTAATACAAACAGTGCTGGACTTCAAATCAAGATTCCTTGCCATTTTAAAATGAAAATGTATCTAATCATAGGGGTTCTTTAATAGTAGAGAAGAAAAGGCAACTCCTGGCTCATAATTAGAAAATTCAAATCAGCACTAAGATTCTTAACTGCAAAGGTGAAGGTTTATTTAAACAATTCAACAGTGTAACAAGTAAATTCATTACATCCTGAAGTCCTTAAACTGAACTTGGATGTGTCTCTAAATATTGTGTTCTAGTTCAATTGCAGATTTATTGGATTGAACAGCAAACACTGGCATATTTATGAAAGCAATTTCTTCTACTAAAGGAATTAATGCTTGAGATTATTTTGTCCAGTATTGTAGAATAGATAAGGCTTGGTGATTCCTTCAGTCCTCAGAGTGTATAAACCCCCGTGGGTGCACTGATTCTGACTTTGTGTATCCCAGAAGTGTCAGGCTAGACCGTAAATGGCTTACAAATTTGTTGACTTCCAAATTTCTTGGTAACAAGTCTGCTTTGATTAGTGTAACAGTAATGTTTTTCTCATTATTTTCAGTTAATTGGTAGATGTCCCTTCAGACTTCACTTTTCTCTGGCAGCTGATTGCTTCACACCACAACATTACAGTCATGTTCCACTAGCATTCAGCAATGAGATCAAAGGGAAAAAAAGAAAGGCAAAAAAAAGTTTCTACAACATTATGGTTCATCAGACTCTTCCACTGTGTGTCTGCACTGTCCCTGGTTGTTGTTCTAACAACTATTTAACTCCTGAAAACTCGAGTTTGCCTAACAATTTCTACTGACCCTAGAACTCTATCAGAGGTAGGCAAGAAACACGTTCATGCAACAGATGGCTCAGAAAACAATATAGTGAGTAAAGGGCTTTCAATCTCAGGAAAAGTGGCATATTTACAGTAGCACATCAGCTCTTTGCAGTTTATCATCACTCAGCTGCCTACTGAAAGCTGCTATTTCAACACATTTTAGGATATGTAATTTCTAGCTACATGTTTTTGACCACTCAAGACACTACAAAAATTCCCATTTTTCATCTGGATTCCATGCTCTCTTTTACGTGGGCACCTCATCCAGTCTTTCTCAACTCCTAACGCTCTTCCAGCAGAATCCGTTTGCCACAGAGGGATCACTGTTGCACAAACAAGGCACACGCTCTGTGCGAGGGGCTGGATCAGCATCACGCCCAGCTGTCGGTTCTGGGATGGTAACCCCGTGTTTGGGATAGATGACACTGAGCAGTCTCGACTGCTAGTCTGCAGCCTGCAGAAACAAGGCACTCCTGCTCTCCACTCTGTAGATACTCAATTATTGAATGACAATTTCTGTGCTTAGGATTCTTATCTTAGTTATTTAGAGCAGTTAAAATTATTTTGATGCATTGCAAAGGAATGACTTGAAGCAGGCAGGGTAGTGTGCTCACAATATATCAAAGCAACACTAGGTTTTCAAATGAGGAAACAGTATAAAGTAGAAATACTTTAAAGTGTAGATAGCTTCATTTGCCCAATTCATGCAGTGATTTCAAGTCTGGATAGTCATCATAACAAGCACTTATGAAGCAAAACTATAAAAAGATGGAAAAATAACTGCACTTAGTCAAAGTATGTGTCCGTCATTCCATCACCTTCCAAGACTTTAAGCAAAAATAAGCACATTATTATTGCAAAAATATCCTGTCTTTGCCAGGGTGGATGTCCAGTGCAATAGTGTGCAGACAGGATCACTGTTAACTAAAACCTGCTGTTTCCTTCTGGTATTGGAGTCTTGACATAAAATGCTATTGAAATCTGTAATTTCAGTTTCAAACAGGTCTTTAAATTTCAGTGATACTTGGTATTCAATAAATTAACAGCCTTTCATGTGTATTTCTTGTATAAACAAGACCACCACCCAAAGAAACCTACATCAATAATTAAAGAACTAACAAAGCTTTTCTTCAAAGATCCTTCAGTAAAGGTGCCTGGAACTTGTACTCGAAACAGTCATGAAAATCGAGTAATCTGACAAAAGTATTATTTATAAAGCTATTTTTAACCATTTGGGTTTTTTAATTTAATAACATGCCTATTTATGCATAAAAATGGACTTCTGATGATAAAAATCACCTTGGTATATTATTATCTGTGTTTCTAAACACAGATAAAAAGACAAAGTACTTTTATTCAAATTTATTGCTGCTATTTATTCAAATAGCAGTCTCTTGCTATAAAAATACAAAGCAACACAAAATACCTAAAAAAAATAACATGCCTGTACATTTCTTCAGAATTGTACACTTTCTCACAACAAATTTTCTCCACAAGGCTTCTCAGATTCGAAAAATATGTTTTAAATTAAAAACCAGAGCAGGACCCCAAAAATACACCACAGAATTCATGCTGGCTAATCTTTTCTCTCTTGAGCTGTGATCAACTTCAATTCCAAATTACAAGCACAGCTGATGGGGGGCAGAACTTCAGCATCCCCCGCCTTCTGGGGCAGAGCACCACACCCCTGCACACCTCACATTGGCCTCACCTTCAGCAGAGAGAAAACAAGGGAAGTGATCCATCTAGCAGCCAGAAAGTGAAAGTCAGAACAAAAAAATACCAAAATTCAGTGTGCGTCTCCTCAATAGTATTTCTTTAGGCCTCTCCCCAAAAGTACATGTTACTTTTAATCTTGCGACCTTTTTTAGAATGGAATTTTCGATGGCCAGAAATTGTATTTTCTTCTGCTACAATTCAAACTCCTGTTCATAAAAAATACTCCATCTGTGACCACTTACACAAATGTTTAACCTTAGGTGCATGATTAATCACCACTAAAGTCTCAGATAAAGCACTCATGTCCAAGTCTGGAAGATCCTGACACCAGCCATGCCGCTGTTTCATTTCATGCGTCAGGATGCAACAATGCCTTCTGCTCCCACAATTTCTTTCTTCTTACTTTAATTTACTTCTTGAGTTAACTGGTACATCATATTTAAGCACTAACCCAATTCTCTCCCTCTCCACCACCAAACCCATACAACATCTTTCCAACAACTGAGCACGTGCATGAAAGAGCAGGGGGAGCAACCACATATTTAAGTTGCAGAGCACCTTCAGAGCATGGAATCCCCATGAGCTTTTATCTGTTATTGCACTACCTCATTTTTGCCCCATTTCTCAGACAATTCCATTAAACTTGGGTTTGATCAATTAATAAATATTGTGTTGTGAACAACAGGCTAGTTTTTGGTAAAAAGCTGGTCAAACTATCTGACAGATGTTTACAAATCAAGTATCTGTTTTATAAATTTACAGTTAAAATTCTATAGCTTTGCTTAGCAAATCACGTATCAAATCATGTCAATTCAAAGATTTATTTGTTCATATAATCCAAATGGTTTGGACAGACATTTCAGACTAATCTTTCCATAAATTATACTTCACATGTTTACTACTTCTTTGCTAGTGGGTATTCAGGTACGCTTATAAGCAACAGCCTGTTCCTCTCTCTCAATGGAATAATTAACAGAATAACATGAACAACTCTAAATACCAAACAATGAACATTTGCAAAAAAAATCTCTTGAAATTTGATAACTTTTAAAGTATTTAAGTAAATAGTTTTTTCACCCAAATAATCAAGGGTGAGTATGTTCTTAGAAGGCATATATAAGTTACAAATTTAATTAATTAGTTGCTAATAAATTATTACTTTACTGATTGGGATTGTAAGCTCCATTGATTTTCCAGTTGAGAACCATTACCTACAAGAGGATATCAATAACACAGACACCAACAACATCCAGAGTAGAAGTTTAGTATTTAATTAACAGAACAATGTCAACTTAAATATTTTTTCCACAAAGGTAATCTGAAATAATCTGTAAAACAAAACTGACTTGTTTGTTTTGAGGAAGGATGAAAGAAAAATAAAGAAAATTGCCCCTTGAAGGAGAAATACTTGTTAGAGATGATGAAGCATTAAAATGAGCAAGTGTTTGCAACTGACAAACAAAAATAAAAGGACAACAATATTTTTACTTGTTGATGCCAGATTTGTCCTTGTTTCTGTCAACAGTTATCAAGAACAAATCTGGTACAATACTGCTTTCATATAAGCATTCTTTATAATCATGTTTTCAAACAAAACTTGTGGATGTTTTCACAAAGATTTAATCCCCAGCAAATAAAACTCTGGTGTTCTAGCTTTGGCTCTTCTGAAAGTCTCTGCCCTGCTCAGCAGCCAAAGTGACTCAAAAGCTTAGATTTTATTTTCAGCAGTAACCTGGGCTCACAGGTGATGAGTGCTGTTTACCTTTGCTTAAAAAGAGGTTGCTACAATGATTACTTAATAGATCAGTTTTTACTGTTCAACCTTACTAAAGATGCATCAGGCTTAAATGGTACCACAAACAAAGCTGGCCACAGCACACTAATGGGAATTCCTAACAATAATCTTCAGTTCTTTTTAACTAGTGTGCTGCTTCTTGGTGATTTCTGTGACTCTTTATCCAGATGTGCCACTCTAAAGCTTATAAATGTTCCTCATCTTTTTATTTTCTGCATGTTCCATGTAAGTTTGATAGACTAAACAAAAATAGCCTCCCTTTCTGCTCACATTTAAATGTTCAGTCACAAAACATTCCAGGATGTCATCATTGCAAAAACCCCAGGCAAATAGGTGAAAATTTTTAATCCAATTTGACAAGAAAGACAAATTTAGCAATTTCCTACATGGATTTCTTACCTCCCCTTCCTCTCTCCATTCCCCTACAATGAAATATCCTAAAGAAAGAAAGTAGAGGCCCCTGGGTAGAAGTTACAAACTTCCAGGAGCTGTGTTCTGACTTCTGCCTTTACAGAACACTTGCAGCAAGCAAAAGTGAAACGTGCACACCAGAGACCTGCTCTGTCTCTTCCTCTAGCTCAGCAAAAGTATAAACAGTACCAATGTGAACAGCTAACAAAACCTAACCAAAAAAAAATCCAAAACTGAACACACCACAATAACCTCAAAAGTCCTATGACCTGGAAACATCCTTTAATCACCTGACACAGGTGACCTGAACACAGATCTCAAACACCATCTAGAGCAACCACAATACTCTAACAAGTGGTGACACCAAATCCATCATACCACAAATTCTTGCCCACAGTCTGACAGTTTCACAAGTTCACTACTGGGAAAAGTTCTATTCACTGAGCTTTCAGAGTCATATCCTTTCCCTCAGGTAGCTCCTATAACATACTACATGAATTTTAAAATCTCAGTCCTTAAAGAAGTTGTATTTCTCTACTCACAAAGTATTAAAAAGACTTCCTCATCTCATCCTAAGATCTGCATTGCTCAATCATAGCCAAAAAAACTTTTAGTGTAGGTCTTGAACCTATCCAAGGCCAAGCAATTTAGCCTTTCATCTGCCTGGGCTGCTGCTGTCAATACAAAAGCACTCTCCTTACACCTGCAGAGATCAGAAAGTACCCAGGTTTTCTCACCTCCAAATAAAAAGTCATTTAAAAAAATCCTTACAGGAACAAAAAGCATACACAAAAGAGGGAAGTTACTCAAGTTCATTGTCCCTTGAAAGTCATGTTATGAGTACCGCTCAGAATTCTACAGAACAGAAAGCATATAAAAAAAAAAGGACATAACTTCTTGGCTGAACATTTGGAGTGAGACCTCCAAAATGTCTCTGTCTCTTTAAAGTGGAGACAGGGAAAGGCTTCAGCAAAAGGACTTCCACAGGGAACTACAGGTCTCGGTGTACTCAGCTCCTCTGGCAGGATTCATCACTGACCTTCACTAAAAAAAAAATAAAAAAAAAAAAAAAAAAAAATCAAAATCAAGATTTCCACAAAGATCATGGCTAGATTTGGGTCTGAAAGTCAAGTGATCAACATGGAATTGCTCACAATATACCACTTCCCCAAGAAGTATTTTTGTTGTGTGTGGTTTTTTTTTTTTCCAATGTCCTCTTTTCCTTCAGAATCTCCTTGTAAAGTAACCTTGACAGGAGGCTGCTACCCCCTGAACACTCTCAAAATGCAAAAGATCACCATATATTAACACTGTTGTCTTCTAAAGGAGAAGAAATTCACATTATGGTGCCATTGATAACAGGCAATCTGATATAGAAATGGCTATAGAATGGATACAGAAAGAGCAGGGCTCCATACCAGGAAATGAAGTGGGTTTGTCCAGCATAGCAAGCACACCGCAAGCACACCAGATCTGGCTTCTCACTTGAACTGCCAATGTGACACGGCAGGAGGGAAAATTTGCAGCAATAAAGACTTGGAAAAGGATTCAAGACCTTTGAAGCGGAAAGCACCTTGCAAACATCATCATCTTAGAACAAAGAACTAACCAGACTGAAGTGTGACAATCAGAACTCGTAGTGATAAAAGGCATGGATAAAAAGAATCCCAAAAAGAATAAAAGGACAAAGAAATGCATTCTAGCTCAAGCACTTAGAGTAATAAAACAAGTTTTACAAGTCATGGTAGTGACATGTCACATATGGTTTTCTAAGTGTTCATAACAGTATTTTCTGCCTGGCAGCCTTTAAACACACACTGAAGAACAGCAAGTTTATTCCAAGGTCCTAAAATGACAGCAATATAACTTTTTCAAGCTGTCAGTCTGCATCTAATATGTGACTACAGGAGGATCCAAACAACATGGCTTAAAAAAGGAGCTTTGTTGAAGTGATACTCTGCTGCACTTTCCAAGCACCTGTGACAAAGGGCAGTAATCTCTAGTTTCTACTTCTCTTTCTACACCACAGTGATGGAATAATGAAAGATTGGTACCCTAGCTTATGTTTGCTTAAGTAAACTTCTGGAAGCTATGACCTCCAGCTTCTTCTTTTCCCAGGAAGGCATATCAGTAGCTGATCAGGATCTCTCCTCAGCACTTAACAGAGGAAACATTACCAGCTCTAGAGCCACCACATCTTCCACACAAAACACCGTGTTTAATTTTGCCCCTTGCAGACAGAACTGAGCAAGGAAGCAGATATTGTATCATTAAAAAGTGCTTATTACAGGATCTAGTCAGAATCATGAAGACCTAGATTAAAAGCAGAGCAATGTTAAATTACCTACTATACAAGAGCGATTAATGTAGGCTGGACAAAGTAACCCAAGCGAAACCTGACGTTAACCACCTTAACCTTCCATTAAGCAAAGCTGCTAGTGGGGGAGCAGTCAAATCTGGCAGAGTTAGAAAAACAGCAAAACTATTCCAAGAACAAAACACAGGTAAAAAAGTTGGCTCATCAGTTTATCAATTATATGTATTAAGAGAAGGTTCCACAAAGGTATTTACTAGCTAGCACCTTTGCTTCCACATATTTCTGAAGAAAGAGACAAGTTTACAATATATTCTAAAGTTGCTATCTAAAAATCATCTCTCTGGAATGTTTAGAGCGCTTCATGCACATTTTTCAAGTGTATTTTATCCTTGATCATTAAATAAGCACATAGAGCAAATTAGCATCAAGAGAGAGCAATTTTCTATGTCATAACCCCCCCCCCCCAAATTTATGAAGTGTAAAAAAGAGACAATGAATTTAATAATTTTATGTCATGAATGGCAAACGTTATCTAAAAGACCACAACAAAATAACTCCAGAATGCTATCAGAAATGTCAGTAGTCAGGTCACTGGGGAGAACTTTCCTTTATTAGCATCTCCCTAGGATCTCTATGACAAACTGCATTTCTGTTGGGGTTTTTTTGGGGGGTGGGTGGTGTTGTTTTGGATTTTGTTTGTTTGTCTTTATCTCCAAAGAACACCTTAGCAGAAGCTATCAGCTTTGACAGAACACCAGAATTCTGGCACTGAACCATAAATTGACCATTACCATAAAAAGAACTGCTAAATGAGAAACTATGTGCGCAGTATAAAACTAATTTCATGCTTTCAAAAGCACACAGTGGCTTCTAGCAAGATAGTGGCCCTGGGACTTGCAAAGACAGATTGGCTAATACAAATGGTGTGTGCTCCTGATGCAGTCTGCTTAGCCAAGCTTTACATGTACTGGCAGTAAATGGAAATTCTCGAATCTTCTGTCAAACAAATACACACTTATCTATAACTTTGGAGCTGAAAGCTATAAAACAGCTGCCTCATAAATATATTTAGCAGGAAAAAGCATGAGCTGTCCTAGTTCCTCATAAAAAAAAAAATCAACAAAAAACCCAGCAAAAAACAAACCTACAGCACTCTTTACATAGTAAGCACAGACATTTTTATATCAAGCAAGAAAAACATTTTAATCAGATTTTTCAACATTTTTTCCTGTTTTATTAAAAAATGCTATCAGCATATGCAAATATAATCATAGCAGGTCTCACCTCACAAACTAAACATATTAACAGAACAGCAATGCTTAATAAGTAACTCAACTGAACTAATTCTTTATGTTCTGCTATAGGTGAAATTCTCAATAAAAACTCTTTTTTAAAACACATAGGTACAAAGTCTGTTTAGTTTACGATAATGCTTCTTTCAAGCTTAAAGATTTACTACTGGAACTTCACGGACTACCTTCAGCACACTATCTGTTCCCTTAAATAAAACTTGGTGCACTAAATCTCAAATTTAACCGGTTGGGGAGAAGCGACACTAATTTTATACCCTTCTCAAAGCAAGCTGTCAGTGCAAATGAATTACTGGGAGCTATCCCAGGCATGACAGGTCATAACTTTTAATATTAACAATGACAGACATATCTAAGATATCAAATCCAGCATACAATTTATTTCATTCTTTACTTAGTTTATCTGGAGAATCCAACAGCTCTTATGTTTCACACATTATTGTAACTATAGTTAGAGATTTAACAAGCCAGAAAGCAAGCCCTGGTACGAGGCATTTATTCACACTGCTAATAAGCTTCTTTCTACAACAATAACACAGCATCACTGACATTCAAAAAACATTTAAAATGCATAGGAAGTCACCTACTGGAAAGATGCCCTCTGCAAACAGCAAGCAAGGAAAGGGAGCTTGCCACATATTTAGTTACTTTAAATACTGAAATAAGAAGAGAAGAAAAAGATGCATTACATGCATTGCCATTTTTGTTACCCCTTTCTCTGGAATAACTAAAACAGAAATGACACGCACACAGAAATAATGCCAAACATGGAACACTTAATATTGCAGAACAAAGCAATTGGGTGAAGTTTAATAATAAAAAAAGAGACTCACCTCTGCTGGGAAGTCCACCCCACATTATGGCAACACTGTTTATGCAGGTTAAACAGCAACCAAGTTACATAAACAAAACTTCCAGTATGTGACCAATATGATCTATGGTGCTACAGAGTCTTGGCTCCAGCCCTGCTCATCTGTGTGACAGTACACTGCTGTACCAGTGCAGCCTCAAACCTTCCCAGATGCCGGTTTATAGCTCTGCTCATTGAAAATCCTTCACACGCTGGCAACATTTTAGGGAAGGACAAGCACACTCTGAGTCATTTGTAAAGAAAGCAAAGCAATTTCAGTTCTGTATCTTCCTGCGTACTGAAACACAGAGCACTGTCAAAGTAGAAGTCTGCGTGAATTTATGCTGAGAATCAGGCAACCCAAGCCTTCATTATCAATGCATGGAATCAGCTACAGTGATCAAATTGAAACAAACCATAAAAAAAAATAAAAGGATATGATTATCAAAAGCTTTACAGATTCAGCTCCAAACCACACAGAACGAGGAATCATCTATCTAGACTGTGTAAATGTTAAAAATAGCTGTCTTTTCTACAATGAACACAAGACAGAGGAGAATCAGCAGCCTGTATTGTGATGAGGTTCGTTATTGGGGGGAAAAAACCCAGCAATAAAAATTAATGATTCCTTACAGCTTTTTTAAATAAGATTAATTCACAATTATGCAAATGAACAAATAAGTACTTTTTAACCACATAACAAAGTCTCTTATACATTAAAAAATAGGATCTATTAAATCTATTAAAAAGAATACTTAGATGAAAAAATATAGAATACTGACCCAGCTAAGATCTGTACAGTCTAGCAGATTAAGTATCTGTTTAAAAAAAAGAAAAAATCACTAAAAGCATGACATGACATGACCAACGCCTTTGTCTTTCAAAAAAAAACCCAGTAATTTTTAATTACTTTCTATGAAAAATGTCCATACTCTTCCTACTCCCACAAAGACTTCTCACTATTTGAATCTTTTTGGCTTTTCAGGTACTTCATAGGCTTTCTTTCCCAAAAAAGGTAAGAGGGCAGGTGTCACTGTGCATACTCACACAGAAATACACAGTACAATAAGAATCAGATATAATCATAACTAGGTTAAGTTTTTTAAAAGAAATGGAAAGACATGGGAGTTTTTTATTATAGTACCTGTACAGTTATCCAAATATACTGCTGTGTCATCAGACAACTATGAGAGAAATTTTGACAGGATCTGATCCCAGATGCGGAAACTTATATAGAGGGAGTATCAGTTTTCCTTTTGCAGGATAAAAAGGATAAACAAATCTGACTTCATTATTTTATTTTTTTCAGTAGTTTTAATATAGAAATTACAGTTACAAATGCACATGGATAAAATGTCTGCATTTATAGATCCATTTTCATCTCATCTGTCTACACCTGCAAACTGTGGATCACATCCTTCAGCACAACAGTGAAGAACTGCTTGCAGCAACACGAACTCAACTGATTTAACAAGTCTCCAGGCCATTGCCCAAACTGTTTAAATGACAAGGGATAGGCTCCGACTGGAGCAGAAGTTGTGTCACTACCACTCCTGCAGCCATTCTCAGTCTGAAACCACGGCTGGGGAGCAGCTATATTTCTGGTCCTATACTCTAGAGCCCATGATTATCTGATGTCTTAATGCTGGTTCTTTACCACAGCATAACTGCCCTCAAAGTAATGTTAAACTCTCCAGGAAGGGATTTTGCTACAAGAATATATCTATACAAAATAGTGGCAAAGAGTGCCAAATGTATTAGGCAATTATATTTACACTTCACCCAAAGTACCAGCCCCCATAAACCACTTTTTTTCATACTAGTTATATACTCTGCTCACAAATGTCATTCCTGAGCTCCCCACCTCCAAGAGAATGAAGTAGAGGCTGCAGATGAATAACTGGTGCGATAGCCTTTACCAACTTCAATATGTTAGGTTTGCTATTTGCCATTAGGGAATTTTTGAATGTTTTGTTCTAATGCCACTTACCAATTACTTAAAAATAACCAACTTCAACAAAACAGTAATTTTCCATTTTTTTCCCCTGAAGACCGCTAGTGAACGCACATATCATCTACTTACTATTTTTGTAGATTTTACCATCCCTTTCACAAGGCAGCTACTCAAATGCAGAACAAAGTACTGTTACACATACAGTGTGTAGTTACTGGAAAATAAGAAATCAACTTTAATGTCACCTCTGGCCCTTGATATTAACTCTCATCATCAACATTTTGTAAGGAGTATCAAGTGTGCCAAAGAATTATAATAATTCCCTTCATTTCAGAGCAGCTAACTGTGATCCTGATGGGTGCCTTTCAACCCAGTGTACTCTATGATTCTATCATGACTTCTTTGAAAGAAAAACAGCAATCACTTATCATAAATACATTTCACGTTGTAAAAAAAAAAAAAAAGAATGTTAACTTACGCAGCATTATCTATTTCTTAAATAAATTGTGGAAAAACCTCAAATGATACAAAGAACGTGGTACTGTCTACCAAATGCAATCCTGTTCAAGAGATCACTGAACAAGAAAAGACAACATACCTGGTAGTGAAAAGTGAAATACTAACAATTACTCTACAGCATATTTAATGCCAAGTTGCATTACTGTCACACAACTCCTTTTGTTACCATTACTATTATATTGGAAAAAGTAATAGTTTTGCTTTGTAGGAAAAAAAGTCTTATCTTTCACAAAAGGAAAATGGATTTTACCTAGAGTAGGATAGCAAAGTGTGGAGCAACCTCCCTCTCAGAGGTACAGTACGGGGAAGCCCTGAGGCCTTGCTCCACTTTGTGTCCCCACAAGAGCACCTTTCTTGAAACTGCTTTCCCAAAGGTCGGGCTGTAGGCAGCACACATGGAAGGCAGAACAAGTGCTGACCCTCTACAAGCCTCAGGTTTTGGCATAACACAAAATGAGAGTAAGACCACAGTACTTTCTACTATCCTCCTCTCCTCTGCAGACTTATGCACTAATTCTATAGCTATGCATGCATGCATTTAATAGGACTCAGCTCACAAACTTTTTCAAGATACTTTTGATTGCTGCTTACCACCCCTGAGCCTGGTAGAACAGTTCATAAAGATCTGCAATAAAAATCAAATTATCCTTGTTCTCTTTTTTTTTTTTTTCAAATAATGAAAGAACTATTGAGAAGGAATTGAGGACCTACATCAAAGTAAGCAAAAACTCTGTTCTCCATTACCTTGGCACAGAGCACTCTTCAATGGCAACTAAGCTGTCTGTCAGAAAGCTAGTCTTGGACCAGCTAAGGATTCAAACCTATATACAAAGACATACGTTTAGGATCAGATTCTTCTAACGAAAACCAAGGAAAAGCTCCACTGAAATCAGAGCAATGCAATACCTTTTCATTCGGTTGTAACCAATCATCATTTAATCCTGCACTGACCTAGTCATCTGGCAAGCTCATTTGTTTTACAGTTCAATTTTTAAAAAAGTCTTCCTCATATGCACAAGGCCAAAAGTGGGGATGCAGATTTAAGGCTATCTGGAATATTTTCAGTATAATTTCTCAATGTCTACCAATAGTCAGTTTTACCTTTTGGCTGAAGAGACTATTCACATTTTATGTATTCAATCTGGAAAACTAACAAGCAAGTTAGCTACACAGTCCATGAATTCTATGAAGGATAATTCTGAACTATTAATTGTAAGCCTCCCTGCCTCTATTAGCTTGATAGGATGCCTAGACTTCCAAATTTATACGGCATTTCACAAAGAGGCAAAGAAGGCCTAATCTCTATTGCTGAAAATGAAAGAATCCCTTCCTTCTCCTACTCCCTCATTCTCCTCCCATGCCCAAGACCCAAGACTGCTGGTTTACCTTCTCTCTTCCACTACCAGGCCCTTTTTGTGACCTGATTTAGGTCACAAGCGCAACAGAAGTCTAGTGATTTATGTATTTATTTTGCTATGTTAAAAAGTCCCTGGCTGTCACTGCTGTGAACAAGATGACACAATGGCATGTTTATAATCTCTCAGGAAATCATCCTGTGATTATTCCCTCAGTACTGCAGGGCTAACACATTAACTTGTAGGACTGTTCCCTACGAAGAATGATATGGGCTACAGCATTTCCAAAACCGTTCTGCAAGCTCAGAGGTCATAAGAGCAAAAAGGCAGAGCTGCTGTCACAATGCACCGCAGCACATCCCAATCACACCTCCAGCAAGACCTTCCCATGGGCATTAAGGAGTGCCACCTGGGCCCTAAAGTGCTTCTGCTCTTCGAAACAGGACCCAGGCAGAAACGATTCTGCTGTGCCCACTGGTAAATTTGGACACCTTATGTAACAAAAAAACGCGACTACCCTACCCGTTTCCAGGGATCTATAAACTTGGACTTCAACAGGTACGCCTAGTCCACTCACTTAAACCTCCAGCAACTGTTCCCAGGACAGCCTGGGAGCAAAGGGGAGCGATTCAGGAGACTCACCGGGAGATACCAGGGAACAAGCAAGGAAAATTCGCGGAGCAGAGTCGGTGTCGCCTCCAAATGAGAGCTGGGAGGAATACAATGAAGTCATCCACAAAACTGCGCCCACATATTTGCCTACATTACCAAGCCACCCGCAGTTGTCCCTGCCAGAATCTTGCGCGCTGAGCGGGGCTCCATCACCGGCCGCGGCTCATGGCCCGGGCTGCAGCACCATCTCGTGGAAGCCGGGCGATCCCGCCGCCTTCCCGCTCCGAAATACTGCTCCCTCCCGCCTTCCTCTCCTGAACAATTAACTCATCAGCTATCCCTCGGCAGAAAGGAAGCAAGCAGTCTTGAATTAGCAGCTAGCCAGGTCCGTAGCACTCGCTCCCCGCTGGCTGCCACCCCTCTGAGCAGCGGCGGCTTCAGCCCTTGTTTTGGGCTGTCCCAGGTGGGATTCCAGGTACCGCACCCAGGTGTGGCCTGTGCCACGGCATTGCCACCGCAGGCTCCGCTGAGAAGCTTTCAACAGGCTCACTCCAAAACACATTTCCCCAAAGCTGCAGGAAACCACCCTTTCTCTTCCTTTTTCCTTTATAGAAAGTAACTGAGATAAATTCCAATTTCAGCTGCAAAGCCAAACCACACACTTTTTTTACTTTCCTGAGACCTCATTTATTGCCTTCTGGCAGCAGCCTGTCCATACATCATGCATGTTGAGCACAAGGGTAGGGATGGCCCGGGAATGGCCATGCTGACAAACTGCAGCCTGAGCTGCGCTGAGACACGGTGGGTACGCCTGCTAATGAACAATCACTGACACGAGCAATAGTGAAGGCTTCAACACCATGTGCAATGTACTTTCTAAGTAGAATACTCCTTTTTTTCAAACACAGAATTTTCAGCACCACTGTCAAGAAAAGGAAATGTTCAATGAATGAATCAAATAACCAAAGTTTCTTGATTTTGGCAGTATGAAGAAAAGCAGCTATAAAGTAGGTAGAGGTACAATAGCAAAAGTGCTTCTATGTTTCAGTAATCATGTGGTGAGGCAAAATAAACTACAACTAGAGTAAGTTTTTAGAAAAATATGTTACTAAATACCTTTTTTAATCCTGTGACAACTGTACCTTTACTCTGAATATAGAAATATAACTTTGAACTTGTCTCTAAAAAGATATTTAGACTTTAAATATACAAAAGCCCCTCATCTATACACTGTAGAGTATTACCTGAAATTCCACAGCTATCAAGTCTCAATAAATACTCCAGGTGATACAACAAGAACAGTTACCAGCTACTGAAAGTTATGGCCAACAAATTGAGGTTAGAGCTGTAAAACATAGTCAAAGTCAAAAATTAAAAGGATATTTTATAACAACCTGGGGCCACCTGTCACAGAGCAGACCTCAGAAGAGAATGAATATGAAAATATGTCTCTTGACTCCTTTGTGCTCATCTCCATTTAGAAAAAAGTCCACCAAGAGTCAAGGAGTCTGATGTCAGTGATGGTACACAGATAAGTTCTGTCACTCAGGGTCAAGACAGCTCTGGCAAGTCTGTAATCCTGGGTTTTGTGCTGTCAACAAAAATTTATAGTCATGTATTTTACAATCATCTTATTTGCCAGTAGGAATATTATTAATTTCACATTTGTCTTATCACAGAGGAAAACTCCAACCTTACATTAGCAGGAACCTTTGCAGAAAGTTTCCTGACATGTGCTGAGCTGATCACTAGTTGGTCTGTTAGAAGAGTATGTAGTTATAACAGAACTGCAAGAGGGCCTATTTATTTGCTTTGCATGTAGAATAAAGTCTGTCCACTGGTGAGGTGACATTAATATAACTGCTGTCTTACCATCTGCAGATTTAGCTCTGTTTGTAATGCTAGCTGAAGAAATGGGGAAGGAAGACTTCCATTACAAGAGGTAATAATGTTCCAAAAGACATGGATTAAAACTGACCCTGGATAATGTCAATTCATAAGAAAATTAATTTATACATTTTTTTTGGAAAGTGTTCTTTGAGAACTACATTTCAATAAAACTTGTTCCCCATTAGTTCTTAATCAGTATATCAAATTGTCTATGTAATCATCATAGTAATGTCTATGGAAGGCATTTCTTTCTATTAAATGCTATGGACACATCCTCCAGCTATGAAGAAAACAGAATGCCTCTTTCAACATGCACTGGATAGACCAGCATAACTAGTAGATAATTAGGATATTCTCTGCAATACAGATCAGCGAACAAACCAGAAACCAACAGGAACTTTAACTCCTAATCTACACAGTAACTCCAAAGCATGTGCACCAGCAAACAAACATACTCTGAGCATCAGAGCATTCTTTGAGCAATGGTGTCAGAACATAAGCTGTGATGCCCAGGAATGACAGCAAAGATATCAGAGGAAGAGGTTAAGCTAACAAAAAGCAACACAAGTATACAATGCAAACTTTTAAAATGTTTTGTATCAGCACACAGAGGAATTTTAATTAAATTATAATGTCTCAGAGATATTAAGCTATTTTAAGAATGCATACAAATATGTAATCTAGATGTTATTCAGTAAGAACTTGATTTTATGGACCACCAGCCTTACACAAGTGATACCTTTACACTGTTTAGTTCTAAGTCAAACAAAACAATACTACAGACTTCAAAATAAGTCAAATTCAGTTAACCAGAATCAAAATCAGAAAAAAGAAAAAGTCCTTTAATGCAGGTTGACTGTTTCTATATAAAACAAAATAAAATAAACCAAAGCAAATGCCCTCATTTGGCTAATAATAGTAATAAAAATCTTTAATTCAATGCAGAAAACTTTTTTAATGAAGATTTGAGATCTGCTAGATTTTTCTCAGAATACCTATGAACAGAGTCTAACAGTGAAATAAAATAAATAAATCAGAAAAGCACATTATGTGCTTTTTCTCTTTACATTATTCACGCTAAATGAATTTTGCTGAAGCATTTGGGACCTTTGTTTTGCCCAGTAAGTAAAAAGTCTTATTTAAATTACTTCTCACTTAGAGGTCTTTTCCAGTCTAAATGGTTCTATGAATAAGAGTAATTAAACCCCAGACAACTGAAAGCAGAAATAATGAAAGGGCCAGGCCTATAAATTCCAGCTCTCTTACTCCATCTTCCTACTACTAGATTTCTTTTTTAAAGTTTGTCCTCTACACACAGCATCCCTCCAGAACTTGATTTTGGGAACAAAAGCAGATGACAAAATTTGTAACTACTTGGATCCACAACAGTTCCTTTTAAACAGACCATATCTCATGGTCCAACACAGTAATTAATCATGCATTAATTTAATATTGCCTTAATACAAGTTGCCTTCACAGGAAGAGAAATACACAAACAAGTCTGAACATGGCAAAATATTATTAACTACTAGTATTAATCTATATTAATTCTAATGTTTATGTTGGGGAGGGGGAGGTAGAGCTTAAAAGCTTGCTTGGGATTCTTGGCCAAAATCAAACATCTCAAACTTATTATGTACCTGTGCTTGTACTTGCAAACAAAGTGCCAGGAGCTGTACTTGTAGGGAGTTTTCCATTATTTAGCTGCTTCACCCTTTTCAGGTGAGACTTCCCATTATAATGGACTTGAGCTTGAGCTGCAGAGTTCAGCTGTATATTGCATACTTCACAGAAGGAAAACAGTATCTTCTTTTTTTCTTTGCTTAATTGATAATCCTGTCTGTCATTCCTCAGTCCTCTTTCTTCAAAGACCCGTAGAACAGCCGGTTGATTCATAATCCCATCTTCAAAGACGTGGTCAGGACTTAATGGACGCTTCATACCTACAAAGCAAAGAGACAAAATCGTTATTAGAAGGCAACTAATGTTCACTATTAAATCTGGATTTTCTTCTTTAAAATGCTGTACAGCATGAGACAAAGACTAGTTCTAACAAATAAGGCTCCAAATTGCAGTCGCTGCTCAATACAGAAATACATGCGTTTGTGACACATCATAGAGCTCAGAAATAATAAGTTGGCAATATATCACAGTCTGTGCACAGCAACTTGCAACAACTCATTATTTTGTTCTGCAAGCTCTCTATTTTAAAGCAGATTTATTGTTGCATCTCTAGCAGAGGTTAAGATTACTTTCGAATACATTTCCTCCGCCTCCCTAAACACTGGTTCCAGAGCCTTTTACTTTGCAATGCCCATAGCAGCACCCACTGCCTCAAATACAATTATTCAACAAGGATGCCAACAAGATGTTTCAGAAACACTGGAAGACAGCACACTGTTCAAATGAGACTAATGAATGCTTTCCACTTTTGCATACTCTCTCAAATCTTCAGCCTTCATACAAGCATGGTTTATTATCTATAGCAGTACATCAATACCTTCACAATTCACAGTGTTTACAGAGAAACAACAGCTAGAAGTAAGTCTTGTGGGAGCTACACAAATACATGGTAAATGACAGTCCCTGAACAACAATCCAAGAGCCTGAAATATTAACTTACCCTAGAGAATGAAAACCTCACCACGATAAATGAGCCAAGCTGCACAAAGGACCGTTTTCTATATATATGGAGGGAAAGTGTGTATTCCATTTAAGGTATGCTGTTAAACCAGCAGAGAAGAAAAGAGGGGAAGAGGTGGGGGGAAGCAGTTCTTTATAGAGGGGTCCAGGGTAACTCAAATAGAAAATATTTTTGTTTTCTTAGCTACACAACTTGCTGTCTATACTTTCTTCTTTTCCCCCACCACTCAAATACTCTGGATGGCCAAAGGCTGGCACAGGGAGCTTGCAGAAGAGCAGCTTTTTCCAGGCAGGAGTGCACATATATTCAGCTTTCAAAAACAAAAGGCTTCAAACACAAGGTCCCTTTTTCAGCCTGGGAATCAGAGCAGTACAGAACTTTATGTACACCTACCACCCTGTTAGGCAGGAGCAGTGAGATACACAAACAATGAAATCAAAAGCACTGCTAGCTGTCCTCCTTAAAAACCCTATAGTATTCACAGGTGACACTGCAATACTCCTCTCATTGTCCAGGTAAGTATATTGTGAAGAGGAAGTCTATTTGGTTCTCTGGCACACATAAGTAAATAACTTCAGAAATAGGTTAAAGACATTTATATGGTGGGATAGAGTATTTCATCACATTCCTAACTCTAGCCCATGCTTAACATTTTAAGATTTGTACAGGTTCCTCCTCACATAAAATTCACTGATCAAGTACTATGAGTTCACAGTCATGTATTCATTTCATACACCTGACAGCTCCGTCATCAAACAAACAACAAATATAAACAATACATTAAGATATACATCACATCAAATAAAAATGGTTATTAAAAATAATTGTAGAGTACAGGTACCTAATTGCTTTTAAAGCAAAATACTGTTGTTCCTGAAAACCTAGGCTAGAGCTAGAGACTGTCACACTAAATCATTTAAGTGTAAGTATCATATTTCAAGGCCAGCAACCAAGATCCTTGGCTCAGCTGAGCTAAGATGACATTTTCATCTGAAAATTTAATCTGCTTAGAGCTTTGGTATTTGTTACTTTTTAATGCATTTTTAAATCATAAACAACCTCCCCTATTACCTTTGTTTTCTGTAAATTTCTATTTCAACAGCACTGCTGTTGTTTTTGTTGTCTGATGTAAAATATTTTGAAACAAGTATTTTTATATTCAATTATTTTACGAGTTGTACATACAAACATAATCATATAATAATAAAATAAATAACAGTTTAAATATCCTGGCTTGTCAGAAATCTTGTAAGTTTGATTGCAGAAAGAAAATAATTCAAAATATAATTCAGTAATTATTTCAATTATCCATAAGATCTTAATGAAACTCAGTTGGTTTGGATACATTTAAAATTGGCAGAGACAAACACCTGCATTAGGAAGCTGCTTGGAGCAGACAGCTGCTGTTGAGTACCTGTAGCAGCACCAAAGCCTTTCCAGCACCAGCCTGGTCCTACACTAGCACATTCTCACTGCAGCACCAGATACAGACACTCCTGCACTGCATGTTTTGGCTTATTTTCTTCCAAAGGAATGAAAACTTGGTAAAGTCTGAGACTGCTCAAATATGAGCCAAAGCAAGGTAAGTGGGGAAAATCAGAACATTTGCCTCAAAAGTGTACTCCTGAAATCACCAAAATTGTTTATAGTATGGACACACCCAGAAAGAACAACTGAGTGCAGCAAGGACTGAGACACTGCACCTGCACCCTTAGGCATCCCGGCTGCCAGAAAGAAAATTAACCTTCAAACAAATAAAAAGAAAACACTGCCCAAGTTTCACTTTTGTTTTCACAAACAAAATAATTATAAACTCACTTTTACTACAAAGTGCTGTCTTAGGTGCATACGCAGGGCAAATGAGTTCTTGAGGCAATCATTTGCTACTAATTTAAGAATTAAAATACCTGAGCTGAAATTTTGAAATAACCCTCACTGCCTAAAGCTCTGCATCTAAATTAAAAGGTGACCTGAATATAAGCAGAAATGACCTCCCAGCAACCGATGGGAGCAGCAGATGCAAAGCACTGCTGAAAAAAACCCTACACTGGGCAAAGGAGGGTTTGCAGCAGCATGCAGTGACCAGTCCAGCCCTGGGGAGAACATGTACGTGCAGCCAGAGACCGAAGCATGCTAGCCCTCAGAAGTCTGCCTGTTCCTACACAGAAACCCCAGCCCTCATCTTCCTGCGATTTGGAGACCTGACCACTTGGCAAAGCAAATTATTTGTGTTTGAAAAACTTTGTTCAGTCCCTTATAAGGGTTTTAAAAAAGAAAATGTTGGTGGCAAACATGCACCAAGATTTTAAAGTATGCCCATCTTCCACCCAGTAATACAGCTTTTACTCTAACTCATCACTTCTTGTGGTGCATGTATTTGTTAAAAAAAATTAAAAGGTTATGACATGAAAGAGAAGTTTCCATTATTTTCAAAATATTTTCTCCTTCCTTTTTTTCTTTAAAGTTTGGGTTGGAAAAACACACCTTTGAAAATCTCCACTGAAATGTCCTGGTTCTAGAATACACAGAACAAGTACAATTCTGCATTGAGTCAGTGTTAAGATTCTTACCATGACCCTGGTTTATCTTGTACAGGGTAACCTTTCTTTAGAAGGCTATCTGAATGCTTTAAACTTTTATGAAAAAAACTTGTACATACAATTAAACTGTAATTGGGAAATAGAAAAAAAAAAAAAAGCAACAAACAAAACCTACCACAAAAACCAACCAAACAAAAAACCCCCACCAAACCCACAAACCAAAATGCTTGACATTCTTTCTTATTCTCTACATTTCCTAGTCACTCCAATTTATGCAAGCAAACATCTGTCAAGTGTCTTTTCCTTTTTTCTTTCAAAAAGAGCTCTTCACTGCAGACAGATTTTGAAGAGTTCTGGATGATACTTGTTCTCAGTCACCAGGAGTCAGATATGAAGCAGGGCCATTTCATCCCTCAGGTTTACACATAGCTCAATAACATTATCATGTAACAGAAGCAGCTACTTGAGACTACAGTCAGTGAACTGAGAATAAAGAGAAGTTACATGATCATTATATTCTGAAAAACCAAAAAATCATTTAGAGTAATAGTTATAGATGGGATTCTGAAGTACTTAGAAGTAGGTTTAAGAGTGAAAACAAGAATATGAGTTCATTAAAAAGGAGAAAGGATAGAAATTATCATATGAAGAAAATAGAATTGATCAACCCTTCAAGCTCCCACTGCTGGATAACCTGAGTGCAGCACAGTGTAAGCCAAGTATCAACTGCAGCTGATACATAATATCCACAAATTAAAATATCCCATGCAAAATGGACACGATTCTGTGAATCACACTGGAGTGACACCCACTTTACACTCTAGTTGTATTTACTCCATGACTAAGAGGACTGGACCCAATTAAAAACTGAAAGGTGAGAATGTGAAAACAAGTGGAAAAAAAGCAGGAAACAGAGAAGAGCATCTCTATACCCAGCTGAAATGCTCTAGAAAAATGTAAGTCTGTAGAGGGATTCTATGCCATACCAATCTTTCTTTTGCAAAAGTAAGTTCTCATTCAAACCAGATATACTAATTTTTATTCTGATCAAAATCATAAGAGGAAACAATGCAAGTATAAGATCTTTTCAGGTATTTGATATAAGCTGTTACCGGACTAAACAGATTGTCCCCCAAACATATTTCCTCCCCAGTACACAGAACTGATCTATCTGAATAGATTCTGCAAACAATACTGTAACAAGAATAAGTTAGTGATTTATGACACCACATTAAAATTCTTAGGTGTCATGAGATACCCGGGATTTTGGAAACCACATCTTCTCAGCCTCTTGCAGCTGGCAAAGAAATCTGAACGTGGATATCCTTTGTACTTGAAGCTCAAGGCAATTAGCCTTTCAATTTGGCTAATTTACTTTTAAACAGAGTTGTGCTTTCAGAGGAGCTACAAAGTATTATATATGGTACACTGCTGTAGGTGAGAATGTGCAAAATCTTTACTCATAAGATATAAGCTTTGGTTATCTGAGTGGATTAGTGATGGTTACAGATGCATTCTTTTCCTGAGTGCTGGTCTAAATTCTTGCAATGCCCATTCCTAATTAGTTGATACTTCAAAGAACCACTATGCTGGAGATGTAATTAGCCTGCCTTTCCTCTGTGGATCTGTGCCAGGTAAGCAAAACAGAAAACGTATGTTAACAGCTTACATATGGGCAAGGAGAATTTTCTCCTTTAGCCTTTGGAAATAGTCAAATGAGTTACAGAAGACATAGCAACAAACATCAAAATTAACTGGCTTTCTCTATTGTTACAGGTTCAAAAAGGTTAATTTAGACAGCTGGGGGGGAAGCAGAGAAAAACAGACCCAGGACAAAGCCTTGTGCTGTACTCCTCTTAAGCACCTCCTATGGAGAAGAACTATGCAGATGGACTAGTGAAGTCTGCATGCATGCCTTAAGAGCTGCAGTCTTGCACTGGAACAAGTATGATTCCCTAGTTCCTCATCTCTACCCTAAAACATTTACACACATCCTCCTACCCCTCCCCACTCCAAAAAAAAAAAAAAAAAAAAAAAAAAAGGAGGGAGGAAACAGCCAGCTTGCAAACCTCTAGGGCATTATTTAAAAGGAACTCACTAGAGCTGTTTTTGAGAAGTCTTATGACCTTTCTTATATTTTTAGACAGTATTTCCCAAACATAGATAAACTATCAAGAGGCATATGGTTTGCACCATCTGGGCAACAAGTTCTATTGGGATACTGTGGCGAACAGCATATGCATAATGCCTTGTGTGCAGAATCCTACAGTGTTAAAAAAGCACTAGAGACTATTTTGAAGCCAACCTTGAAAAATCCCCCATATGTTTGAGGGACCTGTTTTCTTTCAGAAGATGTGCTCCTCTTTCTTTCAGTACAAACCAAAACAGAGAACTGCCATGTTTAATTTTCATCTTGTTCTAAAATTTCTCAAAAAGGCATCATATTCTGCAACATCTCCACCTGTCAAACTATTTATTACCCATTTATACACATGTAATGAACTCTTTGCTATGTCTTTCATTTCTGTTTACAAAAATACATGGAATATTTTAATTCAAAGTTACAGTAAAAAAAATGGATGGTTCAGAAAAGTAAACACATTTTTATTCCTTAGAACAGGTAAAGAATAATCAGTCATGGTACACTGACCCAACTGGGCTAAGTAATTTTTTAACTTTTATTTTGATGCTAGTTTATCAATACAAAGAGGACTAGAAAGTTGGATTGTTATCACTCTGTGTGAAAAGTTTTGAATGGTGTAGTATGACAAATGGCTGACAGCCTCTTCACTAACACATTTTAGAGTATTTAACATTTGAAGGAGATTCTCTTTAAACTATAAAAACAGATGGTCGTATCACAACACAAACATTAGCTGTTCAGTACAAGGTAATTCAGAAAACCGGAAAAATTCAAGTAGCTAGTATTTTGCTTTGCTTTATCAGTCTTGAAATTTTCCATGTTAAGGAAACCTAAAATTAGACCTACTGTACTAGACTGTGAGCTCAGTTAAACTGGAGTAAATAAAATCACTCTCAGCTTAGGTTATCATTGACTGTGGTTGCTTGTGCCAATATTCATAGCTAGCTCCAATTATCAGGTCAGCGCTTTCCAGTGTAGCCCCTACACGTACAGATTTCTGGCATTCTTAACATTTACAAGAATAGAAGAATTCTTTTGTACATCAATTTATTTGCCAAAGAGATATAGCCTCACCTGACATAACATACCAGACTGCTGCCAAGCAGGTTAATCAAGTCTGGAGTCCAGACAGCTATCTCTGATTATGCTTCAAGAGGAACAGACAGTCTTCCAGAATTATCATAATACGATTTTGCTTGATGAACCATTTGACAAGTCGGTGCCTTCTATTCAGCAGTCTGCCATTAAGCCACTACTTACCTTCAGTGAACTTCCACTCTAAGTACACTTAGCTAATTGTAGAAGAACATCTAGATGCCCAAAGTGCCCAACATGTCTTGATATGTAATTTTAGACATTTGTCCTCACCTGTCATGTACATAAGCCTGTCAGAGAGAATAGACCTTCCAGAAAAATGGCTGCTCAGCTCCCTTAGCTTTCTCCATCAACAAATCTGCTGAATATATCCATCCAGTATTCCCAATATCCACACTTGCTACCCCTAGTATGCTATCTGCAACATATTCAGTCAGATACCCCATGCCCCAGTCCGCTTTAGTGTCCTCATTAAAAGGAAAAAGTCCATTTCATACCGATCATCACTGATTGTCATTATTGGTAATATTTATGTCCTATTTCATCCAGGACCTCTAGTTTTCTGTTGAAGATCTAAATCCCAAATAAACTGTATTTCTAAAGCAACACCTAGGAAGAAAAAAAAAAAAAAAAAAAAGCCAAACCACAAAAATAGACAGATGAGTTCTTTGTTGGACAAAGGTAGGATTAAAACACCATACGTGCCAAAATGCCAAGCAGCTACCAAAAGAGGAGTTAAAAAATAGATGGGATACTTCTAATAGGTTGAACAAATGTAAATCAAAGGTCAGTTTGACAGCAAATCCTCAAAATTCTTAAAAGCCAATTTTTTCTAAACAGAAATGAGCAAAGCAAGTTTTCTTATATGTATTCCCAATTCTGCCCTTTTACACAATCTGCGGCCTTGAGACTGTAATAAACTGAATGATACCCTCTCTAAGATAATTTTCTAAGACTTTTATCTAAATCTCTGGAGTTCAACAAAGTTGCCAGATTGGGATTTTTACTTGTATCTTTTAAAGTACTGTATACAAATACTCTTTTAAATCAAAGGATTTCTTGTATTTCTTCATGGAAAACATTAAATAACAAAAAAATGAATTAGATGTATCTTCACCAGATTTTACAACTTAGAAGAGTTGAAAATAAACCTATAAAGGGAAAATACTGTAGAGAATATTGTTTGAACCTGCCTTCAACAATAAAAGGACCACCAAAAAATGTGGGGTTTTTAAACAAATTATTTTTCTACACTTAAGAATCATCTCTTATAACTTAAGGCCAACTGCAAAGCAACTGCGTTTTAACCAACTGGAGAACTGGTTCAAGATGTAATGTACTTCTAGTGATGCATCTATTTTAATTACAAAAAAATCCAAAAAACTGTTCAAGGCATGAACTTGCGCAAATAAAGATCAAAATCCACTGAAATAATGTGAGATTCCTGTAGGGTATTTGTACTTGGCTATTGCTTTATCTTGCTTCCACACAGTCACATCTGAAGATGGTCTTTGATCTCAGGAAGCAGAAATAATTTCCTACCTTTCTTAAAAATATCAAAAATTCACATAAGCATAAAAGGAAGTTATAACAGAAAGTCAGGCCTAGCAGATAGCTGTCTTCTTCATAACTCTGACAATACTAGGAGATGAATATAAGTTGTACCAGAAACCATTAATTCAGGATAAAGCCTGGTAATGCTGTGAAAGTGCTCTTGGATACAAGAACAAGAACTTTGAGGATTGTGTGAAAATAATAGCTGGGCATGAACAAAGAACAAGCTACATTCGAAAATAGTGTGAGATCCAGATATATCAGCTTGATTGGCAGCACTAAGAATATAAAGAATAGAAAACTGCAAGCATGATCAGTGACAGCGAATGTCAATCCTAAACTGCTCCTAAAAAGATGGTCCCTGATTAGTCATTCATAAGAGACTGCCAATGTCCATGTAAACTGCTGATTCTCTTCTGGAACCTAGAAGATATTGAAACCAATGTTCCCTTATAGTACAAATGTAAAGGGACAACACACCTGCTTTGTCTTATTAACTACTTAAGATTTATGAATAAGATAATCATCCAACTGGTAGTGACAGACCATAAGAACAGGCAAGTGGATCACCTAGTTTGAAGCCACCTGCAAGAACAGACCAGGCTAAAGTTAGCATTGACCTGAATGTAACCTTTCACTTCCCCTTTGCCTTGTTCAAAGGAACCCTGACTAAGCATACGCTGTGCTGCTGCTGACTTCAGACAGGCCTCTGGTGAAGTTGAAGTTACAGCCACTCCCTAATTCCTTCTGCCCAGAGACCTGCATAGACCTCTCCTAAACTCACCTCAGACTTGAAGTGACTTCTGCCTGCCAAATCCATTCTAAATACCTGCCTTATTCCATATAAAAAATACACACCTTTCCATTCATTAAAAAAGAGCCAGCCTTTTGCTAGTTTTGCTGACATTTTACACCCTCATCCGGAAATAGCACATGCGTTTGCTTTCATGCTGTAAGTGATACACACTGCTCTCCCCTCAGTTGTGAGCCAGGTAGAGTGAGGGCATTTGCTCATACAAATTTGGCAGACAAATGCTCCTCGTTTCTGTGCATTCCAGCCAGTGCAACCATACTATTACATTAATTTAATTTGGCTTTTATAAACTTTTGGACATTCAAATGTACAGGTTAGAGTTAAGCTGAATGGTAGTGCCTGAATTAAGAATTCATGTGAGGTTGTTTGGGTTTCTTCCCTTTTATTATTTGTATAAAATTGGTATACTATCTGCATATCATACCTAATAAGAAAAGCCACTTGACAATACTCAGTATCCCAAAACATTCATACCAAAGGTCCATTGGCAATTCTAACAGCAGTGAACTGCAGAAATATTTTGAGCCCTGCACTCTCATAGTTATTCTACACCAAGTATCCTGGTAGCACTGAAAAAAGAATAGTCAAGTCATTTTGTAGATGGCACTTCATTAAACTGTTGTTTCATACAGGTGTGGGGCCCCCAATATCGGAAGGATGTGGACTTAGTGGAGAACATCCGGAGGAGGGTGACAAGATGACTGAAAGACTTGAGCACCTTTCCTATGATGACAGGCTGAGAAAGTTTGGGTTATTCAGCCTGGAGAAGAGAAGGCTCTGGGAAGACTTAGGGCACCTTCCAGCACCTTAAGGGGCTATGAGAGAGCTGGAGAGTGGCTTTTCACAAGGGCATGGAGTGATAGGACAAGGGGGAAAAGCTTCAAACTGAAAGAGGTTAGGTCTAGATTAGATAATAGGAAGAAATGTTTCACTATGAGAGTGGTGAGACAGTGGAACAGGTTGCCCAAAGATGTGGTGGATTCCCCCTTCCTGGAAGTGTTCAAGGTCAGATTGCATGGGGTCCTGAGCAACCCCCTCCAGTGGAAAGTTCCCCTGTCTATGGCAGCAGAGTTGGAACTAGATGTCCGACCTTTAAGATCCCTTCCAACCCAAAGCATTCTGTGATACCTGTTTCAGCAGGCACGCAGACACAGCGAAGTGTGAACACTTTAACACAAACCGAAATGGATGTTGTAAATGCAGTAGGATCTAAATTGCATGATAGATGCACAGATTTCTTCCTTTCAAAGATGTTTGTACATGATACAACTTAGTTTTTCCTACAAGACCAGCTTTACTGTCTTAAATACTCTACGTAAAGAACCTCTCAAACAAATGACAAGCAACCCTTCCAAACAAAACTAGTCTAAATAGTGTTTCTCAAAGCAGTTACGTCCGGAACAGGGGCTTAGTGCCTGGAGCCAGAAACAGAGAGGAGCAGGAAAGTGGCCTGTGGATGTCCTCATGGTTCAGGCTTCTGTCTTTACATCCCCACTCTGGGACATGGGAAAATGAAAGAAGAGGATGGCCAGATGATGTGCATTTCCATTCCTGCATCTGGAACAAAACTATGGGGTATTCTTTTCCAAGAAATTTTACACCTTTTTCTCCAAATTGTCCCCTCCTTTTCCTCATCAACTCGGACTACACTGTCAAAGCAATGGCACATTTCATAGTATGCATTTGTGCTCACTATCAGCATCAGGTATAAGCCAGTAGGAGGCATCTAAATACCACTGCTGACACAGTACCTAAGAGAAGACATTTTTTTTAGCACAAAAGCATCAACAAAGACTAAAGGTCTGCCAAAACAAGAACCATTCAAGTTCACCTTCAAAATGAATAAACTATGGAGGAATCACCTTACACCCACCCATATTACAGAGATGGACCCAAGACACACAATTCAGTTTTTGCTGATGACTGCATAAAGTGAGCTTCTCATGGTGGTGACTGCATACCAGCTGCAATGTTAACAAGCAGGATCTTCCTTCAGACATTTACAAACATCAGAATGCTTATTCATGACAGTCCCACATATCATCTGCCATCCCAGATGGTGACTGGTGGGATGCTGATTTTGTCCTAAGGCAGTTACCACCCACCAAGATAGTATATTCAGGGCTAAACAAAAAGCATGTGCCATCTGCTGTCAAGTTTAGAAGATTTGTTGAGACCTATTAGGTTAGTTTAAATTTATTTTAGATCAGACAAGTCAGGAGGTTGTAGCTCTCTAAAGGCCCAATAAAAGAAGGGTAACTTGCACTGTAAAAGACAGGAAGTAAATCAAGAACATGTTACACTATTCTGCTGGGCCCAACTAACACCCTGAGAGCAGTTAAGGATTCTCGCTGTGATCAGTGGCAAAGGGCACATACAGCCCACGAGCTCAGAGGGAACCTGACACCAAGAAGCAAGACAAAGTTCCGCAGAATGTACAATTTTTCTTGGCCTGGAAAAAAAATTTTGGAATTTCCTTTCTTGTTGACAGGATGTTTCTGCCTCCTTATCTTGCAATCTACCTACTGCTATCATTTTGATAGCTGGTCTCCATCTTAATTCTTGCCCATCCCAATTCCCTTCTTACTTCTGTATCTCTGTAGAGTCTTATCCTCCTGCTCATGTGCTGCCATACTATATACACATAAAGGAAAGAAAAGTCAATTAAAAAGCAGGACTAGTGTGATAGCTTCTGACTGCCTCACAAACAGCATAAACTCCCTCTTGCTTCACCTGTCATATCCATTTATAGATGGTTAATAGAAAATAGAGCGATTTCTCCAACCTAGACTATTAATCACTCAAACTACATAAAATAATTCTACATGTTCCTTTTAAATCATCTAATTAAATTTCTTTTTGTACACTGATACATATCTAAAACCAGCAGAGAAAACAGAAAAATATAACCACAAGAGCTTTTCCCCCAAACACCAAGTCTCAGAAAACTTTCCAATGAGGCAGGGAATTAACCTTGCACACATTTAAAGGCTACATCGCCACTTCTGCATGGATGAAAGGAAAAAATGGTATTGCTTAAGAGCAACTCGTAAGAAGTAAAATTTCAAAACATGGCCAAAGGAGACAGATCAGGAAGGTCTGTACTGCTCCGTAATGAGAATCAGGGGTTGCAAGGGTCTCTGCAGGGGCCCTGCACTGATAGAGTCCCTGGAGCTGCAACCCACAGCAGCGCAGCTGCATCAGCAGAGATCCTCCAGGAAGTCTGGCAGCAAATGCTGAAGATGCCTCGAGCCAGCACAAGTGCATCACCTCCTCCAACATTCATACCACAGAATGCAGAGGCAAGGCAGAGGAACAGAATACACCAGTCACCTGCAAATGACACCTTAGATTCTAAGAAAAAGCAGGGACTATCTGAAGAAAAAAAAATCTGGGAAAGTACATGCAAAGAGAAGGATTTGTCATTCCTCTCACCACTCACAAGCAACCAGAGGCAATGTGGGGCACAAGATAGAACTTATCCATGCTCCTTAAGCATGTTTCCTTACTCTTCTTTAAATAACTGTTAGTAAAACTGTGTGCTGGTTTTAGCTGGGGTAGAGTTAACTTTCTTCCCAGAGGCCAGTGTGGGGCTGTGTTTTGGATTTGTGCTGAACACAGGGTTGATAATATAGTGGTTTGTTTTTTCTTATTGCTGAGCAGCACTTACACAGAGCCAAGGCCTGTCTGCTTTCTGTACTGCCATATTGGCAAGGAAATTGGGGGTGCATGGGAGGTTGTGAGGAGACACATCAGGGATACGTTACCCCAACTGACCAAAGGGATATTCCAGACCATATGGCATCATGCTCAATATATAAAGCCGGGGGAAAGAAAGAGGAAGAGGGGATGTTTGGATTGATGGTGCTTGTCTTCCCAACTCATTGTTCCATGTGACGGGGCCCTGCTCTCCTGGAGATGGCTGAACACCTGCCTGCCCATGGGAAGCAGTGAATTAATTCCTTGTTTTGCCTTGCTTTTTTGCTTTGCCTATTCAACGGTCTTTATCTCAACCCATGAGTTTTCTAACTTTTTGCCCTTCCAGTTCTCTCACCAATTCTGCTTGTGGGGGAATGAGTGAGTGGTTGTACTGGACAGGATGGAATTTCAGTCTGAACTTGAGTTAATGGGACTGTGACATGTGAATGAGCCCACAATGGAGGACCCCGTGCCAGAGGAGGTGGATGCCTGAAGGAGGATGTGACCCCATGAGATACCTGTGATGGAGCAGGCTTGCTGGCAGGACTTGTGACTTCATGGGGAGAACAAGCAAAGCAAAACAAAACAAAGAATTGACTCACTGTTTCCCATTGGCAGGTGGGTGTTCAAGTCATCTCCAGGAGAGCCGGGCCCCATCATGTGTAACAGTGAGTTGAGAAGACAAACACCATCACTCCAAACATCCCCTCCTTCCTCTTTCTTTCCCCCAGCTTTACATACAGAGCATAATACCATATGGTCTGGAATATGCCTTTGGTCAGTTGGGGTGACCTATCCCTGTTGTGTCTCCTCCCAACCTCCCACACATCCCCAACTTCCTCACCAGTGTGGCAATACAGAAAGCAGAAAGGCCTTGGCTCTGTGTAAGAGCTGCTCACCAATAACAAAAATATCTCTGTATCATCAACCCTGTGATCAGCACAGATCCAAAATACAGCCCCATACAGGCCACTGGGAAGAAAGTTAACACTACTCCAGACAAAACCAGTTGTTTTAAAGTCATCCCAGACTGCTTCCTCTGCTGCAGAGACCACAAAAACTGACCTATGCATCCTAGTGCAGCCATCTGTAGAACACATGGGTTTATTAAATGGCTGTGTCATCGTAAATGTATTTAAAACTCAATACCACAATAAATTTAAGACAAAAAGACCTGACAAACAAAATTATACAAGTCACAGTTAGACTTGTACTGCCATTCTGCAGCACAGAATATAAGACTGGCATCTCTTTAGGAATATAAGCACTACTCCACCTTTCATTTTACAACTATGAATCTGAAGTCTTCACAGACACTCAAGCATACTGCTCCTATAAAAAGTTAAAAAAACCATCATCTTGCAAAGGGATAAACTTCTGATGAAGGCAGTCACACTGAAAATTGGCTGTTAATCTCCTCTGAATAAATATAACCCCCAGAAAGATGAAAGTGTGAGCAGAATATATATTTTTTTACACTTGAAAATGCTGAGATGCACAACAAGAAGCTTTTACTTTTGCATTTTCAGCTGAAGTTATCCCTCAGAAGCCCACTTTACTCTCATGAGATATTTCTCTCCAGTCATTCAGTTTTCAAAGCCCCTTGCAACTTTAAGATTGCAGTGACGCTGACTTTTATGCATTATTTCAGTAGAGCTTTCTCCCTTGTCCAAGCTGCCACATTCCTTGGAGACATTTGATGGTTTTCAAATTCCTCAACATTTTATTAATGAAGAAATAAAATTTAAAACCCCCAAAACATTCCTTTTGCAATGTGCAGACAGTGGATTTCATAACGCAAAACATCCTTGTGATAAACAATTCCTCCAAAACAAATCCTCCAATTAATGAAGATCTTGCTCCCTCACACTGGCTCATCTAGCTGACCTGTGCCCAAGTTAGACTTTGCTGAATAGCTGGTAACTGAACACAATTTCTGCTAAAAGACAGTTTTAAACACACTTACTGCCTTAATGGACCCAGCAGCTTGAATATGCCTCTTGTGTTGACATCACAAACATGAGATTTTCAAACATGAAACATTTAGAAAGGTTCACTTAGGAAAAAACGAATTTATCAGTCTGATGTCTCTTTTGCTTATGACACTCCTCTCACCCATTCAGGGCTGCTAGCTCTCAGAATTGTATCTTGAAGTATCAGGCATTTTTCTTATGCCAGGGTCAAGCAGTCATAAAAATCCCCAGGAACTCTGGCTTTTTAAATATCCTTCTAATCCTTGCAGAGCTGACTGAAAACATGAACCCTAAAGGGAATTAAATAGAAATCAATTTCTTCTAGATCTGATATGATTTTTGAATGTTCAGAACTGACAACGTTTAGGCAGGAGCATTGATGTTCTCTCAGCTATGTACTTGAACAAGTCCTGGACTGCTGGTATGCTCTATCACTGTCAGAAATGTAAGACTTAAAAACAAAAAACAAACAAACAAACAAAAAAAACCACAACAAAAAAACCACAAAACAAACAAACAAAAACAACAACAAAAACCTTTAAGTTTGGTCCTTGTGTACTTCAGCCAGGACAAATCCTGAACGATCAGATGTGTATCTGGTCATACAAGGCTTTCCAGGGTGATCTCCAGCCACTGGCCCTGAGTTGCCTCTGGCTGCTGGTTTAGTTTCTCTTTCCCTGCTGTGTGCAATCCATAAATGCATCAGAAGGCAGGTGTTTGTCTTCCCCCAAGTTCCCAAAACCTCCCCCTTTTTAAAAGGGCATGTAGTGACAGAACATGGGGTAAAGGCTTCAAACTGAAAGAGGGTAGTTTAGATGAGTCATAAGGAAGCAGTCATAATAAGACTGTGAAGGTGGTAAGGCACTGGAACAGGTTTCCCAGACCAGTTTTGGATGCCCTATCCCTGGCAATGGTGCAGGCCAAGCTGGATGGGGCTTTGAGCAACCTCTTCTGGGGAAAGATGTCCCTGCCCATGGCAGATCATTGGAAATGGATCCCCTTTAATGTCCCCTCCAACCCAAACCATTTTATGATTATAAGTTTTCCCTAGCCTTTATTTTCCAAGACTGAGGCAGTCTCCTCATACCAAAAAAGGATTTCCTTTTCCCTGACCAGAACGCTTCTCTACACCCATCCCAGCTGGAACTCATTACAAGCAACAATCAAATCAGTTTCCTAAACTCCAGATGGAGACTCATCAGTTTTGCAATTGCAGCATTAATGCTTCCTTGTGCCTGAAAAGCAGAAAGGTTAGGAATCACTAATTCATTTAACAAAATACTTCTAAACAATATACTAGTCCATTTTTTTATTTGTTTCATCATACTTCATGAGGCATAGCAATTAGGTGAGAGTTCTCAGCTATTGTCATTCATTCTGCTCATGCAAAATGGCCAATTCAATCAGTAACCCCAACTGTCAATTAAATGCCACTTCATTTTTTTTAAATATTTATCAGTTCTTAGCTAACAAATAAACCAAGAAAGCCCAGTTCAACTCTCAGCAGAAATACACTGTCCTCTGCCACAACAGACCACACAGGAAAGCAACTAGAGTTCAGACACATTACAAAATATGCTTACAAAGGAATAGATATTAAGGACGCAGTTATCAGAAGAAATTTCCAAATATATACAGCCACAAATTTTCTAATTCCCTGTAAAATCCTAGTTTGCAGCCAAAGTTTTCTCTAGAAAATAATCAATTTTATCAAAATGTTAATTTCAGAAATTGCATAGTCATTAAACAACATCAGGAGTATCTGCTTCAGCACTGTCAAAGAAGCATCAGAGATGGAAAAATTGAAAACCTAAGAACCCAAAATGTTACAGAAGCAACTTTCAAAGGGTTGTTTTTTTTGTTCATTTGTGTTTAACATTTAAAGACTTTTCCCCAAATTCAGGGCAGGAATCAAACTGAGAAGTGAGGTAGCAGCTTTGGTTTTCAAATACTTTTAACTAATAAGGTCTTTTAATTCAGAGACCCTTGGGGAACCAGGCTGATACCATGACAATCTCTACCACCCTGCTCATGTTCTGAACTGGGGCATTGCTCAGGTGGCAGCTGTAGCTCTGCTAGAGATGATCAACAAATACTCTTCAGAAAATGGGGCTGTATCCTAATCCCCACTCTCCTCCTCTGAGATATGGAAAATTTCTCCTAAAAAAAAAAGCAAAAATCCCAAAACACAAAAAATATGCAATAGGAAGAAAGAAGCATCCTAAGGGCTAACTCTCTAATTCAGTGCAACCACAGATGTTATGGCAGAACCTTCAGTCACAGTACAACTATATCCTAGTATTGATCCACCTTGATCTTGTTCCCTAAAAATATTCAAGGTTCAACTGGATCACAACAAGTTCTAGGAAAAATTCCTGGGACAGTCACCATTTGTATTTTATTGAGTTTCTTACTGCATACTTGTGGCTTAGCCTTACATTCCTCACACTGCAAAATTTCCCAAAAATACTGTACAAAGAAGGGGAGGAATCTCACACCCACTACCTTTGCACTTGCCCAGCTTCATAAACTCCAATAACCAAAAAATTCACACAGGTATCATCTAAGGATTAAACACATTCAAAATTTCAAAAGCTGGTTTAGTCTGTGAACACAAGAAACAATTTCACAGGTTACTCTGTCCCATCTCCTATGCTGGTTTTGAGCAGAACAAAGTTCTTGCACAACTGCTTAAGCAAGTACAACATTATTGTGACACTGTGACATCCCATTGCTGCTGCTGGGCCAAGCATATACACACAAGACACATACAGACATATAAAACATATTATAGGCACTTTGTCAGATTCTTTCACTTTACCCTTTCCATCAAGTAGTAATAGTTACCCAAATGTACAAGCCAATATTCAAATAGTTTTAACTCTTGAGGTAGCACCTGCAGTAAAATTACCATTTACTGGAAGTTTGTTTTAACCAGCTTTTCACGGAGAAAATTATTATGTTCTAAAAACTGAGTAGCATCTATTACATTTATAAGAAAGCAAATTAAAATAAGAGACTTCGTCGGCTCCAAAACCAAGCAGACATATGTCACAAGTTTTTTGTCATGATTTTCTAACAGCATTTCATACTGCTGCAACCTAACTGCATTCAAGGTCTCATTTCAACAGGCAGTGACCAATACCTTCCCAATTTTGCAAAGGTCTTTATCAATAACTTCTTTACCAGGCAAAAATTTTCTAACTCTATTGTGAATTATACTGTAAATCCAAAGGAGAAATTCCATATCTACATATATTTGCTATAGCATTTGGTGTGTCCACATCAAAAGGACAAAACATGACCTAGGCACTAATGACTCCATTTTTGCTATCAAACCACTCTGTAGGTACAGTACACAGGCTGATCTAATGCCTGCTCCTGGCATGAGGAGTAGTTCTTAATCTAGATTATCTGAATAAATTCTGAACAACAGAGGTATAGTTTTATTACATTTTAGATACAAAGACAAATAAGATGAAACAGTATAATTTTGAAAGACTTTATTTTTCCTGTGTCTAACTACTTGGACTGTAAACAAGAATTAAGCACCACTTCACCTGGTCTCTTGTTGACCTTCCAAAATTAAATAGACAGATGGACCACAGAACCACAAAGTTAAATTACTTTCTTTTTGCAGACATAGATCTGATTCCTTTAATGAGCATGCTTACTTCAGGGTAATTACAAATTTGAAGGCAAAACTTAGAGAACCTGAAACTTTCCAATAAAAATTCTTATCACAACAGCAGCCCAAAAAAGGTAGTACTATCCCAACACTGAAGTAATTAATAAATACAGCCTGCCTACATTTTTCATTTCACATCCTAAACAATGTTACATTGCAGTCCTAAAGAGCTGCCAATTTCCACTCTCAGGATATCATAAATTAATTGTTATACAATGTAAATTCCATTTTTTAACTACGTATAGGCACTCTGATAAAACACATTACACAAATTCACATCATGTATTACCAGTGATAAGCATTTTCTTGCCATTCCTAGGCATTAACATCAGTAAGCATTCTGCAAACAAGTTATCCAGTTTGCCTTTTTTTTTTTTTTAAATACTTACCTAGATTTCATACTATGTTCATAAGAGGCATGAACAAGGAAGAACATCAGCTGAACTTCCTAAACCAAGTCACACTAACAATTTACCCTAGCACATAGCATAACACTGAAATAAAAACACTGCAATTTCTCCACTGCACACAAAAATCATAATGAATTCACTCGCTGAAAGTAGATTAGAAATCTAATCAAAGAAAGCTGTGTGAAATAGCTATATTCTATACAAGAATAATGAATTTATTTCAAATTAATTCTTGTGCAAGGGAAATAGGAACAAATAAATCAGTGTACTAAAACTCTGTCAATGAGTGAACTCATTTGGGAACTACAGCTGTTGCGCTTTAGAGATTTGGATTAAAATCCATCATTATCTTTCAGTTAATACTCTTTCATCGACCAATCAGCAGTCATATGGTGTTTACCAACCCTGGTCACTTAACCCACTTGAATGGCCTTTGTGCTATAATTTGTACTTCAATACAATCAGATTACTTCTAATCTAAACGATTTGTGTCCTTTGTGGGACAGATAAACACTAATCCCAAGGTTCCTAAAACATAGCAAGCCTAAACAGTGTCAGTATTGGCATCCACTGTTTGCCATTTTAATACAATATTTCATTCAAGTTGGGAAATACCTGATTTGATCTTACTGACCCTGTCTTTATATACTAATTTCAAATTTCTTATACAAACAGAGAAGAAAGATTTGTCAGCAAACACCACCACTCAGCAAAATCAGCAGCAAATAGTCAATTTACTAATACACAGATACTACTTTTCAATCAAATTATCTCACAGGAAAAAATACTTATTCTTTAAAAGAAGACTGAGCAAAGAGGAATATTTTAAAACTCATTGTTCAGTAAGGAGCTACACCCTGTAATGGCTCACAGTCCCCAGTTATCAATTTTTTAAGTCCACCCCTTCAGAATGGTTTTCCAAGTATTCAGCACTTAAAGTGCCCTCAGTCATTCCTGTTCTTCAATTAATCTTGGCTGACACTTGGAAGAAACTGCACTACAGCCTGGGTCTGGCATCTAATTACATTTAACAGTAATATGCTTAGGCTCTGATCTCACAGGTGGATCAGCGAGCATGCAACAATCTCCCTAGAAAAGGAGGGACCCAAGTAGGTGCAAGCATAGTTGCACGATTGGAGCCAAGTACATCAGTGTATCTGTACCTCAAAAAATGCCAGAGTTGGGAATAGGAACAATTGAATCGTTCAGCAATAACCTCATGGTTACTGCAAGTATGCAAACACTTTTGTATGTAAAGGTATTATCAGTGTTACCCTTGCATATTCACCAACATATATATTTCCTACCTAGAAAAATGCCAACTCCCTAGAAAACATATCACTTTGTAAAATATATCTGATCATATCCCAAGTTAAGCCAGGATGAGCTTACTCAGAATTGGATAAAACATTCCCAAATGAAAATTAAGATGCTGGATGATCTTAATAGCATCTGTAGCTATTAGCTTACACAAATATAAATATGTTTGCTTAAAATATCTCAACACGGGTGCTTATATTTCATATTAGGTAAAACTCTTTCTAGTTTAGGTCATCAGCTAGAGAAAAGTCATTTTCTCACAGTACCCTCGTCCACACACAGCGCTGCTCTCAGTTGGTGACCTCAGCCCACCTCATAGTGATGAACAAGCTCACACACATACAGAGAATTGGGAATCGCTGCCATCTCTCTGTTTGACAACAGAGACACACATCTGGTACATAAACCTTTAAAAAGTCTCCATCCAGATTTGAGAGGAGTGAGACATATCATAAGATATGGAAGCACATAGGGCATGAGGGGGATTGCACTATGAAATTTGCCATTCTGGCAGTGAGAACTTCCAGATTTATTCAATGAACCCCATGTATACTCCTTACTCTGCTCTGAAAATGGTCCTTTTGATGTTCTTTGTACTTTGAGCAAGACTCCTATTATACATTTCAAAACAGCCTCCTTGAAAGGTCTAGCAGAAACCACAGCATGTTTGAGATTTCCCAGAAGTTGCAGCCATTTCAGAAATGCTGGGAAAGCTTCTATAATTCACTTCTGGAGTTGCAACTTAACATATCACCAAATACGGAGGACTGATCTGCCTTTCCAAGAGCAGTAATATTTGCTTTATACTAATTTCTCAAGTTCTGCCACAACCTCATAAGGTTGCATATGTCCTTGAATCCTGTATTTATGTTTAACTGCAAACATGAAGTAAGCACAAACTGCAATTTAAAATGGCAGAGTTCCTCTTCTATAGACATTTAAAAGAATGATGAGAGTCCAAAAGTCAGAGAATCAAGTGCAACAATGATTCGCACAGCCCATGTGCAAAATTAGACCCACTGACAGAGCTTGGAGGACACTTGGAAGAGGAGTGTTGTTATTTTTTCCCAGATACCTAAAGATTCCTGGACCAGCTGTCCCAAAGACTGTAAAGTCCAGAAAGACTGAAAAAAAACTTATGAATGTGAGAAAGTAATCAAATATTTAAAGGAAGAACTTTAAATTTTACAAGTCCTTAATTTATCAATAAACACCTGGCAATAGCAAAACTTTACCATCTGTGAACCCCAGAATTTATGCCAGAAACTGTGTCTCCCATCAAGGGACTAGGCAACAGTCTTTACTTATAAACTCAGTATTTCGTGTAAAAAACTAAAAAGACACACACAGTTCTTTGCAGATTAATAGCATTAGGTCCAAACTTCACAAGAGAGGGAAAAGAAAAAAAAAAAAAAAAAAGGGCTTACAAATCTCTCAGGGCAAACCACAACTGTCAGATGAAACCCAGGAAAGACTCTAGCCTTTTTGGCTCCATAGAGACAGGACCACAGACTACATAAGGAATGAACACTTCCTGGAACATGTAGGAAATGGCTGTAGATCACAACAGATTCAGAAATAATTGCGTGTGTTTCTGTCCCACACAGGTGCCAGAAACATACCTGGAATGTTACTCCACTCTTGGCAGAAAGTGGTAATTCTTTAACTTAACTATGCAGCTGCACAGTAAAATAAAAAGGACCTCTCATTCCACTCCTTTATTTCAGATGGCTCCCCACAGTAACTCCTGAAAACTGCTGCCCCAAACAGAAATCAGATTATTTCTGGAGATATAAAAAAGGCTAATATCCCCGATTTTTTTTCCCCCTTGCATTCCAGAAGGCATGCTTAGACCACTTAAACCATTAAGAATCCAGAATTAACTACTTTGAGTTTACAGTATTGTAATTAAGAATATCAGAACCACCACATCAAAGACTCCATAAAGACAAACATCCTGAAACTAACAGAAACGTAAGAGAAACTTCAAGTGTAAGAGTAATACAGCAAACAATTACCTGTTTCTTCAAAAAGGTACTTAAATGGCCAAGGTAGCCATTTAGAAAAAAACCTCCCCAAAGCCCCTTAATGAACTAAAACAGTTTCCTAAGGATTTTACTGCCTGTTACTAAAATTAAAACATGCTGGCATGCTATTTCTATAGTATCAAGGAAAAACTAGATTCCAAATGTGTCAAACAGCTGCATTAAACTACGCTTGAGCAAAAAAGATTACATCTGCATTTCTTTTCTTACCTGCTATTTTTATGCTTTATGAAAGAGCCACATTCCCTCCTTGCTCCAATGAATTGTATATGTGACAAGGAAGCAAACAACTCTAAGTCCCAGCAACATGGGCTTTTACCTCCTTGCCATAATAAATGAGAAGATGCTCACAGCTCCTTCTTGTCCAGCACACCACTCACCTAGCTACAGGAAACCATTACACAACTAGAGGTGTGGACCCACTCTAGCTTTCTGCTTCATTAAGTCATATATCATTTTTACATAGGAGTCACGGAGCTATAAATCATGTGAGACAGAATGAGAGCTAATTAAAGAGTCAGCTAAGCATAAAATTTTGCATTGTTGCATATCAGACAACTCTAAAGTTGCTCATGTTTTGTATAACATATTGTAAAATATCAAAAGACATTTCAAATAGATAGGTATTTTCTCTAAGAGCGGAGCATTACTATCTGAAAAACATTAATATTTAATTTCCTAGCAGGGAAACCCCATGAAACCCTGACTCACCCTTGTTTTCTTTTTAATAACAAACAATTGTGCCTCACACACATATGCTGCAGTGCAGTCTTGTATACAGTGTTTGAACTTAATCATTTTTTTTCTAATTAGAACAAACTCCTATGCTCCTGAAGACAGAAATTCACAACCCAAGAAATCTCTACATGCACTACAAGTGTACCTAAATTTAGCAGTTAAACTTAAGTGCAAGCACTTCAGGCTATTTACAGAATTCCTTTGCCAGTAAAATAATCTTCGCTTGAGAAGAAACAGTCTATTTCCTGATACCACATTTCTCAGTCAATGCAATTATGTCTTAAGAGATCTTCTTTGAAGGGTTAGAGGTAAATTTCATGCAGACATGTTAACTTAAATATATATATATGTATACTTCACAATGCAAGAGGGCTTTTAAATATGCATAATATTACTGTGACACCTAGAGCATCCATTAGTAGGTGAGAAACTTTTTATACCAAGGCCATAGAAAAATAGAGCATAAAGATGATCCTCTAACTCCAGGAGCTTTTTCTCTAAAAGATTTTTAATTATGGATATATGTTCAATTTTTATTCCTTCTGCACCTTTTAAGTGATCTAATAACTGGAGCTACTAAAGCAACTCCTCAAACAAGAGAATGAATCTCAAAGTAATGATTACCTATATGCATTGTTTTTAAATATAAATATTCATCAGTCTCAGTGTCTAACTGCAAGGAGTAGTCAAGTGCTTATATGGTAGTCTTATACTCTTTCTCCCAAACTATGGCTTCCCACTAAACACCTTAAAGGAAGGAAGAACAAATGTTTTTCCATGCTAAAGGTATATATAAGTTTGACAACTAAGCTTTGTTTTTCAAGGGCATTCTTTTTTCTACTGAAGGAAAAAACAAAAAGGGATATGAGAAATTTCTTAAAATAAATTTTTATTTCAGGCTTCATTGATTGGAAAAAGGGCTCAAAAATATTTTTATTAAAAATGGGGCAGCATCCTTAAGAAGATTCATATTTTACTGGGATAGTTCAAGAAACCCAGTGAGTTGCTGACCACTCTTACAATTTGTTGAGCTAGGCAGCAATCAGGAAAGGGGACATGGATCAAATACGCAACCAGGTCAAATACTAAGCCTACCAAGCCAACACAGGGGTCAAGAAATTAGAATAGTCAAGAAATACAGCTGCTGAAGGAAAGGCCAAAGACCAAGGCATTAAAGCTGCCTGAGGGGACAACAAGGAGTGAGGTGTAGAGGACGCTCAGAAACAGCAAGGACCAGGCAGGGCTGCCTGCATTCAGCCCACAAAAGCCACAGCTCGCTACTCCCATGCAACCTGAAAAATCCAAAGCAATCTTGAGGAAGTTTTTAATCTTCACACTATCCTACTAATTCTGAGAAGCATTTGGCAGTACTCTGATAAATGAACTAAATTCTGCCTATGGCTTTATGGAAAAACATGAAATACAAATCCTAACAAGCATTTTAGAGACATTCTGACAATTCTTAAGAAAACCGGCAATGCTCAGTTCTGGAAACTAGCCCATTCAGAAATGCAAGCTGAAATGATACTTTTAAACAACGTAAAATACTTTTGTGGCCCAAAGCCAGCTAGTTCAACCTTATAAGGACTTTTAAAATAAATCTGCTTTTTGCAACAAATTGACATAAAAGGAATTTGAGGGGTCTTATAAGATGGAAGAAGCCACACAACAAATCATGACAGGAAAAGATTCAAGAACGTATATATAAAGTAAAAAATACATAATCAGAAACAGTCAAAACTTTGATGCAGTGTCACAAAATGTGGTCTCCAGCTCAGTAAAAACATAAGCCGCTCCATCACATTAATATTACAAACACATTTTTATGGTAGTAGCATACAACAGCAGAGCTGCCAAGCCCCCCATGCTCAGTACGACACATGATGTTGACTCCTAACTCCCCATGACGGTTTCCACAGTTATCACAACCTCACGGTAGAACAGCCCCCTGATCAACTGCATACAGCACGAGCAGGAAGTGGCCACGGTGCTGCATGTGGAGATTACAAACCCCGCACGCTCCTGTCAGCCACAGACTCCTTGCAGCCCTTCTGTGTCGTGTCATCTGGCCTTTAATGCCAGCATGTGCTTCCCTTTTCTTTTTTTTTTTTCCCTGAAATGTTTGCCAAATCAGGTTAGTATAAATCTTTTCCTCTGAACAAGAAGTTTTCCTATCTTTGCTCAAGATCTACATGTCCTCTGTACAGATGCAGAAAAAAACCCCAGATCCTGTCTTACTAAACTACGATAGAGAAACCTGACTAATTCTAATTTACAGTTAAGAAAAGTGAAAAGCTTCTGAGAACTACAAATAACACATAAGAGAGGTTCTTCAAGGACATGTTTTTTCCAGATCTTTTACACTGCAACAACAAGCCACCACCAAGTTATATGCAGGAAAACTAGTTCATGCAAATTCACTGAAGGAGTTAAAAACGAGCAATACACCATTCCTGTTTTGCCTACCTCTCACTATCCTATCCTATTTGAGTTACATGGTACATTGTAATTATGAAGGGGACAACTGAGACTCAACAAATTTACAGAGCTAACATTGCAACATAGTTGACAATACAGCCAAACTATGAAGTTGACAACATAATCAGATTTTGACATTACTTCTGTCAACATTTGTTATTACTGATCATCAACACACAGCTCTCTGATGCTTGCTGAAATTTGTAAAGCTCCATTGCCTGGTTTCTTAAGCTATTTTCACAACACTGATGAGTTGCTGAGACTAACCCACATGCTGAGGAAATACACTAGAACTTGCTTGAAATGTTTTCTCCAACCTGTTTGAAAGAGAATGAAAGTGCAGTGTAGATGGCTCTTGTCTAGTCTTTCAGGAATTTCACTTGCTCCAGAGCATCTGTCACCTGCCTGCAGTAGAGAAGGGGTCCCTGAGTATAGTGGATTTAGTCTTCTTCAAAACTAGATCAGTAAAAATTATAGAAATGCAGAATCATTGAAGTTGGAAAAGACCTTCAAGATCATTAGTCCAACCTTATCAACTAAACCATAGCACTAAGTGCCATGTCCAGTTGTTTCTTGAACACTTGCAGGGATGGTGATTTAATCACTTCCCTGGGCAGTCCATTCCAATGCTTAACCAAATTCTCCCTGATGTCCAAACTGAACTTTTCCCAGCACTGCTTGAGGCCAATTCCAGTTGTTCTATTGCTAGTTGTCTGGGAGAAGAGGATGATCCCCACCTGGCCACAACCTCCTTTTAGGTAGTTGTAGAGAGCGATGAGGTCACCCTTGAACCTCCTTTGCTTCAGACTAAACACCCCCAGCTCCCTCAGCTGCTCCTCATATGACTGACTCTCTAAAGCTTCAGTAGTGACAGACACTTCTGAAAAAAGTGTTTTCCATCTTCAAAATTTATTTTATAGATTTACAGACAATATATACTAATTTTCAGCAGTTTAATCCTGTATAGAATAAGACAATAGCACCAAACATCCCTACCATATGTTGGAGTCCTTAATATTTTTCATATGGGACTAGGAGTGTCATAACTCCATTGTGACTGACAATAAGGTTCTGCTGTTTCTCATGTCACGTGTCTAAAAGAATGTGCCGAAGTTCTCAAGAGTGGGATCTGACAATACCTGAGCAAGTACCAGTGAAACACAAAGTATGTCAAGCCTCTAACACTACTCCACATCGTAGCATGAAATTTATTTCTTCAGTTGTTCCAGAAGCTTGAGAAGCCAGACTCTAGTTTTAACAATTTAAAAAGCACTCACTGATGAAAAATTCAAGATTTACCATGTTTCCTTAGGGCAAAATAGCTTGCTTTTTCAAAAAACCCAACTAATAGGCTCCTTAAATTATAAAATCATATTTTCCCTCTCCTCACAGACTGGAGATTAGTCAAGACAAACAATGTGAGTCATAAAAACAGCTGCCTCCTGAAAAATACCTGTGTCACTTGCTGTAGAAATTGGAAGAAAAGCAGGAGACTGCCAGAGAAAAAGATTCTCTCAAGGTTAAGGAATTTGAATGCTGCAGTGCAGAACCTATCCACAGCCTGGGCTCCACCACAGAGCTGCTATAATGCTGGGCAAGTTCCTTAAATCAATCCTCCCACAATCACTAATCGCACACACCTTGCCTGAAGCCTAACTAGATAACTGCAGGCTCTAGTCGATAGAAGCACTGAATGCTCATGCTGCTACTCAAGGCACCTGAACTCTGCTGTGAGCACACACTGCATCGTTCTGAGCATTGACATACCCACAACTCAAACTGAGCATGCAACATTGCTGAAGAACCCTCTCTGTGCTGAAGTTTACCCCTATGTCAGGAGAATGCCATTTATTTGTGTCATGGAAGTGTTGCAAAGATTTTTTTTTTCTTATTTTTTTTTTACTCTTGTTGAAGCACATATTACCCATCCTGTGCACAAAGTCTGAGGAGAGTCTTACAAGATAAAAAAAACTGAACAAAACAAAAATTACTCCTGATTATACACACCAAAAGGCTCAGCTATGGCTGTAGAGACAACACTTTCTTGGCATTATCTAATTTTCAAATTCTTAACTTTGCAACTTCTGAGTTGCAAACTTTTAATGTTTTTTGAGGTCTATAATAGGGGTATTCTTGTTTCTCTGATTAACAATGAACCCAGAGAAGCATCAAATGTGGTACTGACTGACTATGCACAGGCCCCACAATCTACCAAATATGCATCTGTCTGGCATAGAGTGTACCTGCATTGCAGATAACAGACTGCACAAAAAGACAAAGGCAGAATCTTTTTCCATAAGCTTTGATGCAGATTTATAAGGGGTTTTCTTAACTGTAACATATTAAATAATCTCATTTTAAAAGAAAGATGAAGGTGCACCTAGGCACTTACATGCATTCACAACTTCAAGTCAGATTCACCATCCAAATATTATCAGGTGGCCAAAGGAAGAAAGATTATGCAAATTTTGGTTTTGTTTTTGTTTTCTGTTTGTTTGTTTTGTCATATGCAGTCATGCAGAGAAAGAAACTAGGTACTCCTCTGCTAGCTTTTATTAGCATTTTCATTATGAAATCGCATTAGGAGGTATCTATATCTTCTTTGAAAGTCTTGCTACACAGGGCAGAGTAAGAACTTTTACAGTGTTTACTTAATATCTTACCCAAACTCATCTTCTCTGGAATATGCCTTGATAATGAGTCTCTGCTCAGTTTTTTTTCCTGGCTTAGGAAAATAAGCTTCTTTTTAAAGCTCAAAATTATGATAGGTACAAGTAAACACTGTAAAGTATAAACTAAATGACACAAAAATCACATTAAAATTTTTCACCCCCTCTTCTCCCACTTTAAAGCATACTGTACTAACAGGGCCTGTCACATCACTGATCCTTAAACTAATTAATCTTTGAAATTGTAACTAATTCTAATAAGACTAGGGAGACCTGACAGTCTACTGTATATAAATGGGATGTTCTGAGAAGTGTCAAATTAAAACACAACAGCTTGTGTTATTAAACAAAATCTCCTTCCATACATTTAACTCTCTGGCACCTGCACAAGTGTTTATAGAGAGAACAACAGGGCCTACAGCCACAACCACTTAGGCTATAAACTCATTAGATCTTACAAGTTCAGAAACGCTGAGAAGTGTGAAAAATTCAGTAGGGGACATCCTCTGCTCGGAATCAGCACTACACCAGCCACCATGAAATAACTTGATTAGGAGCCACTCGGTATGAGAACACGCTGGTTGTGATGCACCAAAAGCCTCACAAAGTCTTCCTTTATACACAAGACTTACCTTGGCCTTAAGGATCACCTTCCCTGCACACAGGTGCCAGTAATGGATACTATAACAGAGCAGACTGGCTTCAAGCTTTGTGGCTTGCTTGCAAAGGGAGACTTTGTGAGACATCTCTCAGTGTCAATCAATGTGCTGTAGGACATCACCCGACCTCACATGCAGAAGGACTGACCTGGCTGCAGGTGCACCCCAAGTTCTCCGTCCTTTCAGCACTGGCATGACTGCATCACAGTTTACCAGTAGAAAGCCAAGAGTAGTGAAACACTGTCCAGTATATTTCAAAATCATAGCATTTTACCAATACCACAACCCATCATCCTGTCACACAGCAAAATTACCAGGAAAAGGTCTAGAAAACTGTAAACCAAGATGCATAGTTATGCAGAGCCTGCATTCTGCTGCAGAGGAAAATGCCTTTCACCTATTTGTAAACTGAAACCTATTTAATACTGTCTCTGTGTTCGAGGCAAACCATCAACATTTTTAAAACCTCTGAAACACTTAAACAGAAGTCTATGTAATTGAAAATAATTTACTATATAAAATGAGATAAAAAAAGGACTTCAGCTGTCTAAAGCTTCTGCTTGTACTCATGTTTAATTACTGCCCTCTCTTAAATTCCTTATTATAAATGTTTGATAGCAAAAAAAAGTCATCAATAAACAAAATTTTATTGAATAATTTCACTGAGGCATGAAGCATTGACAGTGTTTTCCTAAGGGCTTAACTTGTTCATATTGAAATAATCACCAATAAAGTAGCCAGCACAATTCTAACATACCTAGATGTGTATTGGCACCACCTTTAACAAATTGCTAATGTACCAATATTGATAAGCAAAGGGCTAGGACTGGGACTGCACTGATACAGTTAGGTTGGTTTACAAGGCTTCTATTTTTACAAGCCTTGGAAGCTCAGGTTGTCTAATGAATTTTTAACATGTCAATTAATATGTTTATAGAAAGCAAAGTCAACTTCAGCAAATACATAAGAAAAATCACAGTTGCACGCAAAATGTACAATGTGTTAAGACTAAGCTTCACATTTGAGAGATTCAAAAGAATTATTGCAGATGATGAAGAACAATCACTTAAAAAGGAAACCAGAATGTGAAAGTTAATGGGCATGATTCATCACTCTTGGAAATATTAACTCAACTTCATGAAATGTGATGTATTGCAGGGCATCCAAAAAAAAAAAAAAAAGGCTTTATTCATGGCAAACGGAATAAGACCATCACCTTCTGTCACTAAAAGGCACGTAATAGCAAAGAAAATTGCCAAATATTTTGTTGGTTTTAGCAACTTAATATTGATGTCAAAAATTGAGCAATACTTACTTAATAATCTGTGCTTCTACTGAATGTAACTGTTTTAGAACACTAGCTGCAGTTTTGTTGCACTTTCTCCAACACCACAGAATGATGTCAAATGACTGCATGGTGCAGATATGATTTTTGTCATAATTACCCTGCTCGCTTTGTGCATTATATAATATCAGAAAATACATTAATTTAATTTTTTTTTAAAAAGTAAAAAATTGTTAGGATACAAATTTTTAAAATGTCTTTGATGGTATTTTTTTAAAACACTGGCCTTTGTGAAATAATGAAAACCCTAAACTTCCTATTGCAATATTACACATGCTCTGTGAAACTGCAGTAAAAAGAGAAATTTTACATTTCGGAAGAACCTGTACATTTTGCACATGTGGGCAAAATAACAGCAGAAAATAGCCTTTCAAACAACATTTGAGCTGCATCTGTAGTTAGGCAAGCAGAGCATGTGGTGAAAATCTAGCCATTTATGCAGCTAGAGGGATATTACAGTCACACATGAGAGTGAAGTTCCTGTAATTCCTTCAACTCTCTGTGCATTCATCAGCCCAAGGATAAAAGACACAAGTGCGTTCTATGGATTTGGATGAAATTTTCCCTTTATTAGCTAGAATAGTATGTCATTTAATATCTGCCTCTACCTTCACTGTATCAGAGGTAATTCAGGATCACATATGATACAATATTCACACTTGTATCTTAATGGGTGACATATATTAAGTACAGTTTTTATGAATGTAATGCAAAAAGTTATAGAAACAAAATATTTGTCTGCTACAAGTTGTCATTTGAGGAATTCCAAGGGCTTTAAAGCATACAGCAAAGTGATAGCAGAATTTCAGAAAGCAAGCTGTTCAGATTGCAAAGTCATTTTTTCTTCCCATTAAGTACAGATGACCTAAGCTTTGCAGCGTATTTCAGTACACTAGAGAGCCTTGCACTCCAGTTCTGTTCTGTTACATCCCAACACAGCCTGATGAATGCTTCAAGGCTGGAGCCTACCACAGCTGTATCATAATCTCATTTCCAATATAATGTGAATGCCCCATTTCATAAATTCTCAAACTCTTAAAGCTCAAATTCTCAAACCACAATGCCTTGTGATAACCTGAAGACAAAAAATGGTGATGACTGTAAAGCATCTGTTATGTTTTATGCAGTAATCCTCATTGCTGTTCAGAATCTTAGGACTTGCAGAGCTAATTAACTAACAAGCCTACACTCCCCCAAAAGATTATCTTCCACAAGGCTTTTCCCTGCTTTTATACCTCCTTATCCCTGAGCGACTGCACTCAAGTAGGAAGATATCCTCTCAATTAAAACTCAGCTGAGGAAATCCAAGAAATGAAAAAAATATATGCAGACAGTGAAGAACAGTTGATTAAGAGAAACTGGTGCTGGTCTATGTTGATCCCTTGTGAGAGAGTGTGCAGTGCAGAGGGAGCACAGAGCAATGGACAGCTCCTGCCAGTGCGGGAAGAGGCAAGACAGCACAGCGCCTTGATATCTGTTAGGTTTTGTTAATACTGCTAGATTTAACCAAGTATCCACCACATAATTGATTGGCGAAAAGATACAAGAACTTGCTAATCCAGTGAAAATATCAAGTGAGATCATTGTTCTCTTTCTAATGTCTTACTGCCTTATAGATTATTAAGCCAAACAATTGAAAATGTCTTAGTAATGTGACCAACTTCACAACTTCCAGTCTATCTTCTGCCTTCAGGGTTCACACAACCATGTCAATTCACATTCAGTGGAAAAGGTGCAAGGCACAGAAAACTTGTCTGGCAAGACCAAACACCAGAAAAAAAGTTTGCATCTATAGAAAAATGCTTTAGAAACAAAACAGAAGAAAAACCTCATCCCTCCCTCTAAGCAGTCTAGTGACCTGGTGAGTTGAAAGGAGTAGCAAAATTACTTCTATGGAAAAGGAGAAGAGCATAACCCATTCAAACCAGTCTAGTGTCAGCTCTGGACTATGCAAAGAGATACCTTTTTTTCCTTTTCAGAAGGGCAGTAACAGGGCAGGGGGTGGCTGCATCCACTGGCAAACAGAATGCTCCTGTGAGAGGCAGAAGCTTCAAACAGCACATTCTCTCTGCATCCACCAGCCTGGGCATCTCACAGGTATCTTGCCATTGCTTCTCACCCTGGACCTGCAGCAGCAATGCTCCGTCTACATCTACTGCAATCACACAGACACATCCCCAGTGGCTTCGGGTTTTTACACTACTGTTTCATATTACATTCAATTCAGATAAAAAACCATACAGGTTCTTGACTGCAATAGACTTGTTTTGCACCTCATTTTTATACTTTGTCAAAGATATCACTAAAACAGCAACAGAATATGGGAAATAAAATTACCATCTCCCTTCTCCTATAAGTAGTAGTTAGCTGCAGTTAAATGTTTGCTTTGAAGATTTATTTAGACTTCTGAGTGCTCACAGTGCCACACTTACTCTAACTTTTCCATTTACAGACTTCGCCACTCAAACTTAACATTAAAGACCTAGAGACAAGTCCACAAGATTTAAAAATCCATGAAGAGACTTCCCAAGTTTGTTCAAAGTCAAAAATAAGAGAAAATAAACACGAGCCTTCACACAGGCATGAATATTCTGACATTTCCTCTGAAACAAAGAAATTTCGTGCCTGTAGCCACAGAAAACACAATGTCGCACGCACCTCTCTTTCACATGTTTTGAAACAGTGTTACCACAACATAAACTTTGATGTTTTCACCAGCCACCACCGTCCACGGGCTCGCGATGCCAAGCACTGAACACTCACCATAGGTAATTAGCTCATCAAGGATAACTCCTCCACGTAGGTTAATTCCTCCTTTGCTGAAGAAATTTAACTTTCCCGAAGTCGTAGGGATTTACAAAACAAGAAAGCCGAGCTATGCTCGTGCAAGTATTCTCCAAAGTCTCTCTGTCTGTCTGCCAGGGAACAGCGCTCCGTCCAGCCCCGGAGCGCGGAGAAGGAGCCCCGCACCTTTCCCGCGGAGCAAAAAATCGCTGCGCAAATGCCCCGCGCTGCCGAAGCCCCTGACCTATTTACGGGCGCGCTTTATCCCTTCTGGAACCAGACGAGGCTGCGGATAAACCCCACCCACCCCCCGCCCATCCCGGCCGGGCGGACTCGGCGGGGGCCCCGCTACCTGCGGGCTCGGCCGGGGCTGCGGCTCCGGCATCCCCATCCCCGAGCCGTGACATTGAGCAAGGTCCCCGCCGGCACCTGCCGAGCCCCGGGCGCCGCCCGCCCCTTACCTCGGCTGCCGCCCAGAGGGGCGGAGGGAGGGACGCGGCCCCGGCCCCGCTCCCGCTCCGCCGGCATGGCACGGCACGGCACGGCACGGCACGGCACAGGTGGGGCGGGCACGGCACCGGGGGGAGAGCCCCGGCCGGGGGGACGCCGTGCGGACACCGCGGAGAGCGGGACGGCTCCTCCAGCCAGGAGCCTCCTCCAGCGGAGCGTGTTTGCCTTCCCCGGGCAGAGCCAGGGGCGCCCGAGCGCGGCTACCTCAGCGCACCGCGGCTCCTCCCGGGTTTCGCCTGCCAAAAGCAGCACAAGAGGCAGCAGCTGTCAAAAAACCCCACCTGCTTTCCTTGCCCCCTTTCGGTTTCGGGTGGTCAGGGGTTTCTCTTGGTTTCCTAAATTTAAGCAAACCGCTAGCGAGGCTCCCAGCCCTTGCGGCTTTGCCAGCCCACCTGCGAGGGCTTCAAAGCAATAGCAATGTAAATAAGTACCTGTTCTGCCTTGTAAACTGTACAAGACTGTATCCCAAATATAATCGTTACACTAGGGAACATTCGGTTTTGCAAATGTACCTAAGAGAAAAACAGTAATAGAAGTGGCAGAAACATTAAAATCAATACAAACTTAAGTATAAGCGTTTTTATAGCATCAGCTTTTATAATTCAAATATTCCTCCTGTAGAATGTGATGCAAACGGGAAATCCTGCAGTACGTAATTTGTTATTCCTCTGCAGAAAGGAAAACAAGAACATTTAACATAGAAGAAAAACTTCTTGCTTTGCTTTGATTTCAACTTTTGGAGAAGAGCAGTGCTACTTAATACCATTAAGAATTGCATCATACCTTGTTTACAGTTCTATGTTCAGTAAGTTCTTTTAGAATTCAGAACAGGAAATTTTGAGAGTTTGAATTAATCATTCCATGCAAGCACAAATATAATCCTTCCTCTGGTGCTTTACCTACCACAAACTTCTTGCTCAGAAGAAATCTGAACTCCAAAGTATCACTAAGTGATTTTTTGAAAGATGTGCTGGTCTACTAAAGAGAAAAAGAGAAGCTTAAAATAGGACACTACCCCCCCCCAGCCCCATCCCCCCCC